>JAWWEW010000001.1:35876213-35893014 GCA_035583185.1 Anabacerthia variegaticeps | reverse complement strand
TCTGTTTGTTCTTTTTTTGTGTTTTTTTTTTTTTTTTTTTTTTTTTTAAATTGGAAGAACTTAAGAACGTGATTGCATCACACCATTTCTAAGTAACTAAAGGGGCAACAAATTCAAGAAAACCAAGTAAAATTAATCTTTTTGAATACATAAAATAAAGGAATTCAGAAGGACAGTAGATTAATACAAAGTACGAAAAAAAAGTGGGTGCTTTCAGGTTCTTCTCCAAACTTGCCTGCTGAAAAACAGTGGCTAGAATCGCACTTATTTAAAAACTTGGAAAATTCTGCATTCTGGGATATTCCAGCGTTGAGGCAATTCCTACAGAAGAAAGAAATCAGCCTTTTATCTCAAACTACGATTCAGTGAAGCACCATTTAAGCACGTGTGAAACAGTCTCATAAAAGATCATCGTTGTTATAATGACAATTTTGCTTTGATATTATGGATTGAAATATAGTAAAGTATGCCATGACATCTAGTGTCCTTGAATTAACCTATGTGCACTATTACAAATGAGAAAGGGCAAGATTTAACTTATGCTTTAGACATGTGGCCTGAGCCAGCCATCTTTAATTACACTTCCAGTAGGAAAACATGCATTTTGAGTTATTTATGCTATTTTAGATGCTTTTCTTATGATGAGATGAGTTGGAATTGAAGTATCATTTCTCCCCCACCCCTGATTATGAAGGGAATTGGAGTGGCTAGTTGAGATTTGAACCCCTAAATTAAAGCAGGTGAATCCTCCACAAAACAGCTAAGTAAAAGTTAAATTCTTTGTTCTTTGGAAGTACTTTTAATAGATTTTATTGTCAAAGATTTTGTTAGAAGATGCATACCAATTAATGCTTCCCTTGGAACAGCATGACCAGCATTACTGTTAGTCTTTTTGTTCCCATACTGCCTGGTAGCCTAGATCTAGAAGAAATGGCACTGAGAATCTTGCTGTGGAACTTCTCACTGGTGCAGGTGCCCCTGTGAAGGTGTGTTCACTGAGCCTTTTAGTGCTGATAAAATCACAGAGAAAGAACAACTTTTCTTCTAGGCTTGGTAAAATGAGATCCCATATGGGCAATTGCTTCTTAGTGTGTTTATAATGGAGAGATGATACAAAATGCTAATCTATACTTCCCCTCTCTTAGGGGATATAAGGTCTGATTACTGGATTTATGAGACCAGTGTGATTGACATGCTACTTCTCACACAGAATGTTTTGTAAAAATACTCCCCTTTAACCTGACCCATTTTCTGAGCCTCATAGTACTTTTGAAAGCAAATATTGTGATCCTGATCCTTCATAAGCCAAGTCTTGGCTATCAATGAGTATAAACGACATACTCAAGTGATAGGCAAGATCGAGTCCGTATTATTTCCTGAAGATCAAGTTAACCATGGAGAGTCCTTCATTATCTTTCACATAGCATTTTCGTTGTTTCATGAGGTTTTGTAAGTTTTACCAGCTGTGTTTCAGTGTTTGATATTTAAACTGTAATGAGTAAATGTGAGCTGTGAAGCATGCAGCTGGGATGTCACTTTAATTTGTTTCTAGGTTTCCTTGCGTAACTCAGCATATTACCTCATTCCCGCTTCCACCATACATGCCTTCTGTTCCTCTGCATTTTCAATATGATGTCATTCCACATCCTTGACTGATTGCACACGCTTCACACCCCCACTCTTCCTTTTTGCTGTCTGCTACGTTCTGCACCTGTATCCACAAATAAGTGTAAGGAGAATATGAGTTGTAACATGGGGAATATTTTTCTGATGGATAGTTGAACTTGTCAGAAATGTTTTCATAGCAAAATTACAGTTTTTTTCATGCCTTTCAGCCATCACACTGAGTGAGAGAGATTTGTCCATCTCTGCTGTGTCCTGTTCAACAACAACTTTTTAAAAATGGTGTCTGTCCAAGTGGTTTCCAATCACTTGGTTTATGTGGCCAGAATTTAGACAAAATATTCTGTACTTGCAAAAATACCACAGATTAGTATTATGTGAAGAATTACAGCAAAATGTAAGGCCTTTATAGAGTTGTAAAATGAAACGTAATGCAGATAGCAAAGAAAAGTGGCTTTGCAGGTGAGACATAACAATGTAACAGAAACATTGCTGATATTGAAGAGGTGTCACATTGATTGTAGGTTAGGGAATCTGTTGTTCAGTCATTCCTTTAACATGGTTTTTTTGATCAATGTGGCAGTCTCTGTATCAGGTATGTAAGACTCTACACTAAATAAGCACTATTTACCCAGTAACTGAAGCAGTAAGTTCAGGTTCTTTGTTTTGGGCTTTGTTGTGGTTTATTTGGTTGGGGTTTTTGGGAGAAGATTTGTTTTTTTTTTGTTGTGTTTTGTGTATGGATTTTTGTTTGGTTGGGTTTTAATTTCTGTTTTTGCTCTTAGAAACACTCAGAGTATTTTCCAGATAATGGGGTAAACTGGTATCATACAATGTAGTGACAACAAAAAGAAAGAAGAGAGTAAAAAATATCCTCAGTCAAATAAGGCACGTTTAAAATATAAAACTTCACGTATTCACCATGAGTAAAAAGGTAAAAACAGAGCAAAGGTTTAGAACTCTTTCTTACATCAATATAATTGTATTTCATAGTTCTGTCTGATGTTCACTGAAATAGGTAAAACTTTTCAGCTTCTTTAAAAAATCCTTGGGTATTTAGAATTTATTTACTTACTTTTGTGCTGATGGAGATGGTAAGAGCCTTCTTTAATAATTTTATTCTTTTTCTTCATAGCTTTAAATGAGTATAGTGCCTACCAAAACCACAATAAGAGTATGGAATATGATTTCACTGACACCAAGCCTTATTGTTGGAGCAATAAAAAAGAGAAGAAAAGGTGGCCAACTCACTGTCCATTGATTTTGACACAGGACTTGATGGATAGAGAGAAAATAATTTCCTGGGGGTAGTAATTTGGCTTGAACTAAAACATATTTTTTCCTTTGTATTTCAGAAGGATAACCCCCTGATTTCTCAATGTGATCCAAATGGTGTCTTTTATTTACTTTTATTTACTTTTGAAGTTATGTAACTATTTTAGCTGAATTCTTGAATGTTAGAACAGTTTATAAAGGAAAACTCCTATTTTTGAAGCACAAAATGGAAACATTTCCCTCCAAAGATACTGGAAAACTACTGAATTCAATCCATTTTCTGTTCCAGAACTATAACCTTGAGAGGTTTCCTATTTGTCAATGAAATATTACCATTTCCATCTTAAATAACCAAGGGAACATTAATCACCAACTATTAGGAAATTAGTAATTAAAACAGTCAGGTTCAGGGATACCTAAGTCACAACAGTACAAATCTGAGGCTTTTCCCTTCATGGGAACCATCATTAACAGTCTCAGTGGACGGGAATAAAATCCTGAATTACTCCTTCCATCTTTGGCTGAAAACTGAGGTGTTGTGGAAAAGGATCATTGAAAGTGCTTATTCCGCAGTCATGTCTTGGAGGCAGAGGGGAGCCAGGATTTAGAGACTGGGACCTTCCAAGAGCATTATGCACTTTTTGCTTTTGCATGTAAATTTTTTTCCTGCATCCTCCAGCATCTCTTATTTTCCTTTTTAATGAACCTATCAATTAGGCAGATGAAGCAAAAGGAGCATAATAGAAATAGCGAAGTTTTCAAATTCTTTAGTAAGGGATGTACTTCCTTAGGGATTTGGCATAAAACCTTTCTAGTTCTCAAAACCAGGATGGTTATTAACTATTTCTTGCCTTTGTCTAGCCATGTAAATTCTTCCATGTGCGAGAGCTGTAGTAGTAAACTCACTGAATCATAACTGCTAAAAGAATAAATATTTTAAGGTCCTCAACAGTGATGGCTCTGCTCTTGTGACTGATAGCTCCTTGGTAACTGTGGCCAGCAAAAAGATGAGTACAGGTACTTATCTGTTGAGTGTCTTCATAGAAGTGCATGGAGATGAAACAGAACTGAAAAGGATTGACATAGTGTTCTACTGAATATTAAAACTACTTTGGAAAGCTGTGGGGAAATACTGATCTAACTGAAGGTATTTAGAACAATTCCTCTGAGATATAATGGAGCCAGATTTCATCTTGTAGGAGGCAGAGGGGTCTGCTTCCTTGCTATAAAGGTTTTACTTTATTCTATAAATTCAGTTGTAAAGGTAAGCATTTTCCCTTCCATTCTATAGCAGCATCCAAGAACTATGGAAAAAGAATTTCCTTTTTATCTTTTTTCTTTTATTTTCTGGTTTTATCTACTCAGACTTGGCAACGCTGAACACAGAAATAAAATATAAAGCAACTGGAAATGTTGAAAATGACCAGAGAATATTAAAAAAAAAAAAAATATATAGTCTAAATCTGATGTCTATCATTCTCTCCCTTTTTTGTTTTTCCCAATGTACTTATTTTTAGGTCTTACAATGTTGCTGTGGTCATCAGGGCCCAGAACTTCTGCACAATCCATACTGTGCCATCTCATCCAGGATGTCCTTCAGTCAAAGAAAATGTTCTGTTAAATCTATTTTGCTTTCTGGCTGAATTTCTTTTTCAGTCAAATTTTCTGTGGGTGACTCCTTAAGAATGGGATTTAGGGATATGACCCACTTCAAGTAACATCATGTACTCAAAAGCTTACTGACGTGTACGGTGGGTTTGTCAGTTTTGACCACCATATTGTCATGAAAATGCTACAAATAACTCTCTCTCCCACCCTCACACTTCTGAGTACGTAAAAAAATGAACTGCAGGCAGTAATCACACCTTCCTCATTAAAGCCCAAATCACTGCCAAGCAGGTAATTGCACCTGGCAATTCAGTTAATCAAGTTTCAGGGAGAGATGAGCCAGCAGGTCTACTAAGGAATCACGGA
This sequence comes from Anabacerthia variegaticeps, assembly GCA_035583185.1. Classification (NCBI taxonomy): domain Eukaryota; kingdom Metazoa; phylum Chordata; class Aves; order Passeriformes; family Furnariidae; genus Anabacerthia; species Anabacerthia variegaticeps. The sequence goes on along the minus strand of JAWWEW010000001.1, from coordinate 35,888,142 downwards.
AACCCAATGACTCCCTAATTCTCTGTAATAAATGTTGCTGAAGTTTAGAAGTACATATTCTGATACCAAACAACTAACATGTGGCACAAACTCAGGATCGGGGTTTGTCATAAGGAAAAAAACCCACTTTTATTTGCTGCTTAAGTATACAGGTTCTCAAGTGACTTAATATATTTCCCAGCAGACATGCTCAGGGTCCTGACATGAATTCCAATAAAAGTCCTTTTACGTAGACATTATGCCATTTAATTTGCCCTCTCAATTCAATATTGTTTCCTGATAAATTACAAGAACAGTGCTTTATCTGATATCTCAAATTAAGAAAAAACCAGTGCTTTATCTCACTGCTGAATTTAAACTATATGGAACTACTTAGCATAAACATGCAGCTAAGGCAATAAAGTTCTTCTCTTCAGGCTATGTATTCATGTGTAAAGTCACAAGTAAGGAGTGCACATAGAAAGTGTGATAAAATAATGAAATGACAAAATAATCTTGAATAATCATAAAACTGCAAACTCTCATACTGTTCCCAAAAGTTTTAGATATGTTGCAGTAAAGACAGTTGAACTGGTTTTGTCCCTACATCATCAGTTTTATACCTTCCAGAGAAAAGAAAGAGCGGGATCCAGTTCACAAGTGAAAGTGTTTAAATCACTGAAATTCAAGATGCGCAAGATCTGAATCTAACTTTTCTTGACTGAGAGTTCCTGTTTCCATACCATCTGTTAGGTTCAGCATTTACCAGTCTGAATTAAAGAAACACCTTGCTGGAAAATTCCTACTAAAATATTGATTAATGCCGCATGTAGTTTGGATAATTTAGACTTCTTAGAAGGCATGTGTTGTTCCAGGTCATAGAACAGAGAACATTTTCTAGTGACAGGAAAAGCTTATCTTATCTTGCCTGATAGTTAAATAAATAAATTGCCTTCAGAATATACAAATAAAAATTTATGAGACCAGAGTATTCCAGAGTATTCTTACTCATATATGTATAGGATGCTGGTCCAGCATGCAGCATACTACAATCAATATATGTGTATCTGCTTGAATTTGCCTGGCAAAAGGAAAGTTCCCTCAATGTCTTTGGACTTTATGGTAATTCAGACATATTTTCAGATATGATGTAATGACCCTGTGCCCACTTCTAAACATGCAAAATAAATATTGTAAATTACAGCCACTTTTATTAATGATGTTAATGTCAGTTATACACAGATTTAGTCATTGGAGCATTGCTAATGAATTAGTAGGATTTATTTTTTTTTAATTTTAAAGATGACTATATCTTGACAGATTATAGGGAAATGGGTGTCAGTCTCTTCTCCCAAGTAAAAAGTGATGGGACAAGAGGAAATGGCTCAAGCTGTACCACGGGAGGTTTAGATGGGATATTAGGAAAAAATTTCTTCACAGAAAGAGTTGTCAAATATTGAAATACACCACCCAGGAAGTGGTTAAGTTGCTATTCATGGAGATATTTAAAAGATATGTTGATGTGGCACTTGGGGACATGGTTTAGTAATGGATTGGGCAGTGCTGGGTTAACAGATGGACTTGATCTTTTTCAACCTAAACAATTCTATGATTAAAGCAGATATTTCTTATATATTAAGTGGATAGTTCTATTACTGAACCTGCCTGTAAAATAAATATTAACACTGAAGCTACTTAGTTTTCCAGTGCTAAAGGAGTGTCTCTAGCTTTTAGATGAAGAAAGCAATGTATTTTTTTTAAAAGTTGACCAAATCAATTTCTTTTTTCTGAATATACTGAACAGGCTAAAGTATTTGTTTCCATGGAAACAGATGTTAATCAGAAGATCTTTAAAAAGTAATCACCTTAAGTGCTAGCAAGCAAAACTGGAAAAAAAAAAAAAAAAACAAACCCAAACCAAAAACCAGGAGTAAAAAATTATTTAAAGTAAGTGGGATGCTGAGTGACATTAAAATTTGATCCATTTTTGCCAAAAAGTATCTATCATTTTGTAGACCCAATTTAAAATTAAATTCCCTTGTCTTTATTTCAATTTTAATTAAGTCTACTGATTTCAGAAACATATATATTCTTATCTGCAACTTCTTCAACTTTTTTGATATATTCTTAACACATTAATACTCAGTATTCCAGATCACTGGACATCTTTTTTTGTCCATTATAGGTCAAGTATGTACTTTTCTAGGTAGGGATTGCATACAGAATCAAACGAGTACTTTAAGATGGAAGATCTGTTAAAGGTTCCTCTTTTCAGGCTGATTTAGAAGTTCTATAATTTTACAATACCTTGCAGCTATTGTAAGATGAAAATTCTCCCATCTTCATTTGGACTTAACAGATCTATTAAAAAAACACAAAAGAAATTAAAGATCACAAAACATTGCTTTCCTGGTTATGCAAAAATTTGAGGTTTGAATTTTGCTAAGTTACACTACTTTTAAAGAATTGCTGTCACCCTTTTTTACAACAGCCATTTAGTCAGATTTTTGTCATTGTACTAGAATGACAGCTGAACATAAATGGTTTGTCTACAGATTTCTCTAGTTCCCCTTCAGAAAGATTAGTAAAGCCCTGCACCAATAACACCTGCAATTAAAAAGTACTCTTAAAGGGACAGTAGCAGAGGTGATGGAGGAGAATATTTACTTTCCCCAAATTAACATGCTGCGTGAACATATGCATTCAGGTATCTTGACTGCTAGGTGAAGAATACCAGAATTGGAAGAATTGCTTTTCCTCCCATCAATACCACAGACTGAGAGGATTGCTACTAGGAAATCACACAGTCCAGCATTTTGTAAGAGCAGATATGCTGTAAGGAGAAAGTTTGAACCTAAGCAACAATTAAGTTCTGTTATCAATACTAAAAGAATCATAAAATCACAGAATTGAAGAATATCCCAAGTTGGAAGGGACCCACAAGGGTCATCTGGTTCAACTCGTGGCCCTGCACAGGACCATCCCCAAGAGTCACACCGTGTGCCTGAGAGTATCATCCAAATGCTTCTTGAACTGTCAGGCTTGGTGCTGTGGCCACTTCTCTGGGGAGCCTGTTCCAATATCTAACAACCCTCTGGGTGAAAAACTTTTTCCTGATACCCAGACTAAACCTCCTCTGACTCAGCTACATGCTGTTCCCTCAAGCCTTGTCACTGGTCATGAGAGTGAAGAGATCGGTTCCTGTTCACTTTCCCTCACAAGGATGTTGAAGACTGCGATGAGGGCTCCCCTCAATCTTCGCTTCTCCAGGCTGACCAAGAGACCTCAGCCGCTTCTCCCCTCCAGACCCTTCACCAGACTTGTGTCCCTCCCTAGGATGTTCTCTAATAGCTTAATGTCTTTCTTATATTGCGGTTTTAAAAGTTACTTTGCTAACATTCTACATTTCTGGGAAATATCAATTCAAGCAGTAAATCAAAATAGGAGTTATTTTAATTGACTGAAGATAGTATTTTAAAAGGGCACCAACTAGCTCTTGCATTTCTCAGTTGTAATGCATATCTGTCACCCCATGGTACCTGTGTCCCTATATATTGTGTCACCAGTCTCCTAGCACTTCAGTGATGCAGAAAATGGGTAATGTTTTCATAAAAACCTGTGTGAGGTGCAGAAATATTGTCACTGAGGAATTAAAGCAGTAAGTTGACAGATATTCCATTATTTTTTTTCTCAGTAGATTGTTCCTGGTTAAACAGAAGTTTTGGTATACTCTTCATCATCATTCTTGTCACAATCCTTTCTGACTCATAAATACCTCTTTTTGTGCTCTTGCTCATGTTAGGAGGTGAGGAGTTCAAACTTTCCTGCGTAGTCAAACCCAAAACTGGTTTTAGAGGAAGGAGCTGAGCCACATAAAAGTGTGCATACATGGTACATGTGTCAGCTGTGGAGTGCCACTGGAACTGCAAGAGTGTCTCTGAGGGAAGACAGTTTGGTTTCAGCTGGCTCCAGCAGACCAGCCACAGGAACTAACCAGGCTAAGTGTGTGGTGTCCCCGTGAAAACTTATTCAAGAAAGGGAAAAAGTGCTGGAAGAGCAGAGGACTGAGGGATGGGTGAAGTGACAATCAGTAGAGTGAGTACCAAGGAGAGAGCAGATGAAGGAGAAGAGGTGCTATGGTCACTGAAACAGGTGATGCCCTGCAGCTCACAGAGGTGCCACAGTGAAGCAGAAATCCACACTGCAGCCCTTGGGAAGGACACACACTAGAGCAGCTCCCAAAGGACTACAGGAAGAGGGAAAGGACTGGAAAATAATAGTGGTTAGGTAGTGACCACAAACCCCATTCCTCATCCCCCTGTGCCATGTCGGGTGAGGGTATTGGGAGAGTCAGGAGTAAAGCTGAGGCTGGGAAAAGGGAGTCTGCTGGTTTAATTTTTGCCTTAGTCTCTCAGTCCCCAAATCTATATTAATTAATTAATAATTAAATTAATTTTCCCCTACCAAGTCTGCTTTGCCCATGACAGTAACCATTCAGCAAACGTCCTTTCTTTCTCTCCCCCAACAAGGATTTGCCATCCTCTGTTCTCCCCCATCCTATGGAGGAAGGGCAGTGAGTGAGCAGCATGCTGGGACTGTGGCCCTTAACCAACTTTAGCCCACCAAAATCACAAACTGCTCATTGCTTCTAAACCTTGTTAATGACTACTGTGGCCAGACTGTGAGCCTTGCAATAACAAAATAAATCTTACACAGCACAGCCCTTTTTATATGCTGCCTGGGCTGTCCATGTCACCAACCCATGTGACACAGCCCCGGCCATGCTCTGCCCACTATGGGGGCAGAGTGGTGGAAGACCCAGCCCTCGGGTCCCCAGGAAAAAGGGTTGTTGTTCAGATTTGCTCAAATGCATAGGGACAGATGATAACTTGGAGCTATGAGGATAAGACCCGACTGGGACAGCTCGTGGTCAGTCATGTCTGAGTGGGGACACCCTGACACCAGGGCTGTGGTCACATCTCAGACCCTGCTTGCCCACAGCCCGCCCCCCTGCCTTTGGCCTCCCCCTCACTGTCAGGGCAGGAGCAGAGGCAGCTGGAGCCCGACGTGAGGGTGCAGTCAAACAAAAGTGGTGTCCAAACGCTGGGGAGCCGTTCAGTTGTCCAACATACTGACCGAGTGCCACTTCAGTTGTCTGAAAGCCCCGTATCCTGTGATGCTAACGTCCTCTAATACTCTCTAGTGTACATTGAAACAGGACACAGGAACAATCTCTCAGAATATTAATCAATGTGCAGTTACGCTGTACGCTGAAGAAATTATTTCTAGGGTTTTAATGATGATTAAGTATATGTCTAACAAGTAGTGCAATAGTTCTAAATGAGAAATTAAGAAATTCCCAGTTGCAATCAGATGAAATTCACATGGTAATCTACTTCAGACAGGAACGCATTCAGACTCTCGTAATTATTCATCCTTTTTATTAACATGGCTTAAATTTGGAATTTTTGAATGAACAAACATTCTAAAATATTTTAACATTCTAGTATTCTAAACATTAAATATTCTAAAATAAAATCCAAAGTATTATAACATTCTAATATTCTTACTAAACTTTTTCCTGAAAATTCTTACTCTTATCCGACTGTATTATAACAAATTCTGTATTATCAGTGGAGCAATGCACAAACATATATACTTTTTTCATAAATTCTAGAAAAATAAATTATATAAATTTATGACTAGTATTTACATTGTTTAGTTACAGAAATTTAAGGCTGTGGAGTCAGGATCAATACAATACAATCCAATCACCAGTCCTGGCTCCACAGCTCCCTGTTTTTACAAATCTGCTGGCTCACACGGTGACTGTCTGCCTTATAATCGGACTTCAGCTGCATTATTTGTATTAGACAAAGGGAAATGAGGTTCTATATCACTGAGACTCCTGTCACCATCAAAATGCAGCATCAGCAGAGTGTACACTGGCGCCTGAGAAATGTTCTCTGTCTCACAATTTCAATGTAGTTTTACACTCCTTACATAGCAAACAGAATACAGTAAATAGAATAGAGTAAAGGCGGTGTTCAGGGTCAATTTTGGAAGACTCCAAGGTTTTGATATCCTTAATGGGGCGTTAAGCCCTAGCTAAAATGTTTGTCTGCTTTTTAGTACAACTACAGAAGACAACATTATATTTCAGGTTTTATGAGGATCCTTTATAAGCAAATTAAATGCTTTTGTTTTAGTTACAAGCCAGACAGTAATTTCATTTGGGAAAAAAAAAAAAAATCCCAAAATTATTTAAATTAAGTGTCTATATTGGTAGTATGTTTCCCTCATTATATTTGAAATAGAGAGGAAATACAGAACACTTAAGATTTACAGTTTTTAGACTGTCAATGAAGTATAAATTAAGACGGCATCATTAGCTGATCTGTTGTGGCTTCTTACATACAACGAATGACACCCCATTGCATTTTATTTAATTGCCCCTTTATTAAACATAATAAATTATGATTTATTTATGTCTTGTCTTTTAGTAAAAGCTTTGGTCTTTTTGGAATAGATCCTTTATTTCAATTGTTCTGTTACAGACCAGAATATCTATCTGTGATGCAGTTTAGTCAATTTAACCAAAACTGATGAACCCTCTCTTTCATTATTATGTTGCATTTGAGTCTCCAGTCTTTGCCAGTACTCCATACTCCATCTGAAATTCAGATAAACATCTAACTGCATGTTTCCATCTTTTAGAAAAATTGTATGCACGCACTGAACTTTCTCTGATACCTTTGTCTCCACATCAGACAGAAGTAAACTTATTCTGCTCATTCCTCATAACAAAAGTATCCATTTGATCACTACTATTAAGAATTCCAGCCTTTACACAAAGTATGCTTTTTTTTTGAGACTTCATCACAACTTTTCAACATTACTGTTGTAAATAGTAGAGATAGAAAGAACACCTATACAGAGCTGCTCCTAGGGAGAAGGTAAAATCATTGATGTTCACAAATACTTGCTAATCATATATCTATTAATCTGCATGGGATAACAACGAAATCTAAAGTCATGATTTTAGGTTTCCATTAACTCATTAATTCAGGTTTTTACTAAATTATAGCTTGATGAGTACTGATTATTTATGGCTGTATTCATTAGTATTCTTTCTTGTGCAATGTGAGAGGCAGGTAACTGGATTGTATTATAATACACACAATGTATTTTTATACACATCTTCTTTGCTTAAAATAAGTTTTGCCAGATGATTTCTTTGCCTCTGTACCAGCCTCAGATATAGTGGCCAAATCTTAATAGCAGAGTTACTTTAATTTCTGTAATATAAGAGCATTACAGAAAATTCCTTATTGTACTTTTTGAAGATAATGCTGATATTTGTCCCAGAGGAATTATTTCTGTGAAGAAGCCCAACACAATATACCAGCTTGGAGAACTCAGAGCTCCAGGGAAACCTTATTGTGGCCTTTTAATACTTAAAGAAGATCACAGAATCACAGAATTATTATGGTTGGAAGGGACCTTAAAGGTATGTAATTCCAGCCCCTCTGCCATGGGGAGGGACACCTGAAACAGGTTACTCAGAGCCCCATCCAATCTGGCCTTGAGCACTTGCAGGGATGGGGCATCTGCAACATCTCTGGGCAAACTGAGTGCCCAGTGACTTTCTCCCTTCACAGGGAAGAATTTCTTCCTTATATCTAATCTACTGACCCTCCTTCAGCTTAAGGGCATTCCTCCTTGTTCTATCACTCCATGTCCTTGTAAAAACTCCTTCCCCAGCTCTCTTGTAAGCCCCTTTTAAGTACTGGAAGCTGCAAAAAAATCTCCCCAGAATCTTCTCCAGAATGAACAGCCACAACTCTCAGCCTGTCTTCATAGGAGAGGGGCTCCAGCCCTCTGATCCACTTAGTGACCCTCATCTAGACTCATTCCAACAGGTCATTGTCTTTCTTGTGTGCCTTTGCGATCTTTTCTGAATGTTACATTTCACTCTGCGTGTAATGAATTCATGGAGTCATTCAATGGATCTATCAAGATTTTCTTGTCCAGAAATGTAAACTCATATGAAGACATAGATAAGTGCAAAAATTAAAGAAAACTGAAGGAAAATGAAACATCATATTTTGATATATGTTATTTGATGGTAACCACCAGTTAGTGCCATTAATTTAACAAGCATCTTCTCTTAGCAACTCTAGTTCTTTGTGATGTGAGTTGCTGCAAACAGAAGGATGTTTGTGTGCCTTACTTTCTACAATAGGGTTAATTCTTCTAGATGTCACAGTTCACTTGAGATGTTCATTAAAATTCAGACCAAAATATATATGACCTTTTAACACATATTTTAATGTATAGACATAGAATAAATCAACCTCCTTTATCGTTACTTCAGTAATATTTCTCCTTTATATTTTATTTTTCGTTAGCTATTATTTTTTAACACATCTGAAGTAATGTGATTTGATTGTCTCAAAAACAAAGATAATTTTAACCTATAACACATTGCCATTTGTTGAAACTTCCAAAACTACACCACTTATCTCCACAAAAAGTGTCCATTTTATGCTGGTGTTTGTATAAGAGTCATATGATATGATTTTTCCTGCTGCTTGTAAGGAGGAGAATATTGTCAAGCTCATGGAAATCCCCACAGACAGATACATGCTTTAAAATTCTTTGTAATTTTCAGATTATTTGTCCACTGCAATATCGTTCTGAGTGTGCACTGGAAAATAACATAGTAGAAAGTGCTCTGTGACCTACAGAGCCTTCTTGATTGTTTGTCATGCTGAATAAGAAAAAAATATGCAAGTGGAAGTGAATAAATTCAAAGCAATTTGTGAAATTTGGGAAATGTTCTCTATGCATTGTATGTATCCGCTTGGAGAGACTCCTTTTGTCTAGTTTTATGACTTGTGTCTGTAACAGCTGACAAATTCAAAATGTTTAATTGATTTTTTATCTACACACAACCTTCATAAAGCTAGGAAATACTAACTTGTTTTATAGGGAAATCAGTAAAGAGCAGGTATATTAAATGACATAACTATGCATTATAGAACACCATAGCTGAACCAATTCTGGAATGCTTTCACTGCTGAGACCACTGTCTTATTTCTTTCTAACAATTGTCTCTTACTTCTTTTTCTGTGCAGACTGTTATGCACAGTTATCTATTATACGGATTTGCAAAGCCACACCTGTGATTCTGAGAGTTCAGTTTATTAATGGTACCCCCTTCTGTGTGGGAGTAGCATGCTGCAGTCACCTTATCCATTTGCTGTATCTGACCTGGTTCATATTTTATACAAATTACAAGCAATGCATGAGGGCTGCAGGAACATATGGTTAATTATTTTTTCCAGACACTCTATCTTTTCTCATAGAGTCATACTTCACCTACAGAGGGAACATAAGGACTCTTATTGCTGTGCTTTGTCACAGGTGGCATTCATCAGTTCTGCATTTTATTTTTCACCCTTTTCATTTATTTTATTTGTGGATTCTTAAACATTCCACATGAATTCCATTTCTACTTATTTGAATTACAGAATCTGCACTTCTACTGCTGAAAGAAAATCAGAGGCAATACCATCTTTAGGTATCTCCAGCATAACAGCATTAAATCTACAACAGATCTGCAACAGATGTGATTCCTTAGATCTTTCTAATGCATGGCATAAAGTCCCCAAATGGCATAGACATGACTCAGACATATAAACAGAATCAGGAATGAGTGGCCAGAAATTCCTCAAACTGGAATTTGAACTCCTCATAGTGGGATTCCTCCTCATGGGATTAAAGCTATTGTTTAATTCTTCTTTATGGATATTCCTTATGTAATTTATCTTACTTATTTGGTTCTTTTTTTTGCTAATAAATAATTATGTGCATTAGTCCTACACACTGCTAGAGACCTATCATTCTGCTAACTATAGCATGTATCCATGGGGAAAAGGCACAAATTTCACCAAAATAGTGGAACTTTGTGTTTAGTCCTCCCAGACAACCTCATTAATATTATGGATATTTCTCTTTGAAGAATGTGTGTGTTCCCCTTTCTTTCTTCCAACTATTTATAAATTTTCACATTGGAATGCAGTCAACATTTTCAGAATATGTCTCCTATCTTACTTAGAACACATATATGCTGGTTGGAAATTTTTAATTAGTATCATTTATGATATAAACAGCAGATGAAAAACCCCCCACAACACAACTTTAAAATAGCTTTCTATCAGCTTAAGTCAGCTTAGAATATTTTGAAATATTTTGTGTTTTTTGTCTTCAAGAAGAAAATGTAACTGAGTTTTTCCATGAGACTATTGACTTTTTTAAATATTATGATTGGATACTTCTTCTCCCAGAATAGGGTAAATTAGGGAAATAGAGTCATTTGAGATGGGTACTGCAATATATAATCAAGAGGCCATTAAACTCCAAAGTTTTGGGGTAGTATTACAGAAACATAATTTGTCATTGAATTTAACTGAAATGAAACTAAGTGAAGTCAGCTAATGAAAAAATTGAATTTTGCTTCATTTCCCATTTGGAAAAGCCAAAAAATGTCATATTGACTGTTTCTAAATCTGCATTCATTCTGGATAATTTAATTTAGAATTTTTAAAAGAAATTATTCATTCAATGAAAAAAAGAGGTCAACTCTCTTTATTTCATTCAAAACCTTAATTCATTAATAAATTATTCAGGATGAAATTTTCCTCTTTTTTAGAGCTGCTATCTATAAATCTCTTATGAAATTATATATTAAATCCTACAGACATTTCTTTGGTATCCCTCATGGTATAAAGATACTGTCAACTCTGTTTCCTTTTTTACATTGATTGAGACAAGGGTCCTCTGGGATTAAAAGTTAAATCACTAGAAAATAAGGCAAATGTTAATTTTACAGTTCATCTCAATTCAGGCAAGTCTGACCTTTGGATTAAGAAAAAATACAGAGCTACTCCAGTTTATCTGGTCTTGTACCTCATTCACATGAAAGTTATTGAGATAAGATGTACTGATAATAATTTTGCTTCATTGAAGTTTCCTCTAGAGTCTAGATATTGCCAAGTTTTTTTAGTCTTTCCTGAATATTGTTAAAGTTTGGAAGTGCTTGGCAGTGACCTGAGACAACTTTGAAATTGCAGAATGACTGTAAAGCAGTGTTGAAGTACCTGTGTATGGTAATATCAATGATATGTGACACTTTGCCCTCTTATAATACCTATTATACTTATTAGCTTTTTTTTTTCTCAGTATCAGAAACACTTTCTTAACAATTTTGTGTTCTTAACCCAAAAGCAAATTAAAAATGTCTTCTTATGTGAATTGTTGTTATTTAATTAAGATAGTGCAACTTTCCAGAGATTATCATTAAAGTGATGAAGTCTACTAATCTACTTTACAAAATCCTTTTTCTTGTAGCTTCTGGATTCTTTAAGGGTTTGTTTATCTTAAAGATCAAAGTTATAGGTGAGACTTTTTCCAGAGAATATCTGGAAAATAAACAATTAAACAAAAATTCATCACTCATATACCATAAAAATAATGAGACTTTAAGGTCATTCTGGGTCATTCTGGGGTTACTTGAGGTCATTCTGGGTCATTCTGGAGTTACTTGAGGTCATTCCGGTGTTACCTGAGGTGATTGTGGGGTTACTTGAGGTCATCCTGGGTCATTCTTGGGTTACTTGAGGTCATTCCGGGGTTACCTGAGGTCATTGTGGGGTTATCTGATGTCATTCCGGGGTTCCCTGAGGTCATTGTGGGGTTAGCTGAGGTCATTGTGGGGTTACTCTGGGTCATTCTGGGGTTACCTGAGGTCATTCTGGGTCATTCTGGAGTTACTTGAGGTCATTCCGGGGTTACCTGAGGTCATTCTGGGGTTACCTGAGGTCATTCTGGGTCACTCTGGGGTTACTTGAGGTCATCCTGGGGTTACGTGAGGTCATTCCGGGGT
>JAWWEW010000001.1:35848878-35875715 GCA_035583185.1 Anabacerthia variegaticeps | reverse complement strand
TGGGTCATTCTGGGGTTACCTGAGGTCATTGTGGGTATACTTGAGGTCATTGTGGGGTTACCTGAGGTCATTCTGGGGATGGTTGAGGTCATTGTGGGGTTACCTGAGGTCATTCTGGGCCATTCTGGGGTACCTTGAGGTCATTCCGGGGTTACCTGTGGTCATTGTGGGGTTACTTGAGGTCATTCTCGGGTTACTTGAGGTCATTCCGGGGCTACCTGGGGTCATTGTGGGGTTACTTGAGGTCATTTTGGGGTTACTTGAGGTCATTTTGGGTCATTCTGGGGTTACTTGAGGTCATTTTGGGGTTACATGAGGTCATTCTTGGTCATTCTGTGGTTATCTGAGGTCATTCTGGGGTTACCTGAGGTCATTCTGGGTCATTCTGGGGTTACCTGAGGTCATTCCGGTGTTACCTGAGGTCATTGTGGGGTTACTTGAGGTCATTCTGGGTCATTCTGGGGTTACTTGAGGTCATTCCGTGGTTACCTGAAGTCATTGTGGGGTTACTTGAGGTCATTCCGGGGTTACCTGAGGTCATTCTGGGGTTACCTGAGGTCATTCTGGGGTTACTTGTTTTGTTGCTAAAAATTTGCATAATCTAAAGGGAGGATTTAAAAAGTAAGTACTTTTTTCTTAACAGTGACTTCTTTAGGCATCTCCTGAGGGACTTGAAACTGATAGGAAGCAGAAAAAAATACAGTTTCCAAAGAGACAAATTCTACATGCCTTTTTGCATAGCAACTGCATGGTTTTGTGCCAGGTGCCACATCCAGTCATTGGAATAGTGCTCCAAGTTTGATTATAACAGAGGATGTATTTGTTCTTATCCTTGCCACGTGTACAATCTTTGTACTCCATTAGGTCACAAAACAAAATTGCTTTCCTCTATCTGTGGTTTATTCAACCTTTCACAAATCTGCCATTTCTTGTAATTTTTCCTCTTCCATCCTTGATATATAGGTATGAATAGCACATCTTGAAAAAGAGGTAGAATGGAACAAAACACATAACAGAAGAAACTGGGTTTAGTAGAAGAGTTAATTTTATTAAGATGTCTGTGAATTGCAATACTTTCAAATGCTTGCCTGAAAATTAGAAACAAACAAACAAAAAAAGATGGTTGCTTATTTTTTAATAGAAATCTTCAAATTTTGAAAGGACTACATACCACCATGTCTCTGTGACAAAAATGTCTTGCATGCTTTAAAACACATGTATTTTTTTCTGTACAAATGGCCCATTTTTCCTGGTTACCCATTCATTTTAGCTCTTCTAATCATCACCTTAAGTCTCCTGCCTGTTTGTGGGTTGTGTCCTACTTTCCTCTCCCTTAGTATGATGTATAGTTCTAGCAAGAGAAAGGTCAAATTGTGATCAGGAGAAGCATAATAACTTCACATATCAATGTACATTTCTTCTCTCTTGACAAATGATCACCATTCCTCCCGAAAATTCCCTGCACCACATGGTCCCCTTTGACCTTTTGGTCAATAAATAATGCATTCTCTCTAAAGTAATTGAACTACCTTATTTGGCTGAAAAACCCCTTATACAAGAAAGTGTGATACGTAGCACAGTGAAAAATTATGTTGTGGAAAGACTCCAGCTTTACTTTAGCTTTTGGATGAAGAAAGATTCCTTCATGTTCTGACCTTTTTTCTCACTACCAACAACTTGATCTAAACTGAACTAAAATAGCCAGCATTTCATAGACCAAATGAGGTTTCTTTTAAAGGATAATTGTAGAAGTGTCCAGAGCAAAAAGGATTATAATCAGAATATACTGGGGATGTTAGGGGGCAGTGTGAGGAGGGGGAGGGCAGTCTCTCTTTTATTACTGCAAAGTGACTTGGGAGCTGTACATTCATAATTTATTGTGTTAATCAATAGCAATTTGTTAGCTGTCTCACCTCATACACACACACTCCCAAAATGGGGCTCAATATTAGACCTAACTTACAAGTTCACAACAACATTGACAAGACCTGTATACATGCTACAAGATCGGGCATTCTATAGGATTTAGGACTCATTCTGGGTTTGAGGAGAGACTACAGGAGACTGTGGGGGTTGTAGAACTATTAAACACTGTAAGAACAAAACACTGCACCCTTTAAATTCAATTGTACAATGAATCAGGGAGCTAAGTGACACTGTAGGGTTTCTGTCTGCTTTCAAAGAATTTTTTCCTCCAAGTAAGTGATCTTTTCCATTTATTTGTAGAATAGGATCAAGATCACAATAAATAAACTACAAAAGTTGAGTTGTTGTCTTCTAATATTTTGAGTTCTTTTAGTATTTTGTTCCTGTGAAATGGAACCTAAATTTCCTCATGGATGCATTTCAGTGTTTTCTAAAGAGATCCTTGATCAAATAAGCACTAGCTGTTTTTAACCTTAACTGTGGGCTAGTAGAGTGTTTTGTCTGGAATTAATATATTATATTTCCTACAGCATGGTACTAAGTAGTTCAGGAACACATAAATCATACCAGAACAGTCTGTGATGCAATCACAAGCATTGTTTCATGATAGACTGTTGGATTATAACCAACCATTCCCTTGTGAAAAAAGTAGTACTTTTCTTTGCTTTCTAGGCCTTTTACACGTTCACTGTTTTTTGGTTTTTTTTTTTTTTTGTTTTGGTGTTTTTTTGTTTTTTTTTTTTGTGGTTTTTTTTTTTTTTTTTTTTTTGGTAAGAGAAACCGTACCTGAAAGTGTTAAGGCTTAAAGCTATAAGGAAATTGCCTTGAAACAGAAAACCTGCAGGAAATTGAATGGACATACTGCACACAACATCCAAGAGACTATGGCTTGGATCTTGGGATTTACTGGTGGTGATTTTTATTATACCAAGCCACAGACACATTTCTCTGAAAAGAGTTTGACCAGCCTGGAGGACAAAACTAACATTAGATATATCAGGAGGAGCTCTCATACTAAGCAAGAGGTCAGTTACTCTCTCCATTTTGCCTATTGGTGAAAAATGTTTTTAAGAGAAAATCATTCCAATGTCTTCTAAGCGATGCCTGTAGAGGAAACACCTATAAATACTTCAGCAATGTACTGTTAAAAGTGGCACTGAAAAGGAATTATTTTGTATTCCATCCAGTTATCTCAGGGCAAAATCTTGCATCCAGCAAAGCGCCCAGCGCTCTGATCAATAACAAAGGTGGAAATCAGATTTTGTGAAACAATTCAAAACATGTATTCTAGATTCTGAGACTAGACACTGGTGTAGTGAAGTTTTGCTTTACTGCACAATCCTTCACTTGAACCCCTGCCAAACTTCTGTAGAAATACAAAGACTTAAAACAAGCCTTTATTTCACTTACTGAGGATCAGTTCAATATTTCTGCAAAAAACTTACAGGTCAGATATGGTCAAGTCTTCATGGCTGTCCAGCTTTTACTAGTTTCTGGGTCATAATCCTTTCCAGATGGATTGTATTTCACCAGTTCTTTACAGTAGGTCATAAAAGCTTTGCCTTTATACTACATGCTTCTGCTTTTGCAATCTGCGTGCCCTCATTACTGTACATGGGTGTGCGCAACTCTTCTCTTGTAGCAATCATCAGATCTTCCTTCTCTGAATGTTGTAGGAAGATTTGCATACAGAGATTGCCTTATTTAGTCATTATGAAGATCATATTTTATCCATTTCTAAAACAAGTGTGAGAAGAGAAGTTTACAGGTGTTCTATGCTAGTTTTGAGGAGTGCCCTTCTGAGAGGACAGGAGTAACTTCCCAGGAGTAACTTGCACCCATTATCCACATCTTTTCCATGTGACTTCTTCTAGAAAGGGAGTCTTCATTTTCATTTTATCCACCATTTAAATACTGGAACATGCTGACAAGGTCATCCCTAAGTTTTCTTTTCTCAAGAGGGATCAAATCCAATTCTCTTAGACTTTTTTCATATAGTGGGTTTTTTTTCAGGTAGGGAAAAGCAGTTTTAAGTGTAAAATTAAACCTTTTTGGCTGTATTAAATGTCCAGAAAATCAGGGCCTTCATGGCCCTTCTCCGGACCCTCTCCAGCCTGTCTACATCTCCTTTGTATGCCGGGGACCAAAACTGAACACAGCATTCCAGGTGTGGCCTGACAAGGCCTGAGTAGAGCGGTATCATGTCTTCAGAATTTGAAGTTGAGATGCTATTGTTTCAGGATAAAATAAATTCTCTAAAATACTTCAAAACCTGTATTCTAGATTATGAAAGTAACCACTGGTGTAGTGAAGTTTTGCTCCTGTAATGGTTCAGAGCACTTCCACATTTTTTTATGTCTTTTCTGGGTTTTAAATATTACAGAAGGATAAGGCCATGCAAGAACAAGGAGAAAACTTTTGCAAACATGAGAAAATGAATTTATTTTTGTTTTGCTTTACTTCTATAAAATGGAGCTAAATGGGATTTGGGTCAAAATGGAAGATATATTTTGGTTTTGTTTTTGAGTTCTGGGAAAAGTTGTGTCAATGTTGAATCAGGGCAAATAATGTGCTGTGAAGTACTATTTCAGTCAATCTAATCTGATTTTTTTATCCGCAAAACAACACCTTCCTTCCAGGCATGGATTTTGAGAAGCATGAAGCAACGTCCACCCTCTCCTTCAGCTACTGCATGACATATTTTTTGTCTGTTTTTCTTGAAGTTCGCTCAGACAGATTCGAGATATGACAGTGCTGATGAAGCTGGTGATTATCTCTGGCCATTGCTGTGTATGTCTCGCTCCAGTTACCACCCCAGACACCTGATCACTGAACTGCACATGGAATGGCTCCCTATCCCATCATGGGCTAAAACAGATCATAGTTGCTAAGATTACTTAATTTATTTAAACAATTCATTCCCAAGGTTGTTTAGAAACCAGTCCCTGAAGGAGTTTTGCTTGTGAAGGATGTTTCTTAGGGATGAGGGAGGTGATAAGCTTTAGCAGAGAGCTGCAGCAGCAAATTTTCTACCACCCCAGATGGGCAGGGAAAAAGATATGGGATCCTGGCCTCATGCCTTAATGATGCATTATCCCACAGTAATGAAGGCATCAATAAAAGAAGAATGGTACCATGAAGCCAATTCCCTGTCTTTAATAAAATGTGGTTTTTTCAAGTTGTAAGGACAGCTAACCAGGGCCCTGGGGTTTCAGGCCCATATATCTTTCAATTCTTCTTTTTTAAAATGAGGCAAACATTTCCTCAGAAGTTATTTGCACCCAAGAATGATGACAAAACAGATGATTATGTTTGTTTAAATGTTGACAGTCTGACAAGAACAAAGCCTGTTTGAAAAATGCAAGTCCTTTTTTCCCTCACCACATGAACAGTTTGAGCAAAAGAATCTGGCACTGGGAAGAATGTGCCAAGATCCACTCACAGAAGCTATTATTTATATAGTACAATATGCTCATATCATCAAGACCTTGATCTCTGAAATATACACCTCAGCTTGAAAACTGTCAGTATTTACAAGAAATGAGATGTTAAAAAAAAAAGAATACCTACTGTCCAAGCATTGCTTCTTCATTAATAAATCTTCACCAAGCACAATTTTCTAATTTATAACTATAAAATAGTTAGCATGTGCCAGAGGTATTTTTATGGTCATTAGGCTATAAGAGAGATATAGTTTGGTTCACATGTGCTCTGAATCCAGTTCAAAGTAAAATGGCAGTGTCTACTGATGTCTTCAAAGGACAGGCAGTTGATACTATTCACTCTATTGTATTAGGACAGGAAACTGCTGTTTAAATAATAATGGCATTAAACCTACAACATTTTGTTGGTATGATTGGTCTCATTTTTTACCGTTGTCTTTTCAATTATTCAATTAGATTGTGTTCCAAAGGTGTAACAGTAAGCCACAAAACACAGTGCATGATGAAAATTTAAAGTAATTCAAGTTCATTTTGAATCCCAAAACAGAGTAGCTTGGCAGAATTGCCCTTCTCAAAGGAGAAAAAGAAAATATTCACTAGGGGATAAAAAGCCAATCACTGAGAAAATAAACTTATGCTGACATAAATACCTATATCCATCCATATAGTGTTTTAACTTAAAGTGTTTATTTTCTAAGCCCTGTAGACACAGATCAGGCAGTGAATGCATGCCTATTTGTCAATGCCCACAGCTGTTCTGATGACAACATCTCTTAGGTGTATATAGACATATACATGGATATATTTATTAAGTTATTTATTTATAGAAACATAGAAATAAATATAATAAACTGCAGTTATGGTAGACTATCATTCCCTGGAGGGATTGCTAGAATTACCTTGGAAAAGACAGGAGATGGTAGGAATGGAGAGAGAGAGGAATACCTCACAAAACGGATAAAGGGGTAAGTCAGGAGCCAGAGCCTCAGCTGTGGCAAATTACTGTGAATTCATTGATTTCTGTACCCTCCAGCCTTTCTACAGCCATATGCTTAGACCCAATAAGCAAGCAAGGCATGACAGAAATACCACTCCATGAGAAGGGAGTCTGAGAAGGCAAGAAAAGGAGTGAACTGCAATTTTTACATTCCATAACCCCTCCCCTCATATTCAGGACTCTAGTGAGGACTAAACTTCGTGACAGAATGGAGATGTCACATTACATTTTTATTTGGAATCTAAATTCAGATAGTAGTAGCAATAAAGAGTTGTGTTTAGTAGTATTGTCTTTTTCTGAGAATTATCGAACTTCATAGCTCTCCAACCTAAACCTAAATCTGAAGTTTTCAACAAAGAGTCCCTTTTTATGTACCTCTCTACAAACATTTCATGACTATTTTATTCTTTGAAGGTAGAAGTATTTAAAGAATTTCAATTTCCCAATACATGAAATACTTTGTAAATAATGATCAAGTTTAAAAAATGTTGCACCAGACAGCTTTAATTAATTTTCATGGATTTTACTATAGTTAAAAAGAAAAAGCATTCCATTAACACCCTTCACACTTTACAGTGTGAATGAGGCAGAATAAAATATTCTCTGAAGATGCAGTCCAAAAATACTCTAAGGGGAGAGAAAGCTGTCTAACAGAGCAAACCAAGAAGTGCTGCAGTTACACAGTGGAGTGCTGTGATCTTTATGTTTCCAGAGGGTTGAAAGCAACAGAACTAGCTCAGCTGGATAAGATTCAGCCTTCCCTTCCCCTTCTCTTCTTCTTGCCAAACAAGCTTCCTCAGCTTGACCTCTCACCCACCCTGGAATCTATAGCATTTGCTACTTTCAGATCATTATTTAAAGAAAATTAAGTTTTCATCATTACAATACAATATGACAAAACAAAGCTCGTAACATTATGTAAAATAACAGGAGCTTTTTAATACCAGCCAGTGAACAAAGAAGAAAAGAAACCATTTGAGCTTTCACCAGTCCTGCTCTTTGTTGAAGGCTATGGCATTGTTCACTTTAGTGTGGTATTTTTAAAGGGAAGGGTATCAACCTGCTTGCTGCAGTGACTGGAACAGAATGGGTCAGTGAGGGAAGGATAGGGCTTACAATTATGTGCTTTGAAAATGGAGCTGTTCCCCAAGTGCCAGGTGTAAGCAACAGGGAAGCTGGTGGGTGTGGGAAGAAGGCTCAGAGAACAACAAAGGAGACAGACTGGGGAGCTCAGACTGAGATGGCACCTGTTTGTTTCTCCTTCATAACTTGTTAAATAAATGCATAAGTGTCTCTATACATTGAAATGAGAAGATTCAAAATAAGTAATCAAAAGTGCAAATTAAAACTTTGTTGAACATTCATTTATTATCCATATGCAAATGTTGGCTGTATATACATAATTCTTTTAGAATGAGATATCTAGTTACAAAAATATCCTGTATTTCTGCATTATAATGATAGTGGAATTAGAGTGATTTAGTAATGTCTAGTACTTGTCTAACATGCTGACCTCTGCCACTGAGGTTTAATTAAAAGACAATTAAAATTATTTATGCATTTTATTTATACACCAACAAGATAGTGTATTCCACAAAAGCTCCCATCTAGACCGGAGTCCGGATCTTCTTTTTGCTTTATTGTTTTCCAACCTCTGCAGTGCACAGAGAGAGAGCATCAAGTTGATGGCAGATAATTCTTCAAAGCACTCCACTGAGTGAAGATGCACTTTCACCTTCAACAGTGTGTGAAGCAGGCAAAGAATCCTTTACTGCTCTGCTAAGGGAGTGCTTTTTCTCTTCTTGAATCATAGTGAAGCTGAAGGGCTTTAGGATAACCAGGACTTGGGGTGGAGCACTGATACACAGTTATCCATATCATGTCGCTCTTGTCATACTCCATGGTACAGCTTAGGTGTGTAGAACAAGCAATCTCTCAGGAAAAAAAACACCCTTGACATAGTTTTGGGGGATAGCCCTGCCATGAGCCAGTAGTTAGTGAAGAGGAAATAAACCTTTGGTTGCAGAAAAGAAAGTTTAACTGTATAGAAACATATTTTTTGCTTGGGAATAGCAATCATTGCCGGGTAGCCTCTGACTCTGTCAGTAGGCAGTGAGACCCAGCACAGAGATCTGTAGAGTGAAGTGGTTGGTGCTGAGGACCTGGTATAAGCACTGTATTTGCTTTTGGGTTTTGCTTGTTTTGTTTTGGATTTTTTTGTTGTTTTGTTGGTTTTGTTTAGTTTTTTGTTTATTTTTGTTTGGTTTGGTTTTTTTGTAGGTTAGTTTGGGTTGGATTTTTTGGTTGTTTTGTTCGTTTGTTTTTTTGTTTGTTTTTTTTTTCTTGAACTAACCACCTTTTAGAGATGAGAATGCAATAGGTGTGCTTCTGGAGCACATCTTGCTTAGTTTGACCCAAAATGTGCCTTGGGACTGCTCTGTGTCATAAAACAAAGCCTAGTAAATGAAGACTACTGAGAGATTTACTTCAGAAGTGTACTCCACATCAGAAACAGAAAGCTATTGTGAATGCAACCACAGGCCTGCACAACTGGTGTACAAGGGAAGCAGATCACAGGTGGAGTTTGAGCTTCTCTTGGTTACTTGACTTAGCTTTTTAATTCAGATAAGTGAATTCAGGATGATCAGGAGCAGGTCTAAGCTCTGCTAACCTTGCTTGCACACCTGTGACTCCACTATTACAGGAAAGAAATAACTATGCCTGATCGGGAAATACAGTAGGTGGTCTGAATTTGGCCCCCTTCATCCTTGGCCAGCAGAGCACAGATCTGGAAAACACGTATGCTTCAATGGTTTAGGTAGCTTTAGAGCATGCTGGGGAAAAATGGCAGTAAAAGTATCCCTGAGAAGGGATTTTTTTTTTTTTTATAATAAAATATTTAGCTGATAGTAGATGTAAAATCAGTGAGCCTCTAGATGAAAGAAAGCGCCTCCTCCCCCTTGGACTTTCTCCAGCTCACAAATCTCCATCTGCTAATTGGCCGTAATCCACAGAAAAGAGAGCCTTCGTAGAACATGGAAAATACTGGAATGATGCATCGATCCATTTTCATGATTTAAGCCAAAAAAAGTATGGCTTTAACCTGGAAAACTAGGTAATTGAAAAAGTAGCTTTAAAAACTAAAACCAGAAGTTAGTGGGAGGAATTTAAAAAAAAAAAAAGAGGTTGGGAAGTCAAGTTAAGAAACATGACTATTAAGTAGTAAAAAATCTTTTCCTCAGCAAATGTACACATTGTAAAATAATCAAAATCAGCCCTCCCTCAACAATAGGAGCTGGTAAAAAATGACACACTTAATATGTTTTCCATGCCTTCTCATTCTGCAATTAATGCATTTTTTTTGCTATGTTAGAGCAGGTCGTTCTGCATGAACACAAGTTGCTGTTTGAAACAAATCCCTCAGGTTTCCAGTTATAAAAATCCTGATAAAAATAAAATATAAAAAGCCCTTTAGGGACTTTTAAGCCAGAATGAAGATTGTAGCTTGCCCTGCCTCAGAATTTTCCACTCATTTTCTTTTTGTATAAACCCTGAGCTTCATCAATAAAACGAAATGATAATAACACATTAGTCAAGACACTTCTCCACAAAACCTCTCCCATTAACACACTATACTCCACTCCCATTGAATTAGAAGATTAAAAATAAACTAATTACCCTTACTTTAGCATCCTAAGTAACTGGTTCCAGCCACCTGGCTCACAGCTGCTATGGAAACTACTCAATTAATCAAAATAAGGTTGGGGAGTTTTTTCTGATTATTGAAAGGAAAAAAGAGAAAGGAATGAAAACCCCCACACACTCAGTAGGAACAACCCTCCCTTCTGAAATATTCCAGACAGATTTTAATCAGTTCAAAATATTAACATATGAGTACTATTATTGCAGAGAAGTTAGCATTTATTATAAGATGATGAGAAACTTTTATTCTCTTCTCTGGCCTCCTAGCACCATGGTGTGAACATCTGGTACAGAATTTTACCTTTTGTGTAGTATTTGGTGAAAAGCAGAGTAAAGGAATGACAACTTCAGCTGTCTGTTGCTCCATTTCCATCACATTGCTGAGGATGAATGTGTTCTTCATAGCTAACAAACATCCCAACCTCTATGTGAAAGGTTCTGCACAGGCATATTGTTTCTTGATGCATGGTATGTTTGGGGAGGACAGGGTATGTGTAGAAACATGTCTTGCCCTCTCCTGTGACTTGTAAACACATTTCTAAGAGACTAGGATTAAAATGCTAATTTAATTTGGCCCAGCATTTTCAAGAGAGATTAAGGAAATTCAGTAGTAAACTTCTCACAGGGACTTGAAAAGCCAAATCTGAATTGCCTTTGATGGTACCAATTCAATGAATTATTAAAAAAATGTTCTGTCAAGCCTCACCCCTGGTTTTGATGAAGAGTAAGACAATAATAATGTAGACAAAAAAACCCCAAAACATGAAGTAAACTAGAAAACGGATAATTAGTGTAGTCCAAATATAGATCTCAGCAATAAATCAAGTGGAGATGTTTTTAGCTGTGTCCTTTAGTCCTATGGATTAGATCCAATGTGGTTTGTTTTGTTTGATTTGTTTTTTTTTTTTTGTTTTTTTGTTTGTTTGTTTGTTTTTAAAATAATTTAAGCTGTGATGAGAGAGACTTTTTACAAAGTTATGCAGTGAGAGGACAATGGGGAATGGCTTCAGACTGAAAGGAGTAGGTTTAGATTAGGTATTAGCAAAAAAATTCTTCACTCTGGGTGTGGCAAAACAATGGATCAGGTTGCCCAAGGAAGTTGTGGGTGCTATATCCCTGGAAGTGTTCAGGGTCAGAATGGAGGTCTGAGCAACCTGGTCAGGTGGAAGTTGTCCCTGCCAATCCAAACCATTCTATGATTCTATGATCTAAGTATGATATTATGGTATTTTTAACTTGGGCAGGTAGCACAAACTATGGGAAAATAGCCTATCTCAGTTAACAACATAGCCCTACAGACATCAGCTTGGTAAGATGAGCTTATTAAAATAAACTGTTCTTTAATGCAGCCACAAATGGTACAAATTTTTGTAGGTACAAAATGTATATTCAGGGCCAAGAAATGAAAGATATGTCTACAGAACTTACAGAGAAGAGGCACCTGAAAGCATAAGTCTGACACAGATTATTTTCGCCAAAATTTAACTGTCTGAAAATGCAGTAGCTCTCCGTGAAAACAAGGGAGAGAGATTTATCCTCAGGGACCAATTCATGTATCTCTTTTACAAACCTGGCCCACAACATACCTGAGTTACACTCTTGCCAGTAGGAAAGAATCAAAACTTTCTAAATTATTTGTCTTTTGTTGGAGTGAGAATATGATCAGGGTGGGTTCAGACACAGAAGAAAGACCTGTCTTACACTGCTGTGGCTCTGTCCTTCCAATTGTCTCCATATTTCAACATCTTCTGAACTTTTTGTTCCTTTTTCACATTCTTGTAAAAAAAGATCCTGGAAACCTTGGAGCCTCATAGTGAGCTAACAACTAAATACAGGTTCTCACATGAAACCAGGGCCAAACAGACTAAGATGATTCATAGCTTCCTAAGTCAAAAGCCAATGAATAGGAATGATATGTAGAAGGTTCTCTTTGCTTCTGCATAAACCACTGATGGAAGAGGCACAGGAATATTGAACATGGATCTGATTTTTACCATTTTCAGAAGAAAGCAGAGAGTACAATATTGCAGATTGTACAATATCACAGAGAGTAACAATATTCTGATTCAAAGACTAGAGGAAATGTCATCTAGCAAAGGACTCAGAGATCAATTTAATTTAGTAAAAAGACAGCTTGAGCAGAAAATTGTAGGAGTGTGTAGCATGTTTTCATGAAGGAGACACCATATACTGAAAGGACTAGGTTATGCAATAGTTCCTTTTGTTTTTTAGCTCTGCTGGATACAGACATGCACCATAGCCCTGTCAGTTTAGAAATATCATAATGTAATAAATAAGATAAAAAAATATATCACTACATTGATCTTGAGCAAAGTGGTATTATGTGTCCCTTACACATTGGTGGGAGTTTCTGGGCACAAAAAACAATCTGCTTCTGATTTGGAAATAATAGGTAATGTGGGTTAATTTGACTGGACATCAAGGCTGATCCCTTTGGATATCATAAAAATTGAGAGAAAAGCTTCCAACTGAAAAAAAAAAAAAGCAAATAGCCTATATCACATTGATGTATTCATGTCAGTTTCAGAGAGCTGTTTGATCAAAGTATGTAGCCGATAAATGTTAAGATGAGAAGTGTTCAGGAACACACACAGAACAGTAACAGATTTTCAAATATTTATGTTTTCATCTTAGGAGGTTTCTTTCTCTTTCAAACTATCAAACGACATGAATCTGAATTAAAGAGAGATTTTCATGCCAGCAAAAATGTTCAAATCTTTCAAACTAGAAACTTAGATGCATTTTCCTTTTAGGTTATTTTTGTATTTTTTGTAACTGGCATTCCTCTGGGACTGGTATGTCAGCTGGCTGCAGGTGGGTAATGGTCCCATAAGGATATGTTGTGCTTTCAAATAAATATAGGCATACATTGGCTGGAAAAGCATCCTGGGAGAAATTTGATTCTCATTTTGTCAACATTGCATGCAACCAGGCATTATTATTTCTTCTTTTTATTACAGTACTGTCTAAGTTGAGTGAGGCTGCCACTATGGTAGGCAGTAGGAGATTAGATAGAAAAATAAAGTCTCTCCAACAGGAAGTCTTTCATAAAACTCTGAAGTATGGGAAAGGAATTAACAGCTCAGGGAAGTGAAGTAATTTGCAGAAAATCACACAACAGATCAGAATCAGAGCTGCTGGGGAAGTCCAGGATTGCTGATTCCATTTGTACAAGGCCGTTGAACCAGTCCAAGGAAAGATGACTTTCTATCCCCATTGGGTTTAAATAAAGATAATCTGTCCAGACTAGCAGGTGGCAGAAATCAACCAAACCCCACTGAAGTCAAGAGAGATTCATGTATTTATACCACCTGTAAGTATAATTTGCTATAGGGTTTGCCAGAATTTATGAATTGAGCCTAAGGAAACTGGAATTTAAAAAGACAACAATAATCATAATGCAATACCAGTATAATAACAATAGAAAAGAAAAATATTCTGATAAAGCATAGAACAAATGGGAGATCTGATTTAAAATAAGCTGGGACTGATGGGATGAGCTCAAAGGGGGTCCCCAGAGCCTCCACAGACCTTTTTAACATTTTAGTACTCACTTGAGTCTTCTCTCAGTGACTGCTCATCCCCTTTCCAAATAGTGCTATATCAACCCTGCCAGATGCCACTCATCCCAAGGGAACAACAAACACTGAAAAATTACTTTCTTTGTTTCAGAAGATCTTTGATACCATCATAGAGCAAGTATTATTTTTTAAAATTTTTTAGACTCTTCTTGCACTGAAGTACCAACTCTCTGCTCGAATTATACACCTCTGACACTTTGCTTTACTATCACTATTCTCTGTGGATTTCTAAGGATCAAAGTATAAACTACAGGGATGTAAGCCAACAACCTGAGAGCTTCCTGTTGGCAAGTCTTCAGCAGGCAGTGCAACTCACTTTCTTCATGCTGGTGGGAAGTTCTGTGACAGCTTTTGATGCAGGAAACCCTTTCCTCCTCAGTACTGGGTGAGTTGGAGCTCTGAAGCATGGCTGGGTTTAGCTGAGTGGTGTTTCACCTTTCCTTATATGTTTCCTGATTTCTAACCTAAACTGAAAAAAACCCATAAAAATAATTGTTTAAGTATTGTTATGTATTGTTCTTTCTCTCACTAATCTAGCTTGATCATTTGCACTTTAGGTACATGTAGATGTTCAAAGGTCATAAAGAAGCTGTGATAATTCCCAACTCAAACTATACATAGTATATAATTTCTAGCTATTGGTCAAACCCCCTCCTCACCCCCCATTTGAATGAGGAATTGCTGGGGAATACAAACACCTATTCTGTCTCCCTGCTCTTATGGAACCAGTCCTTGCAAATCAATGAACCGAAACCTCCAAAGGTCCCCAGGTTATTTACTCATGTGCTTGTTGTAGCATGAAACTCCTGGTCTTTCTTGCATTTTCCCTCTGAGATTTGTCCTGTTTAATTGATTTCACAGTCCAGGCTAATATGGCGTGAGGCAATACTTGCAAATTGACTGGGCCTTGCACCATAATAGTGAAGTACAAGCTGGTACAGCACAACAAACAAAAGGAGAAGAAAATGTCCTCAAGCAGAGCCTTGATGCCCAGGATGCTTATCCCACATGCAAGGAGCTAAAAGGAAAATTCCCTGGCAATTCTGTTTCCAATCTATCTTTTGGGAGGTAAAAACTTATGGTCTCCTGCCAGCTCTGCCTAATTTGTAGTATCAGGCCCTGAGAGAAGATGACAGCTGCAGACGGTGAGGAAGGAAAGCCACCTTGCAACATATTTTGTCAAGTTGCAGTCTCTGGCATTGGCCCAGAGGCGGTATTGCTGGAGACATGATGAAGTGTGAAAAGTCCTGGCAGGCATTTTAGACAAATAAAAGATGGGAGGCAAGGGAAAATCAGGACCAAAAAGAGATTAATATTTGTGAGGTTTATAGCAGAAGAGGGAAAGCAATAGGAAGTAAGAAAACCTCCACAGGGAATTTAGTGCGACAGCAACAGATTAAAAACAGGATGGACCTGAAGAGGAAGCTTATTTTTTCCAGCTGGACCTTCACCTGAGAGCAGAGATCAGGTTGTGAGCAGCAGTCAGAGAGAAGTAAAGAGTCAATAATAAGAGAATTTGCATCCCCCAAATGTGAAAAGGTTCAGTGAGGCAGTGTATGTGTGTACAGAAGGGGAGCAATGATGGAAGAGTGCAGGATTTTCTAAGCTGGGAACGGTAAAGGCACCACGTAGCTGTGTGTTTACTATTGGTGGTAACTCTACAATCTTGTTTGTTGTGTGGGTAGGTTGGTGGTGTCCTAGCTGCATGTGGAGGTAGGAATTGCTGTTCACTCCTTTCCTTGGAAGTTCTGGTTTCCTTGCAAAGAGAGACCTGAGGGTAGGAAGGAAGTTCCAGAAGGAGCTTCATCTGGAGGATCAGGGATGATCTTAAGGATACACTAGATGACAAACGCAGCTGGAGTCACTGCCTGACCACACTGGTCAGACCTGATGGGTGGTGGGGTCTGCCTGATCTGCTGGAAATCTCCTGTGTCGCCTTGGAAGTAGGACAAACGACATCATCCAGTGAAAAGACAAAACCATTTGGAAGAAATTTTAAAAAAAAGAAATCAAAAAGCAAAAACCAAAACAAAATGTGAAGTAAACTCTGAGAGAAGGGTCCACAGATGGAATGTAATGTACAAATCACAAATTTCACAACAAAACCCAAAATGTGTCCAAGTTTGCTGGTATGTGGTAAATTTCTGGATTTCATTCCTGGGAAAATTCTAGCAACTTTTGTCTGTCCACTTTATTATATCAAAGATTGAAACTTTGGATGACTTTTGTTGTTCATGAACCATCATCTGTTTTGAGAAGAAATGTAGTGTTATTTTTGGCAATAATTTGCCATGGCTACATTTTGCCTGGTGAAATCAAAGACCTTTTTTTCTTCATTATATTCTTATCAGGAAAAGTGTATCCATATCCTAATTATGCAGGGCATCGCTGATAGACCACAGAGTAGCTATTTTTAGCTGATGAGACAGAAGTAACCACTGGAGCACAATTCTCTCTGATAAGGTACAGATACAGTGCAGAAGAGGCAACCTACAGAAACCAGGTGACTTCACCCTGCTCCTTCCCTGGAGGACCAGGTAGACAGTACCGGGACTTGGCTCTGACAAATGAAAAGATAATTACATGTCAATAATTACATGTCAAAAAGAGTTGTCTGGGTAGCCATCCCAGTTGCAGAGCTAGTGTCCTAAAATCAGAAGCATATATAAGGATGAGGAACAGGCAGCCCTTTGATGGGAGGAAAGGAAGAGAAAGGTAGGTATCCATGGTGTTTGGTAGTTCTTCTGACACGTCCTGTTGACTTCTAGTTTGATGAATCACCACCTTTTCTTTCCTCTTAAAAAACTCTTCATTCCGTTTTGCTCTTCTCATGAATCATCTCTATTTGTGTCTTTTATCTATGTTGCTTTTAAGTCCCTGATTTTCTCATGCACGTATTTTGTCTCAACTTTGTCCCCGTGCTACTGACAGAGAGGTGTAAAGGTTAGAGAAGACAGACTCTTAGATGGGAAATTATATTCTAGTCCCTGACTTGGAAATATCATGCTTTTTTTTCTCTTCTTTCTCCTCCAGCAGAATTTTCAAGAAGGCTGAGCTAATAAACCTGGCTAGCACAACCTGATTTCACCCAGAAAAATGGGGACTTCGAGGGGCACTGTGGAAAGACTTAAGCTCTTTTTCTGACCCTGAATAATCTCAGTGATACCTTCCTCAAAGTTTGGGGAAGGTTTTCTTTTGGAGTTTCCTTAAACTTGCACCGTATCTGTAACTTGTTGCTGTGGCTTTGAGTGAATAGTGTTATGCATTTTTACACAGAGATGGAAGATTTATCATGCCTTCAGGTATCCTGAATGGCTGTATAGTCTCTTTCATTTCACTTTTCCTGCTATTTTAATTGCAGTGTTTTGGAATTCATTTCAGTTTCAAGTGCCACTGGCATGAAAAAGCCCTTTATTGCTAGGATGTTGTTGAGGCAGTATAAAAATGAGAACTCTTCACTTCTGCCACTAAAGCTTGCTGAAGGGCTGAATGTCTTGAGGATCAAAAGGTGTAACCCTCTCTTTCAGGCTTCAAAAAAGAAATTAGTGCTAATTCAAGATGGGTAAGTTTGCAAAATAGACTAAGTGTATGGAAGAAAAATTCAAGCAATGCATTCTGATAACATACATTTTCAGGAAGGGAAGAGTTGACTAACTGGTTTCTCCTTGCTGTTTATTCTCTGAGTTAGCATAATACTTTAAAGATGGTGTTATTTTATATCTTTATATATGTATACATACATATATATAGTTTGACATATACTGTCTGATCTCAAGTGAATCATGGATCACAAAAGTTTTCCTCAGACATACTGACTTACGAAGTATATAGATGCTTGAGGAAACAGGTTTTGTTACCATGCTCTTAATGTTCTTGACTTGATTGTCTCATAGCAAATAATTCAGAAAAGGAAGAAATTAATTTCCCATGAGCAGTGAAGAAGAGGGTGTGTAAAGGGGCAGGTGAAAATGAACCAATAAAACCAAGATACAATCACAATACCTTGTCAGGATATGGGTTGCTGTTATCCTATTTGATACACACCTGACACTTCATAACTCCTCTGCCATGGAAATATTTATGCCTATTGCTTATGTTCAGCAAAGGTTTGTCCCTCAGATCTGTACCGGTCCCACCTAAAGGCATATAGTTCTACCTGCATGGATCTTCTGGCAGGATCATATGCTGAGTTTCTCATGTTGGGCCATGGGTAATTCAATGATGTACCAGTCATGCCTGTAAGAATCAGTCAGAGTCAAGATTCCAGCAGAGGAGAAAGATGTGTGGTAACTAGAGGTCTCTCTGGAGACTTGAGATTTATTTTCACACCTCTCCCTCCTATGTCGAAAATACTCTATGTATTTTTCTTGGCAAATAATTTTAATATTTTTTTCTGTGTGCCATTCCACCCTATGTGAAAAAACAGTACTTTATTAAAAGTTCTGTGAAAATAAAGTTATTGAAAACGTGAGAGGTTCCTGCTGTGATAGGCGCTATATGTAAACCTAATTTTAAATCCATACAGACTGTGGTCTGTGTCTATCGTTGAGTGCAATCGCAGTCATAAGCTTTAAAAGTAAAGGCAATCTTTGTGTCTTCTGCTCTTTCAGCTTTATTTATACATTATGTGTATCCACAGTTCCACAAGTCCCTTTACAGTTTAGAGTTAGACTTTCAGTAAGTTTTCTCTTACTGAGTTCCCTGCAGCATATTAACTGTTTTTCCCTCCTAATGGCACAGAGAAGATGGTACTGTTAGATGGAAAATAGGACTTAAGGACTTCTACTAGGTCCTGATAATTGGAACTGGATCAAACAGTAGGATCTCCAGAAACAATTCAGTGAAGAATTCCCACAAGACAGAAGACACAAGCAGCAAGTAACAACTTTTAGGCTTCTTGAATACTTCTCTAAGCAACGGTGGGGCTAGGTAGAAGGGTAGAGCAATCTCAGAAGTGCCTCTACCTGCTTGTTTTCCACGTGGCAGCTTCTCAGGTAGCCTGCAAATGCACTGCCTGCTTCTGCATTTGGACATACCTACTATTACACCAGTGTTTGCTGCCATGGTGCTGGCATACAAACGTGGGAATTTGAGCACAGAGGATTTCTTGTGTATCAGAGGATGGGACTCAGTGGTTTGTTACTAGAGATGTTTAGCCTTTAGTTGTCCTGCATCATACCACGCATCAGTGGTGTGTTAAGTACATCAATCACACTGTTGTAGTATTACCTTATTGCTATTATTGAATTTGTTCCCCATCACAGATTCCCCTGTTCTATGCATGGATAAAATGCTTCCGTATATGTAAGGGAAAATGAGAATGTGTTCTTTTTTTTTTTTTTCAGGTTTTTGTTGGACACATGCATAGGCTCACTGAAATCATGAAATGGGGTAGACTGTCATGTCGCCTTTTGTGTGCTTTTCTTTGATTTAATGGCTTTTCAAGATTAACTATCATTTAACTAAAAATAAGTACTGTAGGCACCTGAACACCCATTTGAGAATGTGAGAGGGCATTTTAGGATGTACATTTTTCTTCCTGGCTGTCTTTTTGTTCCTTTTTCACAGACTCTCCTGGTAATACTAACTTAAGTAGCTCACAAGGGTGTTGTGCAGATTAATTAAGTGTTAAGTGTTATTAAGCGGACTGAAAACCTAATAAAGTTTGAGTTGAACTTTTGAACTTATGCTGTTCATATGGGTGCTAAATTAGTTAAACGAGCTTACACAATATTTCAGTATCCAGATGAAATAACCACGGTGAATTTAGGTATGTAAATGTAATTACTTGGCTTGGAATTTAGCCAGAACACCATAGACAGAGTACTAACCATTCTCTTATAAAAGCAACTGTAGTATTTTAACTACTACGGTAGCATACCTAAGAGGGACTTTTAAATCACAGGTGATTGAATTAAAAATGACTGCTGGAATACTTTTCAGGTTTTCAGCAATCAATTTCAAAATAAACCCAGAAATATTCTGAGCAGAAGCCATGTGATTTTTCTTTTCTTTTTTCTTTTTTTTTTTTTTCAGGAATATTTTGATCAATCATAAAAATGGGGGAGAAATTGAGGGTTTAGTTGAGATTTTTTTTTAATCCTGAAAGAAAATCATATCAAGCTATGTATTTTATTACATAAATAAACAAACAAACAAAAGTAAAGGCAGCTTCACAACAGAAGTTAACCTATTTTAAATAAATTTCACTGAATAAAGAATGCCATGTCCATGAGGGTGATTCAGTGTGTGAGTGTTTTGTCCATGGGTGGCACCTTTGACCCTTAACTACAAAAGAAGGTAGAGGTTCATTTTTATTGATTTTTATAACCTGAACCCTAGCAATGGCATACTCAAGCCACCAGAATGCTGTGGTCTTCTGGGGGGAGAAGCATTCTGGTGGCAGAAGCCATGAGCTCTGTACATAATTTATTAGATCATGTGTTGTATGATGCTATTAAGAACCTGAGCCTTTTAATAAGGTTTATATGTCTAAAAGGCTGCTGAGAACCTTGCACTTTATTATTATAAAACCTGTTCTTTGCTAAGCAAACAAGCAGTGACTATCGTTTGCATTTATTATCAGTTATATTGAATGTAGAACACTTTTAAATATGATACTGACTAGCCATTTGGCATCCATCTCAAAAGCTTTCTTCCAAAACATGCAATATAACCCAAAAGGGTAATAGCCTTCAAAATTTTCTTGTTCTCATAAGCATCTCTTTGTCCTAAATTGTAATTTTAAAGACACTTCGAGCATGGATCACACTCATGAAATGCTATTATGTAACAGCATAGAGTTTGAAACTGTACAGTGTGCAGATAACTGTTGGTTTTTAATTTTTTTTAAAAAAAGAGAGATTTGCACTGATGCAAAACCTTTGTTGGCATTAATCATTAAGTAAATTCAAGTTATATAGTCCCATCCAGATTTTTTAATAATTTTCTCACTGTCCTGTCAAATAGAAGAAATTTATGGGTTTTATTTCTTTCTACTTTGCTTACTGTGTGGTCCTTGGAAGACATTACAAACACTGAATTTTACAGTATTTCAGAAAACTGTTGTGTCATTTTATAAATGAAGAAATGAAAAGGAGTAAAATTAGGTGAATGAAAGTGAAAAAGAAATTTTTTGTAACAGGTAAAAATTGGTAACCAATTTTAACTGTTCTGGGGTACTACTCAGTCTGCTATTCTTTGGTTTGAAATCACTTTGATAAAGAAAAGGATTTATTAACTACTTCCTTTTCTCTTTGTGGGTTTTGAGGAGAAAGTGAGACTCCATTGAAAACACTTGATCCTAACCAGATTCCAATCAAGTTCTTTCAAAAGCAATTTATATTTTGAATTTGAAGAGAGTTTTAGTCATAGAAGAAACTACTGTAAAGTCAAAAGGGGAAAGGACATGTGGTAAGCAAGAATTTTTTTATTAAAAATCCAACTCTTCATAAGTTTTATTTACAAGTGAGAAAATTAGTGATATTTGAGGAGGGATATTGGTAAAACTAACCTAGCAGTCAGACTTGTCGTCTGGGAATGTTTACTTTCCTCTTTATATGTGATGACTCATACATGTAAACTCTCCTTACTGAGTTGAAGATAAGCCTCTGCTGAACCTCAATATAAAAAAAAAACCTTTGTGTTTTGCATGTCTTTCCACTGTGACTACACGAAACAGCCTCCAATGAGCAGTGCCTCTGAGCTGCCAAGCCCATTCAGCATGTAATAAGAAACAAGACTGATGCTCCACAAACTTTGCTGGATTCTGGCAATAATTGTTTTAAGGACTTCCTGATATAAGAAGTTTCATGTGGTCCATTCTCTTAAATAGGAACTCTTCTCCATGGCTATGAGGAATCCTGTTTTGAATCTCTTGGCTTTTCTGAATTGTTTTAATGACTTTCACAGTTTAATACTTCTAGAGTAGAAAATATGCTGCTGTTTTCTCCCCTCTTTTAACATGCTTCCTGATTACCTGATGCAGTGACTGCTGTTTCTTTATTTTTCATTACTTTTGAGCACTATATCATGGCGCAGATGTTGTCTCTTATCCAGAGATTTATAGATAGTTTATAGAAGTAATTTCCAGACTCCTCTAATTCCACAGCACCAGGGAAACCTGAAGCTGTTCAAAATTTAAATTTCAATTCTACTGAAAATGTTAGTTGTGATTCAAGAAAAGCAAAGTGATGTCTGTGTAGCTTTCAACTGGGAAGTCTGTTGTCGTATTCACTTCTGCTTCTAGGAAGAAAGTAATATTTATCCGAATCTGCCAAAAAAAGCAGACGAAGTAAAGCAGAGCTGCTGCAAAGAGAGCACAGCTCCCTAAGTGCCTTAGCCCTGAAGTCCAGCTGGAGGGAAAATTGTCAAATTGACCTTCTGCCAGAAACTCAGTTTCTACTGGAAATAGAATTTGACAGAGCTCTTCCACTGGTGGTTGGCAGCTGACAGCTACCTCTCAAACAGGTTTTCCCCTCTCCCCTTGAGATACCTTCACAAGGTATTTCTCACTTGTGAATATTCCGTACAATATTGAGCTTTTCCTTTTCCTTCTCCTTTTCCTTTTTCTCCTTCGTGACTTTCTGTACTTTTTCTCCTAGCTGTAAGATCTGGTAAGGCCTGTAAGCAATAGAGATGCCTTAGTGCAGAATTTCTCTCAATCATATTTTAGGCCATTATTTGTCAAGTTCGATTTTAAAGTGCCAAGTGATGGGGATTTATTTAATGGCATTTCTTTTCACAGAGTGACTTTGGTAGTTTTCTTTCAACCTCACTTTCATTATTTCCTGCTAATTAAGACCTTTTGAGAGGAATATAAAAATTAAACTTTCACTGATATCTCTTTCTTTATGAACCTCACTGCCTTCACATAAAACGTGAGTCTTCTCTGAAACTGAGTGTACAAAATAATATATGAGATCCACTTTTATTTTCCTTCTTGCTCTACTACTAGCTATCTAGCTACCTTAAAACTGTACCAGTCTATTACAATAGGCTCAGTGACAAATTCTTGAACTTGAGTAACTTTTAAAATTGTTCCTGCAAAATTAACAACTATCATTATACCAGTTAATTACCTTAGTCTTCCTGTGTATTTTCCTATCATGATTTAATGTCTTACATAATTTAGTGTGCTAATTTTTCTGGTTATTTATCTCAAAGATTATAGAATTTGAAGAGTTCATCTTTCACTTATTGTGAGGGAAAAAAGGCCCAAAGCCATGGCTAGAATATTAGGTACACATATACAAAGTTACTGAGTCTGGTTCTCAATCTTTCTTCCGTTAAATTTGGTGCAGAAGTGAAGTCTACACCAGATGAGTTAAAATCATTAAGAAATGTCTTATCTGCTTAGTGTGAGTTAAGATGAGGTCAGTTCCAAGTGTAAGGAAAAGCACTAAAGAGTTATATCCTGTGCACTACGAGCCTTCAGGCATTCAGCAGACTTGTTCATTCTTCCTAAGGAGGATAGTGAAGCAAGGAACTTCTACATTAGAAAAGAGAAAGGTAGCAGTTGCACATATTTTTTGTCTTTTTACAACACCAAAATAGCATCAAGGGGCCTGTAATAGCTATTCAAAGGGGGTTTATTATGTTCAAATTAAAACTGAAACAACATCCTTGTAAAAAGGGCTACGAGCTTGCAAGCTGAACAGGGTTGAGGGGGTCAGTCATCCATTTGCTGGTTCTGAAGTCAGCAGAAGAATATCAATGTCCTTGCAGAGGTTAAGACATCATCATATTTGCACAGTTGCCCTTTCAAAAGATTATTGTTCTCTGATATGTCGCTATTGCAAATAAAATTTCATTAATACAGGCTAATGTCTATACTAAAATATTATCCAAAATCAAAGATTCAGATCCTGAGGATTTTAGCTGTGCAATACAATAATATCTTGATGATTTTTTTTTCGGGACATTTTCACTGGCAAGAAGTTCTTCCAGTGTTATTTTCTTAATTATAACAGGTCCTGCTCATATACTGCCTACTCAGAGAATGCTCTTCTCTTGAGATCTCCCATTGGCCCATGCACTTATCAGCCAGCATTTTCAATAGGATATTATAACTTGCCTCCAGGAGCTGTGCTGTTATTGAATTATTAGATATAATAGCATCATTAATGAGAGCCCTGGCTGAATGCTGTGTTGTTTGAGGTTTATGTTACGGCTTCATTTGAAAAGTTACCAAATGTTTGTGATAAGGTTGCAAGCTATACAGCATCACATGGGAAAACATTCTTGTTTGGATCTAAGTGTGTTTTTGATTATATGAATTCTGAGTTCTGGACCATTTTCCACACCATCTGCAGCCAATCTGCATAGCCTGAGAAATTCAATCAGACATCTTGCCCATCTGTAAAACCAGAACTGCTCTGTTACTTTTTCACCCTAATTAATGGGATTTATTTCATTTGTTTCTTTGTTTACTGATAGCCCTGTGCTCTAAGTCCCATTATGACAAGTACAGACTAGTTTCAGCACCTGACTAAAATGCTTCCAGAAGTATAAGTTATCTAAAAAAAAAAATAGTTTTACTTGATAAATTAAATATGCCAAATTATGTGGACATGGCAGATATAGGAATGTATATGTTTTGTAGTTCCAGCCTTAATAAGCAACAGTTTCCAAAATCTTTTTAATTTACTGCAACTTGATATTACATGTAGTTCTATGAAATTAGACAAAATTGATCAAAACAGGTGCAGTGAAATCAGTGTTAAAGGAAAAAAGGACAGAGAACGGTAGATGGTTAGAGAACCATTGCCAGATTTGAAAGGATAAAAAAGAAATATTAAGAGTTGGGGCTCATGGTGCTGTTTGGTATCAACTGAAAATAAATAAAAACACCCAAAAAACAAAGCAATTCAATCTGTTTGTTTGAGATAATCTATATTTTCTAGGCTACACATTTTTATTAAGAAGACACAGAGAGAGGAGGAGTGAAAAGGACTTGAGACATTTCTATTACCACATGACAAAACTTCTTTGAGAGACATGATCTTGCTCTGAAGCACCATTTGTTTTCTGAGCTGCTGCATAAACAGAATCAAATCCCAGCTCCTGCTAGGCTAATAGAAACTACGTTAATCAAATAACAGAAAATATTGAACGAGACCCCCAAAACATGTGCTTTGTGCTTTGTTTTGCATTGCATCTATAAACAGCTTGCCAGGTACAATTTCCATTTCTACTGAAAACTCGGTTACCCTCTTCACTGCTCTATGATTAGACTGAAGAAAATGCTGGTTGAGGTCTTTTGCAGGACTACTAAATTGAAAAATTTGTAAAACTAGAGGAGAATCTCTTCAACCATTTCAGAATCATAAAATCACACACACACACACACACACACACCCACCCCCCTCTCTAGCCCTTGATGATCTTGAAAGGTTGTGGTTGAGGGGATACAGCCTCTGGAGACCGCAGGTCAAGTGTACGCAGCTGATTTTTAAGGAGTGTTTTATGCAGGGATTTCATTATACTGACATAAAGTCAGAAAAAATAGTTTCCTAGGTCAGACATCTGACCTGGAGTTACAGGACATGATTATTTTTGTGCTCTTTCAGATAAAGCCACTGCTTAAGCATCTGAAGCTTTGGAAAGAGCCCTTGGGGACCAGCAGCAGGCAAATGCTGCCTGTGACACAAGAACAGCACCTTCTTGCTGTGACTTTGTGTACCCCACCTTAGCCAGGCAAAAAATTGGGATTTTAAATACGAGAGGTTGCAGTTCATTTCTCAGAACATGTTCACACGCCCACTCTTGCTTTACAGTCTTGTTTCTTAACTAAGCCCCATATTGCACCTTCTGCAGAGCAAAGCCTTTAAATCAAAAGATGAATGGGTCTAATACAGATTTTCAGTGAATCCAAAAAATTAAATACTGTTTTAATGAGCTCTTTTTCAGACTCTCAGCTCCTTAGGGCAGTTATTCTCCCTTCTGAATGTCTAGAAATTGCTGAGCACTTTGTGGTCACTAGTATCAACAGCTAATGAACAAAAATGATAGTGATTATATCACAAGAACCAGAATTCTGAAAAGCTTTAATCACAACAATGTAACAGATTAATTAGAATGTCCAAAAAGTAGAAACAATGCATCTGATTTTGAGATGCCTGAGTGGGAATTTTTACAAGTGTACAAGGAATTTTAATAACATGGAAAATCAATTATATTTATAAGAGGTATAATAATCGTAAATACATAGTGAATGTTAATGCCAACTCTGATATAATGCCTTGTGTCAGTAGATCTCAAAGCATTTTATAAAGGAAGTATTCATTAACATCATAATGAATACCAAATTAGTTTTGCTAATTTGCATTATATGCAGTGCTGTATCATCAGGGTAGCAAAGTAGGCAGATAGCTGTGTGTGCAGGTGAGTCAGTAATGTAACTTATTTGTTGTGGTGTAGGAAGTGCAGGAAGGGATCTGAAATGTTTTGCAAGCCTAACAAAGCAAAAGATGTGAAAAAGAAAATTCTCTGGTTTGATCTGGATATAGTAAACTGCAATGAAAAAAGAAAGGAGCAGTTGGGCTTTGCCCAGTTTTAAATTGCCTATAACATACTTCTAAAAGTTATGAGGTTGTATATGATTAAGCCATGGACTTCACACATGTGCAGTGGAATATTCTGCCCTGCTTTCAGTAGTTTAATCACCTGGGGGCTGTGTAGTCCTGGTAAATCCATTTAAGCAAGACATCACGGAAGCAGAATTGGAGAAAAACCTTGAGAATGGCAATCCAGAGGGACTGCTTATTTTCTGTTTCCTGAAATGTACTTAGATTTTTTTCACTTTGACCTAAGATTTCCTATGTTTACCCACAGAGCTATGGTATATGTCTATAGAACATATACTGCAGGAACTTCCTCTGAAGCACTATAATCATAGAAACCAGCTCTGTCACAGATATGCCTTAGAGAGCTGTCTTGTATTCTGGTCACATGCTTTCCAAAAGAACACTTTTATGCTGGGAAATTCTATGTTACTTCAACACTATGGGGACGACTTTTAATTTATGGAGTTTACCTGCTATTCTTTCTCAGAAGGTTTTTCAGTTTTGAGTTGTTGTTGGTTTGTGTTGTGGTGGGGGGGGGGGGGGGGGGGGGGGGGGGGGGGGGGGGGGGGGGGGGGGGGGGGGGGGGGGGGGGGGGGGGGGG
>JAWWEW010000001.1:35785625-35842179 GCA_035583185.1 Anabacerthia variegaticeps | reverse complement strand
GGAACACTGGGAAAATTAGAAGTGATGATTGGTTATAGGTATTAATGTATTAAATATGCTAATGGTCTAAAAGGGTAACTAAAACTGTAACTTTACGGGGCTCTGGGTCCTCCGTGCTCGGGGGAACCCTGGGGGTCCGGAACGCATTAAAGGTAATATCTTATCTCCATTAACCTTGTGCAGAGTGTCTGTTTTGCAGGATTTCAGGCATCATCAAAATGGGGTTAAACAATTAACAGAAGGCCAATGAATACAAAGGTACCTGTTATTGGAAAGTCTGAGATGAAAATCAGTGGAGACTGGGAAGCTATCTTTTTAAGGAGGTGTTGCCCTGATGGTTTTGTTTTTAAGCTATTGCCTTTGTATCCATTTCTGGCTACTGTTCCAGACAGAACATGAAACCAGAATGGACCTTTGCTCTTTCTTGTTGCCTCCTAGCTCCCATGAATAAGCAGCCCTCTCAGTGGTTTCTGATCCAGTATCTGATATACTGCCTGTTGGACCGTAGAATGGTGTTACCTCATCAGAGAATGTGGGAAGGCTTCAACTGACACAGCCCAGCCAGAACAAGCAGCTGCATCTGACATGCTGGGTTCTGTGCTTGGAGAAGGGCCACAGTGGCAAGATGAAAATGTGTGGAGGATCTGAGGCAACACCAGGCTCCTCTGGGACGCAGCACAGAGTCTCCAAAGTGTCTGTAGGATACAGCAATCATCTCTTGTGTAAGGGTTTCACTCTCATTAATGCCTTTTTATTCTTGAGAACTGTAACAAGGTGTAATTTCATTCTTAAACAACTTTATTTTTAGAATATTTTATTTATTTATTTATCCATTTATTTATGTATTTTGCAAAGATTTTAGTCTTCTTAAGTTTTCTAGAGATACCAAACACTTCAAAATCAGATGAAGCACACATCAGGGACTCCCAGCACAGCAGTTACTTTAATTCAGTTCTACACTTGAAGATAATTAAAATAAGTGCTGACTGGGAAGCTGACTCTGGTTGTAAGATTTTCAAAGAAGAGAAGCTTGCTTAGTGCCTGGGGAAGAGTTTCCAAACTTTCTCTGTTGAGTTCAAGGAAAAATAATAAATATTTTTTCTGCAGGCTGCCCCTAAAACATATTTATATAGAGGGAGTGGATTTTTTTTTTATGACTTCAGTCTTTATGAACAAAAATATTTTGGCTGTTCAAATTTTAAAGTAAACAGACTAGATCTCATCTTATCTTTTCTTGAGATGTTCAGAGAAGGGTGGATTAGCAGAAGTTTGGTGTGGGCATGGCTAAAGGCAGAAAATGCGGAGAGAAAAACTAATGCTAGTATTCTCCTATACCTGCTTTCCTAGTTTCCTAGTCTGATGCAATTCAAAGTTGAAGAGTTTAATCTGAATCACCACTCATATAGACCCAGGAAAGCACTAAAGCATTTTAAATGAAGCCAAGCATTTAGAGGATACTCAAAGTCAATTACATGGTCTCTATTTAAGGGGCAGTAATTTACTAAGATAGCATTAACTCAATATCTTGAAACTGACCATAATCTAATGTTTCTCCTTGTTTGCAGTCTTCAAATCAAATCTAGACAGATTAAAAAGGCATTGAAGGCTCACTGAACGATATTTCTTGGTGGCTGCAAATCCTGCTGTTACTACAACATGAATCAAATGGGAAGAAGACAGGGTGAAAGGACAGCTTCTGTGGATATGGCAGGGAGCTTTCCACTGGATCATCTTTCTGTGGAATTATATGTACTGTAAAATAATAGGAGAACATGTGATTTATACAAAGAAATAGAACCAAGAGGAGTTTGTGAAGTATGAATGGAAATCTGAGTAAGTCAGAAGAAAAAAGTAAGACCAAAGTAATTGTCTGATGATTTGGACTCTGGGCTTCCCTTTAATGCATGTGTCATTCCATGCACAGCTGCCTTAAAGTGAACATGCAGGAGAATGAAATGGGCACATGAAAGAGAGTTGGTTTTAAAGCATTGAATCAGGGACCATACGTTTGTCTTTCTTTCTGAAGAAGTGAAGAAAAACTAGCAGATTTGCTCAGCACGTTTGTTTTGCTCTTCAGCTCACCTGTTTATGTCTCTATTAAAATATTATAATTCTATACTAAGCTAATTATCAGCCTACATCTTGATGCTATTCCAGTATCATTCAGTGCGTCAGAAAAAGACACATCTGTTTTCTTAAAATATTTCACACTTAATTTCAGAAGTTGCCAATTTTTTGTGTTCTCAAGGGCATTCTCAGTACAGTTATTTTTCTGTCTGTAATGTCAAGGAACAGGAAACCTCCTTAGGATTCAAATGATGCTTATAAGGCAATTCTTACATTCTACTGAATGTCAAACTTTATTTATAGTATTTTGCTTGCAGACGAATCAAACAATGACTGTCATGTTAACCATCCAATTATCCCAGGACTTTTTGTAAGATAAAGAGTATGAAAAATACCTACAGCACAGAGTTACTGTTTTGCTTCTGAAATCTAGACTGAGAGTTATTAAATCTTGGAGGGTCACTTTTATTATTATAACACGCCTCAGAACTCTAGAAGGTCTTAATACTTCAGACTGTTAATGCAGTGAGGGCAAGCCTATGTAATGCAGTATTTAAAACATATAAATAAATTTGCACCTCTTCTGAGTTTTAAAGTTCACTCTTAGAAGGAAAAAAGAAGGTTGCCCTCATGGCCTAATCAAAATACAACTAAATTAATGTGCACTAGGGTTACTTTAATTTACTGAATTTGCTGGAAATACCTTTCTTTCAGCTGTACATGTGGGGTTGCGATGGTGCTGTTTCATGTGTGCATGTGTTGTCTGTCTGTGTGTTATGCAACATCATTGTGCAAGATATACATTTGTTTGTGGGTAAAAAGATAGACTGGGAGTAGTTTCAGGGCTTGTTGGTTCGATGTGCACAGGCATTAAGAGGTTCTATCAGATTCCAGAACTTATACCAATTTATATGAAAGTATAATAGTATAATGTGTTTTAAAGAGAGAACTTTCTCACTTTAGGCACATGCTATGCCCATGACCACTTACTTGTCTTAATTCTGCGAATTGCCTTTAAATCTTAGAAGGAACCCAGTCTGTAGAACTGATAGTTTCCTCTCTCTCAATTAGTTCTTTCAATATTTCCAATTTTTTTCGGTCTTGCCAACTGAAACATATTGCTGGGCTTCCGTTACTTTGAGAGTTTCCATTCTTCTGGGTTTGCTGTCAGTGTGTTAGGACTTTTTAAGCATCAGAAATTGACTTTTGGTTGTCTGTACCTGATGCAATTTTAAAAGATTTTGGTGCCATAACAGGCACCTGTGTGAATATAGCATTCTGTGTGAAACAACTGGATGAAATTTCATATGATGGGTTATTTAGTGTTCAGATTAAATCATGCTATTGATTCTTCCTGGCCTTAAAATGTTATAAACTATGAACAATACAAATTACTTGATCAGATATCACAAGAATCAAAACTTATGAAATATGGTCTGATGCTTAGTAATTAAAAAAGTTTTATAAGTTGTTCAATGATAAATCAAGCATGAGTCTTACTTAAAGAGAATGGATAAATTTAAAGGAGAAACTTTTATTCTGTGAGAGAAATATGCTCTTCCTCTGTAATTAATTCTGATTGCACCAATACATATTTTGTCAGCTTTATAAATTGCATCTGTTTCTTTTACATGCATCCTCTTGATGCCTAGTGGGTTTATATGTTAATAGCTCTTTCAACACACATAATGTCTGTAGACATTTCAGATTAATTTTCCACATAGATATATAACTTTAAAAGATCTTCCTTTTAATTTCTCATTCTTTACAAAAGACCAGTACTGCACAGGGACTGACAATTTATTGGAAATTTTTAATGAAATTCTTCACGTGTTCTATGCCAGCGGAGCTTTGGCAGGACCCTTACAGCTAAATGTGAAGAGCACTGCGTATGAAAAAGACATTTTAAAACTCTTGAAAACAACCAAATTAAAACAGCTTTACTTGGGATTACATGAAGCTGTGGCAGCAAGTCATGCTTCACTGTCCAATTCAAGTCTCTTTCTTCTCCTCTTGAGTCATCAGAAGTATAAGATTTGCAAAAGCCCTGTAGCAATAAAACACAGATTTCGCATCCTCCTTCGCATAACAACTGTTTACATTCAGGGTTTTGAAAGCCATTTTATGGATGCCTGAGACCACATTATTTAATTTTTAGAGGTTAAATTTATAAGCTTGTGGTAATGTATTTTAAG
Organism: Anabacerthia variegaticeps; assembly: GCA_035583185.1. NCBI lineage: Eukaryota > Metazoa > Chordata > Aves > Passeriformes > Furnariidae > Anabacerthia > Anabacerthia variegaticeps. The sequence goes on along the minus strand of JAWWEW010000001.1, from coordinate 35,837,917 downwards.
AAATGGAAATGTAGGTGCAATATTAACTTCAGGCATCAATATAGACCATATATAAAAATGAAATTCCAGATGGTGGACCATTCAAAAGGCCAACTTTCCACACAAAATTATAGTGCAATGTTTTATTAGCATAAGACACATGACTCTGATGAATCAGGACCTATAAATTTTTATTTGAAGGAAATAGGAATAAAATTCTTTGTTTGCTATGTGCTTTGACTCCATGGGCCAAGGTCAGATGTAGCTGAGGACAAAGAATACAGGACTTATCCTCACTGCTTAAAGTCTGCATATAAGATAAGGGCAGGTGTCCATAAATGGCAAACAACACCAGTAAGTACAGAAATGATACTGTCATTATCAGGACACAGTAAATTTCTTAAAAAATATATCATGGCATTCCACTGATATTTTGTGAGCACCACAGCAAAGTAAAGTTTTATAGAGAAATTTTGATAAGACGAAGGAAGTGGCTTTATAGAAGTTTAAGGTGAGCTTCTCCTTAGCAATAGTATTTTCAGAGGACAAAGGACACTGTGGGTCCTTTGAAGCGTGATGGCCACAGTTGTCTCCAAAACTTTCAATTCTGAATGAGTGTTAAAAAACAGGAGAGGAACAAAGGTTATTTGAGGCACTGGGAGTGAGGATGGACAAATGCCTCAGTTAAGATATTCATGTGTTGGTGCTCTGGGAAAAGGATAAATTAGGGAATAATCATTGTAGCAGGTTTCTGGATGGATACTTGTAGGCAAATGACCTGAACCCTGTGAGAAAGACTGCTGTGTTAGCGCTGATGGGAAAGACAATCTTGCAAGAGTCAAAGAATCAGATTACACTGACTGGTGTTATCCCCAATGGCATTGGAGGCAGGGGAAACTTGATTTCTTTTCTCTTGTTTCACTCTGTTCTAACTTTTGCACTAAACCTAGTCATCAATATTAATGTTGTGTTAGGTTTGTTTGGGTTTTTTATATTTGAGAATATGCATGCTAAATATTTAGTGACTGATTAGAAAAATGACTGCTTGACTTGAATATTTGAACTTGCATACTTATACTTCTAAACCTGAAGCAGTCAACGTAATGAAGAGTGAGCTTTCCCTTTCAAGACAATTGTTTGACCTAGACTGAACCTCTAGACAGACTCTTCCTCTTGGGTGATGAAAGAGAGTTCAGGGTGCCTGGCTGATAGACATCCCATTTGTCAACACTAAACTCAAGTGAGATGCAATAATTCATAGTTCTCTTATTTAATTTCTTTTAGACCTCCTGTGCTGTGTTAGTTTTCATCTTGATTCCTGATAATTCCTTGCTTTTTTTTTTTTTTTTCTTTTTTTAACTTCCCCTAAATATCAGTACTGTTGACAGATGAAAAATCTTATTTTCCGGGTTCCCTTCTGGGGAAAAAAACAAAAAAAGAAATTCTGCTGGTAATTTATCAAAAAGAAAGTCAAATAAGAGTTCTGCTAAACTGAAAGGCCTTGAGGGAGGGCACTGTTTGCTATCTACTTCCTACCTGCTTTTCTCTTCACTTCTTAGTGGTCCATAATCATTATTGAGTTGTGTTTTTCCCAACTCCTTATATAGAAGTAAAAAATTAATAATTCCATCCTACTGAGAAGAAATTGTAACTAGGAGAGGTGTGATTTGTAGCCTGCTGAATGTTTCAAACAGCCATGACTTATCAGTGCACTCCAAAGTGGTGTTTTCTTTAGCTTTTGATCTGTACACCTCTAATGCTTCTCACATACTAGAACTGAAGCTGAACTGTGAGTTGGCTGGTCCAGTCAATCTGTAGAAAACTAAATTGCTTACACACAAACACAATTTCATGAAATCTCTTTGCTTATCTAAATCCTGAAGGGGCTTATTTGATCTTGCATGTGGAAGGAGACATAATGTGCAGTTGATGGGGTGGAGTAAGGAGAAAGGAGAGGAGAGGGTCTCTGTCTCTTTGGCAATGACCTGAAGAGCCACTGAATTAGGTGCCATGTAAAATAACACAGATATTGGCTGTCTGAATCAAAACTCAGACTCACTTCCTCCAAGTTCTACATCCCATCTGTTAATCTATACCCGTGATTTATTTTCTTGGGAGTTTTGGCTGGAGATGAAGGGTCTTTCAGCAATCTGAGTACTTTCTGAAGACAAGGCAATGTTGTTTGATTTCCTTGCATCACAGTGACCTATCCCTGAGTCTGTATGCCTGTCTCTCTATGTTTCTGCTGCTACAAGATGATGCTTTCCTGCTTTGTGAAGCTATCATAAAGACATATACAGTAAGGACGGGTGTTTGGACATCATTGGGGATGGGGATTTGAGTTGGACACCCATATTTAACCTTCACTGTGACTTATAAGTCAGCATCAAGGATCAGATTCAAATTTTAGGGCATCCCTTACAAATCCCCAGGCCAAGATGTTACCTAATTTCAGCTTGAGATTTTCCTTTCCACATCATTTTCTGCTGCACTTGGAGGTTGTTAAGCCTTTCCAGGGAGCAAGGCCTTAACTCATCATTTGGTGAGGAACTAGCAGCCTCCTCTCCCTTGGCCACCCTGCTGTTTTAGGCTGTCCTTTTTGCTGCAAGCTCTGTCTTTCACGATTCCTTGCCTTGGTTTGATAGCTGCTCTGACTCACTCTAGCAGACCTTACAGTCATTATTTTGCTTCTTAAAAAATACAGTTGTGAATTAAGACAGTCTCTCCTTTTATCTTCTGTCTTCTCAGGGAAGATTCTTATATGAAATCTCTTCTTCATCTTATGATCACATGCAATATTCACCCAAGTACTGGAGGTTGTTGTCCTCAACACTGGGTCATCACTCAACCCATCACATCTCGACAGAGTTATCTTTACCCAGACAGTTATTACTATATTATTTTCTCCAATCTATAACTCCCTTCTTAACAGAAAAGAACCTTACCGCACTGGCCCATGCAATTCTAGATGTTCCGGTTTGTCTATCATTCCTTTTTTATTTCTCTCCCTATAGCTTCACCAGAAGCTGACTGAGTGTCTTTCAATATTTAGACTTTTCTTGGGATGAAGGGGTGGTCCAAAGGTGTTTCTTTTACCTTCTGGCCTCGACTACATGGCTATGCATGTGTCAGCCATTGTTATCACTGTACCTCACAGCCTTCCTTCTCTTCTCCAGCTCTTGTCTCTTTCTGGTGTCCTGCTTCCACCTCTGATGCAGCACATTTTGACCAAGGGTACCTGTGGCCAGGTGGTCAGCACATTTTTCATACCTCAGAGTTGAGACATAAAAACATCTTTCTGCCAGTAAGAAGGTGAAGGCTGTGCCAAGATTTCTTGATCGTCACTCATATGCTAACCATCAGTCCTTTTTGCTCTAAAATAATTCATGGCACATACATGATAATATTTGTCAAACAAATCTAGCTTGTCACATGGATCATATATTGTCTAGCTTTTAGATAGTAATTGCCAAAAATTACAAAGAGGCATATGGGAAAAATGCAGGTATGGTAGGTATTTATTTGTGTAACTTACAGTGGATAATGAAATTAAATAATTTTGAATATGTAATTTTTCTAATCACCAAATATATTTACATAATCCCTTTTTCTCACAGTGATTATGGGATTTGTGTGGCAAGACTTACTTTGAAGCTGCATATTATTTATCTCCCCACTTGGTATTCCATTTTTCAGCATAGATGGGTTTTATTTCTGATTTTCTCTTGCATGCACAATCACTTTTTTTCCTAAGCAGCACTGTTTGAAGCTGAGAGGTACTCTGGGGATTTAGCCTTACTGTATATACTAGAATTTTAAGCTTTATGCAAAATTATTTGCTATCAGTGCTGAATATCCTTGCACACCCCTAAAATAAATTGACAGTTTCTAAGAGCTTCTGCAGTCTGGAGGATCTGACAGAGTAAAGAAACACAGTATAAATGGTGGTGTTATGTTCTCCTTCTCTCCTGTGTTTGTAGTGTCAACACATTGTCTTTTAGCTCTTGAAGAGTCTTAGGCAAATAATTTTCAGTGATCCACTCCACAAATTTTGTCTAACGTTGTTGTGGGTAAACTGCAAAGCTCATGTCTCTTAAATAAAGTATTCCTGTACTCTGTAAAAGTCTGCCTCTTGCCTCCAGTAAGACTCATCCCAAATTTGAAAGTAAGCATGAATTCAAAGCACCAAACAATTTATGTGGTAAATCACCTGTCTCCCTCCACAGGATGCAGAAACCCCTTACAGTGACCTGACTAAAAGAAGGCATAGTAGCATAGTAATGGGTGTCCTATATTTTGTCTCTGCAGAGATCCTGGAGATGACATAGTGAGCATTGCACATTACAAACCAGGCGTCAGGAATGCAGCTTAAAATGTATCTGGCAGGTGACTTGTTGTAGCCCGTGTCTTTGAAGCAAAACATGTTGTCTTTCTTCAAAATCTTAGTCTTTAGTATTATAACTAGAAGCTGGGGTTACCTGTGTAAGTTTTCAACGCGTCTTTCCCTGACTGCTGGCCTCAATCTCATCATGTAACGAGGAGTGTCACTGATGTGCCTCAGCACCAAAGATGCCTGGAAGTCACGTTAACCAACTCTCCTGCTCAAACAGCGTCACCTAAAGTCAGCTACCCAGATTAAAACTGATCATAAAGCCCCTGACAGCACAGCTGTTGCCCTACAACTTGGCATTAAGGGGGCTCTAGTGTGAGCTGTAGCTCCTTAAACACTTACTACCTGATGATTTTCCCAGAAGTTATAGGAATACATGTTTTACTTAAAAGAAAATAGCACTACTTGTTGTAGTATGCTTTTTTAATTTTGTTGTGTTTTTTTTTTTTTTCCTCACAACTTCTGAAAATGCAGTGGAAGAGGGACTAACTAGGTCCTTCTCTTTGTTTGTCTGGGCTTTTTCCTGCTCAAGAGTTAGATTTATACTAATGACTTTCAATGAGATGGAAATAAGCCATCTCTAGGCAACCAATTTCACAAAACTCTGATTCTGTTTTCATTTACATAGGTTTGTTCACATCATGGGAATAATTCCAGTTTACCCCATGGTAACTTTAATCAGAATCTATCCTTCAGTATTTCATAAATTTTCATTTTGCAGAACTATTTCAACAATTAGTGGGAATGAAGAAGTCCTGAACTGGGAATTTTTCTTGTCTGTCTATCTTGAGTTTTATTTATATTTATTTTTATTTTTTTCTCAGATAAAATCAGTGCTAAACTTCTAAGGCTGTAACTCTCCATATGTGTTTAGATGCCAGAAAAGAAAATGTAAGGAACTAGAGATCTCACAGGTCAGAACTTTTGCTTAAAATTTGGATAGTTTTAACTGTTTTTCAACCTACATATAGGACAAATCTCAGTCTGAAGTCTCCTCCATCAGACATGCTCCTGCTGTTACACTCTTTTCTATTATGATTAATAACATCTGAAACCTGAAACCAAGTCAGCTGCACTATAATAAACTTGGTATCAATTTTACAGGTCACAAATAACCATGTAATTTAATAACCCTCTATATGTTCCAGACCAACGTGGGACCACATGCTTGTGGGGAGCACTGAATGGGTAATTTGATGAAGAATGAAGACCATATTCAGGGAAAAGGCTCTGAAAGCTGAAAGCATTTTCTGCAGGAGACCAGGAGGCAGGATCAGAAAAGGAAAGCATGTTTCTTAGAGATGTTTATTTTAATGGTATGAACTATCTGCAGTCTTTAAAAACTGTCTATGCTTTTTGGAGTGAGTCCAAATGATGAATAATTCATCTTGAAGAGAAAGAATATGAACAGTTAAAGAAAATGACATCAGACTAGAAATGGTCAGTCAGAATATTGGTGAGGCAGATTAAAAAAAATCGCTTTGAAGGTGAGATTTAGGATCAGAGATAAGGTGATTGGGCTCAACTGCAGTTAACACTACAGTCAAAAATTACAAGGGATTGCATTAAGAATCAGGACCATCAAGTAAAAGCCTAGGAACAGTCTTAGAAGGAAAGTATTATCTAACTTGCAAAATAATGTGGTTCAGTAAAATTTTCAGCTTTCTTTCGATTTAAGAAAGTTAAATTTCTTTTGTCACAGGTGTACAGAAAAGCTTGAAAATGTGAACCAAGTGAACCCTCCATGCTCAGAAATCAGAAGACAAATAGTGTCCTTTTTTCTCATTTAAACTTAATCTTATGGCTGCATAGCCAGTGGTGTAGCATTTTTAGGTCTGCCTTCCAATTGTTCTGCACTGTGAACTAACATTCCCTTGCATGGGAAAGACGTCCTTTTTTCACGTCTTAGAGATTAATTGTACCTGAAGGAGCCTCATGACTGCTGTTGGCACCTGTTAGTATGCACAGAACCTTTCCTGTGTCCACCTGGTACTTGCAGCATGTAAATCCCATCAGAACATGTGTTTCTGGCAGTGATAAAATGTACAATTATATGACATCTGAGAAGATCGGTCACTAAAACCTGAAGTGATTCTGGGGCATATCCTCACCTGTCATATTCGTATGGCCCAACCAGGCAGATTTTTAGATATATACAGTAGTTCACTAATGAGGAGAGATGTAGAAATTGTCTCTTTCATAGTTTAGGCAGCTTCTTTCAAAGCATTCCGTTGTGTTTTTCTGTGGTGCTTGTACCCATCTATAACAGAATGTTTGTGAATGCCTGATTTCAACCCAAGCAGCAAGGCAAGATTTAGGTGCTTGTAAACAGGGTCTGAAGATGTTTTTTGTACCCTAGTTCCAATATGATACTTTTGGGCTCCCCAAACTTAAGATATCACAAATCTAAACATTATGAAATATATACATATGTATGTATTACACATATACATGTAGACAACATGAGGGTTCCTGTAATGTTATAAAAACACTAGTCAACCAGAAGATCTGCAGAAGCTCTACAGAAGGAATATTATAACAGACCACTACCATAAGAAAATTTTGTTTAGGCGTTTGTGTTAGTCTAAGCTGCTGAAAGAAGTTCCTTAACTTTCCACTTCTGCGTTATGATGCCTCTTATCTGAAACTTCAATATATGAAGATATTTACATTCATTTTTCATTAAAAATAAAATGTTTTCTATATGAAATTGAAATAGTTTGAAAAGGTGTTACTTTAGATTAAATGTTTACTTTTTAAAATATTTAGTTTGCTGCTTTTTTTTTTTTAAGTATCTACTATGTGCAATGTAAATTTAGGAACAGAAAACTTTTTATTTAAAACTCCAAATTAAAGTAGAATTATTTTTTTAAGAATTTATGTTTGAAAAACAAACTTAATCTTGATGTATTTCCTTTTTTCTTATTCCAGTTTTCAGTCACTAAAATGTACAGCTAAAATATCTCATTTAGTTTTAGAAAAAAAACAAACCCTTATAATAAGAGAAAGGCTTGAGTTGAAAAGGACCTTAAAAATCATCTAATTTCAACCCCTAGTAGAATATAGAATATATTGTGTACCATGTATTCTATACCTTTCCCAATGTTCTTGCTGACCAAGACACTAGTGAAGAAAATAAAGAACTGGAGATCATATTGAGGTCATTGCAGTAATAAATGAAGGACAAGACTGCATTTTGTGCCATGTGTGCAGAGAAATTCAGACTGGTTTTTCAAGTCCTGAAATCCAACACTCCAAAAAGCATGCTGCTGAGCTATCAAAGCAGTATTTTCCTGTTCATATTGTTCCTTGGCTCTGACAACATGATTATACCACTTCTGAAGATGAGGTGTTAAGCAGAAAGCTTTGCTATGGGAACATATTCACACACATGGGTTGCTGATAGCTTGAGGATCTCTGGATCACACTCCATAGCTCAGTGTAAAGGGAACCACAGAGCCTTCAAGAGAAGAGAAGAAACTCAGCCAAAATTTTCCATCCCACATATCTTTCACTTCAATTCCAAACCTTAAGCCCAAAAATTTTATGCCCAGTTCAAGCATTTCCTACTGTTAATGGTTGTGTGTGTATCGGTGTGTGATCTGACTAAATGGAACATTTGCCCACAGTCATCTAGATCTGAGGTTGTTTTCCTTCCAATCTACTTCGTGGTCAAAGAGAGAAATGGGCATTTCTAGGTACAGTTGAACTCCTCCTGGTGTAGATAAATAGAACAGGACAGAGAAACACACCCTTGTAGTGTCTTCTCCTGTAAAAACAAAGGAAATCTGGATATCACAAATGGATCCTTACACTGGAGATGCCTAAATAGCTTGTCTTTCGCCTGTGCAGATGTTGACTTCCTGAGCTGATGTTTGTTTGTTCTAATATATAAGCAATATTTTCCAAAATGCTCTTTAGCATCTTGTTCTGATATATTATTATATCTTTTTGTTTACAATTCATTCCTCATAAAGAGTCAGTAGAAAATGTGCCTGCTTACTGAAGGTGAGATCCCATAGTGCCCTGGTTGCTTGTCACCTGAGAGTTACTCTGTGCTTTCCACAGAGGCTTTGAAAACCTGATTTATGCTTTCCATTCAGAAGAGAGGGCAGAGATGATTGTAAGTGGCCTCCCCTCTTCCTTCCATTAATCATCAACAGATTGTCCAGAATATGCAGGTGCTCACATGCTGACTGGATTCCTCCCAGGCAGCATAGCACGTTCTATATATTCTATATTCTCCTACACTGTGGGCATTTGCTTTATCAGTTGCTTATACCTTCTTCACTTGTCTTTTGAATGTAGCTCAATCACTCTTTTTTTCTGCCACCAACTAGTGTTTTAATGTGTTTAGCACTTGTAGTTATATCTTCAGTTTGTTTCAAAAGCTTCTTGCAGAGAAGCCTCTGGCACAAAAGCTTGGATGTTTGTCTGTGTGAAAACCTCACTGAAAAGGTCACTTATTTATGGAATGGCACCTTCTGTCTGCTCTGCTTGAACTGGGGGCTGGTTCATTTGTACAGATCTCTCTTGTTCTGAAGTTGGAATTTCTCTACTGATATAGTAGAGCTTAAATATTATCTCAAATGTAAGATACCTAATTAAATAAATGCATCAGAAAGTCTAATCAATATAACTGGGCACTTAGGAAGGTTAAAGGCCTTCAAGATACATATGGGAGTGTGATTCAAGGGAGTCTGGATTCTGCTTCTCGTTTCCTGATTTGCTGCTTAATCTTTCTCATCTGGTGTAAATCAGTCTAATTTCAATATAGCCAGTGTGAATCCACTAGTTGGGATTCACACCTCTGAAAATATCCACAGAAACGCCACCAGTTAAATTCTCAGATGGATCAGAAATCACTTCTTGGTACATAGAAGATGGAAGACAACTATTCCTCTGGATTCAGTAGAAATTTGAATTCAATATATTCAAAGAAGTGTTATTCTTGCTGCTGTCCGTGTCCCATTTCCACATATGTTTTCTCCCATCCAGGAAACTATATTTATATTTATTATAAAACAAAGAAAAAACTGCAGTCAGGTGCTTCTGCAACATTTTGTCTGGCATCTTATCCAGGGAACTAAGAAGGAGGAGTACTGTGTGATTAAGTTATTTACTGTCATTTAAAGACTCTCAAAAGACTCAAGCTCTGGGGCCCCTAACAAGAAAAATATGGACCTGTTGGAGCAATTCCAGAGGAGGGTCACCAAGATGGTCAGCAGTCTGGAGCATCTCCTGCAAACAGACTGAGAAAGTTGGGATTGCTCAGCCTGTAGGAGAGAAAGCTCTGGACAGACCTTCTAGCAGCCTTCCAGTACCTTAAGGAGGCTACAGGAGAGCTGGAGAGGGACTATTTACGTGGGATTGTAGTGACAGGACAAGGAGAAATGGCTTTAAACTGAAAGAAAGCAGGTTCAGATTAGATATTAGGAAGAATATCTAATGTGAGGATGGTGAGGCAACGAGGCAGTTGCTCAGAGAAACTGTGTCTGCCCCATTCCTGAAAGTGTTCAAGGTCAGACTGTACAGGGCTTTGAGGAGCCTGGTCTAGTGGGTGGCACCCCTTCCACTAGAATGGCAGGGGGATTGGAACTACATGATCTTTAAGGCCCCTTCCAATCCAAACCATCCAATGATTCTATAAAAGTGGACTTTAAGAATTTTTAACTGGAAAAAAGGAAAAAAGAGAAGTAACCATTACATGCTTGTATCAGTGTGTTGGGCTGAGGAAAATACCTTCCTTGCTGCTGCAAGCTGGCAGCTTCACGTGCATGCAGAAGTCTAGGGAACATCTCTTAATTAATTCCAGAACAACTCAGAGCAGGATTCAGCTCAGCCATCTGTAGTTTTGTTAGAAGAGGCCCTACTGTTATTGAACAGTAAAAAAGGAGTAAAAAAAAGCTGCTGTAGCTTTAGAACCGCAGACCTTGGATGAAGCATCAAATAGGTAACCCCTCAAAGCTGAGTCTTCTGAGACTGTTATGCTGAGGGGTCTTAGATATCTTCGCCCAGCACTGCTTGAAAACACAGCAGTTGTAATCTTCCCCGAGGAAGTGGCAGCATGTCATTAAACTTGTTTGGCGGTAGAGAAGGAATTTATGGAGGAAAAAGAGGACAGAAATAGCACTATTCCCTCCTGTTGACCTGCACTTCAGTACACACACGGGAACACGAGTAACTGAAAAAGCACAGGAGCGCAGATGTAACTGCTCTTCTGTCCTGTTGTTTTATACAGACTGTGCATCCAAAACAGAAAAATTCAGAAGTACTTAGAAACAATTTCTTCCTCTGTATGTCCCAAGAAGCAGCTTTTTGAGCAGTCTTCAAATGCGTAAAATCCAGAATTTTTCTCTGACTGATCTCAAACACTTCAGGACAAATTGCATGTCCCATTCTCCACCTGGGAAGTCTGAGACATGAAGTGATGAACATGCATGAATTTGGTGGTGGAGACACTCTCCGCATACAGGGCTGTGAAGGTCTGTACCACTTCTCCAGTACAGGCATGCAAACTGTTCTGTTAGCTGGGGCCTGACTCAATGCCAAGTGAAATCAGCACTGTATGCTTCCATTGGCTTCAGCGGTAGCAAATTATGTCCTTCATGGGTATGTGAATTAAAAGAGAGTGAAACGTACAGACTTTGAGAGGTGGTTTTATTGTGTTCTTTTCCACAGGCATTTATTTTATCAGAAAAAGGAAGAATTGGTGGGCTGGATATTTTAAATATGGCTTTTAGCTTGTCATCAATATGCTTTAAAAGAGATCTGTGAGTTGAAATTTTTATTCTTCTCTCCTTTAACCTCTTTTTTCTTTTTCTTTTTTCTTTTCTTTACAAAGAAAGTTGTAATGTATACTTGAGTAGACGTAGTTTGAGATTTTTTTTCTATATATATTCTTGGTGTGTATGGTTTTGACCATTATTTTTCATTACCTGTTCTGGCATGACTGAGATTTCCTGTATTATTTCTAATACTTCTTTTTCCTCCCTGGGGAAATTTCATGTCTGCTTTTAACATTTGTCCTTTATTTTTACTCTGTGAAAACTGAGGAAGGGAATTAACTTGGTGTCATTGCCATATCTATTTTTTGGTTAATAATGTCTTACATTTACAATATTCTAGTCTGTAATCTCCTTGGATGACCTTCCTGCCCTAACACATTTCTATTGCTTCTCTTGTCTCCTTGTGTGTTACTCTTTTCTCTACACTTTCTCATCTCTCCCTTCCATAATCCACATTTTATCCCTCGCATTTAGTCCCTTTGTAACCTTGATTACTTTGTAAAGAGTATTTTTCATTCATGTTGGCATACCTTTTCCTTTACAGTATATTTACTGGCTAGGCAGCATACACATACACAACATTCCCTGAGGCAAGCATGAATTTTACTTTGAACACCTTCCAATCTTCCCCATTCGCCCCTTCCTTTCATGATTCTATTTCTTTCACTTTTACCTGACAGTGTCAATTCTAACAAAGCTTGGTCCACTGAAATTGAACTCCCATACTTTTGTCTCTGTGTAGGCTTGTTTACTCCCTTATTAGAAATGTAATTATATTATTCCTCTGTTTCCCTGCCTCATGCCTTTGTGTGCTGTCTAGATCAACTAACCAAAAGGACATTAATGAAAATTTCTTTTTTGCTTCTATTCTTCTACATTAAATATAAAAAACCCCTATATATTTTTGCTTTTTGTTCTCTCTCTAGTCTTTCTCTTTTCTTACCAACACACTTTCCCCTTGCTTTGTCTGCTCTCTCCATGTGGCTTTTGTCCATTCTCCACTTCCATTTACTTGTTTCCTTTGAGAGTTTTGCTACTGTCTACAATACAACCTGTGTTTGAACTCACATGCCTTTCGTCCTGTGTCCATTAGCTTGAACTGTTAGCATTGAGAACCAAAGGCTGTAAACCTGTGCCCTGTTGCTTTCAGTAAACTTGTTGGGCTCACAAGAAGCACAAAAAAAATTCTCTTTGCTCAGAAGAACCCTTGATCACTTCCACATGCCCCTCTCCGTTCCACTCCTCACAATGAATTTAAGTAACATTTGGCTCATGACTTGTTTTGGTCTGGTGTGTCCAGAGGCAGTTTAAAATGGGCTTGTGTGTTGTGTTAAATTTAAGAATGGCCACCTGGAGACATCTTTGACAAATTAAAAATAGACTGGATAGAACAGAAATTCTTAGGTAGGGGACTCATAGCTCTCTGCACCCACACCTCACAGATCTTAAAAATATATTTGGCTGGTTATATTCCTTCTTCAGAACTTCTGCATGTTTTCTTTAGGCTGTTTTCAGAGGACATACTTTCAGGGTATAGTATAGGTGATAAACAGCTGTGCTGGGATGGATGTCAGCATATTCTACTTCAGTGCTCTGCACTAGAGAGGAGTAGAAAAAGGACTGAGATTTGTGCTCATAGACAATGTAGCTGAGTCAGTGAGGCATCAGTCAGGTGCCTTAGAAGCGAATAGGGCAGAGTATTACACTGGTAGAAGAAGGCTGGTCATTCAGAGTTTTTCTGGAAAAGGAAGATGGGGGCAAATTATGATCTGAAACTGAATTAGGACACCTGGTATTAATTGCAGGTTAAGAGTGTTCATAGGAGAACACTCATGCAGACTGCATGGGTGTTATACATGCATGGCCAAAAAAACACCATGGGAGCTTTCATATCTAGACAGGCTGTCTTAATTTCATCTCTGGGCAACAGGTTGCCTGGGCCTTCTCTCGCATTACTGCAGGCTATTTATCATCTGTTTTTGCCACCCGGCCCCAAATGAGAAAATCCTTTTGTATCCCTAGTTTCTAGGAGGCTAAAGCATTTGGCTGGCCTACTTGCTCAGATGCCAGCTTCAAGCCAGTGCTCCACCCTGCTCAGACAAAGGTGTTAACCCACAGTGGGGCTCTTCCTGGGCTGAAAGAAACTTATTGCCTCAAGCTTGTAAATATTACATAGTACTACAATAAATCAATGCTCAAAGACAGCAGCTTGGCTCTCCCAGCACTCAACAATTCAGCACCCTATATGCATATAATTCTTTCCTTAGATATTTTCATTTACAAAATATGAAATCTTGTCTTGCTTGCAAATCACAGATTTACTCTCACATAGATATCTAATCCTGAGTCTCCTGAAGTTTAATCCTGTAGTCTACTTCTTCCCCAAAAATACTCAAAAAAGAACATAAAACAAAATATAAAGACAGCCAGGAACATGTACCTTTTAAAACTTCAAATTAGTCCCATCTGTGGCATGACTGAACACAGAAATGTAATATAAAACACATACATAATACCCATACATATCACTTGAAAGATTGTGGGGTTTAACAGAAACCTTTTTTTTTTATGTTAAGATTTAAAAACATATTTAACTCAAATTTTAAAAAAACCCACCCTAATTATTAGTTAGTAATACAGATCAAACATGATTAATGATAGAGCAAATATATTGAAGTCTTATTCAAATCTTCTTAAACATTTCATATTTCTGAGATCTAATTTAAAAGGAAAGGAATATAATAGCCTAACAGGGTAAACATCTTATTTTTCAGTCTTAATCTTAATCAACAGTTTGGACTTGAGTCTGTTGTCAAGCCCATATTCACCAGATGTAGCTCTACTAAAATAAACTGAGTTAAATGGTGTTGTGCCAGAATGATATCAGCTTCTCACTGAGATTCTGTGTTTCTTCAAGTCAGAGTAAAACTCAAGAAAAGCCAAGAAAGCCAAAGAACTTATTCTAGTTTTATACAGGCATTGCTAAGGAAAGAATCAGTCTGATTAATCAGTCAAAGTCCTACAAGTTCATCCCTTACTATTTCTTTGAAAGAACTACATTTTTTCTGACATTAAGGAAGCTTGATTTGTGCTTCCTTGCAGGAAGGAGTCAAGATATTTTGCAATTAATTTCCATAGATCAACAAATCATACAAATCTAGGGGGAAAGGGTGCTTGCTACAGACATTATTCAATTTTTCATGAAGTCTAAGTGTGGAAATGAGAGAAGAAAATATATTGGACTCTCATATTTCTCTGCTGAAACTTAATGGAAAAAAGATGAGAATTACTAGATTTTAGCTAGAAGGAATAATATTTCTGAGTGCTATGACTCTCTCTTTGCAGAAAGAGAAATTTTGTACATTTTGTTCATTATCTGGTGTCAAGTGATTATTATTCTGGTACTTGAAAGTGAAGGGCTAAGAGTCCTTTGTTTCTAGGTTAGTGGAGGTAAGGATCATATATCTTTGGCTAACTGAAAGAAAAATCTCATGTAGTGAATGTATTCTGTTTTCTACATATGATGGTCAGACACTCAGTTTAGCTCACAGAAAGAATTTTGTCACAGCATTAGAAGGATATTTTTCAGGAACCTGAATACAAGATTTTCTCAGGAAAGTGAAGAATGTGGCATTGTCAGGGCAAGGGCAAGGAGGCTGTCCCTCCAGTTTCTCTCTTTCTGTTTTGAAAAACACAGTGCTTTAGGTGTAATACATTCTCAGTTTCATTTCTTCAGAACTGCCTCCTTGGTCTGAAAGTGTCTGATTCTCTGCTTACAGATGTGTATGTGTAACTTTGTTTAGAATCCTTCAAGGTGGTACTATCTTATGTTTTTGGCATTGGCATCTTTGATGAGCTGATGGCAACAGGGATCTTTCCTGATACAACACTTTTAATCCAGGAAAGCTGCTAAATACAATGGGAAATAAATGAAAGAGGATATAGTTGTCTGGAGGATTGCCTCCCTGCAGAGTACAAGCAGAATCTTATCTGCTCTTTCCATCAAACACATAAAATTTACATGGGAGTTAGTGACACCTGGAATTACAAAGCAAATCAAAACAAAATTAAAAAGGACAAAACAACAGTAGAAAGAGATAGTGAGAGAGAGAAAAAAAAATCTTTTTTTTTTATACAAAAGAAGGAAACTAGACAAAGCTAATTAAAAATGAGCAAAAAGAGAGACAAAGAGCTAGACCATGACATCATTATTTTTGTTGGGAGAGCAGCTCATTCAACAAACGTTCTTTTCTTTCTGATGCTGAACAATCTTCTTTTTATTGTCATTTTGACTGCTTTAGCACGGAAGAGGCCCCTTTATGGGCCAAGATTCACAAGTTCCTTAGACTATGAATAATAACAGATGATTGTTATTTTCTGAGGAGTCCCTTATGAGACAGGTATTTTTCCCACTATGCTGCTCTGAGGTTGGGTAGCCAGAGCCTACCCTGGGGGAAGACTCCCTATCACTATGTCTGAAAAACTCTTCCCCCCCACAAATTTGTGGAAAGGCACCCTGCTACTCCTTGGTCCTAATCACAACATGGGAACAATAACTGTGCTTAGTATCAGTAGTCCTGGAGTATTGAGATGTCACTGTGATGAATATGAATTCACTTTCTTATTATGAAAGAGAAATAGGTAAGGTAAAAGTAAATTAATTTTTTATGCTTAACTACCAGGTGTAAGTAACAAGTTATTGTATTTGATAAATCAAACAATAGAAAGCTATAATTAATTTTGCCTTTGGTTTTCCATCTGAGTGCTTTCCTTGTAGTAGATGATCCAGTCAAATTAAGTTTCAGGGTATCGTACATAGATTTCATGGACAAAATTTGGTCTATAACAAACCCTACTTTTTCCCCAAGTGAATTCTGTCCTCAAGTGAACAACTTCAAATCTTCCTTATTTGTGGGGTCACTTTGATTGGAAGAAACCTCTAGGAGTCATCTGATCCAACAAAACCACAGTAGGTCCATCTTCAAACTTAAAATAAGTTGCTCAGGATCTTCCTCAGCTGAGCTATGGAAATCCCCTAATGGAGATCCCAAAGGTCCCTTTAAACCTGAACCAGTCCACGACTCTATGATAATAAAGCCCAAGGTGCTGCTACACCACTTGGCTGCAAGAGCACAATGCTGACTCCTCCAATCACATTTGTGTGAATTTGCCTAAGTTCTTCAATTTAGTAGTCTTTATTACTGATTTAACTAGGAAAATGTCTCACCTCTTAATTCCTGTCATCTGTCTGACATAGTTTTCATAAAAAGTATATGATATTAAGTTGAATTAAATCTGCTTGTCTTAATGCTTTGCATGTTACAAATCAATGCATTCTACATACAAGCTCGTGAGTATGCTTCTTCCTGGCAGACCAATCCACATAGCATTTTCCATGATTTCTGAGTATACATGAGCTTATATACACACTTGTTCATGAAATATAATATACATAAAAACTTAAGAACAAGAACTGTGTTTCAGTAAGTAATTAATTCCTGATGGAGATTCAACAGGATAAAAGATAAATAACACGGAGATAATATTAGTCTTGTTTTAGAAAACCCCTAGAATGGCTTTATGACAACAATCCAAAGAGATGCCATCTATCTGTAGGACACTGAATGCAGAGAGAAAGGGAATAAAGTATTGTGGGGCATGTAGAAGTCTGTGACCTAGAGGCATAACCTCTGTCAAGTTTTGTAACATAGGATACTTTTATGGAGGATGGGAAGGAAGAAAAACTGGTAAGAATTTCAGAGATATGACAGCACCCAAGGAGCAGATTGAGGAAAGTAAAAATTGCTTGCTTATAGAAAGAGAAAATTAGCAAAATGGAATCAGGGGTTTAAATATGAAACATAGAATGGTGTACTGTGGTGGCTTTGCAATGTAGCAGAGAAAGCACAGCCAGGAGAGGGATTTAGTGAGAGGTGTGTCTATGACCAAGTAGAAATTGCTTCAGAGGCAGGTTCAAGATGGAAAGATCAAGGCAAGATAATAGGACTGGATGAAAGTTTGTACCAAAAGCTGATGGATAAAAGCTTGGATTAGAGCATATGTTAACTCTCTGTAGGTGTTATGGAGGATTAGCCAGAGGGCAGCTATTTGCACATGATGCCAGAGCAGAGTCCTCCAGGCCCAGCCTCAGACCATCACAAAGGTGCACCAGTCCACCCAAGAGCAGGAGAGATTGCTATGGATAGTACTGCATGGAGAAATATTACTATAACCAGAGACCAAGTTTGCACCTGGACTGCACCATTTGTGGGATGATTTTCTCTTAATGCTGAGGAGAATCAAACCCATGAGGTGTTTTAAGATGACATCATAAAACACTGGGAACATTAAAAAAAAATTAATAAAAAAAGGACAATTCAAACTGACCATTTCCTTAAGAAATTAGAGTTAGAACAAAGATGTACCATGTCTTTAAATTAAAATAGAAAAAGGAAAGAAAAGAGTGCTTAACTCTCCAAAAGGAAAATTGAAAATTTCCTTTGAGAATTTTGGTTTTCTGGAATCAAGAGTCAGGGAAGGGCATTGAACAAAAAGTAAATCGTTTAGCTGTTGGAAAGAATAGTGAGTTCTGATAAAGTTGATACAACAAATAAAGGAAATTGAGCGCGCAGTAATTTTAAAAATCATTAAGAAAAAAAGAAAGAAATCGTTAAGATTTAATAACCCTTTAAATGAATGGCATAGGGCCTCCTTTGAATGCAAAAGATCTGAATGACCTTATTAAGAACAGAGAAACGTAGGAATTTACCTGAACCCACAGAAACTGAACGGAGTTGTATTACAAGATATACATCAAGAAACCAGAGGTTGTTAAATAAAAATTAGGATGGAGAAATCACTTACCGCACAGTTTTTCAAATAAAACACAAAATCTAAAGCAGACAGCAATTTTAGTGGGGAAAATATTTATTTTATGTTATAGGATATGCCAGAGATCCAGAAATATGCAAGGTCAGAAAGTAGTAACTGGAATGATACATATTAAAAGCAGTATTTCTGGAACAAATCCCTTGAGAAATTACTCGTATGGATTTTGTCCAGCTGCTGGAAAAAGCTTATGAAATAGCTGTTTCAGAAATATTGCTATGCAGATGGTGGTGTTTTAGACCCATTCCGTGCTTCCTCTGTCCTGATTTAGTCAAAACTCCCACTAAAATTGATCAGTGAATGGATTACTTGCAGAATAACCCACTTACTTTAGTCCCTGGTTGAGCAGTTCTTTCATGCTTCCTTTCTCTCTTGTGTGTGGTTTACAGGATAATGGCATTCCCTGACGAGTTTTAAATTGGATTTCTCAACTGAGGAAACTAACTGTTCATTCACTAAAACAGTGACAGAACGGAAGACTTTTGGTGTCTGTGGGAACTGAAACTGATAAAAATTACTAAGGTTAGAGAGTTCCTCGTGTTTTCTGATGTTTCAAGGTCTCCATGCAGTAGGGTACTAAAACTGCCCTGCTACTGTGGGGCCTTCAAAACACCACTATCAATGCACAATGTAGAGACTGGTGGTTAGGCTAGATCAACCCATTCTATCCAGTGTAATCACTATGTAGTTAAGAATTTAACAGTAAGAAGATTTTGGAGTGAGAGTAGGTGGAAATGAATCTAGTCATAATAATTTCAACTTAGAAATAAAGAAGGAGGGAAATTAAAACACTGAATCATTTCTTTCTGACATTTGCAAGTATCTAATATTAAGTGAAATATTCTACCATGGAATCATGAGATTGTTATTTTTATTTTCTACACACCTTAGAGAAAATCTGTCAGTTCTTTGGTATTAAAACTATATTTTTTGGCTTAAAATCCTGAAATGCTTTTTAAAATATAAAGAAAACAGAATAAAATGATTGACATTAAATCATGCAAGTAACTTTATTTTTAAGTAAAATAAAATTCATAATGAATTTCTCCTTTATTTGAAAAAAAAAAAAAAAAAAAGGAAAATGTCTTCATATCTGAACTAGGGATTTCATTCCCTTTGAATTTTATTCCCTGTTGCTATACTGACTTCACAACACAATTCTTACTGTGAAGTAGAACAGGAAAATAGTTAAATGTTGGAATTAAACGTTAGCATGTTCACCACTCCACCTATTGTAGGGAACCATCACATCTGCAAACTAAATGTTACTGAGGTAAAGCATAAGAAATGTGTAAAGGGAGGGGCTGTCCTTGAGAGACGGTGAACCACATTGCAGACATAAAAATGGGACATGGGATAGCCCAAAGTTGACTAGTCAATAGGTTAGGAGCAGAATTCTGTTTTTCATTAGGTCATAGTGTCCAGAGCATGAAAACCCAGGCATATTTTTTTCTTTTCCATTGGCTGTGAAATTCTTTGTGTATTTATGGAATGGTAAAGGTATTTGCTGAACTTCCCAAAACATCTCCATTTATCAGAGTAATTCTGGGGTTTAAAAAAGCCCGAAGAAAGAGATATTTTTTTCTCTTTCTCTCTAACAAAAAAATCATATAAAATAATGTCATGAAGGATGATTGTAGGGCTTGTTCTTTCCTCAGAGAGGTTGCTTTTGGGTTATGCTTCCAGTGGAAGATGCTTCATTTAGCTTTGGATGCAGGGTACTGTGGTCTAAGGAAGCAAATATATCCTGAGCCTTGGCTCAGCCAACTGGCACAAAGAAAGCACATAATAATATGTCTGATTTTCTCCTGATTTTCAGGTGGCCCTGTGCCATCGTGGGTGGGAGCTCAAATGGTGCAGGAGGCTGCGTTTAATTGTCTGGCCATAAGTGCTTCTTCCTTACAGGTCAGCACAAGCCTTTACTTGGCACCAAGGGACATACAGCAGAAGTCTATAAAATGATGAGAGTCAAGGAGCAGGCCAGAAGGGAATCATCATTTAATGTCTTTTCCAATACAAGAACTAAGGGAATTTAAATGAAACTAGCATGTGGCATGTCTGGAAAATCAAAACAAAGTGGTACGTCATATAACATGTGAAACTCATAATATTGTACATGATAAAAGATGTATGAGTTAGAAATGAGTGGACCAAATACATGGAAGAAAATCCTCAGAAAAAAAAAAACCAAAAACAAAACAAAACCTAAACAAAGCAGAAAAGAGGCTGCCATGAGGTGAAGATTTCTACAGGCTTGTAAACACTGCAGAAATTTCTCAAATTCTTCTATGTTGTCCACTACTAGAGACAGGTACTGGGCTAATCCACTCTGTTCTGGTTTACAGATGTTCTTGTAGCTTTATGGTCTTTTCTGATGAAAGGAATCAGACACTGAAAGCACAAGAGCATGTAACATTAGAGACATGATAAAGAAAAAAATACCATCCAAGGCAAATTCAAAACGCATATAGGAAATATTTTTCTCCTGGGTACAGAAGATACAGTTATTGTCATAGTAAGCTATTAAGACAAAGAATTTCACAAGTTTCAAAACCAGTTTGGAGATATACTTGGAGAACAAGAACAGCCAGAACAAAAAAGTTATGTTAAATCATATTACTCGGTGTTTATATAACTAAAAATTATTAGAGTGTGATGTAAGTGTGAGGCAGATTATCCCATCTTATACAATGTAAGTTGTTTAAAGGCTTCTCTGAATCTTCTGTTATTGTCCAGCTCTGGTTAGAAACTGGGAATGGGACTAGCTTGTTCAGTATAGTGATTTCTTTGATTCTATTGGTATGTTCATGCCATAGTGTGCACCTGAAGAAATTGAATGGAAAGCAATTGAAATGAAAAGAAAACAAAAAATTAATTGAGGTCTAAACAACACAAAATAATATGAAAAACCCCCAAGAGTACTTGGTGGAGTTTTCAATTTTCTATGTAGCCTATATAAGACTTATCTTAGCAGTTAAATGAGTACAGAGCTGTACTGAAGCTCTTCAGTCTCTCCTATAACCCTTCCAGGTCCGTTAAATCACACTACCAAGATGAGGCTCACCGATGGTTCAGGACAACCAGGAGTTAGAAAGGACACCTTGGCAGAGCCTTCACCAACCAGTTTCCACCTCTTCTTACATGTACACTAGGAAAATAGAGGTTTTCATGAAAAAAAAACAAAAACAAAAAACCAAACCAAACTTTCAAAATTGTTTAAACAAAAAAAATAAGATTAAAGAACAGGCTTGTTAATGAAAAATGTCAGATCTCTCCTGTCCTCTATGACTCATCCAGGAAGATCATGAAACTTGCCATATCAGGTGGGTTTAAAGGTCCACCTAACCCTAATTCTATCAGTTGAAGTGACCAGAATTAGATTTTTAGAGGAGAGTACAGGAGTAGGGCCATGTAGGCATTTTTTAATTTTTTTTTTTTAAGAAACCTTATCTTCCTTTTGTATACAAAAAGACTTTCACAGAAAAAAAGAATAAAAAACTAAGGCTAAGGAGATCACAAGGATTTGCCTAGAAAATGTGTGTTGTTAAATATATGACCTACTCTTCTTTAAACATTATTATTAGTGAATATGTCTTTTTCATTTTAATCTTTTCCCTGCCTGTTTTTTTTTTTCTTTTCTTTTGGAACTGACCCACTTTTTAAATCCCTGTCAAAGAACTGATGATTTGTAAAAGAATCCATGCGGTGTATTATAAATCAATTCAGGCCTTCTGTAACTGATGAAGATAGAGCGCTATATCACTACCATCTCACCATTGAAATAGCTAACCTGATATAGATCTTTCTAAAGCATGTTTTTTCATGTGTTAGCAATGAAATGAAAAATCCAAGCTTTTGGTGATGGCTGATGCTCTTTCATTTCATATCCATGCATCCCTCATTAAAATCTTGAGGCTTCAGCCCTGCAACATGCTGTCGAGGAATTTAAGTGTATTCCTACTCAGCAAAGCATTGAAGAACATGTTTATGTATTCTTGAGCTCAAATGAGGGTAAGTACATGCTTAAATATGCGCTTCATAGTGATGCTTACACATGACTTTAAAGTTAAATGTGTGCTTCGAAACTCTCCAACTGGATGTGAGTAAAACCATAGGAGAAACATCATAATGAAAACTGTCATTACACACACTGCTCCCTCCTGTGGGCACCAGCATGCACCACTTCTGCAGTTCTGTCTGTGCACTGGCAAAATCAGTTTTAGAATCAAACCCAGCAATGACAGGTTTCAGAAGGGCTGAAAAGTCCCATTTTAGTGTTTTTAGCAAAATGTTTTGATTTTTCTTTTCAAAATGTCTCAGGAGAACAAAATCAAAACATGACTGTTTTGATTAGCCCAAAAAGATTTTTCAGAAATATTGTGTCACATAATTTTTTTTTTTTCAATCTGCTTTTGAATGAAAAGGAGAAAAAAATCAGAATTTTTCAAAATGTAGGACAAAAAATTCCCTATTACCTCTCTTAAAGATGGCAGAGCATGAAATGAAGAAGAAAAATGATTTTTTAGAATGCTATTAATGCTTGAGAAAGAATATATTTTTCCAATTACTTTTTTGAGTGTTGTATTAGAGGAATTCCAAACTTCAATTTACTTTATTTGAGTCAATGAAAAAAAAATCTCACTTCTGTCTCTAAAACTCACAACAGGAATCAAAAAATTAGAAAATATTTCTCTTTAAAACAAATAGGATGTAAACAAAAAATCATCAGTGTTAAAGCTGTAACTGAAACATTAACAGGCTACAAAGAAAAAGAGTATAAATAGCTTTATAAAAAGAAAATAATGGAAAAAATAATCAATACCGATACCATATTTCCAACCAATACACAAATGTCCCAAAAGGAACTGAATTTGTGCTTTGCTGTGGTATTACTTTATAGATACAGGGGAAAAGAAATCTCACTGTCAGAGATCTTTTAACCTAAAGGGTGCAGATAAAGGGGATGATATGAAACCCAACTCCACAGAAGGAAAAAAACACTGATTACTAATTTTATATTTTATTAACGTGATTATTAGGTATGTACTTAATATAATTTCCTCAGATTACCTATCAAGTCCTGCATTGCAGTTTGTATAGTCTGATCTTGCCTAAAGACAAGATTCTGTACAAGAGTATAAAAACAGGTATGTTTGTGGTACAGTGGTTAAAATTTTTTGTTCTAATAAATCCCACTGAGCTTCCTCCATATTATTTTTTCAGAGAGTCAGCTCTACCAAGTGGAACACTTACTTAAATACTTCCCATAAAAATTCACAGCTAAGTGAGCTAGAGAAAAATAATAAATGGTTATCACACGCTGTCTGTATAAACCTTCATTTTTGACAGCACTTTTGGGAGGGCTAATCATAATTATATGATTCACATGGCTTAGTGGGTGCAGCCTGTTCGGAGAGGTACAACATAAAAATACAGTGAGACAACCCCTACTTCCAGTAACAGTGTTTCTTATAATCACCTTTGAACTAAAAATATTTGTTGGCTGGCTATTTTCATTTAGTCTGAGAGGTGGGAAGCAATGTCTTTATGTTCAAGGCTGGTGATTTCAATACCTAACCCTAGAAGGCTACAGGAAAATTGAATCTGACAAAAAAGATCCTAATGGCAAACATGGGTTCTCCACAAGGTGAATGATAGCTTGTTTTGTATCTTCTGTAATGAAAATTCTAACAGAGAGGGCAGAAAGGATACACAACAGGGGACACACAATGAACTATGGTGTCCAGAGGCACTGAGCTTGGCTATGAGTTTTACAGACCCCAGACAAAACCTTGATAAATGGCTAGAGAAGGCTCCAGAAACATGTCCTGTCAATCTGTACCAAGATGCATGAGAATGAAAGGTTTGGACCAAATTCTTTATTCTACTGAGTTCAGTGGATTAATGACATATTTTACTTGCTGTGTTCCAATTCATAACTATATGTGAGTTCTACTGATGAAAAATTCAGAGTTGAGTGCAGACAATACAGCATGACATTTGCTAATAAATATATCAATAAATTCAAAGAAAAGGGAAGAACCAACTCATTCTCATTTCTGTGAGAAATGTTCTGAGGCAACTCAAACTGTATCTGTGTGTTGTAAAACAGAGAAGTTGAGCCTAACCACTGATTTTCAGACCAAATTCAGGAGCCTGACATTAGACTGCCTTAGCATGACTCATATATCTGCATGTCTACCACTCACACTAATGCAAGATAACACTGTTCAAACATGTCTAGCCTATAGGCCATTGCAGTGCCCCAGGTGATTTTTTTTTGTTGTTTTCTTTCTGCCAGAGCATGTTATGGCTATTAATTCTGACACCTGGACATAATTTCCTATTGGTTCTTGAAAGCATTATAAAGCAGGGCTACAAAGCCCACGTAAATCTTTCCTAATTCCTATCTTAAACAGCTGACTTTCTTTTCACTGTGTCACAGTGGAGGGAAATCAAACCCTATTGTTTTACCTGTCTAAGAGCTAGTGTAGCACTTGAATATATGACACAAAACACAGTGTTTACAATTGATTAGACACTGGAGTAAATTCCACCTCAACCCAATGTCCAGAAATTCCATTGTTGCTGGAAATTGGACTGACCCAGAACTTGAAATCTTTAAAACTGTATCTTTTGGGGGGGGGGGGGGTGTGTGTGTAATGGAAATGTGTATAATGCAGATTAGACTCAGAAATGGTGAAAAAAAGCTAATCTCAGCCATCATTTTGGTACCAAAAATTGGATCAGCAGGCTGTAAGTTTTTGACATAGTAAACTCTTTGTTTATTCTATGACAACAGAAAAACAAAATAAGAAGACAAAACTTGCCATATGAAATGGGAAACTAATTTCTTTTACAGGATTTTTTTCTCTCTTTCCTGGGGAGTTGTGAGAGGGGGTACCTGATGTTTGGAAACTTGCTATGTATGCATCATTTCAGGATTCTCTTTTTGATGCACAACTCATAAACTACAAAAGGGACAAGGACAAGGACACAGCGTTAGAGGGGAGACTAAAGTCACTTCCATGCAGAAGTCTATGTTTGGTAATTATTTATGGGGTTTTTATTCACAAAACTATCTAGAATTGGGTTGGATTTTGTGGCCCACTATCTGAATAATTTGAATAATAGAATTCTCAGTTGTGGGAAGGAGGGATTAATGAATCTTTTTATGTAGTGTAAATCACAGTATTAGCAAAAAGAAAAAAAAAAATTCTTAAGTTCTCTTCTATAAGAAGTGAATAGATAAAGTTATTTACACCATTCCTGCAATGTAATACCTAGATTTGATCCCCAAATTTCATGGCCAATATAAAAAGAAATTTGGAAGTCACTCAACAAAGAGCAATAAGAATTGTATGATATTAGGGAGACCTGCTTTCTAATGTTCTTGATTTGTTGCTTGTCCATGGAGGACTAAAAAATTTTTTCTATTCAAATGCTATAGCTGCCTCCATTAATTTTGCAGAATCACAAAATGTGCTGGGTTGGAAGGGACCCACAAGAATCATTGAGTCTGTCTCCTGGCCCTGCCCAGGACCATCCCCAAGAGTCACACCATGTGCCTGAGAATATCATCCAAACGCCTCTTGAACTCTGTCAGGCTTGGTGCTGGGACCACTTCCCTGGGGAGTCTTTTCAGTGCCCAACCGCTGTCTGGGTGAAGAACATTTTTCTGATATCTAACCTAAAACTTCCCTGACACAACTTCAGGCTGTTCCCTCAGGTCCTGTCACTGTTCACCACAGAGAAGGGATTTGTAAGACCGAAGGTTCTTATATCAACAGAAAGAGAAATTAATACAAAGCTGTAATGATGGAAAGTGATGAGAAAATCACACTAAAAATTCCAAGTAATTTTTGTAACTGAGCATGATAAAATGTGGCTAAATATAAATAAGTTCATTTTTTCATCACCTCAATTTGATAACACTGATTTGTATGCTTTGCTCAAAATCTACTGAAATTTGAAAACATGTTATGGGCTAGAAATAGAACAAAATCACAGAACAAAACTGTGTCTTGGGATGTGTAAAGATCAGCTTCCTTTGAGAGTCTTACAGATTTTAGAACTACCAAATCTCAATTCAGAAGTTCGTAATTCCGAACTGGATTTTCTGGTTGAGAAGATCATGACCAGAATGTGGTATAAGAAATCACTGTTTTATTGTGCCAGTGGGATTGATTTCAGTTTCATAGGCTCCAAAAGACTTTTCATTTGCATGCTGCATTTAATATGCTGTTCTCTTTGCCAGGCACTCAAAGAATTGCACTTTGACTTTGAACTTTATTAGCTCTATTACCATATTTTCTGAGTCAGTCTTCTTGCTTTGTTTCAGCCATTTCCATTCATTTCATCCATCTGTGAGATTTGTGGTGCAAACAAATCAATTTTCTGGGCTGTTGCTCAAATTTTTACAGGGAGAGGTATCTGCAGTTGTGGTTACTGAGAGCTGAGGAATTTGAAGGGGGACACATGAAGACACTGATTTCTTCCCTTTTTAGTGGAAAAAATTACTTTGTGCTGTTTTACTTTCCCAGTTATCTGAGGCTCTGCACTCAATATAACTTTTGTCAATTATTTGTTCATCAGTAGATGAACAAAAAGTGAACATAAATGAGGAAGCAAACATTAAAATTGGTATGGGAAAGAAGCTTTGACTCAGTTCTGATTCTGCTATAGTCTCCATTGGTGAGTTTTCATAAACCCCTCAATTCTATATACTTCACTTTCCTCCTCCATAAAATGGGATTAGAAATAGATTTAGTAAATATTTTCCATTATTCGCTTGCAGTTAGTGACATCTTCTATTGTTTCTGTTACTGTATACTTGGCTGGAAAATTCATGAGTGCCAAAAATGCAGAACCAAGGGTTTTGATTCATCCAGGCACCCAAGCCTCTCTTCTAGTCTTTGTGCTCAGTTGATTGAGAGGCACTACTTTGTTTTGCTTTGCAACAGTACAGAAAATTAGAGATATATTTGTATTATTATCACACGCAGGAACCCCAGTCAAGGACTTTGTACCAGTACTGCTCATTTACAAAACAGAGTGGTTCCTAGTCAACAGAAGTTACAATCTCAGCATAAAACAAGCTGTGGGAATGAAAGAAATCTGATGAAACAACAAAACAATTTAATTAAATTTGTCGTCCATGCTTGTCAGCTGCTTTGATGTCATATAGTTCCATAAGAAATAGTCAGTGAAAGCTCCTTCAGTTTAAGATACTTAAATTTGGGCATCTGCTTGAAGGTGTCACCACCAAACTGAGTGTCTGTGTTCTCATTATAGCCAGGGGTGCGAAGCGTGCCCAAAACAGCCTCCAGCTGGTCATGGAAATGGTAGATCGCCCTTAGCACAGACATACACATACAACATAGCTTACCTTTCACTGACCCTATAGCTTGCTGGGGTTCATAGAAACACAGCAGTGTGAAACAGATACCAAAGAGACAAAAGTCAAACCTAAGAGATCCAGTGCAGATTTTTGCTGTATTGTTTTAAATGGCATCTTTACTAATTCATAATACATTTATTATCAATTACAAATTCTTTTTTCTAACTTACAACATAAGGCAAATGGAGCAATGCTGTCTTGTAGAACATACATGATTCACTTTGGAACTGCCAAAGAGGATTTCTTCCAGACTTTCTGCAATACATCAGTTACCTCAGACAATTTGCTGCCGGGGACATCAACAACTATACCTCTGGATTTGTTAAGATAAAGGAAATATGTCATGCTGTCCATTCTTGTAATGTCATGGGCCTCTTAAAAGTTGCAAAGTCTTCCCAGAAAAATATAAGAAAGCACAAAATGAAATGTAAAGCAAATGAGGTCCTTCTTTCTATCAACCATTTTCTATACTTTTAGGATATATGTTTCAAAGGACCAGAAACAGCCTGTTATCAAAGGAAGATCCCAATTGGAATTGAAGATACTTTTCTGGAACTTCACCAAAGTGTTTCCCACTTTTGAAGCATCAAAGTGGCAAAAAATGAGTTGACAATGGAGGTAGAAATTGTTTTGAGATAGCTGGTATACAGAATATACATGAATCATCAGATAGACATTATTTTTCTGCAGTAGGATTTTGCTATTTAGAGGTGGAAATGACTAGTGAAAATATGAAGAGAAAGGTAGTAAATATTAATTAAAAAGATTAATTTTCAATTTTAAGAGGAACTTTGTTTTGCTATTCTTATATTTCTAAAAGATTTTTAGGTCAAGGAAAAAACTAATAAAATTCTCAAGTAACAGGATCAAAACCTGCCAATGTCCACTTATAACCTGTTCATTCATCATCTGAAAAAGAAAAAAAAAGGATGATGGAACTCAAGTAATCAGGTCTAGCTGTATAGATTTCCCAAACAGCCAGTTTGATTCTGTGGTGATCTGTAGTAAAGACTGGTGTGGGAAAGGAGGATAGAATAGGAAGGTGAGAGAAGCTAAAAAAGCTGTATTTAGAAATTTGCTCATACTATGTCTCAATGTAATGACTAATTAGTAACTAAATAGTTAATTAGTAACCTACTCTTGTAGTGCACAATGTAGTGTAGTTGCAACAGAATCATACAAATACCTCATTAAAGAGTGAAAAGCAGCCAAAGCTGCACAGAACTTAGAAAAAGATTTGGGTTGAAAGCATAATTACTTCTTAATGTTACTTACCATACTTCCTATCTTAAAACAGTTGCAAGCTTTCTGAGCCCAATGGAACTTGAGTTATAGAAACAGTAAAGTACATTTTTACAGTGTTAGTTTTGATCAGACCCCAAGCGCAAAGGGTTACATAATAAAAGATTTTGTATCCTTGAAAAGCTAGAGGTTAATTATTCCAGTTATTTTTAAAGAACATCTTGGGTATTTTTTGAAATAACAAAAGAGATATAGCTGAAAGTATGGTAAAAAATTATGACATATCAGAGTTATTTTAATAAAAGTCTTTCAAAATGCATCTTGTAAATGCTCAAGTACTGCACTTTAGCTGTATATCTTAATGCATTAAGTGAATTTGGTGTTCACAGGATGGCTTTAATTTACAGACCGGAAATAAGCATGGTCCATGGCACAGTAAAGTCCTCTATGTTCTCAGTCTAACACTGATAGCTCATGGTGTCCTGTAACTCATAGAGTCTCAGCTGACACATCCTTTTATTGTGCTTATGGGCCCACAATTAGTTGGATGGATGTTTGTTGCACAAGGGAAGGTGAGACAGGTCCACATTCATGACGATGTATGAACAGGGTCCTTAGCAGATGACACACATCTGCTCCAAAGTCGAAAATCTACATTTTGAGAAAAGAAAGAAGAGAGAGAAAGAGAATGGAACAGGAAGAGCATTTGGAAAAGGAAGAGGAAATAGATAAAGGAAGGGATAACTCTCCAGTAGCCAGGCAGGAAGAACAGAGATGGGTATCCATGATGAGTGTCCTCCAGTGGGGGTTCTCTCCAATGCAGCAAAAAGCAACAGCAAAGGTGCTTGATGGTGGTGATGATGAGAACAATGATGCCAACTTCCACAATACTTTTACCCTAGCACCTAGGGTGCTACCTATCTAGCACTTCTAATCAGGAACTGCTCAAGCTTCCCATTCCTTGTTTCTGCCAGTGAAACTATTAGTCTTGGTTGAAGCATGCTAATTGGGCATGACTGTTGCACATCGATTGGCTGCCAAGGCTATCCACGTTTAGCCCTGGATAGCACTTGTCAAGTATATACCTAACTATTATCTACTTTGCTGCCTTTTTTTTTTGTTCTTCTTTTGTATAAGCTGAAATCTGCAAAGCAAGAACTGAAGTGAGGCATTTCTTATGCTAGTAGCCATTGCTTCCCATGAGAACCTGTGAGAACACCAACATCACAGTTTGCCAGGCATAGGGTTGTGGATGCAATAGCACCTCAGTTTTAGGCTGGGACATAAAAGGGGAAAGTGCTGCAGGTGCTTTGGAAGACCAGTGTTACAGCACCTTAGGTGAAAAGGTACAAAACTGACAACTCCAGGTCCTGAGCACTACTGCTGTTAAGGCATGAAGATATCTCTGTCTCTGGGCTTCACTGATGGCCAAAGAATCCCATTTTGTCACCACTTTGTGTAATTCAAATAGTCAACCAAAGATATTCCTCCAGACCCCTCTCCATAAAGATACTTATTCCTCAATTCGATGATGATACTGGAGAGCTTTCAGTCATTGCTCCTTATCCTGCAGGTGGAGGTGACAGCCCCAAGAGCTATGTGACAGATGTTTGTAGCAACATGCTTAGTCTGCTTCAGTACAAACATAAACTAGGTCAGGAAATCATCTTCGCCTGAGGAGCAGTGATTAACAGCTCAGGGCAATGGTTTCCAGCTGTCCCACCACAGTCCTCATGAACTGAGCTGTCGGTCTCACAGATGTAGCACAAGAGAAGTAGAGGAAAGAAGAAGTGAGCCGTTTTCAGACTGCCTACTGCAGGCATCTGTTCCTCCAGGGACTTACAGGGAGATCTGATACTTCTGTATGGAACTCTCTCTCTTCTGTTACACAGCTTAGAAAGGAGCAAGAGCTACTGACATTTGGGAACAAGAGTCCTATGCTTAGACATCTACCGATTTGTTAGCCCAAAATGATCAGATGACATTTACTGCTTTTAGAGGTTAAGTGTTGGTATAGAATTTGTGATCGGATGTTTTGTTTGTTTAGCTGGAATACAGAACAACTTTAATTAATCTAGTGTTGTTCTAAAATACTTTTGTTAGCATATGTCTTTAAAAATGTATAAACTTCCTGAAGAAACCAAGGTTGGGGAATACTACCCACTCCTTCTAGTTTCGGGGAACTGATTCCTGAAAAGCTGCCTCAGTTGAGACAATATCTTCCTAAAAACAGATTTATTTTCTATACAGTCCTTTATCCAACTACATTCTTATATGATATCTAAAGAAAATACAAAACTACACTTATGCTCTATCTTCCTCCAGGAAGCAGTGTTTTTGAGAGATGACAATGGGCAGAGTTGTCTGCACAGGAGCCTCTGACACACTTAAGTTAGCCTTCATCCCTGTGGGAAATCCAGTTCTTCAGCATTACTGCCAGCCCATAAATGGGGAGCGAAAGTCAAAAACTTGGCATTGTTGTGAACCTAGGTGCAAAGTACTTCAAGGACACTGCATTCATCTGTTATCTTGGAGGGAAAACAATGCTCCTGTAGATCCAGCAGACCCCTCTATAGCCTTTGTTATAAGATTCCAATGAAGGCTGTAGGAAATTGTGTATCTCATTGTCACCTGTAAAGACAGGCTGGATGCCTTAAACACAGCATTAGAATTTGATCTGGTGGCAAAGGCACACTTTTAATAAGCATCATTATATATTAGCCTTACCAGGTAATCTGTCAGTATCTTAGAAACTGACTGAGTTATGAAACATAATGAAATTAAAGCAGCACAGTAACACCCAGATGGCATTTTTAGTACAACAAAAATAACATTTCTTGCAGAACAAACTGTTTGAAAATTCCAATTATTGAGATGCTCTTTGTGTGTTTGCTCATATGGGTTCTTTCCTAAATAAGCAGAGGTGGGAAGAGAGACCTTTTCAGCACACAAAAAGCAAGTAAAAATCACAAAGAGTGTGCCTTCCTAGCAGATTAAGTCCTCCCAGTCTGTGTCATTGATTGCAATTTTTTATAATATCTAAAAAATTAATCAGAACTTTAGAAAATTTTTTTTCTGTTGTTTCACATTACATCACACATTTGATAGAAAAAGCAGTTTGAAACAAAATAAAGTTATTGCATTTAAAATTTTTGAAACAAAATAGATTTTTGTCAAAAGGAGAAATTAACCAAAAAACAACTCTAAACTGAAATTCTTCAGTTGGACAAGCAAGATTTCTTAGTGGAATAATGTAAACCACTCTGAATTAGTCTCTCCTATGAATGTCAAGTTCTGAGTCAAGAGGTAGTTGAAATAATCAAGAATATAATAATTTTCTTTAAATTCCTGGTACAGATAAAGTCCTTAATGAAAATCCTCTTTGCAACTTGCTGTGAAGCAGGGCATCATTTAAAACCTGTTTATGAAGTGTTAAGCAGAAATAAACTGATCATTTAAGAATTATTTTGATTTCTTAGATTGGCATATGTACTCCATTGCTCGGATGACTCTTTCGGTATGAGCCAACATCTATCATTCGACCCTGCATCATCCTTTGGTAAGTGAAACTGATGGCTTCAGAGCTCAGACAGGCAAAAGAACTACTTGCAAACTAGGAGATTCAACTGCTTTAGAACTCTGAATTTGCTTTAGAAATGAATGTGTTCAGAACTGAGCAAAATCCAGGCATTTCTGGAGCTAAACTAAACATAATTACCAGCTTCTACTGAGCTGCTATATTCACATCCACATATGGCATTGCACTGCACAAAAGTGTGATACTCTGCTAAGTGTTTTGGGATATACTGAACACAACCAGTATTATGTTAAATGAAACCCTTTTCCTTGAAGCTGTACCTGACCACAAAAACTAATTTATTGGCCTACTTCAATCAAGAAAACTAGAGTTGCGTAATCTCTTACCTCATCCTACATGCTGAGATAGTTAGATTAGGGTTTAAGATCTCAGCTGAACATTTCCTGCACGTGAAACCTGGCATGTCCTACTCAGAAATAGAAAGGGCAGCAATAAAGCTAGAAGGGCTTAAATCTACGATGCCGAGAAATTTCTGTGATTCCAATAAATTTAAATGCTTCAGGTATTATGCTTAGCAGGATCTTCCAAGTCAGAATGACCAAAAGCCTATGGATCAGGATTGACTGGAGGGCAGAGACAGGTGACATTGTATGGAAGTCTGCTAGACGCTACCCAAGCAGGAAGACCAAAAGGATGAGACCCTCCATGGAGATAGAAGCAGACTCATGTTCACAAATCCTGCTTCCTCACAGGGTACTTCAACCACCTGATATCTGCTGGAGGGACAACCCAGCAGGGCACAGGCAATTCAGGAGGTCCCTGAAATGCACTTACGACAACTTCTCCAAGTGATAGTGGAGCCAACAAGGTGAGAGGTGCTATACCGGACATTGTTCCCTCATGCCATGCTGGACCTTATTCTCACCTACAAAGCTGGGGAATGCTAAGCTCAAGAGTGACCTGGGTTACAGTGACTACAAAATGGTGGAGTTTGAGATCCTCAGGGTAGTGAGGAGGGTGCATAACAAGCTCACTACACTGGACTTCAGGAGGGCAGACTTTGGCCTCTTCAGTCATCTAATTGGTAGAGTACTGTGGGATAAAGAGAAGAGGGAAGAGGGGCCCAGGAAAGCTGGTTGATATTGATGGATCACCTCCTCCAAGTTCAGGATTGATGTATCCGAACAAAGAAGTACTCAGGCACAAATATTAGGTGGCCTGTATGGATGAACAAGGAGTTCATAGACAAACTCAAACACAAAAAAGAAGCCTTCAGAGGATGACAGCAAGAACAGTTAGCCTGGGAGGAATACAGAGAGATTTTCTGAGTGGTCAGGGATCATGAAAGCTGAAGCCCTGATAGAATCAAATCTGGCCAGGGACTTCAAGGGTGAAAAAATAAAGCTTCCATATTGACATTGGTGATAAAGCAAGAACAGAGGAAATGTGGACCTTCTCCAGAATGAAA
Organism: Anabacerthia variegaticeps; assembly: GCA_035583185.1. NCBI lineage: Eukaryota > Metazoa > Chordata > Aves > Passeriformes > Furnariidae > Anabacerthia > Anabacerthia variegaticeps. Next base: position 35,804,224 of record JAWWEW010000001.1, on the reverse strand, counting down.
TGGGAAACCTTGTTACTGGAATATGGAGAAGGCTGAGGTACTGAGTGACTTTTTCTCTTTGGTCTTCACTGTCAGGTGCTCCAGACACACTGCCCAAGTCACAGGAGTCAAAGATACAGACTGGGAGAAGGAAGGATCGCCCTCTACAGGCGAAGATCAAGTTTGAGAACATCTAAGGAACCTGAAGTTGCAAAAGTCCATGGGACCTGATGAGATGCCTCTGTGAGTCTTTACTGTGAGGGTGGTGAGACACTAGAAAAGGTTACCCGGAGAAGTTAGGGATGCCTCATCTCTGGAAGTGTTCAAGGCAGGTTGGATGAGGCATTGAGCAACCTAGTCAAGTGGAAGGTATTCCTACCCAGAGCAGGCTGTTTGGAACTACATGATTTTAAGGTCTCTTCCAATCCAAACAATTCTGTGCTTCTATGATTCTATGCTCCTGGCACTACTATGGATAAAAATCTTGAATGACCTGATATGCAGTGCCAGGGTGACAAAAACTGAAAGTTGTTACTCGCCTTTAACAAGTCATTACTTGCTTTTTATTTGCTTCACTGGATGTTTGAAAGTGCCCAGGACTCATTTTCCACTGACTTGACCAGAGAAGAAATTGATGCATTTCACTGTGAAAGATTCAAGGCTTGGCACTCTCTGCAGTCTGGGAGAGGGGAAACTTCTGCATTACAATACGAGGGATGGTCTCAAGTTTCTACAATGCTTACAGCACTTCACACACAGCGAAGAGTTTTACTCAAAGGAAAGCTGGAACTGGAGTCAGGAGATCAGACTCTGGAAACAGAGGTCATCCTGAACAGGAAGAATCAGCTCAGCTCTGCTCAACACTGTTTTTCACTAAGACACACAACAGCAGCAGCTTATCTTTCACATTGGCCCTTTTAAAGTTTATGGGAAATAACCAGAGTCATAAAATAATTTAGCTTGGAAAAGACCTTTAAGGTCATTGAGTCCAATCATTAATCTAACACCAGCAAACTGTGTCCCCAAGTGACATTTCTAGAATCACAGAATCATAGAGACATAGAATCATTTCATATGGAAAGGACCTTTACGTTTATTTAGTCCAACCATTAACTCAGCCATGCCAAGTCCACCACTGAACCATGTCCCTAAGTGTCTTTTAAATCCCTCCTGGGATGATGACAACCATTTCCTTGGAAGCCTGTTTCAATATTTCACAACCATTTCCATGAAGAAAGTTTTTCCTAATATTCAGTCAAAACCTCCCCTGGTGCAGCTTGGTGCCATTTCCTCTTGCACTGCCACTTGTAAATTGGGAGAAGAGACCAACCTTCCAACCCATTACAATCTCTTTACAGGTAGTTGTAGAGAGGGATAAGGTCCTGTGTGTCCATCCCCTCTTCCCTCCCTCCCCAGCCCCACCTTCTTTGCTTCAGGATAAACAAACTAGTTTCCTCAGCTGCTCCTCATCACACTTGTGCTCCAGGCCCTTCGTCATTTCTGTTGCCCTTCTCTGGACACACTCCAGCATCTCAATTTCTCTCTTGGAGTGAGGGACCCAAAACTGAACACAGGATTCGAGGTGCTGCCTCAGCAGTGCCAAGTGCAGGGGGACAATCACTGCCCTGGTCCTGCTGGCCATACTGTTGCTGATACACATCAGGATGTCACTGGCCCTCTTGGCCACCTGAGCACACTGGTGGCTCAAGGTCAGCTGCTGTTGACCAACACGTTGAGGTCCTTTTCTGCCAGGGCCCTTTCCAGATACTCTGCCCCCAGCCTGTTGCGCTGCAGGGGTTGTTGTGACCCAAGTGCAGGACCTGGCATTTGGCCTTGTTGAACCTCTTGCAATAACACAATGATCAACACAGATGGTTTAAAAATACTCTAAGAGAAAGACAGACAATCCTGCATCAATTTAGCAGATGTTCCCCAGAATTCAATGAAATTTTACTTATTAATACAATACTTGTACAATTGGCTTAAGTACTTCAGCAGACTCCTGCTGCTGCTTCAGCTACTTCAAAGAAAACTTAGACAAAAGTTATATACCTGAGGGAGCAGAAGGTTTTTGCTCACATTCCATTGTAAATTTCTTCATTGTCATGGTAGCCAATAAAAGGAATATGCATTAGTCAAAGAGAATTGGGGGGGGGGGCTAAATAATTAAACCTCTTTGGAAGAAAACATTACTCATCAAGATTGCTATTTCACATTAAAAATGAACATCTGAAGTTACACTGAAATGTGTCCATATTACAGTAATTGATCTTGCTGACAATCTCTCCAGAAAACAGGGAACAATTCATAGCCCTCAATGGCAAATTGAAGCAAATACAGCAAATATTCAAGAATTTTTTTAAGTGAATAAGCTAAGAGGCATTTGATAATGCCTGACAACCCAGGGAGACTCATCTCTGTAGCTACAAAATTTTCTGATACCTAAAAGAAATATAGATAATTCTGTTTTTAACACAGGTATTTTTCATCTCTTTGTGTCACACTGAGCATCAAGACTTATTTGCTATTACAGAGCACTTGACTGAATCTTGTCTTACAGCTTCAGCTTCTTTTTGAAGTGCTCTGAGTGGCTCACTGGTGTCCAAACAGACTTTTATTCTTCTTCCCTCTATCATTCTCTTCTAATGACAGAATGCATTAGATAAGCACCTCTTCTGGATTCCTGTTGAAGGTATAATCCTTCAATCTGCAGTGTAGTAGTACTTCGAGCATGCATTTGAGACTGATTGTGGGCCATTTTCAAAGAAATACCAGAAGGAATGACTACTGAGAAGAAAGCATTCATACATGTTTAGTAAATCCTGTCCTAAAATGTGTTGTGTTGGCACAATTTTGCTACCCACCTTCCTGTTCACCTATCTCTGATTATATTGTATACTTCAAAGTATAAAGCAAAACCCACTGTGGAAAAGTGAATGGAAAAACATGTTTTTCTAAACTAGGCAAAATGCAGGAAAGTGCCCATATCATGGACTTATAATAGCCTGATTTAAAGTACAGAGTCATGCATGATCCATACTGAGATCCACATAGCAATGAAACAGAGATTTTCAGTCTTCTCACAAGGCTGAAAATCTTCCAGTCACTCTAGATGAGTAACTTTTCTTCAAGGATTTGTGTGGTTTCCTTCAAGTGATTAATTCGTCAGTATTTAAGGTTGTAGTTTTTATGCTAAAAATAGAAATTTAAAAAGGGTTTATATGTTGTGCCATTGGAATTAGAGCGTGCTCCTACTGAATTATGATCAAATCTTTCCTGGGAGAGTAAATAATCTATTCTGAGGCTTCAACATCTGTGTTTTCTCTTCATGGCTTGTGGTGACACATAAGCCAAGCAAGCTTTATCCAAATATGCTGTGGACATCCACCACTCTATGGCTGCCTTGGAAAAGAGTGTTGTAGTACCTTTCCAGCCCGGAGGATCCACATAAGTGTGTATAAAAACTTGTCCAACTGTTTAAATATGGGTAATTACAGTAGACAGGCAATTGCTAAAGTGATATTATCACTTTTGGCTTCTGAAATTCCAGTTCTGGGTAAACCATTTCCTACATTTTCATTTTTACTCTATTGTTGTGATACCCTGAAATGAAAGATTAAAATCCTTGGAGGCTCAGCTATTGTTAAAAACACTGTCTGAAGCCTCAGAAAAATGTGACCTTTATTGTTCTTCCTTCTGCATCATTCTCTTCTCAAGAACACTTTTTTTACTGAGAGCACAGTGTGAGAGCTTTTAAAGTAACTTTTTGAATTTCAGTGCTCAGGCATTGCTCAGTGCTCACAGACTGCTCCAAGATCAAGTGTTAGTCTCATCTGGAACATTACATTTTAACTGTATTTCTAGGTTGATCTTATTTTACCATTTTTAAACAATATCTTTTGTACTCAGAATTTGTGGTGAACTGGCCTTGCTATCTCTTCCTCCTGAGAACAGAGCAGGGTGAATAATTAATTTTTTTGTTGCTGACCATGACAAAAAAGGTAATTTGGATCAACCCCAAAATTTTCAATTGTTTAAAAAAAGACTGGAGTCTGAATAATTTGAGATATTTCTAACTGTTGTTAGTTTATATGGAACCACTAGATGAATACTCATTTTACAGAAAAAGAAGTTGGATTAAGTTAATTTTTTATTTTTTTTTCCCCACATTCTTAAATATTTGGTGACATCAGAAAGCATTCTCAGAGATTTTTGTTGTTTGACTTCAGTAAATTTGCAGTCAAAAATGTCATCTGGGTATTCTTCACATCTGTGCTTTCCATGAAATTGGCATAGTATTGTAATTAGTGTGGTACTGAAGAGGGAAATTTTTTAAATGTTCAAAACTACAATACACAGAGCAAACTAAAATTGAGCATTCAGTAGACTCACAGAGCCAAGACATCTTGTAGCTGTGTACATTGCAAATGACTATTAATTATTTATCGTTGTCCAGGGGCTTTCAACAATCTGATTGTAAATTGATAAAAATCACCTTGAAACTTCTCTTACACATTGAAATGCTATTGAAAGTTAAATAAAATCAATTTAGCCCCTTCTTTCCTGTTACTTGAAGGTATGTTTTCAAAACACACTTGACTAAATTTGTCATCATCACTGATGTTGCCTGGCTTTTACGATACATGAAAAGGACTGAACGTGTTTTTGAGTTGGCCATAGAGAAAACTTAAGATATATTATTCTAGAGTCCAAGTTGATATAATTTTAAAAAGTTATCTTAATAACAAGGAAAACCAAATCTATGAAAATCATACTTCAGCCAACTTTCCCCCAGCCTAAATTCCACTTAAATCTCTGAGCCTGGTATTTCCTATTGGCTGGCTCCCTCTAAAAGCCTAGAGTAAACAAAGAGGTGCCAAAGTTTATGTGGAATTTAGGCTGAATCAAGGCCTCTGGGGCTAAGTATTGGTCATAAATTGAAGTAAAAACAACTTTCTCTTGCTTTATTCTGTTCATTTTACATGGTGACAGCTCAGAACTCTTGTACTCCCCCAACCATGCTTGGGGACTGAATCGAGGCTTTCAGTGCTCTGACTGCTGTCCCTTGCATAGCTTCTGTGTTTTAAATGTCTTATTGCTTTGTTTGTTTATTTTTTTTTTAAGTTATCCATTAGGTTTTCCAAAAATCTCTATTTCATTTGAGTGAGCTCCAGAACTTCCCTCTGATTTTTGAAATTAACTCTCCTCCTATTCTACCCAAGGGCATATGATGCTTCATATGCTGCAAGCTGTGCGAATTCCTAAGTGAGCTGCAGGGGGTGGGAATTAGGAATTGTTAACACAGGTTCTTGCAGACTGACTAACCTTATCCTACTGAGAAGTGTGTGGAAGGGAGTCATAGCTGGTGTTACTTGAATACTTAAAAGTTATGTCATCTGTGCTTTGCTGCATATCATCCCATACCTTCTTGTTAGCTCACTTTTCTTACTACCTATGCTTTCAACAGTTTTACAGTCAAGGAAGGTGTGTTGACGTACCATTGGAATGATGCATTGGAGGATAGGGGTGGAATACGACAAGGTGTGGTGGGTTGACCCAAACTAGAGACTAAATGCTCATCAAAGCCATTCTATCACTCCCCTTTTCAGCTGGACAGGGGAGAGAAAATATAGCAAAAGGCTTGTTGGTCGAGATAAGGACAGGGAGAGATCACTCATGAAAAAACTGTTATGAGGAAAACAAATTTGATGTGGGAAAATTAGTTTACTACTGATCAAAACTGGAGTAGGATAATGAGAAAATAAAAAACAAACCTTAAAACACCTTCTCCCCCACCCCTCCTTTTCTCCAGACTCAAGTGTGTTCATCTTCAAGCTGGCTGGCCTTGACTCTGTTGGACGTGGGGGAAACCTCCAGCAGCTTCTCACAGAAGCCACTCCTGTAGTCCCTCTTCTAACAAAACCTTGCCATGCAAACTCAATAAACCAGGAAACTGAGAAGGTGGAAATTAAAGAGGAGATGAATCTGGGATCCTACTTGGTGTGGGATGTGAAGGGCACGTGATAGGGTAGGAAAGGGGGAAAAGAGACTTTCTAAGTGTACATGAAGCCTATCACAGCTGTCATTTCCATCAAGACCAACAGTCACATCTTTCTTGTTGCAGTAAATATAAGTGGCTGAATTTCTCAAAACATTTTGGAGAAAATAAGAACAACATTCTTTTAGAACAAAGATTACTTCTATATCTTGAAAAGAAGTCTCTTCAAACCTTTTGTCACCCAGAAAATACTCCAGGTAAAGAATAATTATTTCTTTCATATTGAGGAGCACTGTTTTTATAATTCCTGTTGGAGCAAGATATTATCTATAGGAAACCTTTATGATTCCGTGTTTTTAACTTCAACTGAAATTTCTAGCCATCACACCCACCATATGCAGAGCTTGAATAGCCAAAGCCTTGTCTAGGTTTTCTATAAGAGTTATGGTAAAGGAGATATATTCCCTCAGGCCAGAGAATGACTAAACCTGGTAACAGGCTTCCCAGCACATATTAACGGTTCAAGGTCAGACAGAGAAACACCTTCCAATCCTCTGCTATTTCACAGATACATACAATTATTATGAAAAGATGAAGAATTTTCAGCTCAATTTCATATTTTTTCGCTGCCTGCATAAACAGTTCACCATACAAGCGTTAACAGGCAGAATTCATTGGAAGGTCTACCTGAAATGGAGGTGGAGACTCCTTCGACTGAAGGGAGCATTGCTGTTCAATACAGAAAATGCACTGGCAATTTCACTGCATGTAGCAGATAAATAAAGCAATTAAATGCATGCCACTTTTTGAAGGAAAAGCTATTTTAAAAGATCACAGTCAATCTTCATCTCTGACATCATAAATCAGTCATCACCTGGTCCCATTGCTTCACACAAACCATCACTTCCTTTCTTCCTTCCCTGTAATTTAAATTATGTTAAGTATAGCAGAAATGAGACCCCAGTCCTAGGCTTCAGCCTTCTCCAAATGGTACAAAACAATCTTTTGCAGCACATCAGTTGGGAGTTCTCAGTCATGAATAGCATTCCTGGTATCTAATAAGTCCCCTAAAATGCATATTACTTATTGTGACTGACTTTCCCTAACACAAAGGGTGTAAATTGCATTTTCATAAACATTGTTTTCATCATACCATAGTTCCTTACTAGTGAATCCAGAGGAGAATTATATGTATAATCTAGTAGACAAAGCAGGCTCACCAATAAATATGGAAGAATGAAAATATGATTATTGTTGTAAATGGTACACAGAGTCTTTATTAACATTTGAGTTGATGAGAGGGCACAGTGCATGCAAATAGATTCAAAGTCAATAAATAAACCAGTGAATTTTTTTAAATATATGAATAAGTGAATAGGAGCTGTAATTATTTACAGGAGAAAAGCACCAGGATTACAAAAAATATGCATTATAATTCCATAACTTTTAGCTTTGACAGTAAAAGACAGACATTTTCTTTTACTGGATTGGGGTTTGATCTCCTAATCACTGTTGTGTCCTGGTGCTAATAAAAACCCTCAGACTAAAAAACTTGTTAAGCCATCACACCTTACGGCAGATCACTATCAAGTTACAAAGTAGTATCTCTGAATACTCTATAGATCTTTATGCATAAAGTAAAGAAGGGAGGAGGGGGAAGCAAACAAAACAGTAATGAAGCTGAGACTTTTAAGCAACCCACAACCCTTTGATTAGGTCTTTTAAACTGTGTCATTTGTACTGTCAAGGCAGTACGTACAGGAGCTTCCTGGCTGTGAAAAGGGAGCAAGCAGAGGTTATTTGGTCTGGCATAGTTAGTTTGCCCCATCATGCTTGCCTACACTGTCCTTGTCCTATAATTTGAATGCCAGGATCCCTGTGAATGGCCAGTCATTTCCAGTTTGTGAAATGCTCCTGGCCAGCACCATATTTCATCTGCATGGTTATGGGGTATATATGGCTTTGTGGCACTTAGCTGCATGAGATGTTCAATACACAGTTCCTGGAGCCAGCAGAGCTGCCCATCTCTGAAATAGAAATCTGTTTAGGATGACAGACATACAACTGGATAAGGACTGTTTTAATTTTAGTGCAGCACTAATTCATGTTTTATATATAATCATCTAGTTCCATGAATGAATTTTCCGTCACTTGTTTCTCATTTGAAATATCACAGCTGCTTAAAACATAAACCTCTAACTGAAGATTGTGAAACAATCACATTAAACATGTTAGCTGAATGGACATATCCTTTAAAGTGCTTTTGATTAGAAGTGTGATGCTGAAGTTGTACTGCCATCCATGACAAATACATTCCACCATTGAAATAAAGAGATTGATAACTCCTGGTTTAAATCCCTCCTCTATATTTTCTTGTATCTTTTGTCCTAATTCATAAGATTGGGCTATAGATGGTAAGAGTTTCTCTTGGATACAGCTACTGTTGCATCAGACAATGACATGATAATGGTGGATGAGAATTGTCTGTCCCTGAAGAATGGATTTACACCTACATCCTGAAGCATGATGCTATCATAATAAACTGTAGATGCTGCTATTTTTTTTCATATCCATAACTTCCATCAGATTTTAGTTCAGGTTTTAAAATGGTATATGTACACTTAAGGCATAAAGACCAATGCAAAGAATATCAGGCCATCATACAGTTTATCTAACCATGCTGTCAAATGAGCTTCTCTCAGTGCAAACTACCATTTCTCTGCCAGCTGATGGTAAAATTGAGTTAATCCCAAATTAGCTGCCTAATTTTGTTATTGCTTTACTGAAATGTAAGTACTTGAACATTAGAATTGTGAATGCTGCCCACTGGGCATCTACACTTCATGTGCCAACTGAATAGATGCCTTCGATGAACTCCTAAGGGATAACACATTTTCCTAATCTGCAAGAGCAGTATCTCCCTCTGTTAACTGTAGAAGGAATCCAGCCCCTTTGTTAATCTTTCACCTCTGAAATGAGATTCTAGAATCCCAGGTGTCATATACTTTCTATAATTACTTTTCACAGATGCTTTTATATTTCAGGGACTTTGATTTTTACCTCGGTTTCTAATCTCTTTCTCAACAGGACACCTTTGGTGCTGGGTTGTAGACAGCACTTTTTCTAACAAAAGGTATCCATTTTAGACCTATTAAAGTTTTGATCAAGAAATAACATAGAACCTTTATTACTGATACTCTGTTAATCCTAGTGCAAGCCATGCTTGAAAATGAAAGTGTTACAATGCAGAAAATTTTTATAAAGCAGTTACTTCCAATAAATTACACTTCATATGAAAACAAGCAAACAAACAAAGCAAATACAGGAACTTTAATCTTGAGCAGCATAGTTTACAATATCCTTTCTGTAGAACAGATGTAGTCATTATTGCCCTTTTCCATGATGGAAGCTCTTTGCTGTCTCATTAATAACTCCATGCTTCTTTAAAGGCTGGTATATCAATTATTGTACTACAGATTTTCTTTTATTTTCATGTTTTGAAACGTATTCTACCATCAACAGTAGTCAAGTTCTCGTCTCAGGTTTATTTTCTCTGTTTCTCTCAAGAATTACAAAATAATGGTTGCAAGAGGAGAGCACGGGAATACAGCAAGTTGTCCTGCTATTATGTTTGTAGGGAAGTCTTAAGTGACCATACGCAGGTGCTTATGAAGGCAGTCTGATAGCAAGTGTCAATTGTTTTACATGGGCTTTACAGTGTTTCACACAATATCTGGCTGCCTATAAGGACAGCATTAAATGTATTGGCTAAATTCACCACCTTTCTCTCATAATCTGACTGTGAACAGAGGTTTGTTTTGAGTCCTGTTTATAAGCATGCATGAGTTTTGTATATATATTATGTTAAAAACACTCAATACCTGGTGCTTGAATGGTACTTCTGGGATATTGTGGGCCTTGAAGATAAGGATGGAGACCATAAATCTAATCTGATAGCTTTAGGCACACAATATATTGTGTCAAGAACAAGGAGTCATGCTTCAGTGCTCTGGGCCAGATGGAAAATGCCGAGGCTGGAAGATTTCCTTCCAGCTTATACTTCTATATTCCAAAGTAGATGGTATAAACATATGAAATACTAAGGGCTTGCGTGTCAAGATAAACCAGTTTCTTCTAACCAGTTGATATTGGTAAGAAGTCATGTTTGTGAAATGCTAGCCAGTGAGTTAAGCCTCAGTTTGTATCACAGGATTCTCTTGCCAGAGAGCACACCATATTTCACTCCGACTTGGTTTCATCTCCACCCATGGGTTGAATAGGGTCAAGCTTTGAGCTACATAGGTGGTAATGATTTGGTCATATATAGTAAGGGACAGTAACATTGTATAGTTGATACTCAAATCCATGCCCTCCGAACATTTTCTCTTGTAGCTACATGTGGATTCTGACTAAGGCTGGAAACATATCAGGTCCTTGCCTGATTACAGCCAGGCAGTCATAGAAAAGAGGTTTTTCACTGCTTTTATTAAATGTGTATTTTTTTAGGAAAGACTACTTTAGCACATTCCTCTGGAACACCCCTTTCCTTTCCCCTTTCCTTTCCCTTTCCCCTTCCCCTTCCCTTCCCTTTCGCCATTGCAATACACTGTGATTCTTATGAATTGAAATGTTTCAAGATAAATACAGAAACAAAAAAAAAAGAACATCTGCCTGTCCTTCATAGAAAGACATAGAATAGTTTGGGTTGGAAAGGACCTTCAAAGGCCTTCAAGTCCAACCCTCTATAATGAACAGGGACATCTTCAACTAGATCAGACTGCTCAGAGCCCCATCCAACTTGACCTTGAATGTCTCCAGATTTGGGGCATCTATGACCTGCCTGGGCAACCTGTTCTATCCATATACATATAAGTCACCCATGACATCTCAGTCCTGGGATCTCTTTAAAACTATTTGTTGGATCAAGGATATTAGCTTCATTCATATTGTTAGTAGCTGATCTTCACCTAACTCCGTACTATTTTGCTCAGAAACGTAACTACAGATAGTGACTGCAGAACAGCTATAATCAGCTTGGTCAGGGTAAGTTTTCCTTTACTTGGCAACAGTGTTAAAGGGGAAAAGAGATATTTTCCCATGAACCACTCCAGATTGTAGTTGGAATCAAAGCCCATTGCTTATGATGCTGGAATATATTGGCAATTTTCAAATCTATGGATTTTTTATTGATACAACAAATTCTAGTTTTGCTTTCTACAAACCATATCTCCTCATATTCCCTTAAGATATGCATGCATGGCTTCTTTTTTTGTCTTATTCCTTAAGCCAACGCTATTAACAAAATGCCAACGTGGCAATAATGTTTGGTGGCTTTGGAACAACTGGTTACTTGTCATTCTGTTGTTAAGCATTTTTGTTAAAATCAAGTGCCTTACAGAGCAAATCTTTAGCTGAAGTGTTTAAATTTTTCTAAAAGAGTCATAAAATATAGTATGAAATAAATCCTCTTTAAAAATCTCTTTCTCCTTTTTCTCTATAAACATCTGTGTCCTATATTTGCTGTAACTGATACTTTCTCACCTGTCTACAGTTCCCTGATACAGTCAATTTGATTTAAGGATTTACCACCCCTCTTAGATCCTTAAAGCTAGAATGGCCTGTTATAAAATTTATAAAACTTAAGCTGAAAACATAAAAATGAACAAAAAAAAATAAAACATGTGGATTTAATAATGTGCATGTTGGAATAATTACAATTTATGGGGCTAGACCATACTAGGGAAAACAAAGATAATTCTGGTTGTACCTACCTTTTATCAGGACATGTCAAAATTCTTTATAGCTGTTCATTAACTTGGCTTCACCATCTCAGGAAAATAGTATCATTACCTTAATTTTACATTTAGATGAGATCCTTTTCAAACTTAGAGACCTGTGTGAATACAGACCTCACAAACCAATATGACCCACTTCCAATAAGCACAATAGCAATAGAACACAATAGAACATAGTGAAGTTCCCAGGTTATCACTGTCATGTGTAGACTGGCCATAATAATAATATTTAGAAAGACTTCAATTTCTTATGATCTGAAAATCTGTAGTTGGAAGTCATCAGCTAGTGAAAATCAATACTGCATTACTGGGGTTTCTGTATGAGACTCTGAGCTAGCAGAAAGTGATGTACCTCTGCTGACATAAGTGCTTGATTAACTACAGCTGGGAATGCTGGCTAAGCCAGGCCAGCTGGATATCCCACTGAAAACCTTTCTGCTTGCCTTGCACATGCTGATAATATGCTGCAAATTGCTATTTTCCAGTTACTTTGGTTTACAACAATGGAAGTTCTTTGCTGGTGTCTTGAGAATTTGAACTAAAGGAGATTCTTCTCCCTTCCCTCCACTATTACAGAGGGCACAAACTGGACAATGGTTCTGAATTAAGAGGCACAAAACCTTTTTGCATGGTCATTTAGAACCGTAACATTTCTTCACGACATTCTGGGTATTTCACCATCACCATCTGGGATGCATACCTACTACTTTAGGCTCATCTCTTGGTGGGCCTCTTTAGGACTGCTTCAGCAGCAAAGTATTTTCTGGGTCCAGGGAAGATACAAAATTATTCCTTGTTCACATCTAACCTGTTTGCAAGATGCTAATGATCAAAATTAATCCCAACAGTCATGGACTGACAGATGGCTGACCCTTCCTGCTCTGTTCTGGAGGTTATTCTTTCTGCTACAGTAGTATTTGAATCAGCCAACTTGTTAATGGGTCTGGGTGTGAATCATGTTGGTGCAATGCATTCACATGGCTTCCTCTGAGGATATCTGTAGTTGATGCAGCTGTGTAAACAGCCTCTACCATCTCATGTTCCTCAATTTCAAGTCTGTCTGTGGGCTGTGGGGCTCACTGTGTCCTTCCTTTCATAAAAGATTTCCTCCATCAGTGGAAAATGAAGGAGCAAAAATGTGAGACCAGTCAGAAGAGTGTGTTTGAGAAACCTGAAGTGTGCTGGCACTGTTGTATGAAATTGAAATGTCCCTGGATAATGACACCCAAAGGACTGAACACAAAAGACACTGCTTGTTAACGAGCAAAACTGATGAGTTCTTTTCTGTATCTGATTGGGAGACAGCCTGATACAACACTATAAAGGGAGTTTGTCTGTGCTCTGCAGCTTACCTTGCACAAGTCAATGACCTTTGCACTGACAATGTATGGCTCCTTGTGATGTAATCCGAAACAGGAGCCATCAAAACTGCATTTCCCTCTAAACCTTATTTTCGTAGAACTGACAATAGACCTCTATCATAAGGGGGCAGAAGAAGGCTGGGACAAATATAAGGGATTGAACTTCAAAAGACACCTTTGGGTTTATGAATATGTGCTCTCTCAACCAAAGTTGTATATTGTTATCTTCTGCATTCAGACTGGTTTATGAGCTTGCCCTATTTTATAGAGAGATGACATAAAATGTCAGCTTTACATATTTTATTTAAATGTATGATACAACAAAAGCCTAAAAGAAGCATTTAATGCTTGGAAGAGTGAATACTTTACAGCCTTTAGAGAATATTATCTTTTAAAAAATAATATTTTCCATATTTATCCATAAATATATTCAATACTTTTTAAAATTATGTCTTTTTCAATAGTGATGTCTTTTGATCTTTCATTGGAGATTTAAAGTATCTAATGCTAAACAATAAGCAAAACACGTCCTCTTTAAAGGGCAAACCCTCTCTAAAACTTACGTCAATGTAATGAGCAAAGTTTGTCCCCACGTGCTTTTAGAAACATCTTTGCTGGGACTACTTGGAAACGATGCTTTTTTTCTGCAGAAAGCACAAAAGTCTATGCATTAATTAAAATGCTGGACTGTTGGTGCGCATGACCATCACCATACCAGAACTGCTTGGCAAAGTTAAAAATACAAGACTAATTAAAGGCACCCGTAAAAACTAACTGAGAAGCTGGGACTGTGTGAGAGGGGTTTGATATCTTGACTCACCTACAGAAGCTTCTATGTGCGTGATGAGATTTAAAAGAACATAACTCAAGTTAGTGGTTGAGATTCAGGCTGAATTAGCAGAGCTGTCAGTTAAGAATACAAAGTATTTCTAGTTGTCTCTCCTCTCTAAGCTTCACTTACACTTTGGCATTTAAATGTTCAAGTAAAAGCAGGGCCAGTATTTGAGAGCTGTAAAATTATAAACATGGGCAGTTTCAAATTTGCAGAGAACTTAGGTCAATTTTATATGCTGCATGAAGAATGTTTCTGTGGGAATTCCATAATTTCAAAAATCACATTATCTCATTAGGAGCCCCAAAACAGCAAGACATTGCTATATAAAATGTTGATACTGGGAGAATGGAAAATACCAGTACTACTGTACAAGGCATTGGTGAGCACTAGTGTGCAAGACTATATTTTTCTAGTCACCCATATCTGAGAAAGAGGAACTCAAACAGAAATAGGAGCAGGCAATACTGCTCAGTTGTCAACCTATATATGGAATGAAGGTGAGAGAATCTGATTAACCTAGTAAAATAAAACTGAGAATTCATACAGAAAAAATTTTGTTGTTTCTGAGTACACTGGTGTGTAAGCAGGAAATAAGAAAATCTACTGCTAACTAAAATGATTCGAAGATATTTTCTGGTACCTAAGAAACTCAGAGGGTAAGGAATAGAGCCCAGTATTCCCAGAGGGTGATTAATCCCACCTGAACTCTGAAAAAGGGTTAGCTATCTGTTAACTGAGGCACTTTAGTGAGGTACTTGATTATAGCAAGTTAAATCCAGATTGGTTTCGGCATAACAGCAAAGGATATACAAAAATATAATGTTTGCTCTGTCTCAAAAAAAGAAGAATTTTAACATGAAGTTATATGACCAGGGTTCAAGATGATGTTATGTCTTGATTCTTCACCTGAAACAAGGAATGTCATTTTATATTCTTAAGATTCACAAACTTATTTTGCTTAATTTGCACCACTGACTGTAATAAAAGCCACATAAGAGAATATGTCAGAGTAAGCAGAAATGAGACAAGGAAGGCCAAAACCCATCTGGAATTAAATCTGGCTGAGAATGTCAAGGACAACAAGAAGGGCTTCTTCAAATACATCAATAATTGAAGGAAAACAAAGTATAATGTGGGCCCATAACTAAACAGAAGGAGAACCTTGGTAACAGACAACTCAGAGAAGGCAGTTACTCAATGCCTTCTTTGCATTGATTTTTCCCTCATAAGATCAACCCTCAGAAATCCGTGACGCAGGACACCATGGTAAAGGAATGTTGGAAAGGACTTTCCCTCGGTCAAGGATTCAGTTCCATCTGAATACAAGGAAGATCTTCCTTACCTTGTTCTGGAACCGATTGCCCAGAGAGGTCGTGGAGTCTTCCTCAGTGGACATAGTCAAGAATCACCTGAATGCAATCCCATGATGTGTACTCTAGGATGACCCTGCTTGAACAGGGAAGGTGGACCAGATGAACCCACTAGGTGTATTCTTTCACAAGTTGTGGTCTTTCAATCCCGTTCTGTGATAAGAAAAGGCACCTTGTTTTGTCCAGATTTTTATTTTGGGAAAATTTCTAAGCTTTTTCTTTTGTTTTCTTTTGTAGTTTGCTTCAGTATCATGGATAGTATAGTGCAGAATGGACCTTGCTGAAGTAAGACGGTTCTCAAGACATGTTATTGCCGTAGTTCTGAGATGTGCTGATACAGAATTTGATAACAGCTGCAAAGCCATGCTTCCTAGGCTAGATGGAAGCAGAAATATTGGGCAGATGTACATTCATATTTGCATGTTAATTTTACCTTAATTAATTGCCTTAATTACCTGTTTCCTTATTCTCATGGGATACGCAGTGTTTGCATATGTAACTTAATTGGTAACTCATAATAATGTCAAGTTTTAGGATTAAAAAAAACAGGAATATAGACACAAAATCTGATTTGCATGTTTTATTGCCTGTTCTCAAAATTTGGTTTACATAAGGACAAAGTATAGAGAGTTGCAAAAGAAATGCACAACTTCACTTTCTGCTTTGTAAAGCTAAGTATAAACATAAACAATGGCATAAACAAACATGCAAAATCTTTGCTCTACCCTGGAGAGCAAATCTTTGCTCTCCACTGCCACATTTTTAAAGTTAAAATCATCTAACAACAGCCTAGAGGTATACAATAACTCTGAATAACATGAAAATGTGATAATTAATGTCTCAGAATCAGATTTAGTTTTAAGTGTAAAAAGAAATTTGAATTCTGGAGTAAGCCAGTAAAGAAAAGTGTTTGAAAAATATTTGTCTATGTGACTGTGTTTTAAGATACTGATCTTATTAAAAATGTTAAACAATATGTTTTAGATATTTAAAGATAAAAATTACCATGGAGATATATGTGTTGATTCATTTTATTCAGAGAAACCAGTACATTCTTCAAGTCTGTTAAGGGACTGATTTCCTCTCAAAGCCAAAATACCTATCCTTATGAAATGTAAATGTCTAAACTGCTGAGTTTGTCCCTCACTTTAGCTTTCATATGCACCATGTCACCTTCAGCTTAGTATTTCTATGTCTATGCTATACCTATACTGCTAAATGCTCAAAGTAATTCATGAGGTTGTCCAATAAACTGGTCAAATAGTCATCCAGATCTCACTGGAATCCATGGGAGGATTTCTTCTGGCAGAAGGAAACAAGACTCAGGTTCAAACTGGTCTCACAAAACCCCATGTATTGCTCTGTATATAACTAATACTTACTCTATAAAGGGACTTTATTTCCATGCTTAGGTGACACTATTACTTGGAACCTACTTATTTTCACTCTCACAAGCACAAGGTTGATATGATGGATGAAGAGTACCCTAGAGACACAGGAATAGTATGGAAAACCTAGCTAACCAGATGTAGAGAAAGGAACAGATTAAGGAGCAAATTCATCTCCTGTATCATCTCAGTATCCTCTGAGGCTTAAAAATTGCATATATACCCAAAAAGCCTACAGAGACTTTGTGTTGGGACAGTGTTTACTGTCCATCCATGCTGTGGAACTTTTAGTGTGGTCCCTGATAGGGGTTTTGTCCAACCCTTCTTACCACCCTAGGCTGTGTCCAGGGAGCCTTGAGGGGAGAACATGGCAACACTCAAGTATTCCCACCTATTGCCTGCTGTTCCTGCAAATTGCCCTGTGAGATCAACTCAGGTGATCAATGTGTGCTATCAACAGTTGACGAATCAGCACCTAGCCACACAAAGACTTCATGCTAAGAAAACTGCACCAAATAGACTCCTAATGGCTTTGCCCTGTCTGAGAAATGTGAAGCAACCAGTAGAAAGGGACATAATTTAGACTTCTGTATTGAAAAATATGAATTTGGACAACAATTGAGACAGGTCTCGAGAGAAAGCGGCACAGAAGCTAGCTCATCTCAGTGTGAATTCAGTTTCAAAATGTTCTTTCTAGTGAGTCAGCACATGTGTTTGAATAACACTCATATATGTGTGCCCCTTTGAAAAGGGATATGAATTCAGTTCACATGCATATGTGACAAATAAACAACATAAAATCTCTGAAAAGTACTATCCTGAGTTGCTTGATGCAAATCTGTGACTATATTACACAACAGATAGTGTATTTTAAAATCTCTTCATTCCTGGAATTTCAAATGAGGGCTGCTGAATCAAGGTCTCTTCCAAATTTTGTTTTCAGTATTTCTTCCTCCTTATTTACTGTAATGCACAGTCAGTGCTTGGATAAAAGACAATTTAAAGTTTCAGTTAAAAAAATGAAGGATTTAATTATGGAGTGCATTTAAAAAAAATGCCACAGATGTTCCTCTAAAAATTCATCTTTAAATTAACATTTTCCACAAATAAAAGCGATTCATCTTCAACTCCAGGTCTTCAAAAACTTGTGTCATTTCTTACATGGTAATCAGTCACAACTTTAATTAGGAGTTGTCATTCACCCCTACATACCACATCTCTGGCAGAGATCAAGTACAATTTTGTACAGCTGCTATCCTGATTCTCCTGTCATCTTTGGCCTGACTTTGAATTGCTTCCTCTTTTTTCTCTCTTTTTTAGATAAACCTGCTTCTTCTTCTTACCCCCACTGAGCTGTCAAGAGTTTCAGTGCTGTGATATGGAATCATTGCCTCTGTAAGACTGAAAAAAAGCCCTGCTTCCACTGGATTCTGATCAAAGAGAATCATTTATAGGAGAGATGCAGCAGGAACCTCCGGGAAATTTTTTTTAGCAGCAGGACCATATGAAATGGGAAAGACAAAGCAACAGACTTTCAAACATTTTTTAAACTTATAACTATATGATTAAGGTTTTTATTGTATAATGTTTGTCTTTTTTTTTCTTTTTTTCCTTTCTTCTAATCTTGATGCCATGTTTTTCAACACCACATTGAAATGGGGTCAGGCACATTCAAATAGCTTCTGTGGAAAAAGAACAGCCTAGAAAACCTAGGTGTTACAGAACTGTCTTTTGTGGGGAAGAGAAGGGGGGGAAGGGGGGAGGGGAGGGGAGGGGAGGGGAGGGGAGGGGAGGGGAGGGCAGGGAAGGGAAGGGAAGGGAAGGGAAGGGAAGGGAAGGGAAGGGAAGGGAAGGGAAGGGAAGGGAAGGGAAG
>JAWWEW010000001.1:35739302-35776713 GCA_035583185.1 Anabacerthia variegaticeps | reverse complement strand
CCCCCCCCCCCCCCCCCCCCCCCCCCCCCCCCCCCCCCCCCCCGAGAGAAAAGACTGGTCTTCTAACAGGTAAAGATTACTGTCAAAATTAAGCATGTGTTAAATTCCTGTTAATTGTGCTGAATTTTGACACCAAAACATTTTTCAGAACTTAGATTTTCCTTAGGATGAAAGGTCTTAATGATGGAGAAAGCAAAGTTGTAAATGAAAAAGCAGAAAAGATGCAGCTGGTCTTCAGATTAGAGGCCCCGCAGGTGATCTGGCTACAAGGTACTGGAGGGAGGGGCAGAATAGTGTGTCAGCTCTGTAGCCTCATTCTCATGGCTCTTTAATCACACAGAACTTTAATTGCCACGGAGACCTTCTATCTCCTGTTATGACACTTTTTTCCACAGTACTCTTTTTACTGATATCAGTAATGAGGAGTGTGAAAATGGCCCTGACCCAAAACCAACATGCAAAGGTATGATCAACAGGAACCTGCCCATGACGCCTCTGGCTTAATTAGCACTATTAGCTGTGTGCTTCAGTTGCTATTAGTGGGCTTTAGCACATTCTGATTGCTGTATTAGATGTATGAAATGTCTTGCCAACTCGCCCCGCCCTCACTAAAGAAAAAAAGCCAAAAAAAGACAAGGAAGAAATTTCCTTTTGTTAAAAATACATTGTGTAAATTACTTATTTTTGATGCAGGATACCTGGAGAATATTAAAGAAAGACAATCTCACAATGCTTCAGAGGAAATTACCTGTGCTGAAAATTTTCTGCCTTCATTTTGACCTTTCCACTGAGCAAAACCTGTAGTGTATGTATCTGGCTAAATTTAGATCAGAGAATGCACTCTTGAATTCCTAGCAAGGTGATAATATTTACTGGAGGATTTTTTTCAATTTCCTACTTATATGTTAGGAGAATATTTGTTTTGTGTTTCTCAGCTTTGTGATCTTACTTACTCATAAAAGGAAAAAAGAAATCAAGGGGCATAAAACTTCTAACTATTGTTCCATACCCTCAGAACAATTTTAAAGATGTCAATGTACAATTTCTCACGTCTAGACATTACTTATTTGTGTCAAGCTTAATTCTTTATAAAGTGTCAGTAAGACCGGCCAGACTGATTGTCTTGGAAGGCACAATCTTTCTCTTAGCTCTAGAGTGCTAAATATTGGAAAAAGGAACGTGATTTTCTCCACACTTTTTCAGGACTTGAACTTGGTATGAGCAATCTAGGATACAAAGAAAGGACTCCCACATTAGCTTGAGTAGGTCTCTGTAGTAGTTTGTTTTCTTTTGCTGCAATTACATCTGGTATCTATCTGAGTGTGCAAACAATACCCTGGAAGAATTATCCATATCCATATCTAGGTGTGACATCCTTCGCTAGTTCTCATTAACGTGAGAGCTGCATTGTAATAACTGTTGCTACTGTTGATTTCTACTGCCTGATGATTTGGTGATGCATAGCAACATACAGCATGTGACAGTCATCAGAATTCAAAGTTTTTATCTGCAGACAGGACCAGCCAGAGCCTTTGGCATCCAAACAAATTGTTTTGCAGCTTGGTGCAATTCCTGAGGCCATCCAGACATAGAAAATGAAAACCTAGTGCCCGTTTCCTACCCCACTGCGCTGGTGAGCTCATCTATTCTGAATGGTCACATGGTTTCATTTTAGTGCCACAGGCACCTGACATCTCTGACTAATCTTTGGCAGAAACTGGGTACACACTTCAAAGCTTAATGGGTCTGCTAAACCTAACTTCCCAGAGCTTGGCAGCTGCAAAAGACAGACATTGTTTCACAACCCTTTGACATAAATATAAATGTTGACCTCTTAAACCTTAGTTTGATTGTTAGATACTTGTTGGAATGAAACAAAGTATAATAAAATATATTTTTACTTGTCTACAAAGATCATGAGAAGACAGAGACCATTTTATTATTTAAAAACAATGTGAGGCTTTGTGCTTCATTTTGCGAGACCCTATTTAAATCTATTTCTTTGCTATTTGCAAGGTTTCCTATGTCTTGTCTGTTTTTCATCTAAAGGAATAAAAGTCTCTTGCCAGATTTCTGACTCACTGAAAAGCTTTTCACACAGACTGCAATGTAGTTAAGAACCTGCATTGTGTAACTTTGAGAAGCTGCATTGTGTTCAGAACACTCTGTTTATTAGACAGTCTTGTACAAGTTTGGATCTAATCATCTGGATGACTTGTTGACACTAAATCTCTGATGAAATTTGAGGTTTACTGTAGCCAATTACTTGCCATGCCAACAGTACAGGCTCTCCTTCTTTATCTCATTTTCTTACAATCTGGGTATCTCTGTCCAACAAAACTGGTGGAACTGAGCTATGTATGTTATTTAAAATGGAAATTAACACAGTTATGGTTTCATAGCATGGCCAAGACATAATTTAGTCATACCAGCATTTTTATATTGCTTATCTAATCGGCTGTGCTTTCACTCTGGATTGCAAATCTCCAGCATAATTCTCTTGGAATTTGCCTAGCAGCCAGAGCAAAATAGAGGGGTTTAACTCTGAAGGCAGTCCTTTGACATTAGCTGTTTAAGTTTGGATGAATTGCATAGTCTTCAGTCTTACTAAATATCTAGCTATCTTTCAAAGTACCTCTTTTAGTTCCCACCATAAAGCAAGTTTCATTTGAGTCATGGAAGCATTAATGCTTACTAGGCCACTGAGTATTGTTTGTATTTCTTTTCTGCTGTGTCCCTGTTTTAGTCCCAGTATTCGGAAAATGGCATTTCATTCAGTTTTCCTGGCTTGTGATTTGATGAACTTCAAATAATAAGAAATGCAAATTAAAGAGTCTTATATATATATATATATGTATTATATATAGATAGATATATTTTTTTAAAAAAAATTGAACTACTGTTTTAAAGCTTTCTAGCCTTATATACAACGCACCACAGTTCAAACACTTGGTTTTTCTCACTACCATAACACTGTAATGAACAAGAATGTGTGAGTCAAACAAAATGAAACCAATAACTGTTCTCTGAAAGGGAAACTTATCTTTCTGTGTATCTCACCCTCAAGATGACAAACACAAGGACTACTTTGATTCCTTCTAGGATAGTTTAACACCACGGGGCAAATTAACACATCTCTCTTTGCTCATAGACAAATGAGGGAATAATAAACAGTGAAGATCACTAACTGTAAATTCATTAATGAAAAAGCTTAAAAACAGATACTAATTTCAAAAAATGTGTATCTTGTAGGTAAAGGAGCACTACACACAATGTTTGCTTTCATTGAGAGAGACAAACTGTCTGCTGACTTGGGGTATGATTTTAACTAGTGGGAACTGTGCTAAAGACTCTGTATAAATGAACAGCTTTAACCTCTTGGTTCTTAGGGAAAGATGCTTCTGTGATTCCCCCAGGTGTGGTGCCCACCATGCATCATTTTATCCCATGGAAGAAAACTATCTAACAAATAAGCTGACACCCACAAAAGAGAATAGGCATGCAAGCAATGTTTTAGGTAACATTTTACCTAAACCTTACAATCTTTTAAAGTGGCAATATCCAGGCAAAGTCTCAAGGATTCAGAAAGATCTGTGTAGTGTTTCCCTAACAGGCAATTTCGTTATGGGAAGAGTTTATTCAGGTAATATTATAAACTTCAGCATGAAGAATTTTGTTGTTATAATCATGCCCTCATTCTCCACATCTGTCTCTACCTCTAGATGATACTGATTGAATACCGTATGGTTCCATCTCTTCCTGAAATAAAAATAGTTGCTTACATCAAAATCAAGGTAATTCTATTTCGTTTTAGCAACTGCTGTTTCTGTTAGGTTAGTAGTAAATGTACTGGTTTGAAACTATGCATGGGGCTGGGGGAGGGGCTGCCTCATAAGAGTTATGCTCATATTATCTGCATGGTAAACATAATGTAACAAATTCAAAACACAGTCGTACACACTTCATACATACACCTCAAAACACATCTCATAACTAGAAATCTCTTATCACAAGCATGCTTTAAGAACAAGGCAGTAGAATAAAGTTATTTTCCAGAACTTTTATTTGAGACATGCTTTTTAAGCCTTTATTTATTTATTTTTTTTTTAATTTGTAGATGAAATATGAAGCTCCCTTGTCACATTTCCATATGAATGAATTTCACAGAAATGTGTTGGAGTGCTTTCTGCTTTACTGTGCACCTGCAATTTATTATTTCACTGGATCCCTCCAAGTGATGTGATGCATATTGCGACAAGATTTTGTGATATAATGGCCATACATTTCTAAGATTTATCAGATTACATTTTTACAGGATAGGATTGATTGATCCAGAAATAATCAGAGAAAATGTACACAAATGCAAGGCTAGATTCACTTTTTCTAAGTCAGGTGGTCAAAGGGGAATAAATCAGCTACTGAAGAGCATCTGACTCTTTTTTGTTGTGTGGCAACTTCTCCAGGCCAAACAGCCAATTTCCCTCTGTAGCCATTGCAGTACTTTGGATTAATAGAATTTCATCTTGAATGAGGTACCTGGCTTTTTGCCTGACCTGTGCAGATGGCAGCTGAAGGCCAGTAAAAAGTTTTTGTTAATGCCAATGTTCCTCTCTTCTCCTTTGACAAAGGTTATTGCAAGCAAAGACCCATCACTCACCCAGAACCTTTGTTGTTTCAGACTAGACATCAAAAAAGGCAAGTCACTTACTACTTGGCATAGTCTATCACTAGATGACTGGATGATGCCAAAGTTAAAAGGATACTGGAATTTGAAACTACCAGTGGCAAAATGCATATATGTCTAGGTCCATCGAGGGACTGGGAAATTACAGAGTGGTTTGGGTTGGAAGGAACCCTAAAGATCACCTAGTTCCAATCCCTCTGCCATGGGCAGGGGCACTTACCACTTGACCAGGTTGCTCAAAACCCCATCCAGCCTGGCCTGGAACACTTCCAGGGATGGGCAATCCATGGATACTGTGGGAAACCTGCGCCAGTGCCTCATCATATTAAAAAAATGTGGAGCTAAATAAAATGAAAATGTCATCCATTGCATGGACAGTTGGTCCTGATGTCCAGAGAATGTTTAAAAGGTCCTAGGGGGGAAATATTCTTTTTCTTTATTTTCTCGCTACTTTATTTTCTTTATTATCTCACTACCTCTTCTGCCTCTCTGATTTCACTATTCATTCCAAGGTCAAGATGGTATGGAAGAGGTCAGGGTCGAGCGTGAGTGTTTCTGTCTGAGACCATCCATTACTGGGTATTTCTGTAGGTCTGAGACTCAGCAAGAATTAAGAGCTATCTTGTATTCAGAGAGTTTTAGGATTTTGACAGCTGGCCTTAAGGGGATTAATTGTATCTGGACTTCAGTAAGGGCTAGATGTATAATTTGGGCAGATTTCATTCTGAAGATGAACAAAATACACAGCTTAAACATCTATGATAAGAAATTTCACTTGCCTAAATCTGGATGAAAAGCAGATGCTGATGTTGACTGAGGGCTGAGGATAGGCACTATGAATCATGGATTGATACTTAATCATTTAAAAACCTCCAGATGGCTAATTTATGGTAGATGAATTCAAGCTTCACAGGGTAATCACATCACCGTATTTTAGGTATATAAATTGGATGCCAAATTTAGAAAGCTGGTCTTTCTATGTTCTCTCTGTAGAGAACAGGGAGACACTGGTCTTCTAGAAGATAAATCAAAATTAGATTTATCCTCTGAACTCTGGTGAAGTATGCTGCTTTTTGCTGCTTTTAGATGATGTGTTGATAACTTTTTCTCTATCTATGGTGATTGTGCATCTATAGACTGCATAAAATCACTCTTTGCACAAATTGAAATAGCTTGAAATATATATGAGCATAGCCTCAGGACTGAGATTCCAGAAGGTTGAAAATGGATCAGTTCATTCAGAGTCTGGCCTGAACAGGTATGAGTACAATGTATAATCCAGCAGAAATAAATAGTCTTTGAATTTTGTAATGCAGTAGACACAGGGAAACTTTTGCTTAGTAAGCTCCTCAGAGATGAACAGAAGAGGAAATAGTTAATAAAAGTCAAGCAAAATGCATCAGTTCACAGTTACAATGCAAACAAATCTGCTTTTCTGTCAGGTGCACAGGCTAAAGCTGCCTACAGGCACTTTTAATTGACATGCATAGCATTTGTGACAAACCATACAAATACTGACCTTGCCAGTATCACATAGGACAATATTAGCATAAGGATGCTCTTCATTCATTTTATTTTGAATTACACTGGAGGAAATGATGATAAAAAAAGAATCTTATGTGCCCATGTACCTATTCAACATCCTGCATGTCCTTTACTGAGGGAAATATATGGTTGTTATAGCTCATGAAAGGAAAATAAAAATCCTTAGTTTTAGAGTGTGAGGGTATCAGGGGAGCATAAGATTGTCTTACAAAGAGAACAAATCCTTCAGAAGGATTTTCTCTTACACTGTCAAAAAAATACAAGTGATATTCACACCTTTTGTTTGAGCTTTTTTTGGGATGGAAAGTGATTTTCTTCATCCTGTCCTGAAGAAGTCTGTGACCCCTAAGAGTCTCCAGGAGCATAAAGACCTGAAGCAGATGCTAAAGCACTGCATAGATTCTTTCTGAAATCAGGATAGGATATTCACACTGGACCCCTGCCTATACCCTGTCAGAGACAGGACTAGGTATTAGATATTGTTAGTGGGGCAGGCACTTTCTGATAATTAGTGTGTGCAAATTACAGTGATATTAGAAGAAAGAAGAAGTAGAACTCGGTTCTCTGATCACATAATAACCTGAAGTGAGGCTTTCATGATCAGTTAATTGGTGTTATTTTTTATTCATTTGTTTAATCTGGCTTTAGTTTCTTCTTGAAGATATGGTACAATGTGAGATCAATTACTGGAAGGGTGGATGAGGTCTCAGTACTTCCTTGACAAATTAAATTTAATATTTATATGAAGACATATGAAGACACAGTGGGAAGCTAATATGAAATTTCTACTTCACATCATGACCACACACTTGAGGCGATGATGCAACATGTGTGAAGTTGATCTGAAGACTTCACACAATGTCTATCAATATTTCCAAGACTCATTATTTTCCCATTGTGCCAGGGATTTTATGTGAATAATTATGGTCTTTCTGCATATTTTATAATTACAAGAAAAATAGCAACAAAAGTTTTGACAGCTAATGCAACTAATGGCTATTTTTTTCCAGTTATGTCCTTAACTGTATCTGCCTGATCAGTCACAATACCAAGAAAGATACAGTAGTTATTCATCTGACTTACACTCCAAAGCAAGGGCACACATCTACAAAATTTAGACAACAATTTGCTGACATTCCTCACAGAAAAAATGCAACAAAATAATTAATTTGGGAAGCATGGCTACGTGTTAGGCACTAAGCTTCAAACTTTCACCTTCAAACTGTTATAACTCCAGATGACAGAAGTCACTATTAATTTTTCAGCCTTCCAAGGTGCAGTCATCAGCCATCTCACAGTATGTATAACTGTCTTTTTATAGTCATAAAGCTGCAGCAATGGAAGATGACAGCTTGTGCTGGTTAAATGGAACCCTGCAGTGCTGTTTCCTGATAACACAGAAGATTATGTATGGCACCTGCACAATCCTGGGATTATGCAAGGCTGGATAAGAAAAAGCAGAGAAAAGCTTGGGGAAAAGAGGATAATCTTCAGTCAACTTGTCACAAGAGTAACAGAAACTCCGCTGGGAAAGAGCAGAATAGGACCTCAGGCAAGCGTACTCTTTCCAGCTAATTTTATGTCGCACGTCAAAGTGTGATAACCTTGGTATGAGAACAAGCCCAGAGGTGCTTTGTTTCCTTCAGATTCATTGAAGTCCTTGTGTTAACTAAGATGTATGTAAACAACTCCACCGCATGATAGGTTTGTTTCTTCATCATTGTGCCCTCCTCTGATACAAAATATCACTGATAAACCTTGCATTTTGGCTGCCCTGTCTTGCATACCGCGTCAGGATGCACTGACCCTGTTCTCTCTGAGTACCTTACTAGATTTCACCATTGTTCTTCCATATGATATCACTCGTTCCATCCTAACCACCCTGCAAGAGTCACAAGCATGCAGCTCTCCTTTGGCTCTATTCGATGCTTTCCTAGACACTTGTCTAGACCACTACCTTAACAACATCTTCTAAGCCCTCTGTTTCAACAGCTTCTAGAATTTCTTTCGCTGGCTCTCTATCTTCTGTTCTGTCAATGATAAGTTCTTAATTATCTCCTTGAGGTCATATATAATCTCTGGCTGCAGATGTTTTTTATTTTTGCTTCAGCTGTATTTTTTTACAAACCTGGTGCTACGTTATTTTCTTTGCCTTAGCTTTGAAAGGACTTCTGCAATGATTGATTACAATTTAATTTTCAATGTGTAAATAAAAATTTTCACAAACAGTAATGAAAAATACTCAGAAACATAGTGTATGCATTATTTACATATAACTATTTTGTGTTAAATTATGTATACTTTGCCTTCTCACCTTCTCTGTTAAAATACAGAAAGATTTCTGCCTTTTGCTTGCTTTAAAGTCCTTCAGTATCAATAAGCTCTTATGTTCTGAAACATCTTAAGAAAAAAAGACTTTTTTTAACACCAGAAGTAGTCTGTGACTTCTTGTCCTATGTCTGGAGGGAGGTGAATGCTACTCAGCTCTTCTAAGACATTCTTAAAGGGAACTTCTTCTGCCATGGTTTGTAAGTTAGGGATACTCAGATGCCTCCACGTGACTATTTCTAGAGTTTGCCATTAAGCATCTACCTTCCTAGGCAGACTTTTTAGATGCGCCTTCTGAAGCATCAAGGCCTGGATTTATCACATGTCGTTTATGTAGCTGATGGGAGTGAGGAATGCGTGAGAGCAGTTGTCCTGTGCTCACTATATAGTGACTTGAGCAAGATGTAGTGATGTCTATAAAGACTATAATATCTGTACCAATTATAAATGCCTATGATATCTATAATCTTATGGCTTGCTTAGGTACTTAAAATTTGTATGATGAATCCTTATCCATTTCTAAAGAGTCATATAAACAGCATATACGGGTTTACAGGTTTTAACATTTACATGTCCTTTTTTGGAGCTGATCCATTGTTGATTATAGAAATCACAACCCCATGAAAAGTCTTGTTCAGAAGGGCCATCGTGTTTTCCAGTGATAGCCAGATGGGGAGTGAGTTGAGAGTAGAGAAGAAATGAATGCAAGTGACAGTGCGATAGTAAAAAGTAAACCCATCTCTTTCAAGTCTCTGCGTACGAACTCTGGAATGGGACACAGAGAGACAGAATTTCCAAACAGCCTAGCCTTTTTGTATAGTTTCTTCATGCCTGGCAATATAACTCTAAGTGAAAACTTTCAAACCTTTTAAATGACATCAATCAGATTATATTAGCAAAATATCATGTATTGATGGCAGTTCTGCTGCACAAATTGTCTTCTATCTCAACATTTTTTACTAATTCTCCCCTCTGCTTGGCACTTCTTTAGCTACTACATTGTTTTTTAGTTCCATCTCTAAACTTCTCTAAGAGAAGCAAGCTAAGCTACTGACAATTTTTTAATGCTTTTTCCAGTTGGAAATTGCTAATGTATTTTAATGTTTTGGGTGGTTTTTTTCTGATAAGAACTTATTATATTCTCATGTCCTTTTATACATTAGATATTTATTTTATTTTATTTTATTTTATTTTGAGCAGAGAATATATTGCAGTCAAAAGAGCTAAACTCCTTTGCTAGGTAAGAGGTATGCACTTGAGAGAGCTTTCAAAAAAATCAAATCAAGTTTATGAAGTACTGTAGAGATTATGTCATTGTACTCTTGTAGGAGAAGAAATAAGAAATCAATTTTCTTTGCAATATTTATTTTTCAAATAACAATTCTAAAGCAAACTAGTAGTTTATGTGCAGAACCAGATCATTCTTTCCATATCAAGTAGAACAATTTTGTCAGACTCACTTTGCTGCTAACATGCATGTCATGCTGTTAAATATAAGCTGACAGAATGTATGACATAACTAGTGTAGATCTTACTCATAAGGATCAATTTTTTCCTCAAAAAAATAGTAGTTCTGTCTTCAGAGCAGTTTTGAAGTGCCAAGGGAAGGCAGTACACTGACAGAAGGCATTCTCTTAGGCAGTTTGAGGGTTCTCAGTAGAGGTCATCAATAATACAGGTATCATTGCCCCCACCTCTGTAGAGTACTAATTCTTCCCATCAGATTTGGGATTTAACTCCAGCTTAGCCCCACATAAGGGAGTGAGAAAGTGAGAGAACTCATGGGTTGAATTAAAGACAGTACATGATGTCTTTGTTGATAAGGAATATCCCTTTGGTCAGTTGGGTCAGCTGTTCCAGCTGTGTCTCTTCCCACTTCCCATATCATGCCTCCTTGATGCTGTGCAGGAGCTGCTCTGCAATAACAAAAATTTCCCAACACCATTTTCAGGACAAATCCCAATCACAGTCCCATCCTAGCTACTGTGGAGAAAATTAACTCTGTCCCAGTATAAACCAACACAGCCATCCATGTTAAGGACCGTTGAATGGTGTTAAAGTGAGAAAGCATAGTTTTCTGTAGAGACACCATATTTTTCATTCCCAAAGTTTCATTTCTGATATTATTTCTTTGTGTATGTGTCACTAAAGCAACTCTAGAACACGAATTGCAAAGGCCTTTTTGTGCCAAGCACCATTCCCACACAGGCACTCGACACATGTGTGCACACATACATACACACTCAGACTTACTGTTGCTAAAGGTAATGCTGTCTGCAATGGTATCAAAAGGAAACAATTGAAAACACTTTTGTTCTTTTTTTTGTTGTTGTTGTTGGTTTTGGTTGGGTTTGGTTTTTTTTTTAAATCACAAAGGCAATGCCTTCCTTGAGCATAGGGAAGAATGATGAAGAGCAATAGTCACCCCAAGTGGCATAGTTAAGTAGCACAGATACAAGGAGGTCAACACAGAATGGACTCAATTCAGACCCAACAAAAATTGCTGCAATTCCTCAGCAAGGCATGTAATTGGAATCATGTACACTGACAGTTTTAACATTTTACTTCATGGTCTGGAGCAATATAAAAATCGCTATGATTGTTTATATGTCCCAAGTGCCTACAATAGTAACCACTAAATCCCAGAAATGGTCACTGATGCACATGAAGTCACCAGCACCAGTGACAGAGCCACCTCGTTCATCAGGAGCTATAGTTAGGGGTCTAGCCAAAGACATCTGATTCCAGACACAGATTTAAGGTGGGTATTGTCTATTACAACCCGCATAAGTCTGTGTATCTGACATGAGAACAATTGTGCAGCTGCTCTGGCCTGTTCTTTTCTTAGAGACTGAGCCTACCCTTGCAACTACAGGATTTGGGCACCCTAGCAAGCTAATTCATTCAGCATTGGTACATGTTCTGAAGGGAAAGCCAATGGGGGCTTCTTGGGTTTCAAGAACTTTAAGAGCTATCATAGACCCTGTCAGAAGGTAAAAAGACTTTTTACATGAGTTGGAGCTAATCTCAGCATTAAAGAAATAATGCCAGTCATTGGTCTCACCAGCAGTGAGTCTGGAGACAAGCATTCATCATAAACTTGTAGGGTGAATGATTGTAAGAAATCTGAAGAGCAAACAAAGAGATGTGTTTGATCAGAGAAGGAAACAATAAGGATCAAGATCAGAGAAGGCAACAGTAAAGGTCAAGAACAGAGAAGACCCGGAAAGCAAATCCTCATGCCAGTCATGCCAACACACTTAGCTGGAACATTTTCATGTAGTAGAAAGGTACTTTTTCAAACATTGTTTTGAAGGACCAGAGATCCTGGAAGAGAATGAAAGACAAAGATTTAAGACTTAAGCTGTCTGGAGAAATTTGTCTTAAAATTTATTTGATGCTCAACTCTGATGCATATCTAATGAAGTAAACCCCTGGGTGACCTTTTCAAGTTTAATGCAGTGGAAATTGTAATAATGGAGAAAATTCATAAACCGATTGAGATCAGACTAAGTAAGATAACCATGGTTCGATTCTTATAAATGCTCTAATACTGGAGGAGAAAGCTTTGAAGCAGCTCTGTTCTTCCCCCTTCCCTTTTCCATCTGACAAGAAATATCTTCTGGTTGAGAGCCAGTGAGTAGGGAGCACAAAAACAGTATGTGCCTGAAGACATGAGGTGTGTTAACCACAGAGCTCTTACCATCCCTTTTTGAGACAGAGTTATGGGAAACTGCATCTCATATGGTGGATCAC
Organism: Anabacerthia variegaticeps; assembly: GCA_035583185.1. Taxonomy (NCBI): domain Eukaryota; kingdom Metazoa; phylum Chordata; class Aves; order Passeriformes; family Furnariidae; genus Anabacerthia; species Anabacerthia variegaticeps. The sequence goes on along the minus strand of JAWWEW010000001.1, from coordinate 35,764,400 downwards.
CTCTAGTGTGCTCAAATGCACATCTACAGAGACAGGGAAGCCTTACAGAGAAAGTTAGTTGCTCTTAAAACTCACTTTAAAAGTCAACATAGTCACAGGCTCCTACTGACCCTAAATAGAGAATTATAGCATATAACCAGTGAACACGAGAAAGACGTGTCATTGGATATAATTGGTCTTTCCATGTATAATTTCTATTGACTGTGTTGTCAAAGTTTTAATCTTCTCTTTTTATTTTCCTACCACCATCTCTTCTTTTTAATCTCATTTTCTTTATGGATGAAGAACTGTTTAAATAACATTTAAATACTATAGACACCATTATATTGATTGCATGAATATTTCTGCAGAAATAGAGTGAGAATCCTGTGATTCTTTTACAAGGAAAGTTTACTGTTTCTTTCTGGTTAGTCAAAATCTTGCAGACTTGTCCTCATCTCTAGAGACCCACAGCAGTAGGTGTTATAGACCTGATGACTGGCCAAAAGCATAACAAAACCTAGAGCTGTGCCTTGAGACCAAGAGTGTACTAGCTGGGAGAGAAATACATAAAGGGGGGAGCTCATCCTGCTGTAAGCCTCAACAGATTTTGGAAACAAGTATGTAAACACCTGTTTCAAACACTGTTTATGGAGACACTCATTTAGAAATGATAAGTCAAACCAGTACTATGAGAAGATCATCATTATGCAAATTGTCTCTCAGGGAGCTTAAAATAAACCAGTCCCTTCTTTCAGGAGAAACATGACTGAATTGTCAAATATTACTTAGTAAGAGGATTATATTGGATTTAATTTTACTTAAGACTGTTTCATAGAGAACAGTTTGTCTCTTCATTTTTAGCAAGCCCCTTGCTTTTTGGATATTGGTTTGGATTCGGCATTAGTCTTAATTGACATAGGTTTAGTTATTTCACTTGAGTCCTTTACCATAAAACTCCAAATATCATACAATTGTAAATAAATAGAAGGATCCATGCATGCTATAATCCATGCGCTGAGATGGAAGGTAGAGAAATAGAGAACCTGGTTTGTGACTTTAAGCCCATGAAACATATAAGTTGAAAGAAAAGATTATCCAGCTGCAAACTTACATGACTGAGGTACCTGATTTGTTTTCTGTTTAATTCTCTTTCTAGTGATTTCCAAAGTATATCAATATGCAATCCACAAAGCAGACACTTGGGAAATCAATCAGTTGCAAGAAGTTATGTGAATTTAGTATTAAGAAATACTACTAAAATCATGAATACAAAAGGAAGGGAAATCAGGGGGTAGAGGAACAGTTTCATTCACATGATTCAGCCTCATGAGGTGAGTTTTGTGTTATGGGCATTAGCAGAGGTTCCTCAATTTTGATCAAATGTTACATCAGGCCATTGAAGAATCTAATTTCTGAAAAAGTGTACACATAGGAGTTTCCTCAGGGTGTTTTAGGACAAGACAACCACAAATATGTAATTCATTAATTTATTTCTGCAGTTTGGAGCAATTAAGTTCACAGCTGGCTGATAAATAAGAGGCAGGTACAGAAGGACATGCAGTTAGAGGGTCTGGAACACACCCGAGGAGGGAAGCAAAATGGGTCTGAGGTAAGAATTAATTTGTCCCTGGGAAAATGCTTGTTGGCTCTAGTGAGAGAGCATCTAGAAAAGATAAAATAGGTAATTACTTACTTTATTCCTCTATCCCTTCTGTGTTAGTAGAAGAGCCTGGTGTATGTTTCACAGAGCTAAAGGGAGGAGTAAAGAAGAGAAGAAAACTATCTGCTTGTGATATAAATTTGTTCACCTTATAATACTGAGGTACCTGTTCAGCCCATCATGGAAGTACCTGATCTGTATTTTCCAGCAGCAACTATTTAGCTGAGAACCAAGAACACAACTAAGTTAAAAAGAAGTTGTGAGAAATCAACAGAATTAAAGAATTCCAGATTAATTTTGACTAACTCTGTAGCATCATGCTTTGCCTGCCTGACTTTTACTTTCCTGAACTTCAAAGAATTTCAAGCAGCATTAGAACAAATTCATCCCTGTTACTCAGCAATTTCATCCTTCATAAATGTCTTTGAAAATCTGTTTTTCAGTTCCAAAGAAACAGATGTTATGCAAATTAAAACAGTGTAATTCCTCTCGAGTTGCCGGATACATCCAGTTTAAACCATTGGGAGCTGCAGAGAGGCAGAAGGGATAAAATTCTGAGTCTTTTGATCCCAGGAGCATTACCCCCTCTGAGTGAGCTAAAGAAGCCCATGTGCAATGCGTATCAACTCTGTGGCCCAGGCTGCAAAGGTCCTTCTAGCAGAGGGTAGAGGCTGTGCAACCATCAGAGACCTACATGAGCCTTCAGAGAGGTGTGTGAGTGTGGAAATGAACTGTAAGGATGGACTAGGTGCACTGGCAGATAAGAACAGAGCAGAGGTAAGCAAGGCAAGAGAATTTACTGTTAAACCTTCATAGCATCTAAGCTTACATCTCTGCAGAGTCCAAGCAAGGGTTCAGTTTCTCCCCTTCAGTCAATTCCAACTAATTGTATTTGTACTGACAGGATGGGAGTGTGTTGAGTTCAGATTTGTCTCTACTTTTCTAGGAACCAACTGTCTAACTACCACCAAGCTTAAGCCAGAGTATGAGCCAGCCCAAGCACATGACAGATGATCAGGGAGTTTGTCATAAAGAATGAGATCCAGCTTTAAGCTGACACAATATCAAAACCACATTACAGCTCTTAGAAGAAATAAGCTCTTTTCTAGTGCAGAACAGAGTCTATATAACTCATACTAAGAAGAGCTCAATCTTTTTCTTAGTTACATGGCTGTTTTTGATAATACATGACTTCAGTATAGAGCAATGTGAATAGTTACCTATAGACTGATTCTGTGTTTAAGAGCAAGGCACACTTTGGTGATACACTGGACAATAAAGAAATATTGACCTAACCCTTGTCTGTAGCAGAAAAAGTCCCACACCCACCATTGGCTATAGAAACATCAATCTACAAAATGTGTAACTGTGGGCAAGAAAGACAGTACTCCCTAACTAGCTGGTAGACATTAGGCATTGACGTTCCTGGTGGTCCATGCTCAAATACCTGTTCATAAACTAAGAGCCAAGAATTCATAGCTAGTATTACCAGTCTGTTTGATACAGTTTTGTTAGTTCAGATGTAACTATAATACAAAGAAAAAAAAATACAGAAAAGGTTACATTAATGATCATAATAACAAACCAAATAATTTAAAATTGCAAAACACATCCTTTTTCCTAGTGCTTTTTCTGCTGTTTCTCTGAGTCTTAAATTCAGTTGTTCCGTTCTGGGATGGGGTGAGGATGTTAAATGGAGTTGTCAGCACCTGTATTTTTTCACCAGGAGAAATACTGAGATCATGTTTCATCTTTGTGTTTCTTCATTCTAGAATCCATTTTAGATTACTTTGATTTTTATTAACATACTTCTACACCTAGTTCTTTTTACATTAATCTTTAATTCCACAATACATCTGAATTTACTATAGATTATGCCCTTTACATGCATTAGATATTATTCCTCTATTTGTTATCCCTAAAGCCTATATTTCACCGACCCCAATACTGCATTTTTTGACTGATTATTTGTGTGTTGTTTATAACCATTGGGTACACAATGCCAGGCTGTGCCCCATCTCTTATTACCCCATGGCTGCACTCCTCTGAGCCATATCACACATCTCCGCCTCTCAAGGCCTCCTCTGTCACACCAGGCCTGTATTTCTCTAAACAAACATAATTGATAATTGATGATTTCTGCTATCTGTATAAAATTATGGTCAAACTTTAAAAATATAACAAAACCAAAACAAATTAACCACCAACACCTATCAATTAAACAAATTCCTGTCAGGTAAACCAATTAAATACAGTTGCAAGCTGGCCGAGTTCAGTCAGAGCAAGCCTGGTAGTCCTCACTACTGAGGCCTTGCAAACTCAGCAAAATCCTCTGACTTGTTACTAGTAATAGTAATAGTGTATTATGGGACTACATAAATAGGCAGCGCACATGGTTTCCTCTGTGGTGATCTTAATACAAGCTATGAAAATCAGACTCTAGAATGCACAGACTCAAAGGAGGTAACACAGATCATCCTACTTTCCATTGATCCCAAGATTTCCTTCGAGAGTAATTTCTAATCCCCCTTTCTATAGACCTGTTCCCAGTTCATTTGAGGACCTGCCTTTATGTAAGGAAATGTGTCACCAAATGCCATTCAGGATAACTAGGACAACCTTTTCACAGAAGCCCAATATACACCAAATGGCTGGGCTGAAAACCAAAAAACGTCATCCTACAGAGATTATAAATCATAGCTTTCAATATTGAAAATTGTATGACAGTAATATTTAAAGGCATAATTGTTCAAGATGATAGCAATACATATGACTACTGACCCATGTGCCTTTCAATTCATGCTGGTAGCTGACAGTGTGCATTATAGTGACTTAATGGTATATTTATCACAAACAGCATTGTCTAATGAATGAATACTTAATGAGCCTCTATTAAGCTTACAAGGGCCCTGTTTTAAACCATTAGATCATTACAGTAATAAGGTATTTTCTACTGCAGAGGAATTAAAACAAGCACAGCAGGTCTTTGAAGCCAGATGACTGCTCAAGGCACAATAAAAAAAAAAGGAGAATTTAAAATTCAAAGAAATATAAACCTAAATCTACTACACAGAGAAAAATCAGCTTTGAATTTTGGTGTGGGTTTTTTTTTTCTTTTTTCTTGGTAGCATTTGCTGGTTTGGAAACAAGCAATTTATATTGGCAAGATTTGAATTTGACTACTGGGGATGTAATAAATTGTCAGCCGCTAATTGTCTGTTCCATTAGTCTCTTTGCCTTACCTTTGGATTGTACTGGAATTAGCTAAAAGTTATAGTGTATGAGACTTTTAATTAGGAATTTCCCTTTACTTGTCCTTGGTTGCTTGGTCTCTTATTGCAGGCCCTTTAATACCTTAGTTTTGGAAGAAAACACATTCCACTGCCTAAGGCAATAGAAGCTGAGAGCTTGTGAAACATGTATAGTGTGATAGGATTGAGAGTTATCTGAGGAATTATGTAAAGGAGATATCTAGATGCCTAAATAGATGAAAAATGGCCTGATGGGATCTTTAAAGGCACTTGAGTCATGTAAAGTTAAATATGAGGCTGAATGTCCATGGTATATCTGTTTCCGTAGGTGCATATCCAAACAAAGCAATGAAAGATTACAAGTCAAAGGGATTAGAAAATTATGACTGTGGGTATTTTTATTGAACTTCTGATTTATCTACAGGCTGATAATTGTAGGTCTAACCAGAGTTTATAGAATTCAATGAAATGCTTTCTACTGATTTAATATACTTGATATCAGGTTTCCATAATTAGAGTAAGTTATTCTGAATGAGGAATAAATCTCAGAGAATGATAATGTATTTATGGATCATATATGAGTAGAAAATGGGTACAAATTTAAAATTATTTGCTATAAATTATTCAGCCAATTATATTGCATCTAGATAGACAGATATGGGAATTACACTTTAATAATTATGTATTCCACATGACCGTTGGCAACATGATGAAACAGATTTATCATGAAGGATCTGTCCATCAGTAGGAAGACTCACTGTGAAGTATTAAAAGTACTCCAAGTCACCAGTTATTAAACAAAGGATGGCTAGAAGCTGACACTGTTAAAAAATAGGATCAGTGATGGAAATGGTGTGTGTCAAAAGCAGTATTTTTAATATATTCCTCTTCTCCTAGCTCTTCTTGTATAGGCTACGTCAGTGTAGTTATTCTTTTAGGAAATGTAGAATGGGAAGATATGAATAGAGAATAATTGCGCGTAAGACCCAGGCTTCATCTGTTCTATTCTCATAATTCCCTACAAGGAAATTTTAAACCTAATGATGTCACTTATGAAATCCCTGTTGGAATTTATGAGTTCAAAATTTCATCATTTCATCATACCCTGTATCTTCAGTGTGAGCTTAGGACACTTGCAATTTCCCTCTATCTGGCTTGAGCTAGATTTGGAAAAAAAAAAAAAGAACAGCAATGTCCAACACATAAAATGAACTCCTTTAAAAGAGCAAGCAATGAATTTTAAATTTAAGAGCGCCTGTTCCCCTTTTTTAATTTCATACTTTGCTGCATATGCAAGCAGCATACATGTGTGCATGGCTGGGTGCATGATGACACCTCTGTGACATGGCTCAGCACACGTGCATGGGGGTCTCCATGCATTCCTGCACCACACACATTCACAGCTTGGTGTTTTCGTGGCTCTGTGGGACGTTGTGGCTCTGTGTGCACACACTGGTGTGTATGTGTGCACACGTGCCCTATGTGCGCATAGAATCATAGAAACATAGAATACCCGGAGATGGAAGGGACCCACAAGGATCATCGAAGGCCACCTCCTGGTCCTGCACAGGATAGTCCCAAGAGTCACATAATGTGCTTGAGAGCATTGTCCAAATACTTCTTGAACTCTGACAGGTTTGGTGCTGTGACCACTTCCCTGGGGAGCCTTTACCAGTGCCCAACTGCCCTCTGGGTGTAAGTGTTTCACAGTGAAAGAGGAAGGGGGTACCTTCATGCTGTGGACATACACAAAAATACAAACTTTCTATGAGTTCTTTCCAAGCTAAATGTGGTGCAGTTATTTCATCAAGTGACCTAAAGAATAATCTTTAAATGGACATGAGATAATTCAATCTTCATGCTGCATTAGTTCTCAGCAGAAATGCAAGGAAATTTTAGTTATAGGACTTAATAGTGTGGTAAGGAGGCTATTAGAGTGTATTGTATGGACTGTTTTATTGTAGTGATTTCACATAATGCCATGAAAAAAAACCACCAAATCATCACCCCCAGGACTGTACAGCTTGTCACTGTCATTTTCAATCTTGGATAATGCCATCCCTGAATGTGTGAGTGCATATCTGCAGAGACAAAAATAATTAAAATGGAAATTCAGAATTTTCAGTGTGGATATACAAAATGTGGGAGAGGAAAAAAAAACTAGTTCTGATATGGTACTATTCTGCTTCATTTTCCTGCCTGTGTCAGTTCACATGTGTGTGTCCATAGATATTCACAGCTGTGTCAGGAACAAGACTAAGGAGTCAGGTAGAAAAGGTGTAATTCTCACAGCAGATCTGCAGGACATAGGGAAATTGGCTCTGCTGGCAGTGTTACTGAGCCTGCCATTCATCCCAGATCCATGTTTCACTGTGAGCAAATTTGTGGACCCTGATGTTGCAGAGAGTTATAAACAAAATCTTTATCAATGATCTGGATGAGGGGATCAGGTGCACCCTCAGTCAGTTTGATGGCAACATCAAGTTAAGCGGGAGTGTTGGTCTGCTGGAGGGTAGGAAAGCTCTACAGAGGGATAGGGACAGGCTGGATCAACTGCTGAGGCCAATTGTGTGAAGTTCAACAAGGCCAAGTGCTGGGTCCTGCACTTGGGTCACAACAATCCCAAGCAGTACTGCAGGTTTGGAGCAGAGTGGCTGGAAACCTGCCTAGCAGAATAGGACCTAGTGTTGTTGGTCTACAGCAGCTGAACATGAGCCAGCAGTGTGCCCAGGTGGCCAAGGAGGCCAATGGCATCCTGGCCTGTATCAGCAACATTGCACTGCACTTAGCACTGGTGATGCAGCACCTTGAATACTGTGTTCAGTTTTGAGCCCCTCACTACAACAAAGGCATTGAGGTGCTGGAGCAAGTTCAGAGAAGAGCAACAAAGCTGGGGAAGGGTCTGGAGCACTAGTCCTATGAAGAGCAGCTGAGGGAGCTGGGGTTGTGTAGCCTGGAGAAGAGGAGGCTCAGGGGAGACCTTATTGCTCTCTACAGCCACCTGAAGGGAGGTTGTAGCCAGGTGGGAGTCGATCTGTTTCCCAAGTAACAAGTGACAGGATAACAGGAAATGGCCTCAAGTTGCACCTGGATAAGTTTAGACTGGATATTAGGATGAATTTCTTCTTGGAAATGCTAGACATTGGAACAGGCTGCCCAAGGAAGCGGTTGATTTGCAATCCCTGGAGGTGCTTCAAAGACATGCAAATGTGGCACTTAGGGAAATGGTTTAGTGTCAGACTTTGCAGTGCTGGGTTAATGGTTGGACTTGATGACCTTAAAGGTATTTTCCAACATAAGTGATTCTGTGATTCTCCGATTCCAAATTTATTCTATGCAGAGAGACACTGTCAATAGAATCACTTCACATAGATTCAACACATGCCTAAAGTAATGCAGCATCCACATATTTACATGATTAATAAGTTAGTTTATTAAATTCTCGAAGTTAAAAGCAGGGAGTTACGACTTAGCATAGCTTCATGCCACTCAGAATAACAGAGCTTCAGTGTTAAACAGGGTTTTAATTGCTGCTCAGGATATTGAGGACAAAAAGAGACAGGGAGGGACAGAGACCTGGTGCTCATGGAAGAGCCCTTAAATACCATGCTACTGCCATTTACTGCCTCCTCTTGTGCTTGGGCCTGCAAAGACTGCACTGCCAAGAGTGAAGCTGAGCAAAAGCTCTGAGGGTTAAAAATTGGCTTAAAACACTAACAGTGAGAACTGTCTATTAAAAATGCTTAGTTAGAGACAGAATTAAGGTCAGTATGTTCCTGAAAATGTGCACATGGACATAAAAGGAGATAGGGAAAACAAAAGAACAAGAACAAGAACGCTAAAAGAGATAAGAGAAGAACAAGGGCCTAAGTCCAAGATCCCTTGCAAGAATCAGCAAAACCAGAGAGAGTTGAGAAGTTCATGACAAAGAAGAGTGAAAATACGACCCCCGAAAGATGAAGGCAACAGGATCTCCCACCATGAAACACCCCAAAGGAGATGACCATGCCCAGGTTCCACCTACTCTCCACCTAGTCTCCACCTACTATGAATATTATAATCAAATGTTGCAATATTATGAATATGCATGAAAAGATGTTGTAATCCTTCACAAAATTGTATAAATAGTCTTGGTTTTCACTGAAAACTTTGGAACTCTTTGTCTGATGCGATTCGGGAGTTCCCCAACATTGCAAATAAATACCTTGCTGTTTATGGACTAAAACTCTGTCTCTAAACAGTTATTAATTGGTTGGGTTTTTTTGGCATCAAGAGATGGCATCAGTTTCTCTCACTCCTCCATGTTTAATTGTCCTGACACATCTCACCTGTAAGGGAAAGGAGAGCAGCTTTTAGCTAACAGTTGCTTTCTTCCCTCTGAGGGATTTGGAAGTGCGGGCAGTCCACACGGGAGACTAATGAGACTTCTCACAGACCATTACTCCCAGAGCGGGCATGTGGAAGGACTCACAGCTGAGCCTGTAATTAATAAAGTAGAAGAGTGAGGCTGACTGGCGGGAGATAAGGAATCACTTCTGGGGAGGAAGCAGAAGGCCTGCATTTGCATCCAACACACTGATGGAGCAGTGCTGCCACTGCTCACTAATGGATAACGACTGCAGCTGGAGGAATTGCTGTGAACAGCGCTCCCCAGCTGCTGCCACACATCTGCTCAGCTGGGTGGCCTCAAACCTTTTCCCCAAGGCTCTTGCAACTGACAAAAAGTCAAGCTCTGCCTCCTGAAAATTGTGAGGCAAAACATGCATGCACTTTTTCCCATTGCTATACTTCCCAGAGACATTGGAGAGCTGAGAAAGATCTGGCAGCTGTAACTAATAAAAAAGCCATGGAAAGGGAATAAGAAAAAGGTAAATGATAGGCACAGGTGATCAATACTCATGGCCAGGTGTGTCCTTATGGTGAAAAGTGGGTTTCAGCTTGTTCTCAGCTTCAGACCTCTGTAGTGCCCAGATTACTGTCTTGTAAAGACATGACCTCAAACAAACAGCAAAACAGCAAGGCCTGAAATCACCTGGGAAAATGAGCGTGTTCAGTTTCCTGACACAGTCATCAGTTTTTGTTTGGACCTTGTCTTGCTTGACAAATGTCAAGATGAGTTGGAAAGAAACAGATGGCAGTGACTTTCCCAAACTTGGCATCAAAATGTAATACCCTGAAGTTTAGTCACACCAAGCTGAGAAAAAGCAGCAAGGATAGTCAGAAAACAAGGATCTGGAGTGTTCCAACAAATTCACATTCCACAATGACGTTCAGCTCTCACTGAAGACTGTGCCCCAACATTGAGGCTGCTGGTTGACCCTTGCAGACATGGAAAACCACCCATAAGGAAAGGGACTGGGGACTGATTTCAGATTCATTCAAACAGCAGCATTGCAGGAAGAGCAGCTCCCACACAACTCCAGTGATAGGAATGGTTTTTCATTAAACAGAAACCTGGAAGGCTTGTGTGACAAAAGCAAACTCTTATGACTGATTTCTTCTACATTATTATTTACTGGGTGTACACAGCAGTGAGGGTCACATTACACAGAGGCCTGTCTGCAAGTGTATGAACACTGGGAGAACAGCTGAATTTCAGTTCATTGGAAATTATCTCAGTGACTCATAGAACTGATGAAAGAGATGCAAGTCTGTAACCATCACAGAGCCTTCGTTACCTTTTGATTAAATCTTTGTTGCCTGCAAGAAAAAGAATTTCTAGGTAAACCTAAAAAATTCGGTTCTGAAAAGTCAAGCTGTACTTCTTCTCATCCTTATATGGGGAATAAAGATTATGCATTTGAATTTTTCAGTGCTTGAGCAGGAGCACGTATGTGCGTGCACGTTGCCTCTGAGACTCTCACAAGGATAGGATGAGATGAACAACAGACTTAGTTCACAAAGAAGGGTATATGGTTCTGAATGCAACAGGAAATCAACAGTGCAGTTTTTACATTATTTTTTTTTAAAGATAAAGTTTCGATTTAAGGAGAACAGCACTCTTGGTTTTCCCTTCACCTCTGCATGTAGGTAGTTTATGGAAAGGACTATACCTGCAGTGGAGGGCAGGGATAAAAGGGAAACCCTAGCTTTGCAACAGATGAGAAGATTAGCAAAAATGTATAACCCTCCTCTTCATTACAAATTACATAGTCCACATGTTGATTAATTCTACTGGTGACTTTTGTTTTAAGCTTACCTGCACAACTGCAGGATTGTCTTTGGAAGGTTTTTGTGTATTTGTAAAAATGTCAATTGTGGCACAAAGGTTAGAATAGAAATTTATGTTATAGCAAATAGAAATTTCTGCTTCGATTACCATTTCTTAGAGGCTTCTTTTTGATTAAAAAACCATTATATTTTCCAAGAAGAGTTCAGCTACACCCAAGAAACTGCAGTAAATGAGTTTTAAGTGGACCAGAGTTCATTTCCTGAGGGTGCAAAGAAACTGAGAGAACCTTTATAGGGTGGAAAAAGTAATTCTTAGCTTTTAGGTCTATCTAGGTGAAACAACACTGCTAGATAGACTTACATCAGACTTGGATCAGAAGAGGGTAGGAACTGCTTCACAAGAGACCTGCCAGCTGAAAAAAACCCAACCAAACAAAAAAACCCAAAACCAAAACAACAGCAACAAAACCAAACAAACCAAACCAACATACTCCCCCCCCAAAAAAAATATCAAAACAATAAAAAGACCAACAAAAAGTTCAATACAGAAGCTCCTTGTAGAGTTTTACTGATCAAACATAGTGGCTACTGTGCCTTTGTCTCCTAGTTATCAGTTAATTTCTTTATGCAGCTAGTAGATGCAGATCAGCTGTATGAAGCATAGCCCCTTTCACAATGACAGCTGACTTTTTCATTTCCTCACAATACAACAGATTTGAGTTACTTGGTATTACAGAGTGCTTTCCACTGCTCCGTGCTCATGAAAAATATTTTATTAGATTGTAAACTGAGTTGTCTTGTTCTCTGAGGTTATTTTCTACAGCAGTTTCATTTCTTCTGTCTTTTTCTCTTATTTTGTTTTTATTGGATGCTAAAGGGTAAAATGTAAAACAGCATCAGTGAAAGAAACTAAAAAAATATATACCTTTAATATGCTGGGAGAGAGGAATTAAATCGTACTTCCAACTCCTTGGTCTAATAGTTTATACAATGTGAAATGGAAAAAAGGGTAAGCTCTTTTACTACTTCAGCTTCTAGCAGTGTAGTCATAGGTAAAGATGTTTCATGCTTCCCATTATAAATACTCATTTTCACAGCTTTACAAAACATCACAAAAATTCACTCTTGATTGAAACTTACTCAATAAGGTCATAACCTAAGAACACTTTCAGTGAAATGTTGGGTGAAATTGAGCTGATGAAAGGTCAGGTAGCTTATTTAAGCACACTGAGTTACCTGGAAATCTAATACCAAGCATTTTATCGATGTTCAAAATACTGAGGTGTAAAAAGATAACTTGCTGTGACAGATGGAATCACCACCATCACAGGTCTTGCCTGTGTCAATTAAAGCATCAGTAATGCATTTTCAATAGGTCACATCAAATCCATGGGTAGTTTTTAGGACACTGAGCTAAGAAATGCCCGAAGTACATATAGAAAGAGGGATGGATGACAAAGAGCTGGAAACCAGCAGTCAGTGAGTGGGATTGTTCCTCTCAACTAGCTTCTGTCTCTGAGACCTTGAGACCTTGTTGTCCTTTAGGCTGCAGCCTGTCTAAATGCCTTTTCCTGACACTGCTATTATTTCCTGGAGTATTTTTTTTTTTATTTTTTTTTTTAGTAAACAGGAGGAGTAGCATCGTGGGCAAAACTGATCTAAGTATCTTCACCTGCTTCCACTTCAAGCAAATTGTGCTGCAAAACAAAATCATGGTACTATACAAACAAACACACACACACATATATATATACAAATATACACAAATATATGTTACATATGTACACAAACATGTGTCCTTACATAATGGGAGTTTTTCTGTTTCATTAAAATCTTTTTAGAATGGAGGATTTCCCACACAAAACTAGAACTGCTGAGGATCCACCTCTCCCATCCATCCCCATCCTTGTTAACATTCCTATAACTATGCAAGATGCAGGTGGCCCACAACCTACCTCTGCTCTCATTTAGGGAGACTCTAGCCTTGTACCTTTGTAAGTCAGGTCTTTATCTAACTATTGGGTGCTGACAACAGTTTTTTACCTCAGGAAATACTTATTTCATTGTACATATTGGAGCAGGTAAAAAGAAGAGACTGAGGCTATATATCACAATTACGTGGCTAAGGAACTAAATTGGGGCACAGCAGGATCAGGTTAAATGATGATGAAGTAGACACTCTGAAGGAACTACAGCACTTTCTGTGTTTCCTTGTTTTTGCACTCTGAGTTTGGAGGCATGCAGTAGGTCTCTTCCATGTAGATTGATGGGTTTATAGGTTGAAGTCAATATGACCTGAAGATCTAAACCACATTTTCTTTTTTCAGTGATTTTCCAAAAGTAACTAGTATAAAGCATAGAGGGGCCAGTGATCATTTGTTATAGCTGCCTAGTTTGGTGGTCAAAGCAGATCAGAGATATTTCTTTCAAAAATATCCAACTTAGAAATCTGAATTCCATTTTCACAAAGGCACAGTAGCTGAAAGAGGAGATTATTTAGGGCTTCAGTGACAGATACCTACACCCCCTTGCTTTTCTTTGGGGTTTTTACATCTGTATCAGTCACTTTGTCATCTATCTTTACCCTGGTGCAATGTTTTATTATGTGTCATCTGAGTTCCGATAATTACCATTAACAGCCACAAGGTACCTGCAAGGTGAAATGGACTTTAGCTGATTCCCACTCTTTGCTGTTACTGTGGACAAAGACTGCATTCCAGATATCCCCCGTGGTTTGGATGAATTACACCAACTCAAAGCATTATGCTATTAAAATAGATTAAATTATCTGAGACTAAACCTGACAAAAAGATGTAAAATTAAGATATTTTTTTTGCTAGTTTGGTTTCACATATCCTGAGGAAGAATTAAGTCCACTCTGCTGGCTATGCTACAGGATTTCTTTGTCCATATTATTTTTTTTATTGTTTCTTTCTTGGTTTAGTTGATAAAATAACGAGTGAAAGTATCACCATGGGGATTGTGGCAAAGAAAACGAATAGTCAGTGACTGATGTCTTTTCGCATTCAGTGATTTCACTGAAGCCCCCCACATCTTATTTATTTTTCCACGCAAGGTGATTTTCTATAAATTATAGACAAAAATGGCAACTTTAAAAATCCTCCTTTCCGGTAATTCCCACTGACTTCTTACATGAAAATGAAGTGCACTAGCCTGTAATAAGTATGGACTGTAAAATAATTGCATTCATTCTTGTTAAAATGGCCAGTCATTTGCTGAATACGTACAATTTGTGGTGGCAGAAGAAAGTAATTTTTTTAATAAGATATTCATCCAACTATTCATAATGCGATTTAATCAGTAGATTGTATGCAGACTTTAAATATAAAATGTCCAAAATCATCATAGTGAATTATTAACAGCTGATATCTTGGGGAAGAGAGAATTACAATCCTTATTTCCAATGCTGGGAGAAAAAGAGAGAGGAAAAGACGAATTAGATCAACCAATGTGCCACATTTTTATTCCTTAGAGTTTCTCATCTTCCTGCTGAGCTCAGAGGCTGATGTCCTAACAAGCAAAACATTTAATTCTCACAAGTTCCTCAGCAAGCTAAGACCTTAAAACTTATGAGCTTTGAATAAAACATCATATTTTGGTGGTTTTGAAGATGTCTCTTGAACATAATTTTTATTCTAATCTAGAGCTCACATGTTTTTCAGAAGCTTGGCCAAGGCCCACCACATTTCATACATATTGTATTAAAGCATATTTTCTGCCCTGTGTTTCCTTCATTTGTTCATACAGCCCACAGTCTGCAAAAACACGTTTTCCTCTCCAGTCTTGAACAAATTTACTACAGGCTACTCAGGCAGTCCCATTTGCTTGTGAGATGAAAACTTCATGTATGATGCATTTACCCCTTTTCAAAATATGACACTTTTTATGTGTATGTGTGTAAGAAGACTACCTGAAGCATTTTTGGCAGTTTTGCAGCGTTCCAATATGCGCTCCCTCTATAAGTAAGCACTTTTCTAGCAACATATGGTGGGTAGAAAGAAACCCTTAGAAGAAGTACTTTGTTTTTCCCTCTAGATGATTTTAATAGCCTGCAGACATCTACAGATTTAAAAAAAAAAAAAAAAAATCATCAAAAAACTGTATCAAACAATACATAATTCTGTGAAAGAAAAAGCAATGCCAAAGAGCCATAATGTGTTGATATATTTCTATATGGTGTCTGGCATTGCCAGCCTGTAATTCATAGGACTAGAGTCTTATGATAAGTCTTGTTCACTGAGATTCTTAGTTCATTGGAAAAAAATTGCAAGTCTAATTCTGTGCTTGTTTAAAAATAGCACAAATAAATAGAAGCTATTATGTGACAGAAAAGTGCATCAATTGCATTTATTAATCTGTTATACGTCAGAATATGCCCCTTACACAAAGAAATCCTTTCATTCCTACAGATCTGATTCTCCAGTGCATGACAGCCATCTTAATTTAAGGTAATTTTGTCTAGTTTAATAGCATTATGCTTCAATAGCTCAGTGTGGTGAAGTAGAGAGCCAGTCTTGTTTATATAATGTACCTTACAGCCCTTCCTGCAAAACAGGCAAAGGACCTGGAACTCAATCCTGCTTCAATTGCTCGTGGCGCAGGAAATCGTGTACCTGCTTTACTCCTGCTCTGAGGCGGCATCTCTGTCCTCTTGTTTGGGCTCTTTGGCCCCTCCTGAGCACTGTGGCTGTGCAATCTCCTGGCTCTGGACTTGGCAATGGCTGGTGGCACCTGCTCGGAGCACACACGCAGCAGGACTGTCTGTACCAGCACGCTTCCTCGTGCCCTGGAGAGGTACCCTGTGATGCAAAGTGACTTTGCTGGGTTGACTTCTCTGAAGTTTTGCCAATAAAAGATAGTGGCCGATAACAAATACCAAAGTAAAGTATCATCACTAAACCGCCTTGGTTCCCATAGCCACTGCTGGGAGTAGTGAGCAGAGAAATAATCTGTTCTCTGAGCCTTCAGCAGCCCATGCCATTTTCCACAACCTAATTTACTGGCACCAAAGAATTTCAATTATTAAATAGTAAAAGCATAGCACTGTTTTGCCATTACTTTTGCCATTACTGAGGAGTGGATTAATTGTGGCAGAGAATAAAATAGGCTCAAAGCAAAGGGTAGGTAGTGCAGCATATTTCTGTGGCAGCCCATAGGTTTCCTGAATTAAAAAACATCACTGAAGGACAAAAGAAATATAGTGATGTCACTGAATATAGTGGTACCTCCTTTCTATGGAAATGTTTTATTTTTCAGAATCAATATTGTATGCAATTCTACTAAATCAGATATACAAGCAACAGCCTATCCTCCTAAGTACAGATTATAATTAAGGTTCTTCTGAGCTTTCATGAATCCATAATCAAGACAGCAATAGTTTACTTAGCATAGAAAACAAAATGACAAGACACACAGAGAGAAACCTAAACAATTGCTCTGTTTCTTGCTGCTGGTTACTAATTCATTTGATAAATGAATTAGTAAAATATTCAAAATATTCAAAATGGTTCTGCATTTGATAACTGAGTGGAGCTCTCTGAAGTTACTTATACTGCCATGTCTGGTAGTTCCTAACTGCTACAAAAATACAGTTCTTTGGGTTAGATTTACTAACACTTTGTATCAGCCCAAAAGCCAAAATTAGCACTAATAACTTAGGTGGTGATGTTTATACTGGTGCAAAATAAATGAACGCTATAAGAAAAATCAATTTGGGTAGTTGGTTTTTTTTTTCTTTGGTTGGTTTTGATTTTGGCTTTTTAATCACTGAATATATCTCACAATTTGGATATTCTTTTTTTTATTTTTTTACTGCTATTTATGAAAAACTTGCATTATATTGTGCTTCAAAAAAATCCCTCAGATGTGTTCAGGCAATTCGTTATGTTTGTGGAAGGTGTTTATCCTCACAAAAGAAAAAAAGACTGCCAATGAGCCGTTTAATTTCTAACTGACAGCCCAAATTTCATTCTCTTTTTTGTTAACAGGGGTTTGATACTGGCATTCAGATTTATCTCTAAGCAAAAGGGAAGACTACAAGTTTGCATGGTCTGGGTGCTAGCAAATCCACTTTTTAAAGTGAACAGTGTTTGTTTTTCTTAGGTGCAGAAAGGTTCGGTTAAACTATTTAAACCCTGGGGACAGCTGGGATACAAAAACCTTCACATTCCAAACCCAGACCTCGGGTCCAAAAAAAGTGATATAATTGCCACAGTGCTGTAATGATCAGAAACTCAGGAATAGAAATAAGATAAAGTCAGAAATTCAGGAATAGAAATAAGATAAAGTCAGCCCTGCCTGTTCTTGTTGAGGATAACCACTTCAGCTGGGCAAATACTCCTAGCAAGCTGTTCTGAATTCCTTCATGTTTTTGTCTCCATTACTACTATCATTCAAAAGCTGTTGCAAAACATAAACCTCTGTAATTTTCAGGCCACGTTTGCTTGTATCTATGTCGTACCTATGTATTTGCACAAGACTTTTCTCCCGAAGACTGTGTGACTCTTCCTCCTCCTGCTGTTCATTCTCCAGAAACATTTTCAAAGAAAGATCTTATTGTCTTTTGAGGTTTTACTTTACAGGTTTGATCAAACAAAGTCTTTCATTTTTATTCTATTTCTTGACCACTTCAGAAGGTCTCTTCTACTTCTTTTGCAGTTTGAACTAATATTTTCTGAACATCAGAGGCTGGGACAGCACCAGAGGAGGTCTCTGTTTCAGAGAATCACAGAATATTCAGAGTTGGAAGGGACCTACAAGGATCATCCAGTCCAACTCTTAAGTGAATGGCCCATATGGGGATCAAACCCACAGCTCTGGTGTTATTAGCACCATGCTCTAACCAGACAATTTTCATGCAGTATTGTGAGAATAAACTCTTTTTGCTATATGAAAAAAACATTGGTGATTTCTTGTCATCCTACAGTCATTTAACACATCTACTTTCTCCTCTTCCTCAGCTATTTCCAATGGATAACCACCCCGTTGATAAAAATTTACATGAGTTTCCTCCTTATGCTATTTGTTTTCCTACTATTTCTAGTTTTGGAGTTCCCTTACATCTTTTGTTGTGCCATTTCGACATCCTATACATTAGTAATATACAATAAAACTGAGTCATGAGCAAATTTCATTAGCAGATAATTTTCCATTTAGTTGAATAATACTTAAACATTTCTTTTAATATGCCTTGCAAAGATGAGCACAGCCCACGTTTGGACAATTCTCTTTCCACTTCCAAACTTCTTATATTTAGGATATAACCTTTTTTTATGATGACTCCTTTCTTTTTCCATTTTGTGTATGCACATTCCTTACTTTCTAGCATCTTTCTTGACTGAATAGTCACCTGTTTAGGAATGAAGTCACTTCCAACAAGATTTTCTCTTGTTAAGGACAGGGTCTTGACAGTATAGTCCTTTGACCATAAAAAAATTCAGATGTCATTGCCTTCTAGAAACCTAGTCTTCTTCCAATTCCCTTCTAAGTGAGTTTTGAAAGCAGGGTCCTCCACTGTAGTTGTTATTTGTTCAGTTCTACAGGCAACAGAAACTGAACCATGATCACCTGAAAAAAAAAAAAGGGGGGGGAAGAAGGGTATATTATCCTTATTTTCTCTCAAGATTCTGTTTAAAGCCATAATATTCTGTACATTTCTCTTGTGATTTCCTGAAAAACTCAGCTGACTGTCATCTCCAGGAACAGTAGTACAGCCATTGCAGCAACATCTGATCTCCTGAGGGAAAGAAAAAAGGCTTCCTAATTATACTCTTTCTATAGTGTTTACTTTCCAAATAACATGAGGAAGATCTCTGACCTTGTCCAAATCCAAGCCTGCAGTAACTCAAGTTTTTCCCTTTCGTTTCACAGAGACAAATCACTTAAAATCTCTGCTAAAAAGGGACATAATCCTTTCCTAATCACTTCAGGAGCCTGGCTGCATTCTTGACTTATAATAGTTATTGCTTCATTTCAGGTATCTAGTCTCATAGTGCTCCTTTATCTATTATAGTAGCAGTTGTACTTGTTTATTTTCCCTAAGATCAAGTGTGGAAGTATCACAGCTCCCAATTTTTATTTTTTATTCCTACTCTAAAGCATTTTTAATGGGTCATCTCAATGGCCTTACCTGAACATTTATCTACTGTACTATGAAGCTGAAGCATGTTGTTTCCATGAATACCTCTATATAGTTGAATATCCCTGAACTGTTTTCATTTAATCAATTAATTACTCATCTCTCCATCTTCATTATCTTGTCCTCTCTTTTTCTTTCTTGATGACCTGAAAAAAATGATGCTGATGATCCACCGTTCCTTATCAAGCCAGGCATCTTCCGTGGGCTGGCACAGTGATCCTAGAGTTAAGATGCTTCTCAATGTTTGACATTTATGAGAAATTTAAGAAATAAAATTGCCAAAGGATCTGGAGTGTGTATGGGAAATTTCAGATGAAAATACTGAAAATAATTCCAGATCAGGATGGTAAAATTTCCAGAGTGAGATTTCCAGGGTATTAAAGACATGATATAGAGACTGTAAAAAGTCAGCTAGAAAATAGTGCCAGAAATATTAGCAAGGCCTTTGAAACGTTCTAAACACAGTCTGGAATAAAACTGTTATGATGTCCTGCTTTCCAGTGAGAAACAAAAGTCAGTGTAGGTGATAAGACAAGAAAGGCTTTGAAACAATGGTTGTGTCTAACAAAATATTCATGCTTGTAAGACAACCACTGCATTATACAATTTAAAATCACAATCAGTCACACCTGTTTCTCCCATATGCCACAAGTCACAGAATCACAGAATATTCTGGGTTGGAAGGGACCCACAAGGATCATCGAGCCCAGCCCTTGGCCCTGCACAGGACCATTCCCAAGAGTCACACCATGTGCCTAAGAATCAGCCGAACACTTCTCAAACTCTGTCAGACTTGATGCTGTGACCGTTGCCCTGGGGAGCTTGTTCAGTGCCCAACCACCCTCTGGGGGAAGAACTTCTTTCTAATATCCAACCTAAACCTCCCCTAACACAACTTCAGACCATTCCCTCAGATTCTCTCACTGGTGTCCACAGAGGAGATCAGTGTCTGCCCCTCCTCTTCCTCTTCTGAAGAAGTTGTAGGCTGCAATGATGGCTTCCCACAGTCTCCTCTTCTTCACGCTGAACAGACCAAGTGTCCTTGGCCACTGCTCATGCAGCTTCCCCTCAAGGCCCTTCACTATCTTCATTGCCCTCCTTTGGACACTCTCTAAGACCTGAATATTTCTTATATTGTGGCTCCCAAAACTGCCCACAATATTCAAGGCAAGGCCACACCGGTGCGTGATGCCCCCCAGGACATGGTTGGCTCTCCTGGCTGCCAGGGCACTGCTGACTCATATTCAACTTGCCATTGACCAGGACCCCCAGAGCCCTTGCCATGGCACTGCTTTCCAGCATTTCATTCGCCAGTGTGTATGAAGATCTAGGGTTGCCCCATCCCAGGCAGAGAATCCAACACTTCCCCTTGTTGAACTCCATATGGTTGGTGATTGCCCATCTCTCTAATTTGCTGAGGTCTCTCTGCCTTTGAGGGAGACAACAGCTCCTCCCAGTTTGGTGTCATCTGCAGATTTGCTCAGTATCCCTTCCAGTCCCGTGTCCGAGTCATTTATGTAGATGTTGAAGAGCACAGGGTCTAAGATGGAGCCCTCTGGAACCCCACTAGTGACAGTCACCAGACTGATGTCACCCCATTCACTATCACCCTTTGTGTTCGACCTGTGAGCCAACTGCTCACCCACCACATGGTGTGTTTATCCAACTGTGTGCTGGATGTTTTGTCTGTCAGGATCCTGTGAGAGACAGTATCGAAACTTTTAGTGAAGTCCAAAAAGGTTGCATCAATTGGCTTCCCTTGATAACTCGGTGGGTTACCTTACCATAGAAGGAAATCAGGTTTGATAAACAGGACTTTCCTCTCATGAAGCCCTGCTGTCTGTGACCAATGACGTTGTGGTCTTTCAGGTGTTTTTCAATATCTTCCAGAATAATCTTCTCCATAACTTTACTGGCCCTGAATTAAGACTGACAGGTCTATAGTTTCTGGGGTCCTCCTTCTTGCCCTTCTTAAAAATCAAGACAACATTCACCAACTTCCAGTCCGCTGGGACCTCTCTGGATTCCCATGACTGCTCAAAAATCATTGAGAGATGTTTTGTGGTGATGTCAGCTAGTTCTTTGAGTATTCTTTAATGAATCTCATCAGGCTCCATAGATTTGTAGGGATCCAGCTGGAGCAACAGATCGCACACAATTTCGGGGTCGAGTGGGAGTTGATCATTCTCGTGGCCATGGCTCTCCAGCTCAGAGCACTGAAAGCCATTGGTCTGTCATCCATGTTGAAGACAGAGGCAAAGAAAGTGCTAAACCCACTTGGTTTGTCACTGTTTGTGAGGTAAGGGGCCAATGATATTTCTATACTGCCTATTGCCATTAATGTATTTGAAAAAACTCTTTTTATCATCCCCTGTATTCCTGGCAGCTTCAACTCCAGCTGAGCTTTGGCCACTCAGATTTTTCCCTTCAGTGACAAACAGCATCTCTGAATTCTTCCCATGTCACCTGACCTTGCTTCCATTGGGCACACACGTTATTTTTTTGTCTTTTTAAAACTCAATAAATTTGTGATCACTGTAGTCAAGACAACCACCAGTCTGCATTTCCTTCATGAGATCCACTCTGTTGACAAGCAGCAGATCTAGGAGGGCATCTTTCTGAGTCAACTTCATTTTCAATGGTAATAAATAAAGTTTGAAAAGTGAAACAGAGATCTCCATTTGTGTAATAATAAAAGTCTGTTGGTGTTTAGAGATACTCAGGACATTCATACATTTATATATATATATATATACATATATATATCTCAAAAAATTTAAAAAAATTCAGTGTAAAAGAAAATTTTTTATTACATTTTTGATGGTATAGAAAATATCACATCATTCAATGATCACTTTTTTTTGCACTGTTCTATAAAATTCAATAAACATCTGTTGAGATTGATTAATAACCAAAACAAAGATGAAATACCAAATCAACCTCAAAATCCTTTGGTTACACAGAAACAACAGATTCATTCTACCATACACTATGAACTAATTGGTAATGAGAAAAACAAAAGAAGCTGGGCTGGATTCTGCTTTCAATTCTATAGAGCAAGATATGAAGACCTCTACTCTCTACACAGAGTTAATGGGAAGAGACAGGCTCTTTGAGAAGGTAATTTATGTAGCATTTCATATAGATCTGTCATTAGGCAAAAAATTCTCTGGAGATGCCTATATTCCTCTTTGATTTGAGAACTTAGACAGCTTGGTCAAATGGCACACACATTTCTGGATGAAGACGGTAGGATGCTGAAGTATCCCTTTCACTTCAAGCCTGTGAGTGAATTCCTACCCCGCTGAGACTGGGAGACTTCAGTGGCAACTGAGCATCATGTAAGTCTTATGAAGAGTTGCTGAGGGTACTAGGGTTGGTCAGTCTGGAGAAAAGAAGGCTCAGAGGAGACTTTATTGCCCTCTACAACTACCTGAAAGGAGGTTGTAGTGAGGTGGAGATCAGACTCTTTTTTCCAGGCAGGTAGGGAAACGCCCTCAAATTGTGCCAGGGAAGGTTTAGCTTGGATACCAGGAAAAAATTCTTCACTGAAAGAGCGGTTAAGCACTGGAACAGGCTCCCCAGGGAAGTAGAGGGGTCACCATCCCTGGAAGTGTTCAAAAAAATGACATGCAATATGGTTTAGAGGGCACGGTGGTATTTGGTCAAAGGTTGCATTTTATGATCTTGGAGGTCTTTTCCAACCTTAACAATTCTATGATCACTATTCTTGCATCTTCTTCAAGGCAGAAATTTATTACTGTATGCAAAAGTTATTAAGATATAAATATTTCCCACTCAGTCATCCTGGGGTGTTTTTATACTAACTCATTTAATTGAAAATTCACTGTTTCAGAAGGTACTGCAAGAGTCCTGCTGTTCCTCGCAAAGGGGTCTCACATAGCCTGGCAACTATAGTTCCTGTCCTGAGTATGCAGGCTCCAGTAAATGTTCAAGATGATGCTTGAGAAAGGAGTAGACTGAAAAGATGAATACACCCATTCCATTTCCCTCTGTGAAACTGTTGTACAAATTCTTATTCTTCTTGACTTTCTAGTCTACTCATTCCCTCTGAACTTGAGGGTAGGTCCAAACCAGAGCTCAAAACTGTCTCATGTTTGGTCAATATTATACAGATGCATAAGCATGAAGGCAGTCCTAGGGATTTGTTCTTTTACATGGTTTCCTCCTGGTTAACTTCTGAAAGTGTTATGGCTGCAAATTTTAAAAAGTAGATGCCAAAAGCATACATGAAAGCTGGGCTGAGGAGGGCATAAACATGAAGGGAGAGTTCCTTTCCAAATATTTACTGTGTACTCTGAACCAGTTAATCACAGCAAAGAATTTGAACCACTATATAGAACATGACCAAACACCCTCATTTTTCACCCGAATCCTAGAGGAAGTATGGAGTGGGCATTAACTGTGGGGCAGATAGATTATTGAAATTAAACATACAGCACACACTTCAAACACAGCCTCCCTGCCCCCCCATCATCATTGTGCTGTCATACTGAGCATATTTATTAAAGGTCATGAGAGCCCTTAAAAGTGTTCAGAATAAAGAAGAATGAATTCACTTACACAAAACTTTGTGAGGTTAACAACTGAAAGAAGAAAAGGGCATAACACTAACAACTGATCGAATCAATTTTACAAGGGGGTTTCTTCCTTTAACTGTTTTTTTCAGTATTGGCCACAGGCCAATCTCCAGTGCAGATTTACTGGATCTGAATAAAATGGGACTTGAAAAAAATGAAGTCTAGAGTAAATAAAACTCTGCAGAAGTTTTGACATGCCAGATTCACATCAGAGATTTATTCTGTTATAGCTCCTATGAAATCCATCAATGTACTTGAGCCTGGAAATATCATATTGTCTAGAAATGTCACTGGAAAATTGACAGATTCTCAGTTGTATATTAGTGTATTTAATCTTTTTTCTGTGAACCTACAGTTCTTTACATCAATGACTGATCATCGTATATCTTAATGTAATTCTTCAGTCACTTGGACGCAAAAGAGACAGTTGTAAATTTCTCTGTTGTGTTTGGGCATAAAAATTAAATGTTACAGGGAAAACTTGGAAGAGATGACTGCAGTTGCTGATGTCAGGTGACAGGTTTGCATTAACTTTGACACAGGAAAAAAAAACCTCTCAAAATAAGTCTGATGGTGTTAAATAAATATTTATCATGAAAAGCCAGAAATTTGTTCGTTAAAGTATTGAAGTAAAGAAGATTTGAAAATGAAAGATCCACCTCTGACAGATAAGTCCTGTCCCTCTCTCATTAATGACATCCATGTAAATGCATATGTCTTCTCTCTGTTATAGAAAATGAATGAAAGATTTGTGCAGAGAGTAGGGAGAAAATCAAATGTCAGGGAAGAGGGTTTATAGGTTGGATGTGACCATGCACTGGAAAAAATCACCCAGAAAGACTGTGGAGTCTCCCTCACCACAGATATTCAAGAACATGCTGAACACAAACCTGTGCCATGTGCTCTACGATGACCCTGCTTGAACAGGGAGGTTGGACCAGATGGTCCAACTGTGGTCCCTTCTAACCTTACCCATTCTGTGGTTCTGTGATCTTTGGAATTTGGTGAGAGGTAAATACCAGTCTTCCTGGGACTTCTTGATTTGGAGCAGGTAACTTACTCCTATGCAATATTAATGCTCTGAAATACTCAGTATATCCTGCACCAACCTTAAAAAGTAGTTTAATTCTGCATGTGGAGTAAAAGATTTCTGGAGACTTTTCTTCCTTACTGCAGTGCCAAACCTTCAGGACAAAAGCCAACCAACCAACCAACCAACCAACCAACCAACCAACCAACCAAAACTACTTGTTAAGGTGTGTAGAAAGCCCTGTT
>JAWWEW010000001.1:35637813-35739202 GCA_035583185.1 Anabacerthia variegaticeps | reverse complement strand
CCAACCAACCAACCAACCAACCAACCAACCAACCAACCAACCAAAACTACTTGTTAAGGTGTGTAGAAAGCCCTGTTTAATAAGGATGAATGTATTCGTGACACTGAAAGACCAACTTGGATTTGACAACAGGAGAACATTGTGTGTTTAGGATACTGCCACTCACCAGCAAAGCTTCTCTGGTTCTGGACTTCTTGAAACACAGTGATTACAACTTCTGCAAGCAAGAGGGGAAAGTTGAAGCAAGAAGTTATTCTATAATGACAACTTGAAATTTGATCACCAAATCCTCCATAATTACTACCCTATCACCATTGCTGTGGTGATAAGAAGTCTCTCTTCTAAAGACATGTGTGGGATTTTGCCCAAGTGACTCTCACTGAACTGAAAAACTTGTGTGTTCTGCTTTGGTAGCTCAGTGCCCAAAGATCCATCTGCTAATAGACAACCAGTCTGGACTTTTTAGGGGTTATGGAGGTCATTTAAACATATTGGATGCAAATAGATGTACCGACCTGAGCACATAGTTACATGGAAAGTGGCTTGAATTGGAACTTTCTGTAATTGCATACTTGGAGCTTTAATAAGAAGTAACATCCTACAAAATTTTCTGTTTTAAGAGCTGAGTGGTGTAGTTGGACACTTATATTCCATAGTTAATCTTCTCAGAGCAAAAACTAATGGTAAATAACACATTCCAGTTCAGAGATCTTTAGTGGTACTATTCACTACTATGTCCATTTTGGCCTTCTTTGATGCAGGTGCAGTGAAAAAAGAGAATGGGAAGATAAACTCTCTTTCTGACATTGGCTGAACTAGAAGCCAGAAGAGATGTGCACCAAAACAAAGTAGAAGCTACCACAAAGGAGGCTGAAAAGTGTATGGGTAAGATTTAGCATTTTTTTTTGAGATTAGGATTATTTTTATTCTGCTTATTCAAAATACCAATTTCTGAACATTTTGTTTCTTATCTCTGCTCTTGAAAATCACTCCCCCAGTACATCTTCAATAGATAGTTCCACTGAGTGCTACAAAATTCCTTGCACTTTCTTCTTGTCCAGATTGATGTTACCTCTCTGCTCTGCCTGCTTATAAGCGGATGATTCTTACAGTTCTTTCTGTTCAAACCAAAGCTTTGCTGAAACTGGGGGGAAAACAGTGAGGCATGGTTTTGGAATACCTATTTCTGTTTTCAATGAAAGAGCTCAGAATTCAAGTTACTAATTGTATCTTTAGAGCAGAGTCTAACCAATTATGCATATTTCGCTGGGGTGAGGCAATACACTATTGTGTGGGAAGCCTCAGGGGCCAAGACTGTAGGGGTTTTATCTTTTCTTTTCAGTAACTCAGAAGAATAAAGGATCGAAACTGAGTGCTTTATCTAATTGTACCTCAGATAGTGAATTCAATTTAATGTCATCTGGTAAAGGCCAACTATTTGCCTAACTAGGGATGTGGAGCCTGAGGGAGCAATGGAAGTGAGATGAAAATGTATAGTCAATCAAAATGCATATTAGCAAAGTTTGAATCTATTTTTATAAAAGTATTGTAAATTTTAAATGGCTGGATTATAGCTGCTTTTCTTTTCTTGATCTACTTAATATATATTCTGGTGCCAGAACTTTCAGCTGTTCCATTTCAATAAAGATAGATCTTTGTGTCCCAATTTTCCTGTATTGTCCTATACCTTTCTTTTGGTGGACAATGAACTGACAGTTCTTTTCTTCATGTATGCATTTGTGGACACAAGCACAAATGAATGGGATTGCTCAAAACTCTCCCTATGTGCTTCTGTCAACCTAAATAATGTCTGATCAACTATAGAAATGTTCCTTTATCTCCCATTCTGGTTTCCTCAGCCCTCCAATGGTTTTGAGTTTTAATGCACAATCTTTCAAGGTGTCCAAGATATACATGACCTTTTTCCACAAATCACTGATTCTATTTTTTCTAACTGTTTTTATTTCATCTGAATCCACTTCCCTATATCTCTCCCAAGTATTCTATTTTAAAAGAAACTACTGAAGCTTAATAGCATCACAAAATGTTTCTTCTCTGGAAGAAATACATCCCTGGCAAATAATGATGAATTCCCTATAAACTGAGGGATGACACCATCCAGAAACTGTGCACAGGCAAGATTCTGCCTGCATGCACACACTTGGAGGGATAGCTTGACAAGGAGGGTTGAAATACTAAGATGCCTCAAGAGACAAAATATTCTAGGACTGGTGGTATGGCCAGCCAATTTCTTCAAGCCTGTAGGTGTCAAACTAGCCTTGCACCAGAGACACTTCAGACAAATGATCACTGAGTTATTGGCAGTGGTTGTTAGTTTAAGCCTTTTTGGGATACACATTGCTTATTTTTCTTACAGGCCAAATTCACATATTGCTCAAACCATGTTAAATTTTCTACAAGGCTTGGCACAGTTATGAACCTCCTGTTTTACAAAATAGCTAGCTGTCGGGAGCACTAAATCCTTTATCTGAAGGAACTTGAACTAACACTTCCAGCTTCTGCTGATTTGAGCTGTCTGACTTTTAAGGCGACACATAAACATGTGAAGATCTAGGAAATTAATTAAGTGATCAGCTGCCTGAGTATCTACCTTCTGAACTTAGGGTAGGCTTTTCTTAGTCCTATTCAGGATACAACTCTGTTTTCACTTTACTATTGACAACTACTTTAGCTACATGGTGCAGATAACATTTTCAGCATTTTCAGTTATGTGAAAACAAATCACTGCACAAAATAAAATAAAACCAAGACTCTTTTTAGACATAGTGAGGAACAGGTAGATATTTTCCTGGATTTTCAGAAAAAATAGGTTTTGATTGGAAACCAGTAGTTTTCAGAAATCATTAACCATGAAAGTATAATCTTGCTTTGGAAGTAATAACATTGCTGTTTATGACTTCTCAGTCCAATATGTTCCCTCACAAGCCCTCCCTCAACAGCATCTTTAACTTAAGTATCAAAACTTAGGTTGTCACCCTGTGCTTCTGTAGCAAGCTGTTCAGATGGCAGTTCATCTAACCTTAAAATACGTATATATAGTAAGCCAGAAAAATCCCTCTCGTGTCTGTGTCTGCAGTTCAGCACACATCCAGCTCAGCATTTTTGCCACTTTGTGGTGTATCATATTGTGTCGAACCTTTCAAAGTGTTTGCCACAGCTCGTTAGAGTTAGAAGATGCTTTCTGCTCAGCACTGCTGGCACATCTGGTGAACTGCTGTGTTGTAAGACTTACACAATGCTGCAAATCCGTGCTTTGCAAAGCATCTTCTAAACAAAGGTGGAAGAGCAGCCCTGGACATATGGACCATACTTTACAGAAGTTATGGACTTAGAAAATTGCAGCGTCTTGGTCCAAAGAATATCACAGCAAGGTTGCTATGAGCGTTCTTTGGGGCCTCTTTCCCTGATAAAAATTCTTCCAAACCAGATATGTGAATATCATGTTGCCTCATCTCTTCTAAGGTGCTCATGCTCAAGGAAGTATTTTTCTTGTGCTTAATTAAACAGTATCACAATTGTCATGACAATAACTCTCTCTAAAATAACCATGTTTATGTTCTTACCTTTCTCTGCACCTTCGAATTCACATCTATTTGTGTGATATTTATGACTGAATTTGTATTTCAGTGTTGTCAACTTTTATAGGCTCATGTCTTCCTAAACTAGCAATGTAATTATAACTGTCTACCTCCTGGTATTTATTATTAATATGAATATAATGAAGTGGGTGATCAAGTAGTCATTGGTTACTCCTGTAATCACCAGACCAGCCCCCTGAGGAAACTGGGTTCAATAACATGTCACTGGAATGATAAAATCTTAATGAGTCATCAACGAGATGCAGAATTATGACGCTTAGCAGAGTTCAAGTCCTGTTTATCATAAAATGAAAGGAGATGAGGCTGGTAGAGGAGGAGAAATAGCACAAAATGGAAGGATAGAAACTCAGTGTGATTTGCTTTACCTCTATTGAAATTCTGACAAATAAAACCTGCCGCAGGTCTGCCCTTCATCATTAGCTCAGTAGTTGCAAAACCTTTGTTTTGATATAGAGTTCTATTTCCACACACTTGGTTGCTGCCTGACATCTGCATTAATTCAGAGCATGTCAGAGATGGGACCAACTCCTCCCCATCTGCCCCCTAAGCTCACCTTCCCATCTTTCTTTCACGAAGATTATCTGTGATAGGAAGTGATTTACAGAAAAAGAGTTTCCAAACCCTCTGGCATCTTGGATCTGCTTATACAAGCTTGTCCTGATTAATTCAAAATTCTTCATGTTCTAATAATCCTCTCATTTCAAAGCTTCTTTGTAGTTCCTTCACTGTCTTTTGTTGGCATGCAAACGAGCAACCTCAGGTATGGATATTTAACTTTTTTTGTTCTCCCTTTTTTCAAATTCTTATAGGTTTGAGGAGCTGTGATAGTGCCTGGGTTTTTTTTTCTTCCCTGAATGTATTCTTCATGTTATCAATAATTCATAATCTTGAGAAGGCAGGTAAAAACCAAATTACTCAAAACCCTGTAAGACATAACGAAGTGACAATGCTTCCACAAGAAAGACTGTGGGTAAAGTTCAGACTTGGGAAAAGCAGCTGCAACTCTATTGAACTACTTCCAGATTATTCATAACATCAAGGCAATGTGTCAGCCACCCAATGATGTATCCTACTCCAACCTTCAATTAACCTTTTTATTCTTAAGCATTTAGCTTGGTAAGTCACGTAGATTAGTTTACTGAGAACCTAATAAACAGTGCATCACAAGAATCAGGATCTGGATGATTAGGTGTTTAGTTATGTGGTTTATTATTATTTAAACTGGATTTTGATGAATTATTGAAGCTTTAATATTGCTCCTTTTTTTTTTTTTTCAAAGTATGGTTGAGATATTTTTTTCTTTTCTTGGTGCAGAGATGATTTTCTAAGAGCTCCATATGACGTGATGTAAGGGACACACATTTTGTTCAGTAATCTGATATTTCAGTACTTCATACCCTTGAGGCACAGCTGCTATTCCCAGTACATGGAAGGAAAAAGAAGAGCTACTCAAGTACAAAAATCTAGATGTCTAGTACTTTCTCAAACATCTTCAGCTGTCCAAAGCATCAATGTAAGAGCAGATAAAGTGACACAGGACCTACAGGACAGATAAATCTTTCCACAGGTAGGTAAGGTATACCAGAATCTCTGCATTGATGCTGTAGACCCGTGTTTAAACATGTTATTTACTCCCACATAGTCAAATGGCCATGTTGATATCAGCTGATGCACAGACTGCATGTGTGAGTGGTCTGTCCTTGCAACAGGGGAAAGTATTTCTGCATAAATAATGGGAAAAGCTAATCTGCATGCAAACTTCCCAGAAGTGGGCAGAACTAAGGTAAGCAGTTCCTCCTTTGTAGGTAGTGACAGAGAGAAATTAACAACAGTAGAAATTGAGATTTGACCGAACAAAACTCTTTGCCCTAAATCTGATATTTGTCTCCCTCCTGCCAAATAAAACAAATGGCATTTGATAACCATGGTGAGCACTAATGTATGGCAGAGAATAAACATTTCATCGTTTAGTTCAGCTCATTTAGAGTTTTCTTTTTATTTTAAGTGACACTGTCATGGCTTCGGTTTCTGTATTGCAAATCCAGCAACTGAATGCAGAAACAAACTCTTGATTCATGGTGGCAGACAGTGGGTTTTACAGGTCCAAAGTGCCTGAGTGAACTGACAGATTCCTCTCTTTGTTTCCCATCTCCTAGTTATTCCCCATAGGTCAGGATACATGTGGTCTTGGAAACTAATACATACATAATAAACTTTTGCACGTATATTTTTTCTGAAGGGTTTGGGAAACTGTCTGCCCTAGGATTTATGAATAAAGATGAGTGACTTTGCAATTTCCTTTTATAAAATATAAGTCTACTGAAAAAGTGGGAAAAGTAAGTAGTTACTGTTCCCTATGAATATTGTTGATCAGTGTCATGAATTATGCATGTATCCCTCGTGGGTCCAGTGTCCTCTGGCATTTCTTAAGCAGTAGCTCAATATTTTCTACCACTCTGATAAATCATTCAATAGAGAAAGGGTAAGTCCTGATTCTTGAGCCACTGTTCAGAGGCACCGACTGATGTGGTTTGTCAAACAGCTTAGTTTTACATTCCACGGCTGAAAGTCTGACATCCAAGTCTTTATAGTTCACCAAGGTCACAGGGACACAAGCATTGTGAACTGTGCTTTCAGCTTCTTGGATGTCAGGAAATGGCTTGAAATTCTGCAGTAAAATTTCTCCTCCTCCTGTAGAGGAACAGATTTTTCTGATTTTTTTTTTTATCTTTTTCTTTACGGAGATATAACAATTGGTGTCCCAAGGAGCTGATATTTCCTTCCTTAAGGAGAATTAGAGGTCAGATATTTCTATAGTGTTCACAATATCTAAGATAAAAACAGTTCAGTGAAAATAACCTGGGGCTTTCTTTTCAGAACTGAATCTATTCTAGACATCTTTTCTATGTATGTTGTGAAAAAGATTGTGTAGAGCTGTTGGATGAGTTCTGCTGTTCTCAGATTATGGGTTAACTAAATAATGCTTTAAAGAAAAATAGTATGGTTTCATATCAAAACAAGTTTGCAACTCAATCCTGAGCAATAACAACTTTATTCCCACTGCTGTACACTACAACTCCCATTTAGTTCCCAAAGCTAGGGGATGTAATGCTAACTACATCTGTCTCTCTTAAATAAAATTTTCTCTGTGCTCAGCAAGATCATGGAGCCAACATAGCTTCACTAAGGGCAAATTGTGCCTGACAAATTTGGTGGTCTTCTGCAATGGGGATGCAGCACAGTGGATAAGGGAAGAGCAACTGATGTCATCTACCTGGACTTGTGCAAGACATTCGACACTGTCTGGCACGTCATCCTCACTTCTAAATTGGAGAGACATGAATGTGACAGAAGAACCACTTGGAATGTGCAAGATGGTTGCATTCAAAGATCTAGGGTGTCCAAGCGCAGAGCAATGACAAGAGACATTCCTCAGAGGTTGGTGTTGGGATGTGAAACATCTTTATCAGTCACATGGACAATTTAATTGAGTGTACCCTTAGCAAGTTTGTGGGTGACACCCAGATGTGTGGCGCATTCAACTTGCTGACAGGAAGGAA
Organism: Anabacerthia variegaticeps; assembly: GCA_035583185.1. Classification (NCBI taxonomy): domain Eukaryota; kingdom Metazoa; phylum Chordata; class Aves; order Passeriformes; family Furnariidae; genus Anabacerthia; species Anabacerthia variegaticeps. The sequence continues at coordinate 35,732,022 of JAWWEW010000001.1, read as the reverse complement.
TGACATCCAAAGAGATGGGCCCATGTGAAATTAATGAAGTGTGGCAAGGACATGGTCCTGCACCTTGATTGGAGCAATCACAAGCACAAATGCAGGCTGGGTAATGAATGAATTGAAAGCAACTCTGTGGAGAAGGACTTGAGGGTACTGGTGGATTAAATATGGATACAATGTGGCACTGTGCACTTGAGGTCAATAAAATTATCTGTATCCCAGGCTTCATCAAAAGCAGTGTGGCCAACAGGTCAAGGGAAATGAGTTTGCCTCTCAATTCTGCTCTCGTGAGACCCCATATGGAGTGCTGAATCCAGCCCTCTTATCCCCAGCACAAGAAAGACAAGGACCTGATGAAATGAGTGAAGAGAAGGGACGCAAATATGATCACAGGGCTGGATTGCCTCTCCTACTAAGACAGGCAGAAAAAGTTGGGGTTGTTCAGACATGAGAAGAGTCAGTCTCCAGGGACACCTAATTGCAGCCTTCCAATACCTGAAGGGACCCTACAAGAGAGCTGGAGAGGGACTTTTGACAAGGGCACATAGTGACAGGACAAGAGGGAATGGCTTTAAAGTTTTAGATTAGATATCAGAAGGAAACGCTTTACTGTGAGAGGGGTGAGACACTAGAACAGGTTGGCCAGAGAAGCTGTGGATGCCCCATCCGTGGAAGCGTTCACAGCCATATTGGGTGGGGCTTGGAGCAACCTGGTCTACTAGAACGTGTTCTTGCCCATGGCAGGGAAATTGGAGCTAGATGATCTTTAAAGTCCCTTCCAACCCAAATTATTCTATAATTTTATGATGTTGAAAACCTTTATATTCTGTATTTTATTTGAGGTAAATTTACTATAGAGAGATGATTTATAGGATATTCAAAACATGAAATTCAAATGCAGAATCATGAGCATTCATGGCAGACAGGAATGGATGCTTTGCTTTTTTCTACTGGGGTCCAAAGATGAGTATTTTGGCCTGTATATCTATCTAATCAAATGTCACAAAGAACATTTGACAGATAGGGTTAAAACGTTTGTGAAGATTCTCTTAAAAATACATCTACTAATGTAAAAGCTTTATTTCAAAGTCTCAAAGAACGTAAAACACATTCTATATTTTGAAATATTCATGTAGGTGTACAAAAAAAAACCAAAAAAACAAACTAAAACCCAAAAAATCAATGTCAGAACTTAAATCTTTCTCCTAGGAGCATGCTAATAAATGCAAACAGATCTGAGGATACTGGAAGAGGATAAAATTAGCAAACAAATAATTATAATAACTGGCTACAAATGATGTCAAAGATGAGTCGATTCTGCGATGACCAAGAGAATGGAAATAAGAAACGAGGGAAAAGACACTTCACCTTCTTAATGTTAGACGCATAATGGATGAAAAGTTCCATCTCTCCATAAGGCCTTCACTGCATTTCTGATACCTTGCAGTCAAGGTATGAGAATTACTTCTGAGAGCAAGTGCTTCCACAGTGCCTGTATAAAAGCAGAGCAGTCTTACAAGTATTGTGTATTTCACGCGTCTGACAAACCACTCTATACCACTGTTGCTGATATCTTTGTTATGCTTTTTGTCTTGGTGCTTATTTCCTATTTTTATATCTAACTGGAGAGAGCTTGACATGCTCACACCTTCTCAATATGTTACACAGTTGCTTGTTAGTACAGAGTAGGGAGCTGATCATAAAGAATCCCGATTCTATTCTTGGCTCTTTGAGAGATGTATGCTGTGTGCTGCCTGAGGAACTGAATAGTCCAAACTGATGTAGTTATCCTAAAAAGCAAGACAGAAAGGGAGTTAAATTGGTGTCTGACATATTGGCGCTTTGGCTCCAAATCCTTGGTCTGACTGTGCAAACTCTCTGTTATATCATCTTAAGTTTGCTACTTTCCTTCTAAATGGCTATCTATGTCAGGTTTATGACCTTATTTGATAATAACAGAAGAAAAATAGATGGGGATTTTAGCAACAGTTAGGAGTGATATTTGTTTTCTTCTTTCCTGTTTCTGGAGGATATAGGAGTATTTACTGCAAGTCTCTCTTTTTCTATTGGATTTTTTGTTTTCTTTAGTTGTTTCTTTTAGTGACATGAAATTTGTCTTCAGAACTGGATGGTATCTTTCACACAGTGGCAGAACTCCATTAAAGTTCCATGTATGTGCGTGATTTGAGAATACATTTTACTCTTCATCTTTATGGTGCTGAAAATTCTCCGAATGGTCATTACCATAATCTATTACCCTAGGACTGAGTATAAAAGAAACAATGAGGGCATCAGACATTTATTTTCCTTCCAAATAGGTACAATGAGAAATGATCTGGTGGAAATCCTGTCAAAAGAGCAATTTAATTATTATCTTCTTTTTCTTCCCTTGTCCGTTCCTCAAGTCACTTTAATACATTTTGATGGTGCTCAGACTTTTCAAACGGGAGACTTGGGCTTTGCCATTGAACAAGGTTTTAAAGACACACAGCTGTAGTTAAAACTGAGCTCTGCAGCACTACCAAACATGACCCAGACCTGTGACACCGCACCAATGTATGGATCAGTTCTGCTCACACAAAAGGACAGCAGGGCTGGAGGTAAGTTTAGCTGCTGTTCATTTAATGGCTATGTGAATTCTTCTGTTCTTAACATGTGAGCAACTTAGGAGAAACACTTGAAAGTTTCCTGGTTTATCTCAGCTTATCTAATAAAGAGATTTTAAAAAGATCCCATAGGAGTGATGGATTAATTGCATTACTTTTGCCATCTAAGACCAGGTGTTTGGTTAAGATACTCATTTATTGCCAATGAAGAGGCAGAGGAACAAATCAATATGCCTATCCCATCTAGGATACCCATGCTACTCAAGAGCTATGTTTACTTGCTCAGTTTTTATTTAACTTATTTAATCCATTGTATAAAATAATTTCATAACCAAAAAAAAATCTTGGCTTCTCATGGAAGGATATTAGCCAGTGGTTTTGTGTTCACCCCTAGATTTTTAGTGAAGCTGGGAGGAAAAACATCAGCTGCTTATTATAATCAGCCATTCAAAATCTCTTATGGAGCAAGAGCAGCTGATAGCTCATGACTTGACTGATAAACCATTAGACCAACAATGAGAGTGGATTTTGCTGTTGAAAAATCTTTTTATTCTGGAAAATAGATTTCTTTATTTTCTCTGTCAAAACACTTATTTGAATAACAAAGAAAAATAAATACCACTTATCATCAGAGAAAAGTAACCCCACACAATATTTTTACTGACATTCATCTTCAGGTGAAATTTGCGCTTAGTAAAGAAAATTGGAAACAGGCTATTAATGCAAAACTATTTGTAAAAGTACAAGCAAAACTGAGTGTTCAATGGTACCATCCCAGATGTCAGAGCAAATGACAAGTGACTCATATTCTCCATTAATTCTTTCTGTATTATCAACACACAGGAACTCTGAAGATGGCACGTTGGAATTCAGATAAGGGACCAAGGCTCCCATTGTCACCTTCTGGCCTTTTCATCAATATGTGTTCCTACTGAACATTGGCCAAGCCATTTACTGTTTATGACATGGCTTCCACAAAAAAAAACACATCAAAACATTCTTCAGAATGAAAGAGAGAGAACAGAAATGTTGATGACAGATTAAACAGTCAGAAGAGCATGGCGTAGTGTGAGAGAGCACTGGAAGAGTGAGATGAAAGCATAAAGTTAGATACTTGGAGACATACAGTAGGGGAAATATGAGGATGCTGGGTTGATCAGGTATACTACTGGGATTAAGAAACCAATCTGCAAGGGTGGGGAAGGAGCATCCTCTGATTTGGGCTCACATAAGAAGGGCAGAGAAAACACAACTAGAGAAGTAGTTTTGAGTTCATAGAAGGAGTGAGAGATCACAGCCATGTCCTGAGTAACTGGGCTCTTTGGAGCTTGCCTGAAATATGAGATGAGGGAGACATCCCAAACCATTTAGAGGCATAGTAGATAGATGGAAGAGGAGAACACAGTCTTAGTAAAATGTCCTTTTCTGGTCATCATCTGACAGTCTCTCCAGTAAGACTGAGTGTTTGATGCTCATATATAGTAAAATGGCACCATGTGTTTTGCATGTTCCAGAGTCCTGAAAGACCAGGTGAACTGATGCTGCTGAGAGGTGGGTTCCTGTGTAGTTACTCCTGAAGAAGAGGAGATGAGGAAAGAGGAGACGGCATCTTTCATCTAATATTGGTTGCTGTCTCTTTTTATTACAACCTATTAGTGTAGCAACATGAACAGCAAGGCTACTTATCCTCAGAGCTCTGTAGTTCTCCCTGTCCTCCCTCTGTCCCTTTTCTCTGCTTCCTACTTTCTGTGGAAGAACCAATTCCAAGAAGAATTGAAGCAGCCCTGCTTGCTCTAAATTATCCCCTCCTTAACTCTCATATTTTGATACAGTGCTAGCACATATTTCTCTTCCCCCTTCTGCTTTGCAGGAAACCTGAGCACCATTGCTAATTAAATACTCTCCAGGAAAGATCCAGAGAAGATGCAGACTAGAGCAGCAGCTTTTGGGTCATGATCACAGGAGTCCATTAGCAGAAGACAGTTTAAAAAATTCTGGTTTTCATTTGATTAACGTATTGTTTCAAAATTCCATAGTCCTGTAACTCATGATTCCTTCATGAAATGAGTTCAAATTTTGGAAAAAAAAAACCAAAACAAAACAAAAAAAAAAACCAACTTAATTTCCCTCCCTTCATCTTACACATTTCTGAAGATAAATAAATAGGTTTGATGTCAAACCCCACTCTAAAGGGTCTCTGTATCTGAAATCCTTAAATCATGACTGAATAGGAAACTTGTTTTCTGCCTTTCTTTAAAATGTAATAATACTTCTTAACCAATTTTGTAGAAGACTCAATTGGAAAAATCATATATTTATTTATTTTATTTTACTTTAACCCTGTGTCTTTCTCTCTCCTTTTTTCAGTTTTGCTTTTTTATTTTTTTTTTCTTATGTCACTGAGTGGATACCAGAAAACCTTTTTGTCAAAACTGTTGTTAAAATCAATATACCTTCCTTAAATATTTTGGATTGTTAGTCTTGCTGAAATATTCATGCTTTTCAGTTTCAATAGAGCACCATGATTCTTGCTTCTCCCAAAAGGATACTACATGCATCATTAGGAAATTTGTCAGAAAATTGCTGATAATTGTTTGGCAGTGCTTCAAGGTGTTGGATCAGTGATGCAACACACACCCTTAGAACATTCTTGCTTGACACTGAAACAAAGCCTCACAATTGCCAATATTTTCCTGCAGGGCTGCACTCCTTTAGTGCTACATGCAACAGATGCACTATTAATGTTTGATGCATGTTTAGGTGCAGGCAGGCTTTGTCCTTGGAGTTTCTTTCTTCCAGGCATTTCATGACTCCAATGGGTCTGCCTAAAACCCTTTCTCCTCTGCCATGGCACACACAGAAGCAATGTGAAGCCACCTATGTATCCATACTCCCTGCTGCCTGAGCCCTGGGTTTGTCACCCTTACCCACTTCTGTATTACTGCTGTTATCAACAGTTTGGTACAACAGAGACTGTCTATTTCTGCATGAGGAGTTATTGAAAGCTTGAAGAAAGTGATTCAAATTGTGATTTTATTAAAAATTGTTGAAGAAGGACTTCTCAATATGTTCAAACAGCTGAAAAATTTAATACAAATAACTCTTTCCCATAAGCACATGCAGTTCCAAGAAGTTATCAAAAACCCCCACCAAACAAAAAAGGAAAACACAATCTGCCCATAAAGCTCCAGCTCTAGACCTAAGCACAGATTTTAATGAAGGAATCAGTGAATTAAGCCTCACACTTCAGTTCCTCGGAGGTCTGACTGGCACTTCTAGAGCAGAATCAGGAAAGATGCAGGAGGAAGTTATTTTCTTCTTATAAACCGCTTTTAGTTTGACATGTTATGTATTTTGGGATTTTGATATTTGAATGGAATATTACTAGCAGTGTCAATAATGCATGCAATCTTCTTTAAAATATGTCTCTGGTGAGCATTCCCATTTTGTTTTTCAGGTACAAAAATTGCATCCTTGGGGATCAAAGAGGGAACCCTTAAGGCAGCGATTTTCATCTGCACATGGCAGTTACATGTGTTATGTCCCAGCGTATGCATTTCAAGCCTAAAGGGATTGCAAAAATGGACAAGTTTGTTTGATAGGGAAGCACCTTCTTGCAGAGCAATCCATGGCACAGCACTACACCATTATCACCCACCTGTCACATGTGGCAGTTTCCCCTTGGAGCACTCCCACTGTGGAAAAGTTATCAACTGAGCCAGCACTGGCAACATCCAGTGGCTGCCCAAGGCCAACCCAAACTGTGGTTTAACAAGGTTAATGAGTATTTTTGTAGTGCCTGTCTTTAACTGGGCTACCTGAGCACTACTGTCAGTCCACTCAGCCAGACACAGGGAGGGTGTCTGTCTAAGGTCTAATGCATGAACTTTGCTGGACCAGGAAGATGAGGACACCAGTCAACCCTTTTTCTTCTATTGAGGACAGAAAATGTCAAAAAAATCTTTCTCTTGCCTATTATTTGAATTATTGGAAAGAATATATGTTTGGGGATAAGCTTTGAAATCACTTTCAATTTCTCTTTTCACACTAGATTTAGCCTCTGAAGGACATTTTCTCAGCATGGCACAACATTGGCAGAGCCCTTTCTTGCAGAAGCTGTGAAATTCAGTCAAACCTTTTTCATCAGTACCCTCGTATCATGGCTGGAAACAGCATGAGCCAGCAAAAGCAGGTGTCTGTCATTGTACACCCAGGGTTTTTCCAGGATAACTAAAAGGCGTTTAGCCTGCAGGGCTTCTCCTACACCTCTGACTGATGTTGCTTCATAGTTTTGTTGCTAGATGTTTGTGTGGTGACCACGCAGGTGCTGACGGATGGGGCAGCGGGTCTTGGCAAGGAAAGACTACAGTGACCTTCCTATCACCCCCAAGGCTTACTATGGGATCCCTCTTCCAGCTCATGTCTCAGCTGTTCCTGCTGCAGCTACTGGGTTGTTATATGCTTTGCAGCAAAGCATGCAAAGATAACCCCCAATCAGTTCTCTGAATTATGATCATTTAATAGTTATGTCATGAAATAGCTGTTGTAAGGATGGAGGGAGAGTTAGGCCCTGTTGAGAGACGGACAAGACCACCAATTTTCATAGCAAGCACGAGGGATATAGATACTTAATTCATCTGGGCACATTTGAAGTTTTTAACCTGCATACCCAAGCCTGCTCCCAGTAGAGCAAATGGATTTTAATAGAGATAGAAAACAGCCTGTGTCAGAGAAGCATCCCATTGATTTTTGTGCATTTACCTGCTTAAACACAAAGGATCTCTGATAAATGTTTGAAATCAGTGCACCAGCAAGACCCCAGCAGCCTTTGTACCAATGCAGCTGTGAAGCCCTGAGACAGCATGGAAGCAGGCTGACCTCTCGCTCCTTTTGAGCTGGCCCTTGGATGTGCAGCAGCTGCCCTGCCTCTATTCAGTCTGCTCTGTGCAGACATTTTTTTTCCCCCAAGATGTGTCAGTTCCACGAACAGAGAAATTCAGCAAAATGAGGGCAAGTGTCACCCGTACTTAGCATTATCAATGCACTGAGGAAGAAAAAAGAGCCATAGAAATCGACATTTCCACACATAGCAACACAACTAGATGGCTGATCTGTAACAGCCATGTGGTTATCATACTGATTAGTCAAATAGCATGTCCACAGCACTAATACACACTTAACTGAAAATATCAGGGGGGATCCAAAGCTTTAGTCTAGGATAAAGTCTTACATATTATGCCAGACAGAACAAGGACAAGCTGCTACAGAGTCATCTACATCTTAATCAAGCTCTGAATTAAACAGGAGGTTTGATCCTATTACTGTAGTCATCTACTTGCAATTTTAGCAGGGAAGGGAAAGGCACAGAGAGATTTTCAATAGCCTCCCTCTTGTTCCTCAATAGCAAAAGTACTTCTAGCAAAGTCGAGGCTTTTATGCCAGTTGTGTTTGCTGTACACATTTTTCAAACCAGTAGGCCTGGCAGCTAGCACAATCTGGGTCAGCTGAGATACTCTGGTCCTTGAAGTGGCTTGTTTGTGCAAATAACTTGTGAAATCTGGTTCTCCAAACACAGCCACATTTTCACATTTTTATACTCTTACTTGTTTGTTTGTTGGGGTTTTTTTAACAGAAGGTTTATTTCTGCCTTCCTTTGGAGGTTTCTTAAGAAGGAGGCAAAAGTATTTTACCCTTCAAAAGAAACAGGTTAGAAAATTCAATAGTGCTTCATGTCTCTTGCCAACCACAGCAATTACCCAAGTTATGGCAAATATGTAAAGAAACACTTTTCTCTCATTGCCATCCTTGTTGATAATAATAAAAGACTGATAAGATATTAAAAAGCTCAAAATGAAAAATATGTATGGAGAAATTAAAAAATGAATTAACACACAATTGTTCTCCCACAGGGTATCTCCTTTATTTAAGGGAAATCTTCCAGTTTGGGGGAAAGGTTTTTAGGAATAACTGTGGTTTAATTTTTTTTTTATTATTTTTATCTTATTATCTTAAAGAACCAAAAAATCTAAAATGGGCTATGGAAATTGAGGGAATAGTCCTGGCTGTCTTTATTAGAATTAAATCCCAAGGAACAGAAATATCTTTAATGTGTTGCTCTTTGTAAATGAGGAGATTGCACTTTTGCTTTTTTTTTTTCTCCCAGACAACAGCAAAAATATATCCAGCATCTTGGAAAGTAAGAATACAAAGTGATCATACTGAGGATAGTTTTGCATATTTTTTTTATTCTTTGATAAGGTACTGTCTAGTCCCCCTCAAAGAATGCCCCTTTACTGGAGAACCATATAATGAAAGTTATATTTATTGTTTCCTTAAGGCATTAGGTCCTAAATAAGCTTAAATCCAGAGCAGTCCCTGACTCATCCTTGCACTTCCAGCCTGCTGTCTGTCTCTGAGTTGCCACTGTCTACATTATCCACCATCCCCTTTGAGGACAACCTTAAATCCTCTCCTCATCTGCATAGGGCAGGACGGAGATCTACTTCTCTGGGAGAAGCTTTGCTGCAAGGATCAGTGGGACAGATGGAGGCAGAAAAGGATGGCTGTCATTCCCCATCCTACAGCTGTCTCTATAGGTGACAGTTGTACAGTCATTTCTGCTGGAGTGCCTTCAGTCATCTCAAAGCCTTGAAGTTACATATGTAGTTTTTATTAAAGTACAGTTCTCAAGTGAGGGCAATGGTTATACAGGTGCTCTCATATCCATTTCCCTCTCTACCTCACTGTTATTTAAGACGAGTGAGGAAGAATTTCACTCGTTTGAGGTGGCAGATTAATTGGAGGGGAAAAGCAGGGGTGTGCTGCTCCTTTTTACAATGCATGTATAGGCACTATGCTAGCCCTCTCAACATCCTTCTCTTCCTTTAACATCATCTTCATCACTGCTTCATTGACCTCATTTAATGTTTTCCTAATTGGCAGAGATGTTAAAAAATTTTTATTTTTGCTGCTCACTCTTCATTTCTTGCTTTTCCTAATTTTAGACCATTGCTCTTAGTTTGACTCCCTTAGTTATTTCCCCCCAGTCTTTCATATTATTTCCCTGAATATATTTTCTTACTGGCAGTTCTCACAGCCCTCGTTCTTATTTTCTCTGAGCAGCATTAAACTTGCAATAGGAAAAGATAATCAGAGACTCTCTGTCTGAGTGTAATTTAACTCTACCTAAAAATGGTCTTATTTATTGTCTGGTGATATGCACTTTATTCTGTTTCTGTATGGAACACCTTAAATGGAAAACTAGAGCATTTCACAAATGAAGGTTTTGTGGTTTTTTAAACTTCAGACTGTGCTGATTTAAAAATATTAGAGAAGTCTAAGCTGTGGCAGTGCGGTGTTAAGTCTGAATGAAGAAAAGTGTGACAGTTAATAAAAACACATACATTAATACGGTTGTGCTGTCAAGGACCTGAGCATCAGTACAGGCTGAGGGCAGTCCAACTCTATCAACAAGTGAGGTCATTTGTGCAAGCATCATTAAAAAGATGTAAAAACCATTTCAGAAATCCCAGACATACTAGCTTATTTCTCTTCATGACACTGTAAGTCTCTGTTAGGCATCAGAATTTGTCTCAGGATGCATAGGTATGTCTCTCGGCCGTAGAATCCCTTTCTGTAGGAAACACAGTGAGTTGCGAATGAATGTGCTTACCATTGCTATCAGGGAGTTTCCTCCTTTAAAACCAGGCAATGTCAATAGCTGTCTTTTTATTGCATATGTCCCAGTATTCAGAAGCTTCATGCACAGTGATAGGACAAGGGGGAAGAGTTTTAAACTAAAAAAGCAGAGATTTAGACTACATTTAAGGAAGAAATTATTTACACAGTGGATGGTGAGGCACTGAAAGAGGTTGCACACAGATGCTCATCCTGAATGCCCCATACCTGCAAGGCCAGGTTGGATGGGGCTCTGAGAAACCTGGTCTAGTGGAAGGTGTCCCTGCCCATGCAGTGGGATTGGAACTAGATGATTTTTAAGGTACCTTCCAACACAAAAAATTCTGTGATTCTATGATCACATGGATAAATGAATTAGCTTAAGTTTGGCCAATAAGTAATCAGTCACTTCAGTAAAATTTATATATGTAGTTAAAGTTTTTTGTTTGTCATTCCTTTGAGGCAATTGCTTGAGGTGGGGGTTTGACACAGCACAAAACAAATAATGAAGAATGGAGCTTATCTTTCTGTGGAAATAAAATATTTTTTGGCTTCCTGCAAAGTGCAGGACTCAAAAATGTTGTCTTTAATCCCTGCCTAGATACTGCACGTCCAAAACAATTATCATTTCAAATTAAGGCAGAAAAATGTACACAAGATTGTAATTATCAGTTACTCAGCTGCTGCTTTTCCTTTTATTCTTTTCCAAATCTTCAGAAACTGATAAAGGTCTTTCATTATTGTTTCTTTCCACCAGCATTTTCATGAGGTCATAGCAAATGCAAAGTAGTCTTTAATTAATTTTTCTTTTGCAGCAGCAAAGTGCAGTAGGAAGCTCTGTCCTTTCTTCTGAGAGACAGCTGAGATTTGGAGGACTAAATTTCTTGCCCACTGCCTCCATGGTTCCAATACACCGTGCCACATCATATGCACTTACAATCTTGAATTCCATGGGTTCAAGAGTTTTGTTTCAGTCTGTTTCCTTCCTCAGTACAGAATTCAGCAGATCAGGAAAAATTCAGTGGGAGTAAGATGTTGCCACTCAAAAACCCTGCGATATTTGTTTGGCCATCTCTATTTTATTTCTCTATGAGATATGAGTGCCACAGGGTGGGTGCACACATTGGCTATTTGCAAGGCCCTTGGCCACATGCAGACTAGTTCAAGGCATCATCCCACAGAATCAAAAACAAGGTGTGCATGCATTCTGATGGGTGTCTCAGTGGGGATGAGAGGGGGATCAGGACAGACATGCTGGATGGCTCCCTGGTGCCATTGGATTAATCTCTGCACTATCGATCACTGATCACCAGGCTGCATCATCTATCTTCCTCTTCTCCTCCTTGATTGAAAATCATTCAGAGGAGACTTATTAAGGCCAAAGAAAATGTATGTTGATTCTAGGAAAGGCAATGTAGAATAATTGCTCAGGACCTGCCATTTTAAATGCTTCTTAGTCTGTTTTTAATGCTCCTTCACTTTGGGGGGAAATTGCTACAAAGTGGTTGTATATGCCAATAATAGAAACTGGTGCATAATGCTCATTAAAGCCTTAACAAGGATGAAAAGGAGGATCATCAGGACATATAGAATTGATGGTGTTGCATTAAGTATTATAAAGCAATCCTAATTACAAAACATTCCAGGTCTTCTATCAATCATCATTCTTTGGTTCACCTTTTCTGTTTTGATCCCTGCACACATTACTCACACAGACAGAACCAGGTCCCTTGCTGCCTCTACTGTGCAGTCCCGATGGTGGTTATTGAGAACACACCTCACAAGGAAAGAAACCACAGCACTAAACGCAGCACAGACTGGGAGAAATGTCTTGGTTCTGCAGGGCTCACAGCACACATTCATCTTTTAAATGACCAGCGCAGTGGTTCTACTACATTTGCCCATTAATGAAAGAGAAAAAAGCATTTCAAAACCAACATTTTCCAATTAAATCTCCGTTACTGTTGGGAATGGGGTTTTAACTATCTTTCAAGGTATGACCTTTGTGTGTGCTGGTGTGCGTAAGAATAAGCAGACTTGAAAGATATTCAGTGATTTGCTGTTCTCTTTTGTTCCAAAATAGAAAAAGAAAAGAGAAACAAAAATTCAGTTGATGGGAGAAAAAAGTAATAAAAAGGGAAGTTTCATGAACAGAGGATTTTTTTTTACACTGAAATCAAAATAGTCTGTACTTAAAACATTCTAAAGCTGATTTTTTAATCAAAATACAAAATTCTGCTAAAAAAAAAAAAGGTTTAAAGTGAAAGGAATAAGTTTCTGATTTTCATAACCAGTGTTTTACAATCATTTTATTAACAACTTTTAGTTATTTATAGAACACATCCTTAAACCCAGTAGGCATACTTTAAAAAAATATTAGAAAAGTTTTGATGAACTTTTTCTGTCTAGCTGTGCTCCTGCTGTCCTCTGCTAATAAGCAACTCAAGCTGCCTAAGAAACAACATGAGACCTGAGAAAAGGCATGAGACCAGCTCTGAACTGCCTGGTGGATGCTATGCAGTCACTGAGCATCAAGGGATCTCAGCAGATCCAGAGCCTGCTGAAAGGTATGAAAAGCTGCCCAAATAATTGCAGCTCACTTTGATCAAAAGACAATGCTAAACAAGGGGCAAAATTAAATAATAATAATAATAATAACAACAATAATATTTTAAAAATAAGAAAGAAATTGTAAAAGCTACTTTTGGCAAAGTAGTCAGTCTTAAAGGGTTTCCCTATGCCATCATTAAATAATTCAAACTTTGGCACCAAAGTTTTATTATAAAAGAAATGCAAAAAATAAAATTTTTCTATGATAATTCTTAAAAATTCATGTTGCTTTAACCCAAATAAAAATAAATTTGTTTGCAGTCAGCCTAGCTACATACTGATGTTACTGGTGGAAGTCTGATTGCTGATTTCCTTACTCATCAATGTTGCTCTTATCTAACAACTATCTATCTAACAAACCATGATACACTTTGGGTGCTGCAGGATTTCACATAAACAATGGGACAACAGCTGAATGGGAGCATGAGTTATCCATATTGTATCACCCATGAAGCGTCACTGTGCTAGGACAGCCAAAAATTCATCTTTCAACTAATTAAGATGAAAATATCACAGTTCCATTCAACAAATATAAACATACTGATTTGACAATTCTAAAATCAAAAACTCTTGAAAAAAATACAGGTCTTGCCTCCAGATGATAAGCTTTTTAAACAGATAGAAGTGAAAAAAGTGCTCTGGATTTTCTTGTTGAAAAAAGATAGAAAATAATGTAGGGAACACATATTTGTTATTATTATTTATTATAATGATGGTAGGAAAATGGGACTGGAATGAACTTCCATGTAGTGTAGTGGCTTGCTCTTATTGCCACTACATCAGATGATCACTGTACTGTAAATCCTCAGCTAACCCAGTTGTTTCTCTTGCTCCTCTCAAGAGTGCTTTACTAAATACCATCATGTTCTCTCTGAGGAGAGGAGACCCCCTGGGCTCGTCTAGATAAGTCATGGAAACTCTTGCAGCTGGTGGTACATGGGGCTAGGATAGACACAATTTATGCACAGCGATCTCTAGCTCTAAGCTGAAGGAGCAGGGTTTCTTCCATTCACACCTCAAGTCACTGCTGGTACAGTGTTTGGTGCAAATCGAGAATGTGACCTGGACTTTGCTATCTGAGACTGACACCTTAACCCCTCTGGCACTGCTTCTCTTTCACTGAAGGATCACCACTATTCCTTTTCCCCTAAGGAATAGGAAGTTGAAGGCTTTTTAGTTCTTTGGGAACTTTCACTGAGTATATATGGATTTCATTACTCTGATTGTGTTGTAGTGAGACAGTCGATGATACCATCCTTCCCTTAATATGCATTCTAGCATTATTATGTGAAGCCGTAAGTTTTATGTAAATGTTGGATGGGTCATCAGGGTCCACTAATGCATTTTCCAGTTGTCTCTCTTGCTCTCTTTCTGTCTTTGTTTCTCCTCTTGTGTTTTCAGCATCTAAGGAAAGATGCTGTGAACGACATGCTTTGCTTAGAAGAGCTTACAGAGAGATATAAAGTCACTAAACTGAGGGATGTTGCTACCCTGCCCCAAGCTGCCTTGCAGAAATGTGGGGAATGGGAAAGCACAAGGACTGCATTCATCCCAAACTGCAGCTCTGCAGCAGCGCTGTCTCAAAGTGAGCTTGTCAGACATGATCTGTTTTCAGGGGAGCTTGATAACAAATGAAAAATCAAAACTAAAAGCTATAGTTCCTGTTTGGTAACCAGTGTACTATGCACACACTTGCCTCGGTCCCCTTCTGTGGGACGGGGTTCCATCTTCCATCACTGTGGGGCAATAATGACCATTATGTAACTTCCCCATATTCAAAGGTAGACAATAGCTTGTGATAAAAGCTTTAGGAAAACTGGAAGCCTGTCAGAGACATCCTAAGCTGGAAACCATGAACAGGCTATTGGGTGTTTAACAGCTACCAATGGATCTGCTCTTTCCAAACTAGATTAATTACTTGATGCTGTGCAGTTATATCTTATGGGTATTTCATCTGCAGCAGTGAAGTTGATTATCTCCTGGCCTCATCTCTGTGTGCTACTTTCCTTGTGCAAGGGCAGGAAACTGCTTTGCTTCCTTTTCCAGGGTTGGAGAAATCCGAGAACTAGCAACAATGAGAATGAGGAAGTGAAAGACCTAGGAAAGAGTTGTTGTGTCCATACAGGTCTGGTAGTCCTGAGGTACAATTGAATTTCAAACACTGCTTATTTCTGTCTGCTTCAGAGGAAAGTGGAACCTGATCTCAGTAGCACAAGGCTGGAGAAAAGTTTTGGTTCCAAGCTAACTGTCTGTGAAATAGTGGTTTACAGGACTGTGCTGCATTACTAATGGGCAATAAGTCGGGCAAAAAGTGACTTTAGCAAAACACTTAATTCTCCTTTCTAAAAGATAAATTATATTTCAGAGTCAGGGAAAGCAAAAGTATTTAAGCAGCAGAGTGAGGCATGCTATTTTTAAAATACTAGTCTCCAATCCACTTGAAGCTGCCTCAAAATCAACCCTTTTACTGTGATAGACTATTGTAGACAACAAGCAGGTTATATTTATTTGAATATTACTTGAAAATTATTTTATTTCTAATATCTATTAACCCACACCTAGCTCATTTTGAAGACAGCAATTTCTGTGTGAGCACAGTTGATACCTCTGCTTTTGAATACTCCACCGTGACTTAATTTTGTTATTAAAGAGAATATGAATTTTAAATATGAGTGCCTTAGAGTCTCTGACCTTAGTTAAGCTTGGATATCCAAAGAATGGTAAAAAAGCTGGTGAAGAGCAAGTCTTATGAGGAGTGGCTGAGAAAGCTGAGATTGTTTAGCCTTGAGAAAAGGAGGCTCAGGGAAGCCCTTATCGCTCTCTGCAACTACCTGAAAAGAGGTTGTCAGTCCCATGTAACAAGTAATACTACAATAGTAAATGGTTTCAGGTTGTGCCAGGGGAGGTTCAGGTTGGAAAAATGTCTTCACTGAAAGAATGGTTAAACACTGGAATGGACTGCATGGCAGAGTGGTCTAGTCACTATCCCCAGAGATATTTAAAGATGTGCAGACGTGGTGTTTAGGGACATGGTTTAGTGGTGGACTTGGCAGTGCTGGGTTAACAGCTGGACTTGATGACCTTATGGGTTTTTTCCAAATATTCTAAAATATTCTATATTTTAGAATACACATCTGGGTATCATTTAATTCAAATGAGAAATCTAAAATAAGTTCTTTCAATTTTCTTTGCTTTTCTACGTGCTTTGTCCCCCTCCAGAAGGACACAGTACAGCATTTCAAGATCCATGTAGTATCAGTCCATCATTTAAAATTTTTTCTGCACATTTGCTTACTGCAAAAATCTGACTAGCTTAACAGAATGAGTTTTAATGAGCTTACCTCAATTTAACATAGACATGCCTGCACTTCTGCATCTATATTTTTCATGAAATCATAAAGAAATGTAGGGTCTGTTTAGCCATCTGTTAAAATTTGTTTAATTTAAGTTGAACAAGCTGGTTTACATTAAAATCATAAAGGATAGCAAAAGGTTATGAAGACACCCAAAAGCTCTGTTGAAATATGCACACTAAACTTCACCTAGTGCTAATGGTCACAACTTTGTTATAATGTATGAAATAGCATTCAATGAGTGCAAAATGAGGTATTTTTTTTTATCAGTTACTTCTCTGTTCATCTTTTCAATCAGTTGCATGGTGTCATGCACAATGTATTAAACTTCATTGCAAAAAAAAAGCCAGTGTTGGCCGAATTACAGTGTTGCCCATCTCCACAGGGACATCCTGGAGAAAATAAAACACAGTCACACTAAAGCAAAGAAAATTATAGAAAAAACATGAAGGTATAAATTTCCTCTTCCCTCTTACTTATCATGGATTTTTCTTTAATAGATGAAATTGATTGGAGGCTAAGATACTCTGCTGTTACATTGACATCAAAACAACTGCAGGTTTGCCTTCAAAGATTGCCAGTGCCCATTTTTATACTCTCCATAATCTCTCCTAGTAAGATACGAAACTTTCATGGGGCCATTAATAAAAAAGTCCATTACTTACAAGTTCTCAGGTTAGAAACTCCAAGCTTTCTCCCATATGATGCTTAGCATGTTTGGGAAAGATGTTCAAAGCAGCTGTACAGCTGCTTTGTTATTGAGTGTCCTGCTCTGCCTTAGTTTTTTCTTTGTTGTGTAACCTAAAAAATACCTCCAAACGGGACACGAGTTAGTCTTCAGGTACACCAAGTCTTACCATTTACAACAATGCTCTAGTCATTTCCTTTTCCTGAGTTCCTTCTCTTTTCTGTTTGTTATCTAGTCCAATCTTTATTTGCACATGCTTTTGGATGGGGATTTTAAGCTTGCACAGCACCTGGAAAAATCTGCAGTTATGACTGCTTAAGTAGGATTCATCTAAGCAAGCACATATTCATTCCTACAGTGAAGATGTCTGCATCCAAGGCAGTCACTTGGGCTTCACTTACACTTACTACAAATAAACTCCTTTGGGGTTTATAAGTCAAGAATGTATGTTTTGTAATCAATCAAATTGCAGTTACTTATGCTATTTAGTAGTGCTGATGCTCACTTGAAATTTACTATGAGCTTTAGAGTCAACTGGTTTCCACTATCACAGGAAGTCCCTCTTACCCCTGGCTTTTTTATTCTGGATTTATATCTATACATATCTATCTTTTAGTATCCAACAGATTCAGCTTTGTCACTGATTCTAATGACCACCTAGGAAGCCTTGTTTCATAATGTACATGGTGAGTCAGACAATCTAAAGTTAAATGTCACCCTGGGTTTACCCTGCAACACCTCCTTTCTGTATTTCACTGACTTAGTCTAAATGGTTACAGCAGCTACTTCAGCAGAGCCTTGGTTTCAAGCTGTTGTCCAACATGGCAACCTTCTACAGCTAGCTCAAAAATCTCTATGCCAGGCTATTTTCTTTCTAAAGCTACATTTTTCCTGTAATTCAAATTAAAGAATGGAATTACCTAAAGCTCTAAACTTTTCCTGTATAAGAATGGGCTTCTCATCTAAGGGTCTAACACCCTCAGTGGGTTTGAGTGTTAGAGACATTAAGAAAGTTCCGAGAAATTTACTGTCTGGAGGAACAATTTCTGATATTCACTAGTAAGTAAAGTAAGAGAATCCACCTTTCCTAACTTCAGAGACTAAGATGAGTTAGGATTGTGAGTGCTTTAATGTCTTTCTAAATCAATCAACAGATTGTCTATCCAGGAAACAGGAAACTCCCTAGGACAGCTGAGATCTTCATGGCCTAAGAGATCTCTAAATATGTGTAGCATCTTCCACTAAGACAGGACGTCCTAAATTAGACAATTATATTCTGTACCTGAACTAAGGCTGCATAAATCTGGTCAAGGATGCAAGCATCATAAATACTTAAAAATTATTTAATCTTTAATTCAGCAAGTTCAGACCTGACATATGGAGTTTTAAGGGGAATGTTATTTCCCTTTAGAAAGTGCAGGCATTTCTGGAATATTGAGTACATATTTTTCAGAAGACTCTCCCTTCCTTATTGCTCCCTGATTATGTTAATTTATAATTATAATACTGCCGTTTTTCTATTAACAGGTCTTTTGATAATAACATCCATACCAGATGGCTGCTTTATCTTCTTCCCGCTTTATGGAGCTTTCCTTTGTGCTCTAGCACCTTCTCTAGATTGCAGAGATACACTTCTGTACCCTCAATGTTAAGTCTGAATCCCTTAAAATTTGTTCTTCCCACTGGAATTAACATCAATTACACAAACAATTCTTTCCAATTTAGTCAAACTGATACTTCTTAAAAACATTAAGCTTTCCTTTTAAGGCTCTTTTGCAAGTTTCTCTCCTTGTTACTCAACATCACGGTGAGGCTGATATCTTTCACAGACAAAATGACCTGTCAGAGTGTCTTTCCCCAGTGAGGTTTATTTGCTCCTGGAATGCTGTTCTTTCAATTTTGTCCAAACCAAACCTAGCCTGCATTAATAATTTTCTGTCTCAAAAGGAAATGAGTGAGATCATCCAGTGCCATTTCTCAAAACAGAAACAAGTTAAGCCTTGCCTTTTCTGCTTTTCCCAGCATTCTCCCAGGGACAGAGGGGAAGAGACCATTTATAAGGTACCCAAATATAGAATGCGGGCTGATGTTCAGTGTAAATATTGTACCCTGCTGAAGGAAGCAGCAGCATCTGCTATGCAGAAATCCAGGAGCGCTTATTTTACATCCTGGCTTTCCAGTAACTTTTAATTGATTTGTTTCATCACCATATACACATACTTCATCATTTTTCCCCCTTTTATGTTTGCTTTTTCTGGGCTTCCTGGCTGCTACTGTAATACAAATAAAACTGTGTGTCCAGACTGTGTCTTCCTTTGAATGCAGGTCTTTCAGAAATGTTCCAAATACAATTGTGGGGACTTAAACTGCTCATACAATTGAACATTCAAGTGGTGGCTTCATCATCTGGAAAAGTTTGAAGCTGGTGTTTCGTTTCTCATTAGCAGTAGACAGATTACATTTATTTTAGAATCTGGATTGTTGCCATTCCATTACTCTACATCTCTCTCTGGATCTGGCATGAGAAATCTTTGTAAGGTCCAAGTACCTGCTGTTTTGTTTATAGATACTAACAGAATTTGGAGTATACACAGTACTAAACACCAGGAGAAAATTAAACCAAATCACATGTCCTTAGGGATTCTTTATCATAAAATGCAATATCTCTCTAGATAAATTAACGAGATAAAGCACACTCCTTCAGCTCAGTTGCAATTTTATTTCAGAGAAGAATTGTAAAAAGATTAGCATGTGAATATCAAACTGGCTCAAAATTGTAATTAACACATAGTAAAGCATCCTAACTGAGGAAAGTCCCTGACTGCAGAGAGGGGGCTTTGGATGAATAGCACATCACTTTGGAAACTTAGCAGTCTTCCGTCCTTGCTGGAACCAGGTTAGAAAGTTGTTACTGCAAGTTTTATTGCCAGCTACTGACATGTTGCACCCTGGAAAGAACGTGTTCCCATTTCATTGAGCTTGCCTTGAGAAATCCCCGTTCCTCCAGGACTATTAAGCAATGCTCTGTTGCTCTTGGTCATGGCAAAGTGATTTCTGGGAGAGCAGGAAGGATAATCTGTAATTACATATGTCCACTGTGTAATTTCACAGGTTTATTACCATACCTAAGTACAACAGGTAAAGACCCAGTGACAAAGCAAAGTGGAATCATATGCTAACCAGTGTGTGGTGCCATTGAAACCCAAGAAGCATACGATGTCAGCTCATTTTGCCCATTTTTTTTTTTTTAAATCTCTCAATGGAGATTTTTTTGGAGGCAGAACAGACAGGATATCCAAATTAACTCTGCATTTGTTTTTTTTCCTTTTCAAATTACCCCCTTTCCTTTCCTTTGTTTTATTATTTGAGGTTATCATGTACCGTAATAAAATGCATCTTTTCAGTGTCCCTATCAAAACAAAGACCCTTCAGTTCTGTTGACATGAAATATTTCAAAAGAGAGGGAAAATATTCTGTTGTTTTTAATTTTTAATTTTTTTTTTTCCTTGGAGAACTTTCAAATGTGTTCCAGTTGGGAAGAAATCCAAGCATCAAAATCCTAAAATTATTTGGAAAGCCCAGCTGGCATTGTCTGCAAATACTGTGCTGCTACTCAGGATTATATTCATCCAGGCAGCACAGGCTCAGCACCTAGAACTAGTCTCTGGGTGTAAGAGATCTGGCATTATCCATACCATTGATTTCCTTGGTGAGTGAGACCAGTCATTGGCTCTCTCTCTATTTCACTGTCCTTATCTATGGAAAGGGAAGGAATGATATCGAACATCTTTGTTAAGCGTTTTGAGATGTGTTGAGGAGAAAGGCATGGCCTTCATCTGCTCTTGGCCTCTCCAGAGATTTTACAGCACAAATGGAATGCATTCAAGGGGCCTTGGTCAGGAGAAAGGTTTGCCAACGGAGAGCATACTCTCTGAAAAACAGAAACTGAAGGGAAGAAAATAATCAGAGCACATTAAAAAAGAGGTAGATGCTGGCAAGCAGAAAACACTTCAAGATGTCCACATATATTTCAAAAGTTTTCAAAGGCCTCCTAGGCAATCTCCTTCCATTTAGAAAGGTGGATATTATAGGAACAGCAAAACAGAAAAGCTAAGTATCTGAAAGACCAGGCTAAGACTGCTACAGCGTGGAACCTTTTCTCTGGAGTTCTGGGTGAAAAGCTTTGACCCAACCAACAGCCAGGCATTTGTTGATGATACAAAACTGCTAGTCTCTTCTAACAGCGCATTTCATACAGGCTGTGCTAGCTCAGGGGCTGTATAACAAACCTCTTATAAGGACCATCAAACTGTCCTGCATGCTAAGGATTTCTTCCTGTCCAGATGAGACATTAATGAGCACAGCATCTGAAGATCAGTAATGATAAAAACAATACCAATAGTAGTAACACTACTAGCAGGTAAGACCTTGAGCCCAGCAAGACAAAAATTAAACATTAATTCAGGATGAAATGTTATTTTCATGCCATAACAGAAATATTTGGTTCTCCACAGTAAATATGCTCCCTATGCCTCTGTCTATCCATAGATATGCATGAAGTATCTCCTTCCGTAGAAAAAGTAACTAACCTGGGACCCTTAAGCAATAGAGTAAAGAGGGTTTACTGCTGCTTCTTGTAATACAAGAACTAGGAGGGTCTCAGCAAAATTGTAAGTCAACACACTAAAACCAAACCAGAGTAGACTCCCTTCCTCACCTTACAAATCACAAAATTAAATGTGAAACTCATTGCCACAGGATGCTGTGGAGATAAGTATAAATAGGCTTTAAAAAGTACAGTGATCCTCTTGAAGGACATGTACAGCAGGCAGTAATAAATAGAATGGTTCAGGAGTAGGCTTCAGCTCAGGGAGTCTGCAAGTATCCAGTAATATCATTCATTATTGTTTCAGTTATTTCTTCATAATCTATTACTCTTTGTTCCACATCAAGCTATTTGCACGTTTAATCTGATCCAGTACCTGAGCTGTCACTAAAACTTAAAGTGAATATAAGTTTGGAATATTTTTTATTTTATACTTCATGAAGCAGTATGATCAACAAACAGAAAATCAGACTAAAAAAGACCCAGGAGTTGCTCACAGTAGACACTGGCACAGTATGCTATGTCTGCAAAGTACCTATGAATAGCTTCCTTATTTTTGTAGTCACAGTAAGGTACAGTATGTGTCACCTCTGAAATTTAATGAACCCAGAACTCCAGGAAATGAAAGTGAAAATGTAGATCTTAAAAATGTATCTTTGCAGATGGCTCAGGCAATGATTTTTTTCTAGCAGGGAAATAATTTTTTGGTTTTTAAGTTCACTAAAGATATATCCACAACATTATGCTACATGAGATGTTGTCTTAAGAAGTGACATATCAGCACGTAGGTATAGAGAACTGATATTTAAAATAGAAAGAAAAGTCCACTCTGAGTGGGGACAATTGTTTCTTCCTGGAGGTGAAGGGAACAAGGCAGAGTTCTTCAAGTGTATGGATGTGGAAGGTTACAGACCTTTTTTTTTTTTTTTTGGGGGGGGGCAGGGTTGGGGAATTGTTCTGTATTACTTTATGGTGTTCCTTCTTGGCAGAAAGTCTCTTGCCTTTCTTTTGTGCCTTCCTTGCACATTATCTTTCTTATGCTAGCTGTGGGAAGTCTTGTGGGAGGGTGGGTGATAGTAATGCCCCTTCTTTAAAGACAGGGCTCCTGAACCCAGCCTCCTCAAGCCTCAGGTTCAACTGCATGCTGTTCCAGGTGCTAATGCCATCCAGTACCCAGCCAGCAGCTCCTGGCTGTGTGCCAAACATTGTACACATGGCTGTACTGTGCATTTGGAAGGGTGTCTTTGCTTCGTGTTTTTTCTTCAGGTAAAGGCAAATTGACAGACTTTGCATCCAGCTACAGGCACATGGATGACAATTTAGTCCCAGTTTTGAAGAATACCTGGATTTGAATATTTGAAACCCATGGAGGTCTGCTAAGAATAGGACAGAGTTTTCGGTTGATTGCATTGTTTTCCTGACTGCTCCTTTAGGAAAAGGTGCCTTAGCCTTCACCAGGCACAGGGAATTTCACACCAATAGATCAGGCTGTAGTGGGTTGTTGCACAGGCATTAGTTCTGTTCCTCAGATTCACTCCCTCAAATGACATGGCTTACTCGTTTTCATTCTCTACCTCACTCACCTTCAATCTTGAATGAGACAAGACGAATAATAAAATAAATCAGCTTTAATAAGCAAGATTCATGGTCAGATTGTTACCTGCAAAACTGCAAACCTGTTACAATCAGTGGAATGTAACCGCAATCTTTAAGTAAATTTAACAGTTGAATATTTTTCCAGTTGCTTAGTTTTTATTAGATTTTATTACCTTTGAATTCCTAAGTTGTTATTATGAATCCTTTTTACAGCCCCAGAAGAATTCTGCTTTCAGGCACTCCCAGGCATGAAATATTTGTATTAGCACTGGACTCTCAGTTACATCAGCTGGATTTCTCACTAATTTTTAAGATAAATGAAGTATTGCATTGTGTGCATAGCATAAACAGTTGTTACTTTGCAGGTCAAAACATTTCTCAAACACCTTACTTCTTGTGTGAGATGTCTTATGGTGGGGTTTTTGTTACGTTTTGGGGGTTTAATATTGTTTGGGGGTTTTGGCTGTGTTTTGTTTTGCTGCTTGTTTGATAGTTTGAGGTTTGTTTTTTTTTTCATTCTACCTACACTTCAGGTGGAATAACACAAAGGAACATGTAGAGTACATGTAAGAAGACATTGCATTGTTTCAATACTCTGAATATGTCCATAAATACTTCTATATCTTTATCTCATTTCCTGTGTTTCTTCAATCACAATTAGCTGTTCAACTGTTTTGCCAGGCAAGTATGGAGTGCATGTATATTATATGAACAAGTGCAGAGACAGATTCAGTAACATACCTTGGTCTATAGACTTCCTTCATCCTACACACTAACTCCATGTCAGAGCCTGTAGTGTTACCGCTGATTTATGCCAACCTCATGACTGCAAAAACCTAAAATTGAAACAATGGACAAGGCTATCAGTAATCCATCAGCTACTGGGGAGTTGATTCACATCATTAGCAATAATCTCACCACAGGCTATTTAATTGCAGCTTTTCGTCACCGAGGCTTCCCTTTTGGTCCACATCCTCTCCTGCTGAACTTCTGGCTTCTCAGCCAAGCTCCCATGTCAGCGCCCAGCTGCTACAAAAGAAGCAACAAGTCACCTGAGTTCCAAGACTGCACTAAATCAATAAGAGCAGTAAACCAGCCCTTGGAAGTGATTCCTCTGCTAAGGCACATTTCTTCTCTGTCACTATCACTTTGATGTAATATCAGTTTCACAGATGAACACCAGACATGCCCACTGATGTGAATCTCCCTGCTGTGCAAAAATACCCAAATATAAAAAGAAAAGTGAATTAAGCAAACCTTTTTTATTTCACAGAGCACAACTGGTAAAAATTATTTTTTCTTCAGCACTTTAAAAATGTAGTTGTTTTAAAGGTTGTCTAAATTTGCAGTTTGGCTTAAAGATCTGTCATCTCTCACTAGAAGGATAGTCTGTACCTTTGTTACATCTTGGATTGAGCCAAGGAAACAGAAAACCACTTACAGAATAGTCCATGAATGGCCATCAATTCTTAAAGTCTTGCAGGTCAGACAGATTTGAGTGCATTTTCAAGCATCCATGAACTAAACTTCCACAGAATTCTCTTGCAAACAAAAACATGCTAATGAGCTATTTTTCTTAAAATAAAACTTAATTGCAGAAAGTTGAACTTTTTGTACCCTCTTACAAATCAGGTATGACAAATTGTTACTTGGAGAGGTCCTGATTTAGTAAACTAAAAGTTACCTGCACCTATTATTTCCAAGCAAGACTGAACACCCTGTAAGTATCCACATCATCTTACACTGTCTGGGCTATGCCATTGTTTTAGTATAGCCTGGCTGTTATCAAGGAGAAAAAGTCAATCACACTCACTCTTTACTCACAAGTATAAGACAGAGGTGACTTCTGCACAGCAATGCGGGTGCCTCAAAGCTCCTTTCAAGGTGCTGTATTCCACAGTGGTGATTCTGACACCACCTGGGCTGACCATTTGTTATTTACAGTCAGGAAAACAGAGTCCTTAGAGTTTCACAGTGATCAAGGGTATTGCCTGAAGCGAAGCCATACATACAGTGAACTCTTAAAGAAAGCTTTCTTTGAGAAAAGGTAAAAAAAAGATGAAATGCACTAATCAAGGACATTCTGAAGGAAAAGGATGATATTAAAGGGAGAGATTGTGGCTCAGAGCCATAGGACCACACTCTTTCCTTAGGGTCACAGGATCCCCAGTACTCTCAAGTGAGGCATCTCTGCATTACATATTGCAAAACATTCCTATTGTGGATACTACTGTGATTATGAAACTGATTTGCTATATTAGTACAGTAAATCTCACCCCCTGCAGGAAAAGATAATATGTCCTTTTGTAGACACCATTCTGCCACTATAATCAAGGTTGTTTCTTTTGGTCCACCTGTTTCTACTTTCAAACCTTCTCAAACCCTCAAAGCAAAGACACTACTGGAACACAGTGTTGTACTCAGGGACTTGAGTCTCTTTAGCTCAATAAAGAGAAGGTGATGAGCAACTTCTGTCTATGAGACTCTACATAGAGAAGTGTGACAATAGGGAGTTCTTTTGTTTAGCAGAAAGAGAAACAATGCTACAGTACTTAAAAGGTGCAAAGTAACAAATTTAGGCTTAGAAACAAGGCCCAGGAAAAACAATTTCCAATTTCATTTACATGGAGACTTGCATACTAGGGACTTTCTTAACCATCAAGAGTCCTGTTTTACAATGTACAATAGTACTTCAGACAGCCATTAATTCAGGGATAAGCCACATGCAGTTTATACAAAATCTCAAATTTATACAAAATCTCAAAGTTATACAAACTATTATGTTATAAGAGTCTAGTTTTGCAATTTAAGAACTACTGGAAATAATAAGGATTTATGTCAAGAAATAGTGGCCTAAGGAGAAATAGGGCCAATGCATCTACTTTGGGGGCCAAGTATATTCTTTCAGTAGAACCCTTGAGTGGTGCCTTATTACAAATCCATCAGGAAGAATTGAAAACTGTCTCTAGAACTTGTCTGAAGTGAGAATTCATTGTGCTGTGAAAAAACCTGTGGCTGTGTGTGCCTAGTGCTACCTAAACTGTGGTTTGAAAAGCTGCATGCACAGCTGAGACCCCTGGCTCTCTGAGATGACCCTCTCACCATGCCATGCCTGTACTTACATGGTGTCTTTTACCTGGACACTGGCATGGTGCTCTGTGCAGGCAGCTGTCTTCTCTGATACACCCCCGGTCCTGACCAAGAAAAATTCATATTTCTGGCCAAGCATCAGTGGTTATGCTCTTATTGATGCTCCTACTTAGATACAAGGAGATTCTGCGCCTGCTTCTCACAGCAGAATTCAACAGCCTCCCTCCTGCTCCTCTGCTCTCACTTTTAATATACCGTGTTTTGGCCAAGCCTGTATCTACCCAGTGTAGCTCAACATTTTTCTATTCAGAGCTCTATATCTCTCACATCTGCACAAGGGCAGACAAACTCTGGAGAATCTGAGACAGCTCATAACACTTGTCTTGTTTTGTCCTTATCCCCACCAAGAGGGTGGGCCCAGGGAGTTACACTCCCTTCCTCTGCCTGTATCACTCCTATGGGTACCCCAGGGCTTTCAGAAAGAGAATGACATGTGAATCCAAAAGCTGCCATGGATAACAAATAAAATCTAATCTGATCAAATCTGACCTAATCAAATGTAACTGCTATTATGTATTAACGTGTGGTTTAAAAAAATACATATTAATAGATCCATTGCACCAGGAAGACTTCTGATTTGAGGGAGAAAAAAAAGAGATTGGAGTTGAATAAATTATAGGGAAATAACAAATGGACCGAAATGGCTCAGAGTACAGGAATTTGAATTTTTATAAGGATTTATTATGTTTACTGTATCTGCATTAGTAAAAAGTGCAACTGCCTGAGCAAAACTTTTTTTCAGCTGACATAGCACACAGCATTTATTTTTCTCCTTTTTTTGCTAAAGAAAGGAGAGGCTTTTTATGAATTAGTGTACTGCAATACTAAGCTTTATATTATCTATAAACTAAGGCAGTAAAAAATAAAAGTCAGATCATTTTAACCTTGGAATGCAATAAGGAATGTGGTGGAGGTGTAAAAATTTAATGCCCTCCAGCATCTGGTTAAATGGTCACTGCTGATGAGTGGGAGTTTTCATTTGCCTCGTAGTAGTATATTTTCACTTCATTTTCTTCCTGAGAGATCTCTGAAGTTTGGGCTGCATTTCCAAAGCATCTAGGTCATGCAACTAGTCTGCTGAGAGAAGATGAGTAGATCTTGACAGAATGTTTTTTTGATAACTTGAAGGTCATCTAAATAGTAAGCCCTTCCCCATGTCAGAGTTGTTTTCATTGTGCTGTGTACCTTGCAACTAAGCTGTTTCAGTCCAAAAAAAAAAAAAAACTAGGAAAGGCATTTCTGCTTGGTAGTTGGCATGTGTTATGTATCTCCTTCAGATCCCAGACCTAGAATTGTTCAGATGCATACAGCACCTGTCTGAATAAAGCTGGTGTCATGCGTTGCAACTGTAGGATAAGCATATAAGATGATAATGTCCTTATTATACAAAGACTTATGCCTTTTACAGTATTTCACTTCACTGTTGCATTCTGGAAAAACAAAAAGATAAATAATTCATCACTTAACCACGTTAAAATACATTTTAATGCAAACTCCCACTTCAGTCAGTGACAGTTTGGATGAAAAGCTCAACTGGTCTGAACGAACCCAAAAATTTCTCCTTCTTTCTATCTACTTGTTCCACATCAAAGCAAAAGAAAAGCAAACACAGGCTCTCTGTTTGAATGGGGTAAACAAGACAGTTTCATAAGCATGGGTTTTGAAGAAAGTGATGCGGATATTTTACTCCTTTAACTGTTTGTTAATACATAAAGTCAAATCAACTGTATCTGAGCAGGTTGTTTAGGATATTTACCATTTTCAAAAAAAATGGTCTATTTTCCTCTGTGTTCCTCCATGTGCTTCTGTAGAATACTGCTTTGTCTTCTCTCTGACCATCCTGACAATGAAAGGTGATGCAGTCAAAGCCCATGGTCTATGTGTTTGTGTGTATGTGTGTCTGTGCCTAGTGCTTGAAAATCCTATGGGATAAGAGCTGCCATATAAATACAAATATAAATCATAGTCTTCTTTGAACTGATGACCCTTTGCTGTTGTCTTTTTTTGACAAGATGAGCAGCATGAATAGGAACTCTCATATTGAAATACCGATAAAACCTGCTCCTTGCTAATTTTTCAAAATCTAGGCAATTTTCACATGTTTAAGTACCTACTGTTGAATTTTTACTTCAAAGTGAAAAATAAATAAGAGACAAAGTTTAGGATAGAATAAACTTTCAAAGCAGCTCTAAACTTGTGGCTTTGATTTGCAGTTTCAGGAATGAAATATTTACTACTGACTGTAACTCTTGTTGAAAGGCAAGAAAATTCAGCTACTTTCTATTTCTTAGACCTACCATTTTTTCTTTTTCTTTTTCCTCTTTTTTTTTTTTTTTGGCTACTGGCTGTTTTCCGTAGTTCAAAAATCCATTACCCACAAAAAAGTTCTGTTGGTTTCTTTGGAACTTTGTGCACTCTCAAACGTTGCCTCAAAGATTCTGTTTTGTCAGTGCCTGGGCTTACATTTCTAACTCAATACTTAAGTCACATCTATGCCAGGTCTTGCTTGTCTCTGAAATGCCATAGAACTTTATCCAAATACTAAATAAAATTTCACATCTAACAACTCTGTATGAAAAAGAATTTCTATTACTATGCTCTCTTCTTTAAGACAGAGACACGAGTTAGTTGTTCATATAAGTTTACTGATTCTTGTTTTTAAACTTCTCTTTTCACTGACATAAATAAGATTTACGTTACAATTGTCTGAAGTTGAAACATATGTTATTTGGAATTTTGGACACCATCAAACCTCACAGATGTCATTGCAATGTTAAAGCAACAGGAATTAACTGACTCTGCATTAGCAAATTGCACTAGCAATTTTAGGGTTTGCAAATTCAGAGATGTTGTTAAGGTAACAATAAAAACGAAGGTGTATCCAGTCTTCTCAGCAGTTGGTCAAATAGCCATAAAGAGTTGGTGCTGTTTCTATTTTATATTGTGAGCTATTTCACTGTATTTCTTCCTGACACCCTTCTTTTTGGTCCATGGCTTACTGGACCTGAACCAGTGACTTCCACTCTTTAATGACATGGAAATTTGCCACCTCCATTGCGTGCCACTGGCTTAGTAAGCTGATTTGATGACACAAGCTGTTCCAAACATAATACATCTAGTTGTCTTTCCCCAAAGGGAAACATAACTTTTATTAGAGGTCAAAAATGATAGATGCCACTGGAATCACATGACCTTTTTTCATTGCCAAAAGAAGCTATCAGTGCCAAGAGTTAAAGTGTTTCTCAGGAGAGTGATTGTCACCATGGTTATGCATGGAAGATAATTCCAGTTCTAGCTTTTGACCCTTTCATTCAACATTTGAATTTTAATAATAGCAATCTTGAGTGCTTAGAAAGGAATGTGACTCCTATCAAAGAACAAATATTTTTGCATAGGGCAATTAATATCTAATGAATCAAGATTCATCAAAGAACTGGCCTTTATGTCTTTTTGTGCTCTAAAGAAGCAAATGCAGTTGAATATAACACACATTTACTGCAACCTGGCAAAGAGAATTAGTAGAAGTCATGCTGGCATAAAATAAATTTTAACAGGAAGTTAGAAATGCCCGATTTGTGAGGAAACTGTGTTGTTTCAGGGGCACCTCTTTCATGTTGCAAAGTTAAGGAAAGCTCAGGAAGTCTTTGCTAAAAGCAGAGGATTTAACTCAACAGTCATTTCATTGTCTAAAAGAGATTGAATTATCCGGTGAAGCAGGGGATATTATTGCCTTTTAAAATGTTGAAAAATCTGGCACTGACATAAGAACACACAAAACTGGTCCTATCTCTCTGTAACCAGGCAGGAGATGAAGTGTGCAGCAGAAAGAAGAATACAAGAATAGACCAAATTCATAACATATCCAGGACCTTGTCCCAAATTCCATAATTTCTGAAGTGTAGACCTTCAGCTGTCTGTGCATTATTGCCACTAATCTTTCCATATGTGTTCATCTGTCTTATTTTTGATGTTTCAGCTAGATGAGACTTACTTTTTCACTGTTCCTATGAGTTTCCCTTAGAAGAAAGGGAAGGAAAAAGGAATGTTATTTTTTAAATTCTTTCTGTGAACTTTCTTGCCAGCTTGGCTTTTGTGGGTTTATTTCCATTGAATTACTCTTGGAAGCCATGAACAGAATCCATCTCACCACAATGCTCATGTTTAAACCTGAGCCAGCCAGTGCCCAGTGCAGGCACCTTCAGGGAACAATTCAACTCACCCGTTGGTTTCAGACATTGACTTTAGGACAAGACTACTCAAGTTCTGATATAATCGTTGTCCTCTTTGGATTCTGAAGAGAGCTCTTTGAGTTCTGAAGATATACAGAATGTGTGTGTGTGTATGTATATATATATATATATATATATATACACACACGTGTGTGTGTGTGTGTGTATAATGATCTAGATGTAATGGGAAACTAAAGATCAACTACAAGCACCTGTATTTGAAGAGAAGAGCCCTGTGCAATGAATATATCAAATATCAAAATAGAATAGTTCTTAAGTTCAGGGTGATATGATAGAATGTACTGTCAAAACAGTTTGCATTCTTTGGTTGCTTCCCCCACTCTCCCCTTTTTTTTGTTTTGTTTGGTTTGTTTTGTTGTGGTTTTTTTCCTGTTGCTTTGTTTGGGATTTTTTGGGGGGCGAGGTGTTTCTTTTTCTTTGTTTTGTTTTTTTTTTTTTTTTTTTTTTTTTTTTTTTTTTTTTTTTTTTTTTTTTTTTTTTTTTTTTAAGAATCTCATTTTCCCACAGAAATTTTCCCATTTTTATAACAGTCAAAATTAGATTTTAACCAGAAACTAAAAAGAAAAAAATCAAAGTCTTTCATCAGAGATAGAGTTTGCTCACCTGTATTTCTGTTTCCTGCAGACCCATACTGACTGTAGCCTCTATATGGAATTACCAGTTCTTTCTTAGGGGCAGAAGGCAACACTGAAGTCCTCCCAGAGTAGGCAGTAGGAACTCATCTCAAAGAATTTGTTCCCTAAGCATTTTGTTCACGGTAACTTCGTTTGCTGAAACAAGTTCTAAGAGCTAATTGCACATTTTGCATTTGGTGAACATGCAAAGTAGCTCTGAGCCCTGTACATAGATCTTTGCATTTGTACTGTGTTCAGATGTCCTTCAGGCACTCAAACAGAAAATTCATCTCTATTTTTTAATTTTATTTCAGTTTCACAGGTTTTGTCTGAATCCTTGTATCTTGCGTAAACAGTGATCTTGAGTGTAAGATTTACTTTCTCCACTGTGTTCCTCACTGTTGCTGTACACTGAGAAGAGACCTTCATTTCATATTATCACAGAATCAGCTGGGCTGGAAGAGACCTCTGAGATCACCAAGTTCAACCCTTGATCCAACACCACTGTGATTAATAATAGATCATGGCACTAAGTACCATATCCAGTCTCATCTTAAAAACCTCCAGGGACAGTGAATCCACCACCTTTCTGGGCAAGCCATTCCAATACCTGATCACTCTCTCTGTAAAGAATTTCCAACCTAAAGCTACCCTGGGTGAGCTTAAGCCTATGCCCTCTTCTCCTATTGCTGGTTGCCTGGGAGAAGGGACTGACCCCCACCTGGCTACAGCCTCCTTTCAGGGAGTTGTAGAAATTCATAAGGTCTCCCCTGAGCCTCCTCTTCTCCAGACTAAACAAGCCCAGCTCCCTCAGCCTCTCCTCATAGCACTGGTGCTCCACTCCCTTCACCAGCCTCGCTGCTCTTCTCTGGACCTGCTCCAGCACCTCGATGTCTTTCCTGAACTGCGGGGCCCAGAACTGGGCACAGTACTCAAGGTGTGGCCTGACCAACACTGAGTACAGGGGAACAATCACTGTCCTGGTCCCTCTAGCCACACTATTCTTGATACAGGCCAGTCTGCCATTGTTGTTCTTGGCCACCTGGACACACTGCTGGATCATGTTCAGCAAAAACTCCTCTTGTGTTATATATGGTGTGGGGTCACTCAAAACACAACTGGGAGTTTTGAAAGTTTTGTGCCGACACTGACACCATCTGCACAGCACCAAGGTCTTACCTCAAGAATAACTACTGACTATGTAGCAGTCTTATTTGCAGTAACCCAAACAGGAAACCAATCCTCATGCACCTAGGGCATAAATATTTAATACTTTTTATCTTATCTCTTGAAAGCATATTTAATTAAAAACTGCAACATTTTTCTTTTCCTCCTTGTAGAAAACTGTAGAGGGCAGGAGTTACAATAATGCAGTGTAAAAACCTTATCTTTGGCATTTTTAGAGAAGCAACATATATTGCTTGCTAATTGCAGCAGAGTATTTTTAGAACATCTTAAATTTTTTCTTCCTTCATGATATTCCCCAGAGAAATATAATAGAGGAAGAGGTAAAGAGCAAGTGGTAGTTCTAGATGCAAGGTCCTTTAGCTCTTCCATGGATCTGTTGCCATTAAATACCAACACCTTGCCTTTTTTAAAGCAATATGCAATCATCTGCAGATGTTGCCGAAGCAGCAGTCAAAATTATTTGGTGGATGGTATCAGATTTTAATTTTTAAGAAGGTTTCAAACTGCTGCCATAATTTTTTTTTTCATATTTATACCAGCAGGCAATTCCACAACTGAGACAGATTTTATTAAATTAATTCTGTGTTTAACAAAACAAAAAACAACTGAAAATAACAGCAAAAACTCTAGCTCTTCCAATGCCAGATGCTAACAGATTATTTCTCTTCCAAGAAATGATTGTGTCAAAATGAAAAAGAAATGGGATTATGTGAAAACCCCTGTTTATATGTGTTAAGAGTTTTTGTTGCAATATGAAGACACTTTAAACTGTAAAATCATAAGGAATAATCAGGAAACTATTTTTGCCTCACTCTTTTCCTACCTCATTGATGGAAAAGCCAATTGTAGATCAAATTGACTTTGTACAATTTTTTGATAGATAAAGCGTATCTTTGGAGCTATTCTTCCAGGTAATATCAGAATGCCATATGCCTTCTGTTGGCAGCAGGTGTTTCACAAAGAAGCTTATCAACACATTTTTGGGCTGCTTTGCAATGCATACTCAGGGGGCTTCAGGCTACAAACCAGTGGGTGAAATACTCTTCCTTTTTGTTATTCCTTTTTTTTTGCCGTAATGCAGAATAACTTGGCCAAATGAGGTCTTTATATTGGTGTTGATCTTGACATAGCTCATATATGAAGTTGATTATTCGAACACAATAAGGACCTATGTATTTGATTGTTTTGTTGTTTTGTTTTGGGTTTTTTTCCCTCTTTGTTTTCCATGCTGAAGTAATTTTTTTTTCCAAAAAAACTTCTTCAATATTTTCATGGGTATTCTGAACTCCTGTCCCCTCTCCCTACATCTGTTTTTCTCTCTCACTTTTATCCCCCCTTTGATTTTGAATTATTAACTTGAATACAAATGCCTCTTCTACTGCTGAAATACATTATTAAGGAAAAAAAAAAAAAAAAAGGCATCTGTTCCAATTACGTTCCTATTCATGGGGCTGTGATTGACTTGAAACAGTTTCCCTAGAGTAAAGGATGGCTTGATTTCTGGGTTGAAACTCAGTTGCTGTGATAGGAATCCTTGCAAAGGAATTGGTGTTTACATCTTACTATTTCTGCAAATGCTTTGTTTATAACCTGAGGTTCTTTCCTCATTGTAACACAAAAATGCAGTACACAATGCTTTTTCAAATACAGGCAACAAGAATTAGGGCAAAACTCTGCTGCAGCACAACACAGCAGGAACCACGGAACAGTAGCACAGATACATACAAAAAATCTCATTTAATTATCAAGTAACCACTGCAGTCTAATAAATTATTACTGTTCATTATTGTTGTTTTATAACGAATCCAAGTGGATTCCAAAATTCCAGGAATGGAATTCTGACCTCTCATGACAATTTTTGTAAAGATATATAATAAACGTTTATCTAATCATCAAAACCTCCCAAGGGCAATTCATCCCATGGAATCCAGACACTTATCTATTTAAAAACTCCTTTTGTTGCACTCTGGAGATGCTTGATCTTCTCTGTCAACCTTGTAGAGAAACCCTTTGACTAGGCTGCAAACACTGTTATAATTAAAATGAGGTGAGATGAGTCCCACATGATATAAATACAGATAAATGGGCCATATTTAAATCAAAATATTATGTGCCTAATTAAGCTATAAAGTCTATGATGGAGTTTACTATCATACCAGTGGTGAATAATTCAAGTCATCTACTGTCCCAATGGATGCAAGAGAAGTGTTATAACTGGAAAGTGTGTGGCAGATGTCTACTGTGGGCTTTTTGAATAGGGACCCATGTTAAATATATTCTCTCAGTGTTGCATAAAAGGCCCAAAATACCTCATTAATGCAAGAGCCTTAGGACGCTGAATGAAGTTTTTAGTCACATTGTATTTTCAAGCTATAAAAATGTAGTCACAAAGGCTAAATCTGGTCTCACATCTTCCTTAATCTCCCACTACAGTCAGTTAAATGAAATCAGATCCTCTGGAGACTATTACTGGGATGTTGATTTAGGTGCCTTCTCTAAATTGCCCTCTCCATTAACTACAGCAGAAGCTTGCAAGAGATTATTCTTACTCAGCTAGTGTCAACCTTTTGCATACCTGTTGAGCAAAAGGCAGGACAGAGCCATCATCTTAGATGGGGAGTTGTGCAATGGTGTTGTCCTTTCATGACAGACACTGATAAATGAAGGTGTCTATAGTTCTCCTAGATCTCCTCTCCTTTTTCACAAGAAATATGCATCTTGTTATACTTGCTATACTTGTTCAGCACCTTCACAGCTAAAATGCCCTGGATCTGTCTCATGTTGATGACTGTACTTTCTACAGGCTAATCATTATGTTCATCTCTTTCTGTTGATCATTCTGGACAATCTAAATTCTGCCCAAAATTCCATAGGCAGAAAAACATTATTCTCTTGCTTTGGTTTCAGGAGATGCAAGGATGTAAATAGAAATTCTTTGACAATGACATTAATACAGTTGACACCAGAGAAGGAAAAGATGTCAACCAGGGAGACCTAGACTAGTTCAAGAAATAGGCCCACAAGAACCTCATAACATTCAACAAGGCTAGGCGCAAGGTGCTGCACAGGGACCAGGGTAATCCCAGACATGAGTAGAGACTGGAAGAAGAATACGTTGAGAGCAGCCCTGTGGAGAAGGACTTGGAGGTTCTCATGGACGAAAAACTGGACCTGAGCCAAAAGCATGTGTTCACAAGCCAGAAAGCCAATCATATCCTGTGCTGCATCAAAAGAGGCATGGCTAGAATGCTGAGGGAGGTGATTCCCACCCCCTCTGCTCTCAGGAGACCCCACCTGAAGTACTGCATCCAACTCTGGGATACTCAGAAAAAGAAAAATGTGGACCTGTTGAAGTGTGTCCAGAAGATGACCAGAGGGCTGAAGTACCCCTCCTATGAAGACAGGCTGAGACAGTTGGAGTTGTTCAGCCTGGAAAAGAGAACGGTATGGGAAGAACTCATTGCAACTTTCCAGTACTTAAAGGGGGGGGGTTATAAAAATGAGGTAATGAGACTCTTTAAACAGGTAGATAGTACTGTGCTAGTACAAGGAGAACAGTTTTAAAGTAAAAGAGTGGAAACTGAGATTAGATTTAGGATTAAACTCTTTATTGTGAGGGTAGTGAAGCAATGGAGTAGGTTGCCCAGAGAAGTTTTAGATGTTCCATCCCTGAAAACATTCAAGGTCATAATGGAGGGGGCCTTGAGCAGAGTGATCTAGTGGGTGGCATTCCTGCCCATGACAGGGTGTTGGAACTAGGTGATCTTTAAGGTACCTTCCAAAGAAACCATCCTAGAATTCTATGAATAAATGTGCTCTTGTTTGCAATGTTGGCTTATGCGAGATGATTCCACTGAAGGTGCAGCTTTCAATGCTATTTATAGGCAGTTTAGAGTTCAACGAATGATATCTGTGAAGGAATGGTGAATAATTTTTCTTCTGGAAATATTTCTATTATAAGAAAGAAAATCTATACTGTACACATGATTTATACAAACCCCAGACTATTTTTCCCCCCATTTTCATGTAGTTTAGTTGGAAAATTTCTGCTGCCTGCCACCTCTGATTTCCCTGTCAGCTCTCAATGTCCATGGTTTTTGGCTGGTATCAAGTCATGTAGTCCAACTGACAGATAAACGGCCCTTGCTCTGTTTTTGTCAGTTTAGAATTATCATTCCGATTTGGAAATATAACATCTAAGCATATACATGTTACAAGGTTTTGCAAATTTACAGAGTGTAGCCAGAAATCTTTCTGAAATTGCTTTTCTCAATGAACTCTAGTTGTTCCTTTCCAGGGCTCACTGGTAGCTACAACCTTAAGGAGGAAAGAGGCTTGACCACTTCTAAACACTTTTTGCCCAATAAATGTTGTTCTGCTTCAGCCCATACAAAAGCTTCCAGCATCGCTAGGGAAAGAAGAGATTTGTTGTGTGCCCTTCCATACGAGTGGAAATAAGTAAGAGAATGAAGAATTGATGGAAATTTGGTTACGGATCTTGTAGCCTGCCAGTATGCCTGTTCAGCTGAGGCAGAAGTAGGAATGATCATTTCCAGATGACCTACTGGTCAAAACTATTGCCACCTACCAGCTTGAGCCTAAGTCTGATCTTCAGGCAACATTTCTGAATATTGCTCTTTAATCCAGCAGGACTGATGCCTCAGAGCAGACCTTTATTAGTAAACATATATTGTTGCAGGAAAATTATGCTAAAAGTACATTAAGTAGCAGAACTAAATGGTCAACCTCCAAAAAACAGTGCCAAAAATCTATTTCCATATGAAACTTTAACTGAATTCTAACATGAATGTTCATTATAAAGTCTTCATTATTGACACATTCACCTACACTTTCACACAAAGACAATAGCCTATTAAGCTGCTTTTTGTGCAACTTTTGCTTTCCATATATAGCATCTTGAAACTGTGCACTGTTTCTCTACCTTTCTGAGAAGCTAATTTGACTGAATCAGAAGCTTCCATAAATAACAATTGTAACTAGGTTACCACACTATGGCCCATTTATCCTCTTTAGCAGAGTAATCCAGTAAATCAGAAGTCAAGAATTTCCTTAGTCTTTCTAAACATGCACAGTTATTGATTTTTTTTTAAATGGGCAGGAACTAGAAGAAGAAAATTAAGGAACTGAATGATGAAAACTACCTAGTTTAGAACATTAAAAAACTTCAAGAATCCTAATTTACCTCTGATTCTTTTACAGCATACTAGTGATCCTTTTTTTTTTCTTTTTTCCTCCCTAATAGCTTTAAGAGATGATAAAATAAATTAGAGATCAAACTTGGAAGCTTCGCTTTGCCTTTAGTGGATCTTGAGCTAGGCCCAGAGCTCACATATAGGTATTCTAATAAAAGTCTATTAGTCTCTTCATTCTTGCTCATGTAACCTTTTCTGCAACAGTATTCTTGCATTTGCAGCTGGTGATATCAGAAAGTTTAAGTATTAGGAGAATTTATGTCTTCTCCTCTGATTCTCAATAAGACCAAACTTCTAATGCAGAGAATAAGGATGAATTAAATTAAATGAGAGACATGATCCTTATTGTGAAAACCAAAATTAATCTAAACAACAGTGCCCATGTATTTTTTACTGTAAGATTGGAATCCATCATGTGAATTTAGATGACTAGATCTACTTGTCTGGATGGCTCCTTCTGTAATAATATAATCCCTGGGAATACAGCAGAACATTTAGCATTCAGTCAGTGTGTTTCATACAGAGATGTTACAAGTAGATGAATCATACCCTCAATGTAGCCATTGCTTTTCACTGACTTACAAAGATAGTCAAAAGGGGTTATTTAGGATGGAGATACTTACATCTTATCAAGTGATTCTTCCTCAGAGTCTCATTCTTGATTCTACCCAACAGAAAACATGATTTCAGAACAATAGGATCACTATTTTGAAGGAAATGAAATTAAGGTATTGTATAGCATCTCCCTTCACCCAAGAATATAATTCTCAGATGAAGTTAAAACTCATATCCAAAATCCTACTGTCCATCCACTCGAAAGGTGAGGCAAGAGAGGTTGCCATTGAAGACTAAGGCAAAAAATTTGTTGAGTACTTCAGCCTTCTCCTCATCTGTCATTACCAGTTGCCCAGCATTGTTTATCATGAGGCTGTTAGACTCCAGATTTATATTGATTGATGTTTCATTGATGGGTTGAATCAACCACCTTTGCTGTGCATTTGTGGGGGCAGAGAGGGGAAGAGTGAGGCCCAGATCTCAGGTACATTGCCAGGTAAGACCAGGAGCCAATGAGGTCTCCACGAGAGACACATGGCACAGGAGCCACATGGGGCAGCTATCAGTCAATAAGGCCTGCCTTGGAATCTGCCCACACCATGACCCCCAGAGTCTCTGATTGATTCCCTACCCCACAGCGATGCCTGCTGGCTTGTAAAACCCTTGGAAGGATATAGAAGCAGAGCTCAGAATGCTGTTTGGAAGGAGGCAGAGAAGTCTTTTGCTCCAAGTAGCCTGCTAATAACCGTAATGCTTTTGTGGAATCTGTTCCTTTGTTGTATGTTATTCCTGTAAACCCTTTTTGCCAAAACACCCATTTTCTCACTGAATTAAAAGAAATCCTCTTAGAGAAAAATGTATAGCTTCTTCTCTGGAATCAAGGTATTAAAGAACTAAGACTCCGCAAAAGTTTTGTGTGGGATCTATTGAGGGTCTAAATTAAGGTGAAATGGCTGGTAAAATTGAGGCTTCCAGACGGGTGTAACAGGGGGTATGCCTTTTTTTGACCTCACTTTTCTGATTAAGAAGGCCTTATTATACTTTACATCCTTTGCCAGGCTCAGTTCCAGCTTTGCCTTGGCTTTCTTTACCCCATTCTTACACAACTGAACTTCATCTCCATACTGTTCTCAGGTTATCTCTCCTTGCCTCCACTGTATGTGCATTTGATACTTTCTCTTTCATTGACAAGCAGTTCCCTACTCAGCCATGCTGGTCTCTTGTCGTTGCCCAGTTTCTTGCTCCTGGGAATTGCTAGCTCTTGCATTCCCATGGAAGACTTCCTTAAAGATTTGGCAACTCTGTTCTGCTACCTTGTTAATGAGGGCAGTTATATTGACTATTTCTTGAAGAGCTGGAAGGTTGCTTTCTTAAACCTCATTGGCTTAACTTTACTCCTTACCTGTTCCATATCCCTCAAGACTGAGATCTCCACCAATGCATGATCACTGCAGCCCAGACTGCCTCCAGTCTTGCCATCTCTGATTAGCTTGCTTATGTTGCTGACCATCAGATCCAGTATTGCAGCTGATAGATGACTTTCCATGCAGAATAAAAGGTTCTGTTATAGTACAGCAAAGACTTACCTTTGTTTCTTCCATATGCATTTGTGATGTCATTTATAGCTATGACAACTCTAGTGCAACAATGAGGTTGTAATAAGGGGAGATAATAGCAGGGATGGTCTCTTCTGTTCTTAAGAGATGAGAATCCACAAGAACTGAGCTACTGATCCAGACAAAAGCATTGCTTCTGTCCTGGGCAGGCCACTCACTTTGCCTGTGTGATTTCAGTGCTAGTATCCCAGATATCTGAGAAAATGAATGCATAAAATTTAATATTATATAGACACAATAATTGAAACTATCAAAAAACATAATTCTCGATGGTTTAGCTTTTGAATCAAATCTGTGTAACTACATGGATCTTCTGCCTAACACATGTTGTGGAATTATACCCACTAATTCCTGTAACGATCCAGAAAATTTCTCTTGACCTGAAACACGTCTTAGAAAGATACAAAGGCTTTACTTGGGGCAGAGGTTTCAAGTGATGGAAAATGCATTCTAGGCATGTTGTCCTGACCTTTGGTGCTAAACTTTTACAGTGCGTTTCTGGTTTAATTTTGTTGAGCTTCAACTTTCAGTCACTGAATTGTATCATCCATTTTTCCGGCAGATTAAAGAGCCTGGCAATGTTAGAAGTTCTCTGTCCGTGTAGATACTTATAAATGTGATCAAGTTACCTCTTAATCTCCTTTTCCCAAATTATTCTTGCAACATTAAATGAAATAAAACTCCCCCCACAAAAAACAGAAACAAAACCAAAAACCAACAAAAAACCCCCAAAACCCAAACCAAACCACAACAACAACAACAAACAGGAAGGAAAAAAAGAAGTTCACATTTTGCAATTAGATTCATCTGGACATGTTTTCTTGAAAATCTATGCCACAGATGTGCAAACCTGAAGAAGGAACATGTCTATAAATGAATTCTAGGGTATGGTTCCCAGGAAATTCTGTAAACATTAAGTGATTATCCTCCTATTTTGGTTGATGCTAGCTGAGTGGGTATCACATGCTCTCTACTGTGGCAGTGTTACTGCTGGCTGAATCAAAAGCAGAGCAGTACCTGCAGCTATTTCAGCCAAAGGAAAGATGCAATCTGCATGGATTTTTTAAAGATAAAGGATTGACAGTGGGATTAATACAATCTACTTTCCCTTTTATCTTAAAACCTAAATTTTAGCACCTCTTGAAATTTAAAAATAATTTTCTTCTTATATGTTTACTCTGGGTCAAAAATGTTTCCCTTTTCTTTTTTCTTTTCTTTTTTCTTTTTTTCTTTTTCTTTTTTTTTTTTTTTTAAATGTCATCATAGTAAGAAATCAGACTTTTTTCTGTCACTGACTAAAAAATATCACTTGGTTAGCAAGCATCCCAGGAAAGCTATAATACTTTTAACTTGCCACTGTAAACATTCTTCTGTTTAATTAAATTAAAGAAGTTAGTCACTGCTGGAACTGCAACACATGTCCAGTTATCCCAGGCTATCTGTTGTTAGGAATTATCCTAATCATTAGTGACAGATACAATTCTGCTCAGCTTGCCCTGAACATGGGATCATTCAAAACTCAGGCTAGTTCTGAGCCATTTTCCATCCTAATCAGCATTTCTTATGGATCTACTGTCAGCACAGCCTTCTGATTCCCAGGAACTTGCTGCATTTTTTCAATGGCCTGAACTAATTCTAAACAAATGAGTTGGGGAAGAGTGTAAAAGTAGTTATTTGTATATTATCTAGTCACTGCTCATGGTACAGCTACTACAGGCTTCCAGCTCAATCAGAGCACATCTTATCACGTGTTAATCAGATGCACACTGTACTGGTCACTCCATCTGATACAGTCTCCCTCTAAGAGTCTTGGAGACATTTGGAAAGAACGCTGCATTTGTTGTGTGTAAGCAACTAAACCAGAAAAACACCCCAAACAAGCAAAAACCAAAGAGGTAAATGATAAAATTCATGAGCTGGACAAAATGATAAAAATATTTTGGAAGCGTACTTAAAAGTGACTTCTGTATATCAGAGAATCTGCACTTGGGCAGGAGGGGAGGCTTTTTCTGCCTACATAGAGACAGTCAGAAGTGAGCAAGCTCCTATCAAAAGCCATTACTGTGATTGCTGGTGTCAAGCTAATAAACCTTGCTGAAATGTAGGTTCATTAGGTTGGAAATAGACCATGGTAGTGTGACTATCTCCTCCAATGTACAGTGACTGCCTCTCTCATCAGCTCAGGGAGGGCTGAGGTGTGCACATCTTGGAGCATCCATCTTCTCATAAACACTTTTAGATCAGCTCCATCTCACCTAACCTTAAACCTTAGAGACAGCTGTGCTAGAATTGTAATTGCTTTAGAGTCTCTCTACAGCCAGTGTGACAGAGGTATGTTTGTGAGAGGGTGATTCAGTTCCCTACAATCTGAAACATACCATGAAAGAGCTCTATTCTTTTCACAGACCCAAATGCTGTTCAAGGGGATGAGGTGTCCAATTGAGTCACAGCAGGGTTCTGGACAAGTTGTATCCATGCCAATCAAAGGATGCAAAACAATCAGCCTAGCCAAACTCACAGGAATCTGCAAGAGATTAAATAATTTTAAATAACTAAGATTTAAAGTGGTTATTTTGATTTTAAGAATTTTTGAATTGTGTAAATCAAAAAAGAGGGAAGTCCTGGAAAAAAAATGGATTTATAACTGAAAGAGAGAAATGCTTTGGAAATATTAAAAATATTTCTTTAAAAATTTTTGTTCTGCTGTGCCTTATGAAATTATAAAATTCACAGCATAGTCAAATGTTGTTAAATTTCAATTCTGTAACCAAAATTTTGCAAGAAATAGTCACTGTACCCTTCTCTGCATAACCCGGAACTCCAGGAAACTGAGCCAAACTCTTCCCTCTCTCTGTTCCCAAGCCAAACTTTTAGATGCCATCATGTCTTGAGAAGTATGCTGAGCACTGGATCTGCAAAGGAGAAGCCCAGGAATACATAAGATCAGAAGCCACCATGGACCTGGAAGATAGCAACTGAGGTCAAAAGCAGGCAGTTAGGAAGTGATTGTGTCCTCAGAATCACTGACACAATTCACCTAGTTTAGAAAATTACCTCTGCAAATGTTAACATCAAGGCTAGCTGCTTCTCAAAAAGCTATGAACTTATTCAAAACCAATACAAAACATAAGATCTAAAATGAGACAGAAATAATCTTTGAGTTATGCATGAGGTTGCTAGGCGTCCTCTTGTTCCTTTTTGGACTGAAAGTCTCACGACTTCCTATAGTCTGGCCAGAATTTCTAACTTAAAGCAAAGTACAAACCTACTTAAGGTTTAGCCAAAAGCACCTGGCCATCCTGTGATTACCATGGGCATAGCTGCCATTAAAATGAATGTGCATGTGCCTACATGGTAAGATAACCTATTTTCTTTTCTCCTGCATTCTGTCTGCTAAGGGTTTGCCTCACAAATTTCTGTCCTTCTTCTCAACTCTAATCTGCCCCTTTCTACTTCACACACAAAACTCCTGCATAAATCCTTGCCCAAACACCAAGCCTGTACATTCATTTTCAGTAAATGAAGATGTCTGTTTTCTGTGTTATAGACCAAGATCTAAAATCACACTGATACCTGCAGTGTTGTTCTCACCAATTTAAAATAACGGCGTGTCATTTTTATGTTCTAGTGAGCAGAATAACAATGAGCAGAGGTTGAAAAATGTTGCTGAAGAAATTCCATATGCTTCAAGATCCCCTGAGATTTTCAGAGCAGATGTGAGCAGAAGTGGGAAGGGATCTGAATTTCTCCCCACCAAAATTTTCCCCTAGAACAAGTAGCCAAGAGTTTTCAAACTTTCCAGTCCCCTGGGATGTTTTAGTTCTTGATGTCACATAGAAACTACAGGTAATGTCAAAGGCCTAGAGATGACTGGAAAAGGAATGGATCACATAGGGAGTTTTCAAGAAACAAAAGGAGCTTCTGAAAACCAGGAACAAACCTTTCCTGAAAGGAAATATTCACAGCATTTCTGCTTTCTGAGAATTAAGATGTAATTTTCCAGTGTATCTTGTCTGTTTGAATCTGCTAACTCTCCACCTGAAGCTCCAGGGAGCAGATGTCTGAGGAGCCAAGGGAAGCAAACTGATGAGAAATATTAGGCTGTATCATCTCCCAGTTGATCATCTAATGGAATCCAGCCCCAAACTTTCCAGCATGTGAGAAAACATAAAGACAAGATCTCTGTTTATGCCATTGTTTTACCACAGAAACATCTTTTTTTCTCATTTGAGGTAAATTTTTAAGTACATTAGTTTCGAATGCACTTCCTGAGGAAGTAGGGATCATTTAAAAATGAGGTTATTGTAGGCTTACAAGAAACCTGCTAATACAGGTTTATACAGTTGCATGTTACTGCTGATAAAACTAAGCAGCCTTTCCAATGCTCATGGGATAAGCTTGGAGTCAATATGCAGGAGAACCGTTCTTTTCACACATCAAACTTTGTTTTTGTCCAGAGATTCTGAATCTATGCTACAAGACAACAAAGGACCAACAGCAGCCTGCACATACAATGGATTTGATGCTTGTCTATGCTAATTCTGTGTTTTATGCACATGAATTATCCAGTCATTGGGTGACAGGGACTTAACAAGGCTCTGCACACTGAGCAGGGACCATATGTGTCTGTACCTGTGTCAGTGCCTTTCTGTGACTGGACTGTCTGATGCAGTGGGACAAGACAGTTGCTTTCCATCTCCCTTCTAGATGGTTTTCTATGTGAATGAATACATGGATCTACATGCATGCATTTAACTACATTCCCATTCCTATCTTTGTGTATATTCATATATCTTTGTGTATATGTAAATATTCATTGTATGAAAGCTTGTGAAAAGTCAAAATGATCAAATATCTCACTCTTCACATGTTATTACAGTCACAGTGTGAAAGCAATCACTTAAAAAAACCCCAAAAACCAAAAACCCACAATCCAGAACTAAGGGAAACAGCATGAAGCAGTTCCTATTCTTGCTCCTTCGCTTCACAGCTGGCATTCTCAAATCTTGTGACCCAGCT
Source organism: Anabacerthia variegaticeps (assembly GCA_035583185.1). Classification (NCBI taxonomy): domain Eukaryota; kingdom Metazoa; phylum Chordata; class Aves; order Passeriformes; family Furnariidae; genus Anabacerthia; species Anabacerthia variegaticeps. The sequence continues at coordinate 35,687,287 of JAWWEW010000001.1, read as the reverse complement.
TCTGCAGCTTTCCGGGTGACCAGGGGGAGCTGGAAAGAAACAGAGGAGTAATGCAGCATTTCAACAGCCCATCTGGGTTAGGGAATACAGGAAATATGCTGTACCCACAAGAATTTGTTGTTCATGATGCTAGAGTAAGCAGTGGACCCATACTTTCAGAGGATACATGCTTGTATTACCAAGGCTCTTGCAGAATAGTTCATAGATTATGGTTAGAAACTGCAAATTACCTCATTCCCTGCTTGCAAGTTAAAAGGAAGATTCATCCTTGCTCTTAACCTGCCTATTGCTTATCCCTTTTCATTTGGGCTTTGTGAATTACAGTAGTGTTGGGCACTATAAGCCTCTGCTCTGAAGTCTTTCTGCACAAACCATGTGAGATCAGGCAACCCCAAAAATATTAAGTCTATTATTATGAAGCTTGTGTATCAGTTTTTCATAAGCCACTGAACTGGATAAAGAAACTGACTGTTCTGTGAAAGGCTTGTGTGGAAGTTTCACTCTCCCAGTGATGATATGATTTTTTTTTTTTTCAGATATCAAGCAATTTTCCAATTTGCTATTGGAGCTTTAAGCATAGTTTTTCTAAAATGCCTTCTAACACACCCACGACAAGAAAGATTTCTCCATTTGGTACCCTTGAAATAATCTCCATTTTTATAATACCTTTTTTTTTTTTGTCCACAATATCCAGACTGTCAGTACTATAAATGGAGAAAAGCATAATTTTTCACCTCTGCTACCTGTTAAGATACTGATTGCACCATTCATCGAGGTGCTTCATTTAATGCTAATTGTCCTCTGTTATCCTTTCTTCATGTTGAAATGCAAAAAAACTAAATTCATTAAGACTTGAAGGGTCTTTCATTGTGTTGGCTGGCACAAATTACAGAAATGTAGTAAGTTTATCTCCTTTAAAATGTGAAAAGGCAGACTTTGGATGAAGGATGCCCTTCAGAAAAAATATTCACTGACTTTTAGCACATGGACATTAGAATTCCATTCCTGCTCACAAAGAATAATGAGAGAACTACTGGCACCATCTTACTACAATTCTATTTTCCCTTTGCCTCCATCTCCCTGGGGTCAATACAACTCTATCTGCTTTAAAGATAAACTGTGGCATTCAGTCCTCAATGTTTTCAGGTGGACTGTAAAGCAATATTCCATTCGAAATATTATATGATTCATAAGCAGGGCTTTTGTGTTGATAAAAGCTTGGACTGATGGACTGCAGCTCCATCCATGGTCTCCAGCCCTGGGTGACTGTGATTTCCAGGAGCTTCCAGGGCATCGACTCAGAGACTACCGATTTTTTTTTTTCTTTGCCCAGATTTCAGGTTCTGAAAAGGTATGGAGGACTGAGGTGTTTACTGCCTTACCCTCCTGAGCTGGAGTGTATCTGGAAGTTGTTTGCACTGACCTCCTCTTGAGCACTGCAGCTTGGTTACGGCAAGATGAAATAACTGTTGTTTCATAACAGCTCCACAGACTTATTAACTGACACACAGATAAGAGGGCATCAGACATTTCAATTTAATGAATTAATGTCCTCACACTATTCTCCTAAGCATCCATTGCTGGCCACTGTCTGAGACAAGGTACAGCTAGAAAATTTGTTTAACCCAGTATGAAAGCTCTTAACAGTACAATCTCAGGAAAAGTTGCTCTGAAATCCTTCAGCAGCTTTGCATGAAAATGGAACAGGAAAATCTGCTGGCAGTTTTGTCTATTCACAATGGTTTAACTTTTAGATGCCCTAACAACCATCCTGTTGCATTAGCCTTTTAATGCTGGAAAGTTTATTTAATATGCCCTGCCACGGATAAGGGCTAAAACCAGACAATCGAAGACTAATTCAAGTAATGAAATTATGTTCTAAAAATAAAAATAAATCAATAAAAAGGGAAAGCACTGAATTTCCCTGATTATTTTTTTCCAGTCAACAGCAGAGAAGAGCAATTTCAAAGCCTATGTGGATTGCTTAGGTGCAGGTAACTGTTATGATTCAACCTTTTGCCACTAGAATTTTCTTCCTTTGGGAGCATGTCAGACCTTTCCTGAGTATTCCTCAATGGCAAAGCTGAAGTCAAATCACTGATTTCAAGCAAGCAAACTAAGACTAATATTACTTCTTTTCAAGCAACTACTACCTCATTCTAAATGAGTTGTAAAATGCAGTACAGTACAGTAATACAGTAATAGTCCATAACTTTTTGAGTTGTAGAAGTGTCAATACAGAGGTTTTGACTATTATTACAGACAGTAAAATCTTTGCCCCACTCTTGTAAAGGGCACTTCACTATTATCTTCTTCAAGGCCAAGCTTCTCTATTAATTTAATATCACTTATATAGAAGAATTCTACAAGGGAGGTTTGCAACTAAAGTTAAAGCTGTAAACTCTTTCAAATACAAATATGTCAGGGACTCCTTGTTTCAGTGACTTGCTGCTGTCAGTAGTTATTTTTTGTGGGAGGAGGAGTAAAAACAAGGAAGTTAGGCCTCCTGTTTCACAAAAAGATTTCTTCCAAATTGAATGCCCAGAGAAATGGAAGCAGGCAAGATATACTTGCCTCTTCAGTAACTACATTAACATTGACTCTCCTTAAATGGCAAGATTTTTAAAGATCAGGGTAGCATTCATTCAGAAATTATACTAGAACTGGGAATGTGACACTTTGGTAACATAGTATCAGGATTTCCAATATGGGTAGAATTTGAAAAAACGCGGCATACCCTGTATCGTTCTGCCTGCTATGCCCAAATCCTGCATGTATCACAGGCACAGAGGGTCTGATAAATGCTAAAAGTGTTGGATTTGCCATGCATATATGGAACATCTATATAAGTGTATGTGCAAAATATGCTTTTTTTCTGATGTTTTACTCTTCAGGCCATGGAATAGACTGAAAGTGTTCATCTACTGACCTCAGGTATTCTTTACTTTTAGAGGAAAAAAGGAATCACAGAATTATTTAGGTTGGGAAGAATCTTTAAGGTCATCAAATCAACTATTAACACTGTCAAGTCCACCATTAAACTGCATCCCTAATTGCCACATACACACATCTTTTAAATACGTACAGGGATAGTGACTTAACTGCTTCCCTGTGCATCCTGTTCCAGTGTTTGACAATCCTTTCAGTGAAGAAATGTGAGTAATAGTAGTATCATTTATCCCTGTTGCACTATCAATTTCCAAATAGTGGAATGGCTTTGTTTGATCACAGGATCACACAGATAGGTCAGGGATTGCTTACAACATTCATTGCAAGAGAGTGGAAGAGATCCTACTTACTTCCACTGTAGGATCAGGATAGATGATGTTTGAAGCTGAAGTTAACTAAAACTATAAATCTGGTCAGAGACTAAATCTCAGAGGGAGATACAAAGCAGGGTAGATTAGTCACAGGAGATCAGGACACTTTGTTTAAAGTTACTTTATTGAAGTAGTAAATAAAAGCTGTTATCTGATGGTCTTACAGGCATGTGTATGTGAAACCAATCAGTTTCCTCACACTGAACACTCTCATAAACATTTATAGTCAATAAATCATGGCTTTGGAGTCCAAGACTGTGTAGCTCTCATCATATGAAATAATTTTTTCTAGAAAATCTCCATGATATAGAGAGAATTTGTTTCTCACGCCATACCCAACTTTCAGATAAATGCCACAGGCACTATTTCTGGTCAATTTTTTTTTTTTGATTGGAGCTTTTTCGTCCCACCTAAGAATTTTCCACCAAAAAACCCACAAAAACAAAAACAACCAAACCCACAAAACCTTGTATTCCAGAGAAGTTTTATTTTCATTTATTGAAATACATCCAAAATTTCTAAGAGAATACATATGTAGTTTACTGGGAGGAACCTAGCCTATGCTTTCACTGCAAGCCAAGTTACAGCAACAATTCTTACAATGAGGATCTCACTTTTACCAGAGAAAAATGCTCTTTACCAAAATTAGACCCTGAGTTCTCTGCACAGCTGAGTTGCAAACTGGGGAAAAGGCAGACATATGAAGCCAATCACTTCTCCACTAGTTCCCCACTCTGAAAATTGCTTCAATGAATTGAAATCCCCTCAAGTGCACATGGAAATGCCAGTACCCATAATATGAGTGAGACAGGCAGCATGGCAGCAGCTGCTGAAAGGTGGAGCACGAAATGTTTCTGAGGTAGGATAGGCATTTGGCCAGGGGGTCTGACATCTTCTAGACTTTCCCCCCCCCCCATCATCTTCAAACTCTGGAGCTCAGCAGCAAAATGCTTTGCAGATCATCTAGGATCACTGAAGCACTATCACTATGGTTCTAAAGTCTGGAAGTGCATTCCAGGATTTTGGTTAGTTCTCATTTCTGAACAGGTGGAGAACAAAATTCATACAACACGCATATAAGCCCCTAGAGTTGTAGCAAAACAAGTGTGAATATGTCATGACAAGAAAGGACAGATACACCAGGCAGAGGGTCACGAAGGTGATATTGAGCCAGTATTTCCCTCTGCACTGTCAGCTCCTCAGACAATATGAAATTACTTCTTCCGGAATAGATTGCATCAGCTGTCCTCTCTCTTTGGGCTCTCCTGAACATTTCTATTTGCATTCCTTCTGGACACACAAGTCAAAATAGATCATCACAAATGTGCAAGTTAGCTGCTTGGAAGATTGTCACACATCTGTGCTAAATTCACTAAGAACAAAACTGACAAGATACCTGTTAGAAATAATATACTAAACCAAGCAAGAGATTTCTGTATACTTCTGGGTGCAACATATCAGACTAGAGGGAAACTAACAATTTTGGAGAGTTGTACTTCTAATCTGATTCTGGGGAATTATAGTTTGACATTGCTTTGTCTATTTATCCTCACAACAGCCTCTTTTTCCCTTGTCACAGTGAGGTCTTTCTACTACTCACACTAGAGCCTTTACATGAGCCTTCATAATTGTTTCTTATAAAATACATTGATTTCTATCATCTTGTTTAATGATGTGCTACATTGTTTATAAGATAATGCAATGAACCCACTTTGAACTCATTCTATTATCCCATAAGTAATGCAATAAACTACTTAACAGGGCAATTAAATCAAACGATTTCAGGTTAATGTTGTTAGACAGTGCTCAAGAACATGCAACTTTTGTTTTGAGGATTGGCTTACACTTTCATATATTGGAAAATGTACTTTGCTAATGTTTTCATTTGTATTCCCTAAGGTTCTAATCACATTACTCATTGCTGAGGACCAGAAATATTATAGCAGCTTTCCAAAAAGCGGCAAGAGTTAGTGTAGCCTCTAGTAACGTGCAGCAAGGCAATAGATTTAATAACCTTGGAGAACTCCCCAGGGTATTATGCAGCACTGTTCAAAACTTAGGGAAAAAGAAAAAAAAAAAAGATATTTCATTATACAGACAGTAGAAAACCAAATACATGAAAGAAAGGTTAAATACATTATGTGTTGGGAAAAAAGTCAGACTGCCCAACTCACATATCATATCCGATTTAAATTTTTGGAATGAATCTTAATGATTATTTTTAGACAGCACTACTTTTTTCCATATACCTTTTTTTTGGCCCACCCAAAATGGTAATTCAAATAATCTGCACCACGCAGAATTTCATTAGGAACAGTTCCAGTGAAATTAAATCTCTATTGTGCATCTTGAGTCTGCTCTAATGATTATTGCTCCACTGAGTATGTAATTTAAAGTCTCTTGCTAATAGATGAGGTGCTGAACACCAACAGCTAGCTCTTCCAAACTTCACAGTTGAAGAGTTATCTTGCTTACAGCTGTAGAAATCTCCTTCCAACTGGACTTCCATGGAACAATACTGACATCTAACAGTTGGTGAAATAATCCTAACAGAATATTATTTCTTTATTTCAAAAATATTGCTCTCTGATTTTTTTAATGTAATCTTAAACTGAATTTCATTATGTCCAAAATACCACTTTTCTAATCTATATCACCTAAACACTCATTGCTTTTGAGTACAACTGTAGCTGCTTGAAATGTTTGTCTCAGTCTGCATATTTTGTGATTTCTATTTCTTTTACAGTGGGTAAACTGTTTGTAAAAATGCTTTACATCCGTGCATCCAATCACTTCTTCATAAGCCTTCGATACATGGTACATAGAAATACCCTTCAATCTGCTGCATGGATATTTCATGAACAGCAAGGATACTTCACATTTATACACATTTATACACATTTTTAACATGTTCAAAGCACTGAACAGACATTAATTAAGCAGAACAGAATTTTCAGAACTGTCTAAAGAAATTAAATCCTTGAAATCAGCCACAGTAAGCAGCTAAACTCCTTGTGGGAATGTAGAAATCTCATTTGCAATCGTAACAAGGCCTCAGTGATGGGAGCTAGCACTCATCCTTTTAGATACAAACTGCTTGAAATACAGTTACGTAAATGCCCTAAGACCACAGATTCAGTAAGGGGCACTGCTAGCTTGAAAGGCTTCTCTCCAGCTGCGTGAGAGCCAGGTTGCCTGTGCTGCTTGAACATGTGATCTTGTGTCCATCAGAAGATGCAGCAAAAGCCATTTGTCAAGGCTGAGATGAGCCTTACTTGGGTGCAGTGATCTGCTTCTCACCTCAGGAGATGACAAAGGGGAGGCACTGCTTGGTGGCCGTGTGAATTTTCTAGACCTTAAATCAGAAAAATACATCTCCTACGAACAGCAACTGAAACCAAAAGAAAATTGAGGTTAGAAAAAGAGGTTAAAAATTCCGCTGAAAGCAAAGCAGGTCAGGTTCTCCTAACAGCAAAATGTATTTTTCATTTGTTTTTGTTTAGCATTGTTGCTGAACGTTCTGAAAAACACTTTTTTGACTCAGTTGTACACAGTATTTCCACGCCTCCATTTTTCATTTCACCAAACCTGAAAAATGTTATTCACTCTGCTTTATTTGACAATAAACTGAGCTGCATCAGAAGGGCTGACTTTATTATTAAAGATTGCTTAAAAACTGCAGCTTCTTTGTAATATAGAGGCTACATTCTAGTGAGTCAAATCTAAGTTACTTTCTTTCCATCTTATTTTCTTTTTTGTCTGTCTCTAGCATAATTAACTAGCTAGTTCTAAAATGCAATTTATATCAGTCAAATGGGTCTGAATTACATTGTACTTAGAGAGAAAGAACGAAATGGGAAATGCAAAATTGAGTTCTTTTTTATTTTTTTTTTTAAGTGAGCACTAATCCTTCAGGGACTCAGGATTTGACAAAAAAATTATATGAATGATGTACGCTCAGAAAAAAGCAATGCTGATAAGGAACCAAATCCTGATATTTTTGAGTGTGTGAGCAGAGTGAGCCTGATTTTTATTTATTCCCTCATTCCACTTCACACAAGGATGGAGGGAAAATGAGAGTTTGACCACCTTTTTGATCCCTATGTTTCAGGCCTGCATATGAGAGATTCACTTGAAAGCAGCATATGGCGAGCTATCACTTCCATAGCGCATTTTCTGATTCTTCAGTGTATCTTACTGAACCTCTGATCTTCAGACACACCTCCCTAGCTGTGCATTCTATGCACCAAGACAAAAGAGGGGCCCCACATGGCCACAGTCTCAGTCAGACTCCCATGCTGGAATCTCATTCTCTGGACACCTCTCATAAAATACGTATGACAGAGATAATATTCATCCAGAGCTTGGCACCCAGGCTTGCCACTGTGTTTTAAGGCTCTTGTGAGTTATAAAAATGAACTTTGAGCAATTAAAGGTGAGGTGCAACCACACTTATGCCATTATAAACAGATGGTGATGACTGTAAGTTATAGACCAGTATTTCCAGAAGCTGCTATTAAAAACCCCAAAAAACTAACAAACAAACCAAAAAAAAAAAAACTACTTCTTCTGGGATTCTGGTCAAAATTTTCATCCCTGCATATTCAAGAAGGAGTGGTAAAGAAGTCAAGGCTTTCAGAAAGAACCTAATTGCAAGATAAAAACAACTCACCTGGTCCAGTATAGAAAAATAGAAGCTTATAGAATTTTCATTGCCTTTGTCCCATAAATAAATCATGAAAGAAACAAGGAATTTTTAATGATAAATGAAAGTTGTCCTCAGGACTGGAACTAACCTTTTCCAAAAATTGTGAAAAAGTTTAGCAGGAATAATTTATGAAGAACTTTTCAGAAGAAGACACAAAAGAAAAGTTCATTCTCCACCAGTTTATGGAAAAGCAATATTTGCCATAGCAGCTTGTGATACTAGGAAAAAAAGACAAGCTGACCTATAAGATCTGTTTTTATCACTGTTATGAAAAAAAAAAAAACAAACCAAAAAAAAAAACTAAGAGAATCATAAGGTACCTTTCCTTGCTTTTATTTTTGTTAGGAAGGTAACTGAGTGTATCACCCAGAGTTGTTTCTTCTTAGTCCCACAAAGCATACTGTATTTATGTGCTTTGAAAGTCAAAGGCTCTTTGCTATCACATGAAATAGGAACATCTCACAAATCGTTAGTGCTGGGATTTGCATATATTATTACCATACTTCCTAATTATTTCTGCTTCTATTTGCATAATGAAAAAGGGAATAGTTTCTTCTCAATAACAGTAAATATAAAAATGTGCCTGTCACTCCTCCATGGGGAAGGAAATTTAATTGTTTTGATCTAAAGCCTAAAAGTTGAAATTTCAGTAATAAATAAAAGAAAAATAAAATGAAAAAACAAACAAGATGCTCTTCAGGGACATTCAGGATTTATACTGAAATAAATTTATCATTACCAATATTTTTACCTCTCATTTACTGACAGATAAGTGAAAAAGAGTACAGAGACCTATATCTTCTCAGGTGAAATATCTAAATGGCTAAACAAGCATTTTGGTGATCTCTCAGGAAAGTGGGTGCTTCAAATTTATTTGCTTTTGTTTTACTATTAATGGGACATGTCTGAGCTGAAAAGGCTAAGATTTGTAGATTGTAGTGGCACTTTAAGCCTCACTTAGAGAGAAGAAACCTTTTATTGATCACATATCTCTTTTTCAAAGGCCATCAACCAGAATGTCAGACACACTCGCCTGTCTTAATGGCAGGAAATTCATGGTGTTTGGTAGAGATTGATACAGTGAGGCCAAAATCAGAATACAAAATTACAGTTCTATAAAACCTCCAGATGTATTTGATCCTTTTTCACGCTCAGCAGCTAAAAATCTAAGATGGATAGATCTATGCATGCAGTACTGTGGTGGGAGCTACAGAGAGTGAGCTCAGCTGCCATCCCAGGCAGAGGATTTTTACATGATCCTGAGCAAATCAGTCTATCAATAGTTAAAATTCACAGCACACTGTCATGCCACGTGTAGATGAGCCACCTCTGAACAAGCTTGTGTGTCTGGACATGCAAAGACAGGAGGCTTGAGTGTGGAAAGAACTGCTATGATAGTACATTTCAACCAATTCATCTGTTAACTCTCAGTGTAGCCCTAGTGGACTGCTTTACTAATATCCCTATGCACCTTCCAAATTTTGGAGCTAAGGACAAGGCATGACAAACTGCAGAGAGGGAGACCCTTATGGTTTTATTGTTTGCCATCTGCAATCTCCTTCACAGAATGGTAAACATCCGTAAGCTGTGTAATGATCGAGTACCATCATGTAAGAAGTTAATTTAAATTGACAGAAGTGCTGGACCGCAGGACACCAAAACAAACACAAATCTCTAAATGTAAGCTACTGCCCAATATCATCTACCTTTCATTACCACCTGGACTACAAATTGCTTCTCCTTCAAAACAAAAATGTTGACGAATTATCTGACTGTTCATAAGACTACAGACAATGAGAGGATTTTTCTCCTCATTACACTGTGTCACAGACCAGCTGGGAAAGTAGGAGAAAAGAGACCTGCTTGGATGAGAAGGGTATTTATTAGATCTGCACAATCAAAAAATTTAGAGAACTCAATTTACAAAACTCCAAACCAAAAATGGAAAGGGGACATCAGGGATGTTAATAGCTATATCTCAGCTACAGGAAAGAAAGTGTCAGAATGAACCCCAGAGAGGCTGAACAAATGATAAAATTGGCTCTGGTAGTAGTAGCAAGAGGATTTCCAATTATTGGTACGAACGTTTTGGATACACAGTTGAAAGACTTCTACAGCTTGGCGCTTGCCATCAGGGAAAGCACACAACCAGGAGCAGATATACTTGTAACTTCCTGTTTCAGAGTTGTATGCAAATCTGAAGCATTTCTTGTCTGTATAGACAGCATTTCTCAGCCTTCTCTCTGTGTCACTCTTCCTTCTTGTTTGACTGAGTTCTGGTCACAGTGAATGTAGTCGACATTTACATGTTTTCATATTTCCCTGTCCTGTGTCTTTGAAAACACTAACTTACACATAAAGAAAGACTGTACAATGGAAGAATTTTAAATAATTTTTTTTCTTCATAGTCCTAAAAGTTACATGAATAGTAACAAATAAGACAGGACTAGGGCATGACTCAAACACTGACCCGGGGTCATTCGTAATGCTTCCAGGTTTTTTCGGGTTTTTTTTTGACTCAAGCTACCTAACACTCCTTCAGCTAATGTATAGGAGTGGTCAGGGCATTAGCCAAGGGACTATTCCCAGCTGGCAGCTTGGATGACACCACTGTGTTTTGGAGGGAAAGAGAATCATCTATACAGAAACAAATCAGAACAAGGCAGTTCACTGGAGGGTAGGAGCACAACCTTGCCTATTGCATGTGGAGCCATCGAGTCTAATGCACTGCTGTCACAGCCCCATGGCTTGAAATGGATAAAAGACATTTGGTTATTCTCCATCTATAGGACCTACAAAAGTTAAAGGTTCTCATTTACCTGTTTGTTGGGTTTTGTTGTGTTTTTTTTTTTTTCTTTATTCTTCAATGTGTTAATAGATTTTCCCATTAACTTAGTCTTCTAGAATGACCAGAGAGTGGAGACCTCAACATCCATGCCCTGATTACATAATCAGACATGATCCAAGAGAGCAATACTCATGAAAAGGCAGGTTCAGTAAGAAATAAGAATTATGGAGATGCCTTTATCTCTTAATCCTCAACAGAAGCAGCTTAGAGCCAAGTTTAGTCTAAATGGACTGAAGTTTTTAAGCTAGAAGTGAGCTGAGATGGATCTCATACCACTTTGATGTGCAGACTTAGGCTTGTTCTTCACTGGGAATTAGTCATCAATCCATGAGAAACTATGCAAGAAATCTGGACTCATCAGCATTTCTAAACAGACAAGAAAATGCATATAGAGAGAAAGGGGGGAAAAAGGAGGGGGGGATAAAAGGTAAAGTGATTAAATTATGAGCTGCTTCTCTGTGGAACCAAAAATTTTCAGTCAGTCACACACTCAAGGACTGGTGTTATACCTGTGTGATACTCCAGATTAAGGAAAGGGTAGAAGTTTCATTAATTTTCTCCTCCCAGTTCTGTAAAGAAAGGGGGTGGAATCAGACTGTACCTTATTGTGTTTTCTTTAGGTCTTTTAGCTAAGCAGACAAAAGAAACAAGAATACAAATAGAGAAAAATAACACAAGAAAAGTAAGCGTAGCAGAAAAGTAAGATGTATATTTAAAAAGGAGATGTGATGAGAGAGAGCGAGGGGATACAGCAGAAGCCCTGAGTAATCTAGCCTCAAAACCAGAAGGGATAGAGAAATCACTCTACCAGTTAAAAAATAATTAGGATTTCAATGCAATGTACATTTTCTGAAACAATTTTTTCTGTTTTGAAGCAAGACCTACTGGTAAATAGAAATAGCAATAATTAGTAATAATAACAATAAATGCAGAAGTAATAGTATTACCATTCTTATCCATTGAGAATTATTCTATTCATGTATACAAAAGAGAAAACTCAAAGGGAAAAAAATGCTAAAATAGTGGATTTACTGAAAAAAAGTTATGTGAGAGAACATAAATATTTTCTAATTCCTTGATATACCAATAGAACCAGTACACCTGTTACATAAAATTAAACACCATTTTATAATCCTAAGGAGCTATAAAAACTTTATAGAATGTTAAAAAATTCCTTTGAGACAAGCTGAGGACAGTTAAAAATAATTTTTAAAAATGCAACACTGATTTTTAACTTCTAAAAGCATTCCTGCTACAAAGGAAGACATTTGTATGAAATTTCTCTTGCATGTACAAACCAATGGAAGAGTCCCAGAGTGCAATATTCACCTGGTATAAATTGCTATGCACAATAATCACGGTTTATATCAGCCAAGGAATCATCCTATGGTTTGGTTTTAATTAGCAAAGAAAATTTTTAATTTTTATTTAAAACATAACTGCTCTCTTTGGAATTCCTTTGCCCAGCGAAGCCAGATTGGAGCATCATGATATGCTTTGTCATGAAATTTTTAATTCTCCCTGCTTTCAGTGTGGTCAGGAGCAAATATTGAGAAAAGTGGTGTTTCTCTTTTTAGATTGATAATTTGACTTGCAACCAAAGCTGCAAAGAAGGAAAAGAAAAACATAACTTGGGAGAAATTGCTGACCTGACAATTTGACAATCATGTACAGATATATTTTACTTTTCTTCTCTAAAATGTGTGCACTTTACATGAAAACCAGGAAGATAATACATTCAAATGCCCCTTCTCCAGTCACATATATACTAATAATGGAAAGCAATACATAGAAAAATACTAGAATCCCACCTAGAACAGAACTTCATTATGATGTATTTGTAAAATGTTGTATATATGGCATCATACATATATAGTATCATGCATATATAGTGTATGTATATATAATATACATGTTTAAAGTATCACCTAGCACTTGACAAAGTTCTCCAGTGATTGTCCTCATTGCACTTAAATGGTGCAATATTGGAACAACATCACTGTACCCATTTTCCAGATAGCAAAAAACAGGACTGGATAAGTCCTTTATCAAACTTGTTGAATTGTTAAAATTGATGCCCTGATGTGACACAGTGTTCCCCAAACAGGGTCACGCTCTGGGCTGGGGATGGTCCAGACAAGCCCAAAATGGATTGCAGAGGGCAGGGATTTATTTTTGCACCCTTCTCTCAGGTGGGTAAGACTGTGTCTCTTGCAACAGATGGAGGAATCACTACTGAGAGAGAAACTTTTTCGTGTTTGTCCAAGTACAGAGAATAGCTCGGTTCTGGTTCAAAACACAGGACATATTGGTGACCGTAGCATCCATCTCCAATATAACAGCCAATGGATAGAGAACTTCCTCTGGAAATAGAAAATTTGGGGTTTCTACCTGAGACTGTTGAAATCATCATCCAGGAGAGCACCAGAAATTCTGATCTGAAGGCCAGGTCCTTGCTATGGAGACTGCTGTGATTCAGTTAGTAACAGTTAATGTCAGTACAATGACAAACTCAAGACAAAAGCTCAATGCTTGTCCCACAAGTGCTTTATCCAAGGCGTTAGGGAGTTAAGTACCCACCTGAGATCCTTTGGTGGGAGTCGGTATGCAGAGGGACATTAGAAGTGGGGCTCTCCAGAGTTCAACTGCCAGTGTGAGTGGGCAGCTGAATGGGCTTTCCAAGATTGAAATTTGGAACATACACAACTGAATACTCTTTGGAAGCCTGATTTCTGGAACTTAAATTGTGGTTTGAATCTGACCTTTTGTTTAACAGGTGTGACATCGTTCATCTCTGCACTTTGTTCTAACTGTCAGGAGGAGTTAATTGCAATCCATATGCTAAAGTTCACTGCTACAGAATCTAATCTAATTATAACTCTGAAATTCTCTTCATCCCATTATCAGAGAAGAGAGGTCTTAAAGACCCAAGGAGAGAGGAACTTATATTCAGCAAATCCCTTTTCCCTTGATGCTCTGGAATGGATGGTAGCTGCTTATATGTATTGATTTGAGGATTTCCTGAAGTTTCTCTCACACTGAGTTCCATCTGTTGTGGACATTATAATAAAATGGGGTCTTTTGGAGTGACAGATTTGTTATCCATTAATTTTCATTCTGGACTTGTGTGAACAAAGTCTTTTAGCTACTGCTTTTCCAAATGTCTCAGATGACAGTAAAATATGAAGACAGTTCTTCAACATAGGGTTTGATGCAGCCTTATGATAGCACCTATTAATACCATGCACTTCTCTAGCACTTTCTCTTCAGTAACTTCAAAGCACCAGTGGGCTCTGACCAGGCCTGTGAGATCAGTGAGGGATTTACATAGGAGGCCCTTCACAAGATGTAAGCAGATGCTGGGAAAAGTACTGAACATGAAAGAACAGTGCAACGTCACACAATGGTTCACAACAAGCTTTAAAAAGAATATGTTATCCAGTAGAATCCTGTGCAAGTCTATTGGGAGAATGCCTCAACTCAGCCTTTGAGCCTTCCCATGAAAGATGAGGGAATTGTACTCTACTGGATAAATTAGTATAATGCCCTTGAGTTTCAGTAATTTCAGTGAAACAGCAGCAGCAGACCAGCCACCTTCTGCAGATGCAAATGAGCGCTGAATTTTTCTCACAATTGAATGATACAAGTGCAACTTGGGGAAGAGTATGACCTGTAAATGCATGTATGGGGAGTATGACCTTTACTGTTGTTATTGATTCCTGAGCCAGGAAGATTATGCTTTGGTTTTTAGCTTCCATACTGAGTCTACAGTGGCAGTGGTTAGAAAAAACGATCATTTTCCTTGTCTTTTGACCATATCTGACATAATGTCAATAAGATAAAGTAGGAAGGGCATCCTGCAGTGTTGTTCTTTTCTCTGCAGACTCACTTTTCAGCACAGACATTTTAGAAATGCTTTGTTTTCTTGTTCGTACAGATCAGTCACGGCATGTCAAACTACAAACAGTGCCTTCTATTTTCTCAACAAATGCAGGAAACCGGAATCACAGTTGTGAACATCTGTATAGACTTGTTTAGATTTAATTGCATTACATTTAACCACTTATCTTAAAATTCAAAACGGAAGTAATAATACTAATACTTGAATAATTGTCCAGCCTCTTGGGACATCAGGCCAAAGGAGCTGGTTTCAACAGCTAACACTTGACCTGAAGAAGTGGAAAAAATTTGAAACTCTTCCAGAGGACAAGGAGGAACACTCAAACCCAGAAATTTAATGGGACATACCTTTATCTCAGCATAATGTCACAGATAAGCTGTTTTCCACCTGAAGACTCACTCCATTGTGTGATTTCATCCAATATTTGTGACCTCTCAACAGTGGCTGCTCTGCAAACACCTGTGAAAGACATAATGTTATTCCAGAAAATATATGACCATGATAACCCCAAGACAGGACACATAAACAAGCATATTGGCCTGTGACACCTTATTCATGAAATGCAATGCTGTGGGTTCTATCCACATTCATCAGAGGACTTATCAGGACCTATTCCCTATTGGACTTAAGAGTAGAGCAACACTGACCTTGGAGGACCTGCACTGAGTCACATAATCAAAATTTTGACTCATTGTCTATGGCAACTTTTATTACCCAAAGAGAAGCAAAGTTTTCTTCCTACCGTGAACACACTACACATGAAGTAATGATCTTCATTTCATAGTGGGGAAAGACCAGCATTTTGGCTTATATTATCAGCAGTATTAAACACCACAGAACAACCAAAAATACCAAAAAAGAAAAATCAAAAGTAGTCATCTATGTAGGATCACCTCATTCCTTTGAATCAACAGACAGGGAAAAATATTAGTGTAAATTATTTAAAACAAATCCAACCTCCTCACAGTTAAGCATAAATTTATTTATTTTTTTTAGTATAGAAACACCGAAGGACAGTGGCTTGTAATAATGGACAAAATAGTCAAAGTTTTTCATATGTGTATTTTACTCATATGGGATTTTCTGAAGAAAATCACCTGAGATTACAGTGAATAACTTGGCAAATGTGCTAAGAGAGATTAAAAACTCTAAAGCCAAAAGAAGTAAGCTATGCTAAAAGACGTTAAGAAATAATATACTTCTGCAGTCCTTAATCCAAATGTGGCCACCCAACATTAGGAAAAACATACATGACATTGCAAAACTCACCATGGGGCAAAATAAATGGCAATAGAGAGAGCATAAATAGAGGCATCCCAAAGGCTGAAATCATTTAGCTGGATAAGAAGAAAGTAGGGGGCTTACTGTGAAAATTATGAAGGACGTGGTGCATAGGGAAATTCATGGTTAAATTAAATTGAAAGTGAGTTTGGAGTGAAAAAAAAAAGATATACATCTGTATGCAATCCATATTCGGCAATTTGGGTTTTATAGTTGGAGGTATTTGATTTAAATACTGTGGCAGAAATTCTAAAGGGTTGGATAATTTTATGACCACTAATAACATTTGTCATTATCTATGTTGCCATTATGATAAGGATAATCAACTCTCATTTTACAGAGCATAAAGTTCTCACCAGTGTGACCAGAGAATTTTTTTTCCTAGCTGTTAGGTATCCATTGGATTGGCAGGAAGCTGAACATGATTCAGCAGTGTGTCCAGGTAGACAAAAACAGCAATGGCAGACTGGCTTCTATCAAGAATAGTGTGGCCAGCGGGACCAGGGCAGTGATTGTCCCCCTGTACTCAGCACGGGTCAGGCCACACCTTGAGTACTGTGCCCAGTTCTGGGCCCCTCAGTTCAGGAAAGACATCGAGGTGCTGGAGCAGGTCCAGAGAAGAGCAGCGAGGCTGGTGAAGGGAGTGGAGCACCAGTGCTATGAGGAGAGGCTGAGGGAGCTGGGGTTGTTTAGTCTGGAGAAGAGGAGGCTCAGGGGTGACCTCATCACTCTCTACAACTCCCTGAAAGGAGGCTGTAGCCAGGTGGGGGTGAGTCTCTTCTTCCAGGCAACCAGCAATTGGAGAAGAGGGCACAGGCTTAAGCTCACCCAGGGGAGGTTTAGGTTGGACATTACGAAGAAATTCTTTACAGAGAGAGTGATCACGCACTGGAATGGCCTGCCCATAAAGGTCGTGGATCCACCATCCTCGGAGGTTTTTAAGATGAGACTGGATGTGGTACTCAGTGCCATGATCTATTATTAATCACAGTGGTGTTGGATAAGGGGTTGAACCTGGTGATCTCAAAGGTCTCTTCTAGCCCAGCTGATTCTGTGATAATATGACTGATTTTTCTCACTTGTTTTTGCTAGTCAGTTTAGTGAAGTATTCTCCAGCCCATATAGGTGATTCTTATCATGCTAGTCTGAAAACCCTCCTTTTGGAGGTGAGGGAGTTTCATTTACTGTAAATAAAAAAATGAATACAGGAGTGTCACCAAAATTAATTTAGCAGAATAGCTAATATGTTGTCTGCATGCATTCATTTAATAGAGTAAATGGGTCTCAGGGTCTGTATGAGGCTGTAGGGGCTATACATAGACAATATTGATCAGTTTGTGTTCCTCCAGGAGAATCATCTTAATTGGGCAGGAGAAATTTGTCTTGGATCAATATCTTGCTGGCAATAAGAGTTTGATGGTGGAAAGAAAATTTGAACTGACAAAAGCTTAAGGGATCATTTTGACAGTAGGCTTGATAGCAGTACCTCAGAAACTGTGAAGAAATAAAACCTTGGAAGGAAAGGAAGAGGTGCTGTTAAATGTTTTACCACCCTTTCTGAAACTCTCCTACTTTATAATACATGAAGTTTCAAACAAAACCCTTTCTGAATCCATTTAATCTGTGTTTAGGAGAATTCTTGCCTCAGCATTCCTGGAGAATTAAAATAATGTGACTTCTAGCTACACTGGCCAAGACCAGATTATCGCTGTGTGGGTGTAACCAAAACTGTGTATTCTACACTCTCTATGTCATTTCTGATGGACTGTTAATGGATCATTTGCAGCAGCTGCCCAACATATCTGACACCTTAGGCTACAAGCTGGGTGTTAAAGAATTCGTGACTCACAGAATTTAAATCACCCCTTGTGAAACTCCCTGCCCTGGGGAAGGTACTGGGCATTCCCACCCGAACCTGAGCTTATTTAATCTTCGGGTTCTGGGACTCCTGGCACCACTCGTCAGATCCAGAGGAGGACCAGATCCTCAGCAGGAATGCCACTCTCAACAAGACTGCGACCATCATCCTCACCAACAGGTTTTCCTTTCCTTTTACTTTGCACTCCGGGGGACCACGTGGTGCTCAG
Organism: Anabacerthia variegaticeps; assembly: GCA_035583185.1. Taxonomy (NCBI): domain Eukaryota; kingdom Metazoa; phylum Chordata; class Aves; order Passeriformes; family Furnariidae; genus Anabacerthia; species Anabacerthia variegaticeps. The sequence continues at coordinate 35,669,142 of JAWWEW010000001.1, read as the reverse complement.
CACAGGGGCTATTGAACACCATTCTGTTCGTGTCCCAGCAGGCTGGGTTATACCTCTGGTCTTTTGTGGGTTAAAAACTGATTTTTCCTCTATATAATTGTATTTATTTTAATCTTTTTATTAAATTGTAACTCTGACGTCTAATCTCTTTTTGAGTTGGGTTCATTTCTACTGCCAGTTTACCTTTAAACCAACACAATGTGAAACTTGTAAAATTTTTGAAATTTTCTATAAGATTTTTGGACTTGTAGCTGAAAGTCTATCTACTTTTGAAGATTTTTTAATTTGACATGGAAGTAACTGGTTTCCAAAGATTCAAATTTTTGAAGTATTTAGATCTAAATTATAAATCAAGGTGAATTTACAAGGACAAAATACTACTTTACCATTCCCTTTTCTAAATGTGTTTATGATGACAGAAACTAATTTAAATTGGTTTTAAAAGGAAAAAAAACCACATAACTACAGATACTCAGGTTTGCCTTCAACAAAAAGTAAACTGTTCCTTTCTATCCTCCACTGAATATTCTATAGCTTCAGCAATAAAAACTCACTGCACAGGTCTTGGTTCTGACATTCCTGTTACACATCTGTTGAAGGATTGAATTCAGCTCCAGATTCAAATAATAAGAAAGCAAAACCTGGAACATCTATGTCTCATCCCTCATTATACTACAGATAGATTCAGTAGCCTGGAGGTCAACATTTGGTAGGACACATTTAGTTCGTGATTATTTCATCTTGACATGAATATTCAATGCTTGCGCATTTAATGTGGCTTCCAGATAAGAGAGGTGTGCTCCGTTTCGCAGTGGAGAATCTGATTTGTTTGCCTACGTGCAGCATAGCCAGCTCAGTGTTCAGCTATCGTATGGGTTTCCCTGTAGGTCCTATGCCACCTTGATCAAACCCATGTGGCTGTCAAGGGTAGCCCACAGATTGCCAAATCACACCAGAGACCCAATGCAAAATGTTTCAGACAGAGAGCGAGCAAGAACTGCTTCACTCCCCTAACTTCAGCAAGAGTAATGGGTCAATGTCATGGACATATTTTTATCAACTAAAATGGTTCTTAGTCCTAGGACAGCTACTAATCCCACAAACAGCCCTGCAAGAGGCACTCCTTCCTAGCTCTTAGATATGGACCAAAGAAGGACAGAAGGGCTTTGAATAAAGATTTACTTATGGAAAATAATAAAAGCTATCACAAATCCAAGGTTAACTGAAACATATAATTAAACTTCACATTTGTTTTCATAAAATACAATATTGACTTTGCTCTTTAAAGTAGATTAGGTTGTTGACATTATAGCAGTACAATAAACAAACCACTAAGCTTTTTACTAGCAGAACAGAAAATTAAAGCTGGTTATGACAAGCCAAATAAAATGAGTTTATTCAGAACTGTATAAATCATCAATAAGAATTCTTAATCACCAAAAAGCTAGATTATTTGATCTGCAACAAAACTGGGACTGTGTCAGCAAGTTGGATGCAAATCAAACAACATTCAGACATCTCAAAAATTCTGAAAGTATGTGTCTGGAATAGAGATGAAGACCAGAAATTCAGTGAGGCCTTCTTTGGGTAGTAGAAAAAAAAAGCAAAGCTCTTTTTTTCACTGAGATGTGATTATTGAAAACGGAGTCTCTCATCAGCATGGTGTATCACAGATAAAACATCACCCCTGGTTTTCTAGCCTTATTTTTAATGTATGTTTCTACAAAAAACTTTTCTTTGTTTGATGCATACATTTTATACACACTAAAAGCTATTCAAAGCTAAGCTGTTCATTTTGATGCTTGATCATGTTGTATTACCTTTCACTAAAAAGCCCCATGGTTCCTGAAAAAGTTTGCTACAATTCAAGGCTTGGAAGCCACAATAGCACTTTGATTCATGTATTTTATACATAAAGTCTTACTGTAATGTTAGTGATCAATAAAGATCTTCACTCTGGCATGGAGTAAATTTGTCAACTATTAATAGTTTATTCCCTGTTTACCTAAATCATAGTCTACTCCTCAATAAAATGTCTTTTCCAGGTCTTTTCATGCAATAGATATATGGGTTAAAATTACAATAACTATAAAATAAGTAATAAGAATGTTAGAACTCCAAAAACCTCTAAAGTAGAATTCATATGTAGCAAGAACTTCACATTTACCTGAACATGGATCTGATGGAAGTTGTTCAAAATTCATGAGAAAAGTTGAGAAATTAATCTGTTTGGGAAATGGTCTGCCCAGTGTTTTTTACCATGTAACGGTTTATTTTGAAAGTACCAAGCTTAAACACTTGCTTAAAAGCTTTCTTTATTTTGGAATGTATTTCAACATTCGTTCATGGCTTGCTGATTGAAAAAATATGCTCTAGAAGGAATGAAAATCTTGAAGATTGTGCTTCCATAATCTTTCTCTTAATACCACTCCAGTGATTCTAAACAGGATACAAATTAAGGATAAACTGAGGGGGTCAAAGCTTCATGGACTTCTATTTCTTACCAATCTCATTCTGTGTTGCTATGGTAGAGCTGGAAATACAGCCGCAGTTTGGCCAGGTGATCTCTTGATTATAATACACAGAAGGTATTGGCCAAATCTTGTATAAAGTACAAAAATAAGGCATGGAAGTAACATGAAAGATTAAACATTGCTAAAAGAAGATAGCGTCAGATTAGCCTGCTAGATTATTTTGCTTTTCTAAACAAACCAACAAAAAGATTACCTCTGGAGATTTGGACTTTGATGAATCCCTTGATCCAGTATAGCACGAAAAATTATATTAGGTGGAGAGGGTAGAAATCATAAAGAAGTTAGAGAACAGGTGAAAGTGCTAATAACAATTAGTTGTGTAAAGGGCAATTAGTTGTCCTTGAAAGAGGAACTGTTCATCTGGAGGAAGAGTACCAGTAGAGTTCATAACAGTTTAGGCAGGAGCCCTCCTCAAAATGGTCATTATCTAGCAAAATACAAAAGTGTGGATGTAATAATAGCTCAGAGTTGGAAGACATCTTTTCTTCAGAGAAAAAGCATATTATCCCACCGAAAGAAAACCTGGATGCTTCAAAGAACTGGACTAATCAGAACTTTTGCTATAAGATGAAGGGTCATCACATAAGGCAAATGACACAGCACAGACAGTGAATTGTGGTTTGACAGTACCACACAAACAGAGAGGGGGCATCCAAGGGTGCATTGCCTGGAGAAGTGTCTTTAGAAAAAGTATGTTTATATCATTGTAAAAGTGCTTGTTGAGAGCTCATCCAGAATCCAAGAAAATGCAATTACTTTTGACCATGTGGGATTAGGGCTGATAAATTTATTGAAAGTAGAGGGACCTCCTTGTCATGTCAGGCGATTAAAGAACCTCATGTTGTTCACCTTAGCAGGCAAAAACCTAGCAAGGTGTGCAAAAATGAGTGAAAGGAGAGAATTATCAGTTCATGAGAAAGCAGGAATAAACAGGCCATGAATACTCTTCTGCCTAAAACAGAATGATGTTAAACGTCATATCCTGGGAGAGTCCTTTGGCAAAGCAATCAGGACACAAGACTTCACTAAATCAAACAAGGCTCTTGGCCAAAATTTGTACTCTGTATCTGCTCATCACAATATGGAGGTGGTGCTGATGATTCAGGAGAGCTCTTTCTATGTTTTTTACTCTAAAAAAACCGTTAGGGAAAGGCTTTCCAGGCTACAATGTCAGCCATCAAGGAATTCCAGTGGTAGGAGGTAAATTGGAAGGGGCTAGTATATTGACACAGTAAAATAAACAAGCAACTAAAAAAGAGACTGGGGTTTTCCTAGTTTACTCTTGGGAATAAGGCAGAGGAGTTGAACATGCACAGTGGACAATGGAACCTAGACTTCTTTATTATATTCCTGTATTTCACCCTCTGTTATGAGGACAATTCCAGGATTAAATATAAGCTTCTCTGGCACCAACCAATGCTTTTGTGACCTTTAAGATTGCAAGATCTCCCTCTGAAGAGATATCAATTCTGTCTAACTCACTATGCAGTCTTATCTTTTAGCTTCTGGCTTGAAAGGGCTTAGGTTAGAGTTTGGATACTGATTCAAAAGACAGAAAAATCAGTAGGGATTTTCCAATTAAAACTGAAAGAGAATGAAACAAGTTAGCTCAATAACTTTGCTGAAGTTAATTACCCAAAGAAATAAATTAAGACAAGCTGGATTGTTTGGTTCTTGAACTAAACAATAGTCCCATCCCTTGAAAAATATTTTTAATGGTTTAGTAGAGCCTTCATACAAAAGGCTAGAGAATATATTTAAAGAGGGGAAATGCCCAGGACACCCTACTGTGAGTGAAACATGATTCTGTCATTCAGAACTGCTGTTTTCTTAAAATGTTGCTGGGTCTGATGTGGAGACTGGCATGAAAATGCAAGTCAAAATACATAGGGGTTTCAAATATGTGTTATATACTGTTTTGGGCTGATTTCTTTTGACATCCAGCTGTGTTTGCATTTGGGAGCAATGTCTGAAATCAAGGGTCATCTCTGCAGGCAACTGTGCTGGGAAAAATTAACTGGCACAGTCAACGGAAAGGGTTTGAGTGAAATACCATTCACAGCTGAATTGTGGGAATACTTGAGCCTGGTTACAACAGTGGGGAAGAGTGCCATAATGTAAAAATATTTCTTAATAGAATATATGTTACACCCCAGTCCCAAAGGCCCGACCTTTACAGGGTGTTGCACTTTAATTTCAGGCTCCAAGAGGTTTCACTCACGCAAACTCTTGTAAAGCCATTGGTTCTTTGGTACCTTGAGTTCACGTCTGGTGAAAAACTACACATTTTTCTCTAAGAGATTTCTTCTAATTTGGTGAGAATACAGGCATTTTGGCATAAAGGGTTTCACAGAGATGACATGCAACTTCACAAAAGCATTGCAACAGATTACTGAGACTAACAAACATTGCTATAGTAGGAAATCTCTGTTACACACAGCAAACACAAACTCCATGTAGTTTAAGTCAGGCCCCCAGAACTCACAGAAAGTAAGCGTTTAAGTTACCCATAAGAAGAAGAAAAGAATAAGGGAAGAGACATTAAGAGAAGAAAGGGTAAAGAGAGGGGAAAAAAAGTAGTTACCACTTAGAAGGTCACGTGTTGATGGCTTTGAAGATAACAGGCTAGAGCCCACAGTGGAGAACTTCTTTTCTGCTCTGGTCCCTGTGCCCACTCCCTGCAGGCGGGACCTTTGGGTCACTGACCCCTCCATGTCCCCTCAGACACAGTGAGGGGTGTCACAGTCAATCAGAGGCTCCGGGGGAGTGGTGTGGGCGGGTTAACAAGCAGACCTTATTGACTGGCAGGTGCCCATGTGGCTTTCATGCCATGTGGCCAAACCTTGGCAGCCATCCTGGTGGACTCTGTGGACCTGTGCTAAAAGCTTGGTCCACTCCCCCTGCACACACACACACACACAAAGACCCACCCCACAAGGTGGTTCTGATCCAATAATAACAGATCTGATGTGTAACAATACATGACAACAATGCTGTTTTCCTTGGGATTTTAATGACTAATTATTTCATATGCTTCCCTTGCTCTCCCATTTCAACAAAATCCAGACACACCAAGGTGCTGGCTGAGGAAAATTACACTAGAAATACTAATTTCTTCTCCTTAAGTCTCCAGTGCTCCTAAGACTCATCAGCTTCATTTTTCTCACGGTTTCTAAAATTTATTGAGTTCTAGGAATTTGATGATTGCTGGGACCATAAAAGACTAGATTTTGTCTAGAGTTCAGGTATGAATAACAAAAGCACTGGAAACTAACAGAACTCAATTCAAACCACTAAGACATGGGTCAAAGGTGTGCATAGACCCATATCAGCCTTCTGCTTTGTGTACAAACAACTGTCTGGTGTCTCAGCAAACCCAAATTCAGCCTAAAAAACAATCAGTGGGAACTTCTGCCATATCTTGTCTATGTCTTCTGACGACCAGTCCTGCTGAAGTGAGGGAGAATCTGGGAAGCATAATGGTCTTTTTGTCATTGAAGAACTATTGGCATACTGAGATCTGCATTTCTAGTTCTCTTTGTTCCTGGATATTAGTACCTACAATTAGAATTATTTATAAACATACATTTCCATCCCTTTTCTTTCTGTGTAAGCCACATATAGTGAGGGTGGGATGCATTTGAGAGAGTCACCCTGGCACCCTTTTAACCTCAAAGTGAGTAATAGGTTTGTTCGGGTGCAATGCCTCTGCCCCTTTTTAAGTGTGTAGACCAGGTTATGTCAGATTGTTCTACAAAATTGTCTTTTTCCCCATGATTGAAATTACTTTAGATGATAAGCAAAGATTTAGAGCCCTACACTCTGTATACATTTCCTCAGATGAATCTCATTTCCTTTGATAATGAAGTTTGTCTGTTATTTCAAATGTTTTCATAATGCCAGTATATAAAAGATTGGGTGCTCTGATCTGTCTGCCCAGCCACTTAAAGTTGTTTGTTGAAACACAGAAATTCCACTAAAGAACTGGACTCCTTGGGAATTGGGACAGTTCCCTGACTTCAGCAGTAGCCAGGTTCAGGTGCTTCTGGGAAACGAGCAAATCAGGAAGCTGACAACTGCAAAAGATGAACAAAGAATTTCCTAATTACAATTCAAATAAATTTCTCCTTGAAAATGAAGCTTCTCACAGGTTCAGAAAATTGTTAATTAGTTCTAAAAAATCTTACAATGTATGTGAATGTTCTTTCTTGCCCTATAGGTGTTCATTTCATCTTGTAGGCCAGTGAACACAAAGCTTATGAAATAGCCTGTTGCTAGCACTCCTTGGATATTTAATATGAAAATTAACATGTCCAGCCCATGCCTGCTACACTGACCACATGTTAGCATACATAAGTCTAGGGAAACAGTGCAAATAATAATTATCACTGTATCAGTTTTTGGCAGATGAGGGAGTTTATCAGGATGCTGACAGAAAAACGTTTATACAAGTTCTTAAATCAATGATTTCTAGCCTCTGCCTTTTCTGGTATTTTCAAAAATGCCCCCTCTATGACAAATACTAAATAACATCTGTGGGCTCACATTTCTTTGCTTTTCCCTGAACTCTCTTTGGAAGTCACAGCTTTCCAAAGGTGTCAGGTACCACAGGTTGAAAATGAGGCAACCCTGTTTACCTAGCCATATGGTTATGTGTTTAAGTAGAGTAGCACTTCTAGTGCAAAGCATTCAGAGCACATAGAATATGTGTGTACAGTGTCAGAGACAGTAAAGCCCTACTGTATTTAGTGTGTATAGCAATTTTTGCAAATCTATGTAATTTCTCTGTATATTTTTCAGATGAAAAGTACAGTCTCTGGTTTGTGTATTTCATTGCTTTCTTCAAGTCAGCATTTGAAAAGCAGTCTAAACCACCAGTACAACATTGCCAGAGAAGAGACAGAAGTGAGATTTAAATGTATTTTGGTTTGGTTTTGTTTTTGTTTTTCAATCTGAGGTGGCTGATGCCTATTGTCTGCATAGTTTTTCTATTTATTAACATGTCAATTGAATGTCGCTTGTTGATTGCTAAGGAAGAATCTGGAGGTTTAAATTTTATTTTAGTCATTTGAATCAATCCTGCTTTCTAAATGCTCAGTTCACACCCCCACCGCACATAAACAAAATCATATGTCCTCAATGGATGTAGACTTTTATGGCTATAGAATACTGAGACTCCATAGTTTGGTGGCTATACTAAAATAGTGTCAGTTTCTATTCTTTCTGTTCTCAGCCAGCTGAGTGTTTTTCTGTGGAAGGAAGGATACAACAGAAATATATCTGAGAAGTTATTCATTTTGTTCAAAACGTAAACAAGGGGAGGATTTTGAAAATGCTCAGTGTTCGCCTACAACATTTTCAGTTCTACAGAAATGAGTGGCAAAGCTCCTGCTGACTTCAACAATGTGTGGTTTTAAAAACAGCACCACTGGCTTTCTTTGTAATAAGACAGATTTCCAGCTAATCCACAGTACATACAGTCTCCCAAATTCATGGCTTTTTCAGAATCGTTTTTGCAATACAAAAGCCAAAAGCATGGCTACTTCCCAAAGAAACAGAATTTTGCTTTCTATATTTAGAGGTGGTCATGCTGTTAGTTTTAACTGCTTCATGATATGACTGTACAGCTCAGGATTTGGCCTCCTGGTCTTCCAAAAGTCTTGACGCTGTTGTAATTAGATGTCTCTAGCAGGCAGTCTTATTAAACCATTTCTCTCTGTTTCTATCCCACTGCTTCTGCCAAGGTGCTTCACACACAGCTTTTCATGCTGTAAAACACCTGGTCACACAGAATCACAGAAACACAGAATACGGTTAGTTGGAAGGGACCTACAGTGATCATAAAGTCCAACTCTTGGCCCTGCACAGGGTTATTCCCAAGAGTCACACCATGCGCCTGAGAGTATTAGCCTACTGAGCCAAACTTTCAGGATAAAGAAACAAAATTTCATGTTTTTTTTCCCTAGAGACATTACACATAATGTAACAGAGTACATCAGCTTCCATTTGGAGCATAGATGCCAGAATATTTGTGGATAGTGGTTGAAAAGGTGAAAACCTGTGATTTCATTCATTACAGTATTTACGTATATGAATGCTTAGCTGCAACTGCTAAAGTTTGCCTGTCGGGGGGAAAAAAAACAGTGTCCTTCCCTTTATATAATTCACATCACTTGTGCACAGGTCCTTTAATAGTTCAGGATTCTACATTTATATTAATTTCACATGAAAAGGAATAAATTGTTTACATTTTCTCACATTTTACTATGTTTGAAAAGTAGAACCATTAATAGTAATAAAGAGAAACTAAATTTCTCTCCACTCTGGATTGGTAAACTTGTATCCTCTCCTGGCAGAGAAGCACAGCACACTGAGCATCAAGGGGTCAGGAAATACTGATAGGGGTTATCTCACCTAATAAACTGTTTTAAAACTTCACAAGTGCCTTGCTCTCACTAAGGCCATATTTGGCATGAATCAACAGACAGAGCTAAGATAAGGCATGACCACTCCTCTCCACTTCCACAGAGAGTACAGGATGTGGAGTCTAGTAAGAAGTAGAATAATTTAGGTCCATATTTTTAAGCATATTTATTCCATAATTAACCTATAAAAATGTCCAGTTTACTTCCAGCATGCTCCTACCTGCACAGTTGGGTGCCTCAATAATTTTTAAAAATGACACTTCTGAAAGTTTTGCCTTAAGACAAATCTGAAATACAATGACAAATTCTATTGCTAATCTAAAACTGATTCTGGTTAATGTTTGCTTTCAGCTTATGCCTCTAATATGGTGCTTTCCTTACCTTTTGTGACATTTTCTCTCTTACAAGCTTTACTGCAAGTAGATGCACTTAAGAATCTCACTTCAATCAATTTTGCTTCAATTAAGGGTAATTTGAGGGAAAATGTCCACTACAGAAAGCAACAACAAAAAATAGGGTTATTTGTCGCTTCTAAATATGGCAGACTCTCATTGCTTCCACCTGCTCTTCTCTGTGAACATCCAAGAAGAACAATGCTTCAAGAAAACACTAGGGTGATGTGACTTTGGTCTCATCAACTCAGATGTCTTTGCAATTCCTGTTGCAAAAACAGTGATGGGCTGAGGAACATTTCCTTCATCATGTTTGAACCAGTGGGCTGCTTACTTGCAGCACATAGACAATCCTTTGCTGTGCTTTCGGATGGCCATGGGGATGAATTCACCATGAATTCATCCCAGGGCAATAATCAGGGAGACAAAATAATCTGTGTCATCTGGCCAAAAGTTTTGATAACTTTTGAAATACCCATAGTTTGCAATTGCCCTAAAATTACCCTCAGGAAGCACAGTGATATGCCTCAAGTTGCCACAACCTCACAGTAGGCAACAACAAATTTTTATGGCCTGTTGTAATGGCAGCTTTCCAAGTAGCGCTGAAAAATATTGGTGTGATGGCATTACATTAGGTTCCCTGCAGAGATTTCTTGAAGAATTCTCCCACATTCTCATTGTAGTCCTCTGATTGATAACCAGTTTCTGTTCAAAGAACTTTTTCAACTCTTTTTTAACTACTGCTGTGAAATTTTACAAACATTCTGAGAAGTTAGCACTAGAATGAGCAAGGAACTGTGTAATCAGGCTCAATAACTGTCTCATGGGAAATTAAATCACGGCTACCTTTACAAGGCTTCATTTATCTCATTGGCTTCTCATAAAAACCTTAGGGGAGTTGGATTTTCAGATGTTATGGCTCAGTCTCTTCCCCCAGCTAACACAAAATGGAGGAAGGGATCAGGACTGATCTCAGATTGGACAGGTCATGCTAAGCATTTTTTAAAACCACAGTTCTTGACTAGTTTTCCATTTCCAACCTTGCCCACTGTCAGCACCTAAACAGAAGTAGCTGTTTATAGGATCAATTCAAGGAGATTTTGGTATGTTGGCATCACTCCATGTGGTTCTGGTTATCCAATGTCAGAACAGAATAAATACACTACAACTTAAACAAACAAACAAACAAATTAAAAGTGGAATTATTAAATTATAATGTCTTTAATTAGAATTGTGAAGGTACCTAGGGAATGGTTATTGTTTATTTCCCTATGTACAAGAAGAAGATCATCCAAAGAAGTGGTGAGACAAGAGATTTAAACAAAATGTGCTTTTTTTTTCCTGCATAAAGTGCAATTAAGATGACAAAATCGCCGCCATGGGATATTGCAAAAGCCAAAATAAAATAGCTAAAGAAATTAATTCACAACTTCTCCTAATACAGTTGGGAGTTTTTACGAATGGGGTTTTAAAAAACAATTGATGAGTCTTTATCAAGATGGGTAGAATTTACTGAGGCAGGATCATCCTCTGCTTATTACATTTTTGTATTTTTTTTCTATTGTATCCACAGTGAGACAACTATTATCAGAAAAAAGATACAAGATAGATGAACCTTTGTTTTGACCCAATATGAGTCCTTTGTATGCTTATGACACATGAAGCTTTTGCTACTTCTGCTTACAAAAGCCTTTCTTAACGTTCCATGGCTGCTCAGATGCAGGTGGAGAAAACAGCAGGTTTGCTTTTAAACTGCTTTGAATACACTTGTGAGGGTAAATACAAGTCTTTTCTCAGAAACAAGCATAACTGTTAGTGACATGTAGATCAGTGCCTGCATTATTTAAAAATGCGTTTCTTCACTGCAAGTGTCAGCCCTGAATTTGGCCTCATAAATTCTTCTCTTCTAGAATTCCTGTGTAATCTCCTCTTTGAAGTTCTTTAGGCTAACAAAAATTTCTGCAAATTTGTTTTTATTTTCTCCCAGACTGCCATAAATTGGTGAAAATATGAGAAGATACTTCACAATAAAAACCTGAGGCTCCAGCAGGTTTGGCTTTTTAGACACCTTGTTTTCCACTTTTTTCAGAAAGACTGACTTTGCTGTAAAGGTTCTTGGTCACCAGTGGCGCACACACCGGCGAGTGGGCTACAGCAGCCTGGCTCTGTCCTTTGAGATGAAGAGGAACACAGCTGTAACTGAAAGCTCTTCATTTAACCCCAGCCAAGACAGTGTCAGATAAGCCAAAAATCATTCAGACTCCTGTACTTACTGACAGTGTGTTGTGTCCACTCAAGTCAGGAAAAAACCTTCAACTTCCGTTATTTTTTAAGTATTCGAGCTTGTAATGTTTTTATAATTATGCAGCCTGGGAGTTGGTTTCTTCTCCCAGTATTTGTGATCCTAATTAAGCCTCACATTTATTATTAACACTGCAACCTACTTTGTATGGGGGAACAACCCCTTGGGACGCTGTTCTTGTTGTGCTGTGACACCCGAGGCCTTGCATCTCTCTAATTACTGAGCCCTGCCTCTGCTCCATTAGGATACTGTCCTGTTTAATCCTCTCTTGCTTTTACAGTCTGGGAATGGTTTCTTTTCCTAGTATTTGAAGTTCAAATTAAGTCTCATGTTTATTAGCAAGTGCATCGTTTCATAAGAGAAATACAAGAGAAAGATCAGAGAGCACTGTGTCACTTAGGGATTCCTGCAGTACAGAGGGAGTCGGGTCAGCAGCAACAGCACCAGCAGAATTAGCTTTATAGGGAACAAACAAACAAAGCCCCTCACATCTTCAAATTATATCCGAAGGCCACAACAAAAGCCCGAAGCTTAGAGAGGTGCTTTCAGTTAGCTTTGATAGGGGTGCAGAGAAACTAGGAAAGTCTGAGTATAAGCTATCCATAAAGCAAATAATCATGGCTTAGTGGCCTGGGCATCAGAAAAGAGGACAGGGGCAGTAGAGTGAATGGCACTGACTAAGAAACTAAGGAAAGAACGCTTTTTATCTTGTTCTGCTCTGTTCAGGAAAGTATCACCTCCTCTCACCACTGTGACTACTGACATAGACTTGTGCAAAGCACTTAGGACTTGTCATTGCAAGGTGTACAGACCAGGACAACTGCTCTGACAGCCAGGCCTTTATACATGGTCTGCTCTCATGCCTCTGTCCATTATAAGTTTTAACCAAGACTAATGTAACAGACTTAAAAGAAGCAGTGCTGCAAACTGGTGAACATGAACTTGTACTGGCAGCCCAACCTCTATTGCTGGTTCTGACATGGGCTTGGTTTATATCCCATATAGAATTATATGAATGGTTTCTTATCCAAAATTTCCTTGCTGCTTTTCTCTCTAATGCCTTTTTCCTGAAGTTTTATCATGTTCTAATCAACTTCACTCTGCTGCTGACTCCATATCTGCCTCTGATATACAGCTGACTTTGTATCTGCTCACAGCTCAGAGACATCAGCTTAAATGTAATAATGAGATGTGATGGCAGAAATAGCACATTTTCTGTGAGGAGTCTTTCCCCTGAAGTTATCAAGGTTTCTGATCTTCTTTTTTTTTTTTTTTCCTCACAAGAATATCATCCTCAGCCCTGTGAACTCCTGCTTGCTTTGCAGATCTGGATTCACTTATCTGTAATGAAACTGGAACAAATAGGGAAAAAATTTCTTCAGCCACCTGAATAAATCTAGCAGTCCTAAGAGATTGCAGCCATCTGCAGTCTGGATTGGTAGAGATTCAGACAAACTTGTGATGGCACTGAAACTGAATCACTTCAATTTTCAGTGAAGATAGCAGAAAGATAATGGTCTTGAATACAGAGAACAAAGGCAGGACAGCCAGTAATGCTACAGGAATAATAAACAGCCATATAGTAGCAATACAGCTATTAGAAAACACAATAGTCTCCCATCTTGAAGGACCAGATAATCCACATCTGGCTCAGCATTACAAGTCTAGCAGCAAGGAGTTTTAACTAGACTTGAGAAGTCTGAGGAACAGTTTTATGACTAGAGCAAAACCCATTGCAGCATGTAGATGAATGCTGAACTGCTTAGCTAAGGGCTGCAAGGCTCTTAAGTACCAGCAAACAAAAAGCAGTTAAGTGAAGGAAAGTGATAAATGAGGAAAATGGGACAATTTAACAAAGTCTGTGCCAGACTAACATGATATCTCTCCTTGATAAGCTAACTGATCTTATAAACAAAAGATCTAATCTACCTGGAGTTGAGTAAATCATTTAATATAGTCCCACATGGGACACTATTAGTTAGGCTATACAAAATGGGAATTAGTACAAGTACTAGAAGGTGGGGAATAGCTAGAATAAAGTAGACAACCGAAGCTGCTGTTTCCAAAGGGAATTACCAACCTGCAGAAAGGCTACCTGTAGACTCCCACAGACATGATATTTGAAAGCAGCTGCACAGGTGAAATTTGCTGATGCAACAAACCTAATCAGCACCGGCTTTGTCTTCATCATCTTTTACAGCAAAAGGACATCTTACCCTGTCCTCAATCCGGGCTTATGAAGTGTAAGCCACATCTGATCCAAAGCTATGTAACCAAATATCTGCAGATTTTATATACTAAATGAGGGAATGAGAATCTCCTACCCGTGAGAAGAACCACAAGATATTTGCAAGGGATCTGGCTCACATTTTTGGGTTAGGCTGTGGTTAGAACAAGTCCACAAAAGAATAACCAAGATGCAGGACATAAAGAGGAGTAAGACCAATAGATTAGCATAAATGAGACAGGGCACAAGGAACCTGAGGTCTGGAAAAATAAGATTGTGCCAGAAGTTGATTGTTATTAGTAGGAAATAAGGAATAGAAAAACTTAGGTGCATTACCTAATTCCAGGATGAAAGTGATCCACAAATGTAATACAGCAAGGAAAACAGTCTCCTAATTTTAAATGCTGCTATGTTATCGTGGAATCCTCTAGTAAGGCTACTTTTTACACTATCACAGAATCACAGAATGAGTGATGTTGGAAGGGACCACAGTAGGTCATCTGGTCCAACTTCACTGCACCAGCAGGGTCATCCCAGAGCAAATGGCACTGAATTGTATGCACAAGGTTCTTTAATACCTCCAGTGAGGGATTCCAAAACCTCTCTGGGCACTCTGTTCCAGTGCACAGTGACCCACACAATAAAGTTCTTCCTCGTATTTGGGTGGAACTTCCTGTGCATCAGTTTCTGCTCATTTCCTATTGTCCTATGCCTAACACCACTGAAAAGAGCCTGCCTCCATCTTCTTACACCCTCCATTCAGATACTTATAGACATTGATGAGATCCACTCTCAGTCATGTCTTCTCAAAGCTGAACAGGCCAGCTCCCTCAGCCTTTCCTTGGAAGAGAACTGCTCCAGTCCCCTCATCTTTGTAGCCCTCTGATGGACTTGCTCCAGGAGCTCCATGTCTCTCTCATTCTGAGGAGCCCAGAACTGGACACAATGCTCCAGATGAAGCCTCACCACAGCTGAGTAGAGGGAGGGGCAGGGTCACCTCCCTCAATCTGCAGGCAATGCTCTTCCTGATGCACCCGAGGATACCATTGACCTTCTTGGCCACAAGGGCACACTGCTGGCTCATGGACTGTTTGTCATGGACTGTTTGTTCACCAGGACCCTCAGTTCCTTCTCTGCAGAGCTGCTTTCCAGCAGGTCAGCCCCCAGCCTGTCCTGGTGCAGGGAGTTGTTCCTCCCTAGGTGCAGGACCCTGCATTTGCCTTTGTTGAATTTCAGGCAGTTCTTCTCTGCCCATCTCTTCAACATGTTGGAGCTCTTCCAAAGGGCCGCACAGCCTTCTGTGGTATCTGTCACTCCTCCCAGCTTTGTGCCATCAGTGAACTTGCTGAGGAGACATCTGCCCCTTCGTCCAAATCATTGATGAACAACTTAAACAATACTGGGCCCAGTATTCAACCTTGGGGTACACCTATAGTGACAGCCATCCAAACCAACCCTGTGCCATTGATTAAAACCCTCTTGGATCTGTCCTTCATCCAGTTCTTAAACCACCTCTCTGTCCACTCATCCAGTCCATGCTTCCTGAGTTTGCATATGAGGACATTGTGAGACAGTGTTGAAAGTCTTGCTAAAGTCAAGGTAGACAATATCTGCTGCTCTTCCTTCCTTCACTCAGGTAGTTGTTTTATCATAGAAGGCAAAAAGATTGGTCAAGCATGATTTACCTTTAGTGTATCCATGCTGCCTACTCTCAATCACCTTCTTGTCATCCATGTGGAGACAGATGCCCTCCAGAATCAGGCCATTTCTAGGGCTTCACGTGAGTCTGACTGGACTGAGTTCACTGTGCACAAACACATTCAAAGGGACAAGAAAAGTGAGCACAGAGTGCTTCAGATGACACTATGAGCACTGCAGATCCTTTCTTCTGAGTGTTCGTTTTTCAGGGGTTTTTTTTGTGGCTTCACTACAGACATGTTTGTTTCCTTATTCTTTATTTGCTTACTATGAATGCTGTTACCACTGGATTCTGTGTAATAGGTAGAGCTGTTCCTTGCCTCCTTCTGGCTAATAGTCTTAACGGATAACATGGCTATTTCTTTGTTTCAGGACAAAGTCACAGCAGTTAATTTAGACTATAACAGTGAGAAAAAAGTGCTTATTGAATCAGACGCTGATCTCAGCAGGGAGGAGGTAAATGAGTTCCATGTGGTAATTTAAAAATCTGTTCTTTATTGTTTCTCAGCTGTTAGCTGTTGCCTCCCAACTGGGCCTGTGCTTGACTGTGTGCTAATTGGACCCAACAAGCATTGGTAAGAAGAGTCAAACAGCCAAAGCCTTGGTTTGGATCTTGGCCCATCATACAAGAAAGTCATGCTCTGCTTAGCACCTGGAAAATGAAATGCTTATATGAAGCCAAGGACAAGAACAAATTATTTTAACCTGGTCATAAATACATTTTGGCTGGAATTCTTTCCGAAATACTTCTATTGACCATAGCATTGGGATTCTGGAAAATCTGTTTATTGAAAGGGTTGCATGATACCCCATCCAGTCAACACCAGAGGACAAGCTCAGCAGTGCTGGACGTGCCTTCAAGTTCTTTGTTCTTACCTTTCAGAGAATTGCTAAAAAAACTGTAATAATCTTTAGCTTAGATCATAATGCATGAGCCGGAAAAAAAAAAAAGGTGCTTTACTTTTGGTTTCTGGATGGAGTTTGTGGAACTGGCACTTACAAAAACCATCTTATCTCATTAGATATGGAAGCCATCAAGAGGTGATAGATGTGGAGTCCCATAGCACCATTTCTGGAGCTACATTTTAAGAGCTGAACCGTATGTAATGCTAACCTGAATAAAAAGGTTCCCTTTGAAATATTGCTATCCACAAGTGTTGACTTCAGGAAATGTGTGGGGATGTTACACACTCCCCAAAGATCAAGAATCATGCAGACCCAGTTATCTTATTAGTAGGAATAAGGATACGAAAGGTGAATTAGAAGATGGAGTTTTGAAGAGATAATGGGCTAAAGGTTCAGCTGTGTAGCAGTCAGTGGCAGGATGACATTGTGCGTTTGTGCAGATTCCAAAAAGCACTTAGAGCATGTGAACTGCTCTGCAAACTCTTATGATCCAACATGTTTGTTCAGCCAGCTTCTTTCTGCCTGCCAGGTGGGTTTGTCTGTAGTCTCTGATATCTCAGCAACAATCTGGTTTTGTGCATGTGTTTCCTCTTAAGAATATGGCTTCAAGAAATAGTTATTTTCTATTATTAAAGTTTCAAGAGCACAAAATGCTTGTTTGAAAACAAAAGAGTTCTCAACATTTTCACACATCAGTGTAAACGTAAGTATAGGAAAGGTGAGCAGGTAAGATTTAGTGTGCCACTTTAATTTGTATTTAATAAATTCTGCTCATAAAAGATAATGCTTTCATTACTATAATAATATAATTGATTGAATGAGATGGTGAAAAAAGAAGGGCCATTAATTACAATCACAGTAAAGTTTTATGTTAGTTCTCTTGAATTTATTGAATGAGGGAATAGCTGCACTGCACACCCTTGGAAATCAGAGAGAGGCAATTGGTTTTGAATTCAGTTGTGTTGGGACTAGAGGAGAAACTAGTCCCACTAGCTGATTCCCACTGTACTTCTTGCTGGCCAAGACAGGATTTTTACAGAACCATGCCACGGAGTTTTACTTTTTTAAAATGTTCTTTATTTAATTTAAGGGAGCAATAGGTAAAGCTGTTAAAATAAATGGATGTCACCAGACATATAAATGGTGCCTTGGCTAATGAGCCCTCTGTGTCTCACAGAACGGAGATATCTTTCATGATCTCAGTTGCTGATGTGGACACAAGTGCAGACCTGCAATATAAGCTACAGCAACTAAGAGAACAAGTAGGTAGATATGTTATTTTCAGGTTGTTTTTTAAGGAGAAACTTGGAGTATATAATATATAAAATGCAAATAAAATTATATATAAGTCACGTATATAAGTCATTTTATATATATATATATATATATATATGTATACAAGCATCATCTGGAGACTACAGATTGTTCTATCAAGCCAAATGTCTCCTTATATACATTTTAAGACCTGACTGAATCATTAGATCATCTGTTTGGCCATCAGGAGACCAAAGGACACATAATTTCCGTCTGTTATCCTTTACTGAATCCAAGAAGTTAATTTTGCATATCAGTCAGAAAGATATCTAGCCAATATCAATAGCATGTGTGAATTTTATCAGTGATTTTAAAATGTGTGCTGATGTTTTCTTATAGATCTTCTCTTCTACATTCTCTCTCTGTCACAAGATCAGTGATTTCCTCCCACTGAGTCGATTGGTCCTGTCAGAGAGTCAGGGGATCATCTAATAGATGCCAGGGATAGCTTTCTCTAAGCCAAACAAGTGAAACCATACTGGATGCCGTGTTAGGGAAAGGTGATCCTGGGGATATGAACAACCAAAAATCACCCTGAAAGGCGTTTGCAAAAGGCCTTCTTGGGATCAACCACTCAATGTGGAGCCTATGAAACAAGAAAAAAAAAGGTGTGTGCTGAGGGCTTCCCTGAACTGAAGGGTGTGGAAGAGAAAAAAGATGACAAACTTCACATAGGGTGAGAGTTAAGGTACACCGACAACTAATAGGGTGGGAAAGCCCTTACAAAGCCTGGAAAACCTTTGAGACTAGATGAAAATTTATGTGGACCTTTAGCATATTACAGCCAAAAGGGCTGTCTGAAGGTGACAAGTAGTCAGAAGATTTTGTGTAACATCTTATCTTGTGGAAGTTAATCACTCTCCAAAGGGAAATAGCACATAGAAACAATGCTTGCATTCATTGTTTAATGTGAGAGGGAAGGTGGAGTGAGATAGCACACAGACTCTTAGCAACACAAGGTAATTCTTCACCATGTGCCCTAATTATATACCATAAATGTCAGTCACACTTCATATTACCTGCAGTTAACTGTAATCCACCTGCATGAACCCAACATAAATTAGCCAGTTTGTACAGCTCGGTGTTAAATATACTTCAGAATAGGGTACATCTTATTGCCAGTGGAGATGGGGGGAAACATCTGTAATCTCGTCTCATAAATCTCACCTTCTTATCCTCTTAACCACACTTGTGCATCAGTGTAAATTTTTGTTCTTGTCTGTCTGTTGAATCTTCTAAATCCTCTTAGCTTGTACTGGGTAAAAAAAATTCCTCTTGAGGCAATGACAGGTCTCTGCTTGTAAAAATGACAGACTATTAGAAACGCAATCCATTGTGTGGCAAGGGAACAGAACTTTTAACTCTAGATTTGCTTATAAATTAACATATTAGAAAATGTGGTTATCAGCAGGCTGTTTATGACCAGAAATATTTTCTTATAACTTAGTGCTCCTTATATCTTTAGATTAGACACTTGTAAAATAGGCCATTATGTGTAATAAAATGCACTTAATGAAACTTTCATTTGGAGGACATTGAATTCAATAGACTTAACTTTGACACTGACAAATCTCTCACAAGAGATGATTTGCATGGAAACCACTGGGGTCTCATTTTAGTTCCTGTAACACACCAGAACAGTGATTTTATCATTTCAAAGTCATTTATATGAGCCTGGAGCTACATGGCACAGTGGCGATGCTAAGGGTTGGAGCAGTATATCATCTGTATAAGTGGCATAACTTTCACTGCTGTGATAATCATTCCCACAGCCTATATCATACATATAAATATGTTTCAATCAGCAAAGAAAAACGTCTAATTGATCCATTATTTCCCAGAAAGACTTATCATCATGGAGCACATGTTTATCAAGGTTAAAAAAGGACTGAAAGGGATGGTATACTGATTAGGTATGGTATACTGATTATACCTTTTAGTAGACCAGATGCTTCTACTACAATTTTTCACGGTTATGTACAACAGACAACTAAGGAACAAGTACAATTAACTAATAAATTCATGTCAGGTAATTCTCTTCACTGCAAGGAAAAAGAAAACAATTTGTAGGATCTAAGTAATACTTTAAAATGAAAACATTATGTGTCTTGGTCAGACTCTGGATTCCAGTTTTTATTTGAAAACTGTTAAATGATAGTCAAACAGACCCACCTAGCTAGAGTCACAAGCACACAAACAAAAAGGCCAAAAAGGAAAATCAATGCAAATGTATAGCCTCCAAAGTAGAAGGATCAATACCCTCTGATGTTAATACTACAGGGTTAGATTTATTAACCACCTAGACATCTGAGAAAGAATTTATATAAATACCTAACCCCTCTATTATAAGGATTTATATTTGAAGTTCATCTTTGCAAGTCTATTATGGAAGGCAGCCTCTTAACTTAAAAATGCTCCCTAAAGAAATGACATTTTTTGTATAAATCACTCGTAACAGCTGCAGAAACCAAAATGGGGTTTTAAGCTCATGACAGTTCTTCAAAAGCATCCAAATTCCTTTGCTTAGGACAACTTAGGTGAGATTTTTAAAGTTATTTGAGGACTTACACATCACTTATTTCATGGGAGCCAAGAGTTTCCTGTTGTAATCCAAGGTCTGTTTTTCCTCCATTGGGACAATGAGGGATTTCGCCAGCAAAACCAGGGGTCTTTTTGTTGGTTGAAGGTCACAGCAGTGGACAACAGAGGCAGGACAGGCTGTAACTCATTCCTGCTGATGGACCCACTCTTCCAACATTATCCTAGTCAAGTCTGTGGCTTCACATATCTTTATCTCAGGCCCTTCTGCATGCAGCATGTATTTCCAATGACATCACATGAAGAAACTCAGCTAAATGGTTTGTTAGGCAGAATTCTCAGTATCTGGGCAAATATAAAAATACCTGGCTTCAAAAAAAACCCCACAGAAACCACCACCAAAACAAACAAAAAGCAACCCAACTTGAGCAAATGCAAAATTGCCTCTGGTCCAAAGAGGAGCTGTGTGGGGAACAGAGGAAGATCCAGTTCTTGTAATGGTTTCCCTCAAGTTAAATCCTTCACTGGGAGGGCAACTTCAGGTCACAGGGTTCAAGCACAACTTTGAGTGATGCTGACTAAAATAAATAAATAAATAAGATGACTGAGATAAATAAATATGAACCAGCCTCCATTTCCAGCCTGTGGTGAAAACAAGCTTAGTCACACAACAGGTATAAGGCCGAGCACCAGCCACGAGAGATGTGACTTAGGTTGTTTGGAGAAGAGACAGCAGAGGGAGGAAGAGGGATTGTTCCAACTATTTTGATTTCACATTACTAACTCCACTATTGCATTTATATACCTTCAAAGCTACATGGATTTGAATGTATTAACTCTTCCTAGTACCTGAGTCTCCAGAGTACTCATGCAGATCTCAATGCTATTAAATAGTGGTTATAATCATTACAACTGTGGTTTCAACTGTTCTGGTTTCCCCACCTTAAGGTGGTTAAAATCACTGAAAGGATTCCTTAGAATTATTACCCTGCCCTGATGCATGAGCATACATGTGAGCAGGTTGGCCACTTGTGACAGCCTCTGCTTGAAAGAGATGGATAAGCCAAGGTAAAACAGAGGAGGGAATGATACGTTAGCAGTTCTACCAGGGGAATGTTCGCCCTCCACCCATGTGTGTAATCTGCTTGCTCTAGTTATCAGTCATTTTTTCCTATGCACCACTCCACAGTATTTATTTGGAATGATATCCTGCTTTTTGTCAGTCACTGCCTCTGCAAACTGACTTCAGGGCTTTTTTTTGAGGTTTCAAACCTATGCTGATTTTTACTAGAAACTGGCCCCTCTTTTGATGCAGCACAAACTTATCAGCACAGATTTGCTTAAGTATTTTCTTAGAGTATATTTCCTGTTTCCCAATAGCCCACCAGCACTTCGACAACTGTGTAAAATATGTACAGCGAATCAGGGAATCAAATACAAGTATTTCTGATGATGTTTCTAACTAGGAGACAGAAAGAACTGGCACCACAGGAACCACAGACTCTGTGGGGAAAGAACAGCTGATTCTCAGATTCACACCAGATTGCGAAGCATAGCTTGAGACTTTGCATATTTAAGCATTAACACTATTTATGTTATTATTGTGTTATTCAGCAGCTGTAACAACCTTTGGGGATACCTTGTAGTGCTTGCTGAGACAAAGCTGTTTGTGAAGCCAAATGGCATTGTGCCTGAGTAAGACCTAAATTTGGACAGAGAGTTATAATCCTGTAATTCCTTAGTTTTTGCCTTGAGTGCCCATGTGCTATGAAGTTCAGCATTTATATTAAAGACATTTCATTTTGTCAAGGTGAATGGTGTTCAGGCTGCTGAATATTTTGCTTAAGAAGGGATTTGCTTTCTCTCCCCTTTCCTGGATCCCTGCCGTTTCCCCCTGCTGATGGATGATCTTTCCCTAGCGAAGGTATTTTTCCCCAAGTGTGAAATTGATTCCAGCTGACAACAGAGTGTGTCAATCACTTCCCACTTTTGTCATCTTCAAAGACTCCTCTTCCCCTTATTTAAATTGTATTTTCATAATTGAAAATTGCTTTCAGATGACTTAATGAATTCCTTTACTCTATTGAAGGCTGGAAGCAGATGAAATACTGCAGCATTCAGATTAAGTGCACTTTTATAGAGAAGCTTTAGCAGAAGCTTCAGCAACACCAGCAACTAATTTTCTGCATTAAGACATGCCTGCTAAAGAAGTAAATCAGAGCGGTAGAAATGGCATTTCCCACCAGCACCACTGCAAGAAAACAAGTCCTAAATTGTGTTTTGACCTTATGGATATGCTTTTAAAGCTTCTGTAGCTGCCGTCAATCCCTAAACTGCTAATGTGACCCATTGATCAGCTGCGATTTGTATTCTTTCCCGTTGATACAGTGCTGCATCTTCCATTGTGGTATCTCTTTAGAATGATAAGGATGACCCTGGAAAGCATAAATGCTGATGGCAAAATAGACTGTGCAATCTCTATTAGCTATCCACTGGTAATCTTATGATAGTAAGTAGAGAAAGACAAACTGTTTTCTTATGATCATACCCCTGATCACTGGGGCTTGGAATGCAGACTTGTTCAACAAAGTAGTGTTTGATAAATACAGCTGAACTACTAAACCATCTGAATCTCTGCTTTTGAGACACTGTATGCAAATGTTTCCTGAAATTTATGTGTCATTTATTCACGTAGTTTATTTAAAAGTAGCTTAATTCTTGAGACCTCTTTTGTACAAAAGTGTGAGCTACAGTTTCATTATATTCTAAAAATAAACAGCAGTATTTATATTTGGAAATCAGATTTTTTTTAAATTTTAATTCTGTTTCTTTTGGTGGTTTGTTTTTTTCTTTAAAATCCCTACATGTTTTGGTTGGCATGTACTGGTGGGCTTCAACACAGGTTAAAAGCCAGTATCTTCTGGATTAGAATGAGTCAGACTGATTTACCAGGCCCACTTATCTATGTACTCTTTCAAATGCAAATCAAGAATAACTCCTCTAAGGCAAGGAAGTTTCCCCAGTTTTGTCCTGGTATGAATGATGTCAGAAACAGGACTGCTGTGTTTGTATGCATAAATCCCTTTACCCTCTTAATGACCTGAATTTGCATTTCCATTCCATTTTTTTTGGTAGTAATACGGACAAAATATTTGTAGTTTGTTCCCTTGGCACAGTAGAGCTCTGCGGTGAAAAAACGTTCCAAAAAAGGACAGGGGAAAATAAAGTGTGTAGGTGAGCAGATAAGACACAATAACATAAGGCCTAACAAGGACATAATTTTATAGGAAAGTTTCCACTTGAGATTATTTTACAATCCCCTGACTCAACAGAATAATATCTTGTTTTGTAACATCCACTTTAGTAAACATATCTTTAAGCCACCATGGTCTTTCCAATACTTATGTCTGGTTCAAATTATCTGAGCTGAAATCACAATCAAGCACAACACTCCAGCTCTATGAAACAGAGAACAGTAGTACTTATTTATTTCACATTTATCAAGAATCATGATGTGATAAAAATAGCCTAGGTGCTATGCAACTCAGTATTAGATGCAAAGTTTTTGGGGAAAACAGTTATGAATTTTCCATATAATATAATGCATATCTGAGCCAGGGCATCCCTGGCATATGAAATTAGGTGTATGAATGATCTGTGGACTAAACTGAGACTGATGAGTGATGGCATATTGGCTTTGTAATATCTCTCATTGTAATGCAGAAAAGATCTAGCAAAAACACCCAACCAACCAACCAACCAACCAAAAAGTTGTCCTTTTCTATTAGCTTTTTCTTAAATATCACAATTGAGATGTGTTAGAGGTATAGCATTAGCAACATTTGAGATCCTACTGTAGATGTGCCTTACTCAGCTCCTGATGAGTTTTCTATTGCCAGTGCTTCAAGTTAAGGACAAGCAAATTTTGATTTTGTGCTTGTAAGCAAAGCTGTAGGTTATTCATCCATTATATTCCCAAATCATATGAACAAGAACTTGTTCTGTATTTTAAAGCCCTTCCCTACCACGAGTTTCACAGGTCAAAGTCTTGTCCTCGTTATGTCATTCTCATAAATAGCATAGATGGTTTTCAGTGGCAGACTTCAGAAACTACTCAGACCCCCATGCAGTCATTTAGGTTGAAAAATACCTTTAAGGTCATAAAAGCCAATCATTAAACTGGCACTGCAAAGGCCATCACTAAGCCATATCCCTAAGAACCAAATCTATGTCTTCTAAATATCTACAGGGATGGCGACTCACTTTCCTGGGCAGTCTGTTCCAATGTTTGACAACCTTATCCATGAATAATTTTTTCCTAATATACAATGTAAACCTCCTCTGGCACAACTTGAGGCTACTACTTCTTGTCATATTGCTCGTTACTTGGGAGAAGAAACTGAGCCCCATCTTGGTACAACCTCCTTTCAGGTCATTGTAGGGAGTGATAAGTTCCCCCCCAGAGCCTCTTTTTCTCCAGATTAAACACCCCCACCTCCTCAGCTGCTCCTCATTAGACTTGTGCTCCAGACCCTTCACCAGCTCTGTTGCCCTTCCCTGGCAATGTACCAGCACCTCAATGTCTGTCTTGTCATGAGTGGCCTGGAACTGAACACAGAATTAGAGGTGCAGCCTCCCCAGTGCCGAGGACAGGAGGATGACCACTGCCCTGGTCCTGCTGGCCACACTATTGCTGATACAGGCCAGGAGGTCATTGGCCTTCTTGACTACGTGGGCACACAGCTGGCTAATGTTCATCTGCTGCTGACCAGCAAGCCCAGGTCATTTTCTGCTGGTGAGATATCCAGATGCTCTATCCCATGCCTGTAGCAATGCATGGGACTGTTGCGACCCAAGTCCAGGACCCAGCACTTGCCCTTGTTAAACCTCATACGACAGGCCTCAGCCCATCAACCCAGCCTGTCCAGATTCCCCCTGCAGAGAATTCCTATCCTCCAGCAGATTAACATGCCCGCCCAACTCAGTGTCATCTGTAAACTCACTGAGGGTGCACTCAATCCCCTCGTCCTGATCGTGCACAGGTAATACAAAACCTACAGTACAAGCAATTCTGTATGGGTCCTTGACGTCATTCCAGTCCACTTGCACAGCCATGAAGTGGTGACAAATGAAGCGAAAGTCTTAACTCATGCTGTTAATGCTAAAGTTCTCTATGGACACGTCAAAATTCTAGAAACAGCTCTTTTAGGTTGCTTCTTTGAGAGAAACCCTTCTGACCAGGAATAATGACAAAAAATCAGGCACTTCCTCCTCCTACAGTGTCATTTTAAGTACAGTGAAATTCAGGAATGGGAAAATCTGAATTCCTTACAACTCTCCTCTATGCGTGCATTATGATGTTGAAAATTCCTACTAACAAAACCTGCAGACTTGCCTGGAGGTAAACCAGAGGCTTCTGAGAAGCTGCTGTTATTGCTCTGATGAACAATTTAACTCACCCAGCACCATGTTAGCAGCTCACCCCATTCAGCATCACACCTGATGTGTGCTGGACTGTGCAGTAAACACCTGACATAGCAAAAATCTCTGCTAATTCCAATCATCCACATGTGTTGTCCTGAGCTACAGGTCTAAGCTTCATTGACTAAGAAGTGAGAGGCATTTCGATATTGGAGTGCTTTGCATTTAATTGCATGACTGTACAGGATGTGATGAGCAGCCCATTGCAGCAGAACGAACAAAGCATCACAGAATAATCATAGGATGGGTTGTGCTGGAAGGGACATGAAAGACAATCTGGTTCCAACCCCACTGCCATGGGCAGGGACACTTTCCACTAAACCAGGTCGCTCAGAGCCCCATCCAACCTGACCTTGAACACTTCCAGGGATGGGGCACCCACAGTTTCTCTGCACAATCTCTTCCAGTGCCTCACCACCATCACAGTGAAGAATTTCTTCCTAATATCCAATCTAAATCCACCCTCTTTCATATTAAAGCCATTCCCTATTCTCCTATCACTACATGCCCTTGTGAAAAGTCCCCCTTCAGCTCTTTTGTAGATCCCTTTATATAGTGAAGGTTATAAAGTCTCCTGGATCCTTCCCTTCTCCAGGCTCAACAGCCCCAACTCTCAGCCTTTTCTCGTAGGAGGAAATGCTTCCCATGCTTTTTTTCTCCGTTATAACCAAGTGCTTATGTCTTTTTCTTTCCAGTGGTTTTGTACTTAAATGGATCTTTACTTTTTCCATTAAATTGGAAACGAATGACAAGACCTGGTACTGAAACCTTTTGTTTGGGGAGGAAATAAGATCAGCTGTTAAGACATGTCCAACTCCTTGTGAAACTGGTGTCGTTAAGAATTTAAGAAGGACCAATTATCCACTGGAAAGACTGCCACTTTCCACAGACTCTGAATCCAGCTTACCCTGAATGCTATGCTAACACAAAGAAAGCATCATCAAGGTTGGCCAAATCCCCTAGTATTTGACTGGGACTTAACAGTACTAGTCATGCATATTAGTGCATGCATCCATCTTGGTCCAAAGCAAGCAGGATCATGTGGGTTTCCTATGTTTCACTGTGTTCTTACCAGTTTTTCAGATACGCATTATGTTGGAAAACAGGAAAGCTGATAGGAAATGTTAATCAGACATTCTACAATAGGATCTGGTAGATACAGTTCCTGACCCTGCATATGTTTGTTATTTGTCAGTGGAGAAATAATTTTCTCTGTCTTGAGGATTTTGTGCCAAAATTGTGGTACTAAAAGGAGGTTATCAAGGAGGAAGCCCTCAAGTTGTGAAGCAAGGAAATCAAGTGGTATAGAATGCCATGTTATAGGGGCAGTGTTGTTAAAATGAAATGGACTGTGCACATTTTGATCTTTTAACTGCAAATTGTTGCTTCAGAAAAGTAGCCTCATTTGCCAGGCTATTTGGGAAAAATGCAGGTAAGCAATTTTGCAAGTCATGCTTCGTGTTGAAGCTTCAAAAAAACTTTAAGAAACTAGTGCATTTAACAGAATCCCTGAGAGAGTGGGGGGGGGGGGGGGGAGAAAAATTGATGATACTTCGCTCTTCAATTCTTTTATCATTCTCACTGCATTGTGGCTGTAGCATTGATTTGGGGGATCTTATGTTCTCTTCCTGCAAAAGTATTATTTTGAGATAAAGAAAATTAGAAGATAAATAATACCTTACAAAGAAAAGTTAATTATAATATTTTCTACATTTTTTTTTGTTTCAAAATGGATAATGGCTTCCTATGTTCTTGGAAGATTTTTTTTATTCTACAGAGAAATTAAATACTGAAAAATAGAGCTTCTCTAGCAGTTTCGTTTTACTTAAATACTTCCTTCTGGCACCAGAAAAAGAAATTTATATAGGCATGGATGGTCACTTGTTATAGATATGAATATGAAGCTAGAAAGGGCAAGAAAGATTATGATGACAAAAAGCTTTTAAAATAAATGAGAGTGGGAAACTGGGGCAGTCACAAGCCATGGATTTTCTTTTGGATTGATGTGCATTGATTTGTATATCATGAAATATTACTTGCACCTCTAGAGAAGGACAATTATGATACAGGTCACAATGGATGTCGCTTAATTAGAGAAATATAGGTTGGATTTTTTTTCTAGTCAAAAGCTTAAGGGAGCTAAGGAAGGTAGAAGGAAATATATATTAATATCACTAAAGCTTTTCAAAATCACTTATAGGTGACAAAAAGCCTCTGTGTCGAACAAAATTTGGAGTTCTACTACAACATGGGAAATGATGTTGTGGTTAACATTGATACTCATCTCCCATATTTTATCTTGAGCTGATGTCTAGTTCAGGTACCATGAATATGAAGACAAATCAGACCTATACAAGGGAAATTTTTTCATAACCCCAAAGTAATTACTGGTAGCTATAATTTTAAAATCATATCACTTTACACATTTATCCTGCAATTACCAGAGAAAAGTTATGAATTTACGTGATCTATTAAATTTCATTAGATCTTTTTAACTAATCTTTTCTTGGCTATTACTTTATTTCCCTTATAGTCTGTATTGCATGTACTTCTTGGATGTGAAAAAAAAAAAAATGGGGGAAGTTTTCAAACTGTGCAACTTCCAAGCTATGCAGCTTTCAAGCAACTTTCATCTACTGCCATGAAATCAGTGGTGAGATCTATTTATGGCATATTTATGTTGAAATCCATATACCAACATTATAGATATTAATACATACTATACTTCCTATGTATGTATATAGCATCATTTTTTTAAAGAAAATTAATTTAGAAATGAAAGGTTCATGATTAAAAGTCTTGTATTTACTCCAATTCTTGCATTATATGTGGAACATAAAGCCACTGAACTGATAAAATTATTTGAATCATCATCTTTTCCTAAATGAAGAAATAATGGGAAAACAATGGGAAATAATTATCCATGATGCCATAAAAACTCATTGACTTTTAATCTGCATCCTTTCTTCCAATAAATGTATTCCATTTTCTAAATCAGCAGAATGAAAGAGGACATATCTTAACTGCTATCTAATTTTAAGGCTATGCTTAGATGAAGATAACATTGTTTTAGTATCCTTGTATGCATCATCAGCAAACTCCCAATAAAGGCCCTGAGGCATTTGGGGAAATATTCTCTTTTCATTTACATCACAGCACACA
This sequence comes from Anabacerthia variegaticeps, assembly GCA_035583185.1. Lineage (NCBI taxonomy): Eukaryota > Metazoa > Chordata > Aves > Passeriformes > Furnariidae > Anabacerthia > Anabacerthia variegaticeps. Next base: position 35,640,163 of record JAWWEW010000001.1, on the reverse strand, counting down.
CCATTCATGAAAATTAATTAAAAGGAGAATTTAGTCCACTAGAACATAAATCCAGTTTATGAAAGGCTGTTAAACCTGACAATATGAATTTACTTCAGGACAGAATTCATTAGATGATATTTCAACTTGATACAGACTATTTAAAAATTAGATTTTATCTGTTTGTGTTTTATTGCTTATTTTAGAACATTTCACTTGAATATGGTTAGCTACTCTAGAAGTTTCATCATGGCTGTATTCTGTCACACTCTGGCCAAGGATATTCTGCAAAGTAAGTTTAAGAAAAAGGCAAGAAATTACATATATGTTCATTCATTCTCTGAGAAAAATGGTATAAAATAAAATTATTCCAAGCTATTCTCAGTTCAGCATAAAATCTTGTATTAAGACAATTTATCTTTGAATATCCTTGTTTGCAGGTTAGATGCATTGTATCTAGTGTTAGACTTCTACACAGACAAGCTTTGGAGTCCATTCCTTTAGCAGAGAGAGGGGAACAGGTACCTCCTAGAGATGCTGGCTGATCCTACTGTAAATGTGTTGTTTTTCATATCAGGAACCTTCTAGAAGTGTCAGTTTCTCTCTTCTGTGTGCCTAGACAGCCATCTGGTTTAGACTAAACACCTACCTAAAGTCAAGTGAGATTAATATAACTGCTAGTATTTTTTATCCTGAGCTTGGATTCTGCAACAGCTAGAGATTACATCAGAAACATGAAATTCATACAAAAGGAAAACAAAAATATCTCTGTTTTAAGTAACATGCATGTGACTGCAAAGGTCTGACATCAGAAATCAAATTAAAAGGCCTTTTAAAAGACTCTCAAGATTTCTAAGTTAGTCTTACAGTTAATTTGGTTTTGCTCTCTGCGGCTTGATTTTTCAAAAGAGAATTTTCACTAGGATTAATATGTGGAATTGACAGGATAACAGCTTCCAGCCACAACAGTTCTAGTAACTAGGTGCTGGGGGATTCACGCAAACTTTCTCTTTTGTTTTGCTATAATACTAAAAAAAAAAGAGAAATGACAAAGGAAGATTCTGTTAGATAATTAACCCTCACAGTCTAGAAGCTTCAGGAAGGCTATGAATTCGCTGTCTAGTAATTTTATCACCATCTGAAATTATTGACTTAATCCAAAGCTTGTTTGTTTGTATGCTTGTTTGTTTTCCCTTAAGTCAGTTAATTTGACACTGATGATGGGTAGAAAGCAAGAATTGACATAAAAGAGTATGAAAGGGAATTTAAATGTGTCCAATTCACATCCCTGAAAGCACAATAGAGGTGCAAGACCTTCTCTTAAGAACAGATACAATTGTATGTGTAGCAGTGTAATTGACCACACGATTACCCTTGTTTAATAAAATTTGGACTGGCACAGAATAACACATTGGACTGAATGTACACGATGGAGTAATTACATTGAAGAAAGTAAACGTTAGTCAGAACTGGGAAGTAATGAATGCAGACCATTTAATTCCACTGTAATCAAACAAATTAATGCCTGACAAGAATGTGAAGGTGAGCATTTGGACTCAGGACAGTAAAATTGCAAATGGAAAGTGTAGAGGATGCACAGCTTTTTGACAATGAAAGAGAACGATTTTTAAAACACAAACTCTCAAAACTGTGCATCAAATCAACCTACGGATATATCATATACTCTACATTTATCCATAGTCTTGTTAATTTAAAAAAAACCCTATCTCTGGAATTACTGGAAAATGCCATCTCCTTCTGTTTGCCATTTAGTAAAATTGTATTGTTTTCAAGATAGTGCTGCACTGTCATGTTTGTATTTGCTTGCCTGAGGTTCACCCAGTCTGAATTCCAGCAATCCTGCAATGGGGGCACCTCCTTCTTAATATTTAACACTATGGACTACCTTTTTTCCCTCTCATGCAACAGCAGACAAGAATCTAGATGTCTGTGTCTTTAGAGAGAATGAATGCCAGAAACTTCCTACTGCCTGAAGTCACACCTTGCTCTTCCTATCAGTTATCATTTATGAATCTGAATTACAGCCCTTTCTCATTTTAAGGCCGAGTACAAAGTGTTTAAGGGACGCAGGAGGAAGGGTGAAGCTACAGCTGCAGATGATGGGTCTGGAGGGAAATAAGAGTAACCTACCTAGAAAGTAAAAAATGACAAAGACTGGATAAGGCACAAAGCAAGACAATTTCTGTGGATTAAGTACTAAGTGAGATCAGGGTTCAGCCACAACCTCACTTTTAGGATAATCTTTAATTTGTCTCTCTTTTTTTCCTTACTAACCTAAGCTAAATCTGTCTGCAATTGTCTATATAATACTTCCCAAAACTTGATTTTTCTCTATCTTTAATACCAAAAT
>JAWWEW010000001.1:35615686-35637713 GCA_035583185.1 Anabacerthia variegaticeps | reverse complement strand
CCTAAGCTAAATCTGTCTGCAATTGTCTATATAATACTTCCCAAAACTTGATTTTTCTCTATCTTTAATACCAAAATATTTCAAGTCCAAAATATTGTTGCTAAATTAATCTTTCTCATTACTTTGTTGGTTGTAGAGATGGTTGGGGAAAAGATAAAAGGAAGGGGAAGAAAGCTATGACCTGCATGATCTCCTTTAGTTTTCAGCAGTCTTGGATCATGAAAATCCATAAGTCCATTGAATGACAGCAGATGGTCTGGCCAGATTCAAATCCAGGAAGATTATGAGAATTTTGTGGTTAAAGGAAAATGGATTTCAGTTGTAAAGTGGCACCTAATCAATCTTCTCATTTTTAGATGGCCATTAAATCACTGAAGTCTTCAATATTTTCTAAATACCCCAAACTCAAAAGAAGTCAATAGGCACTTCTCACGGGTTTAGATCTCACCCAATGACAATTTTCTCCCGAAACTTCTTTCACACAAGATGTAAGGCTAAATCATTTATTCTCCTCTTTAAGACACGGAGTTAAGAACTCAGCACACCTGAGCCCTGATCCCCAATTCTGCCACTATCAAACTGTGAATCTTCATCACCTCATGCCTCTGAATCTCTTTTGCATTTAAACTCTTTATCTCTATGAAAGCTGTTTACAACAGTGACCTCCTGAAAATGCCTTACTCATGTAGACAATGATCTCCAGTGGGCACTTAACTGCAGCATAATGAAATAATGAAAAGTGTTGCTCAGCTATCTTCTTTCTGGAAGCTTTTGAGCACCAAGTTTTGTCCCAAATTTCCTGCAAACTTTGGTTTACTGAGGATGGAATAATTAATTACTTAGGGACACATAGACGTCCTACATCCAAACAATGACATCTGGGTGCATTTTTCTTAGCTGGCCTCTATCAATGACATTGTAAACAAAATTCTGTGATAGTTAAACCAATTGTCTTCAGATTAATCCTGTTTGAGTTATGTTTCATTGTGAAGTCTTTTCTTAAAATAAAAATTGCAAATACCAGGCTGTAGAAAACAGGTGCTTTGAATCAAGTCAATGGTGAAATGTCTGTTTTTTTCCTAAGGATAAAACCCATCAAATATGTTGCTTTCTCCTGTAATTAATTTAATAGTTATTGCAAAATGTTTAGTCAGATTTATGAAACTGTAGACTTTGCAAGGAGGTTTAATGCTTTAAGACTTACTTTCTGGAGGTTATTGTAAATATACAGTTGATAACATTCGTGCCCATATACACAATATTGATTTCAGCCTCTCACTGTGGTAAACTATTCTAAATCCCCTTTTTCTATTTTTAATTTTTTTTAAATACAGTAACATAGCAACTCTTAAGACCTTCATAAAAGCAAATAGAAGGCAAACACAACTCTACTTAAAAAAATGAGTGCTTTTATATACACTTGGCAGTCTGGAGCATAATGTTTGAATACTGTGAGAGGAATAAGCACTGGTAAAAGAAAGGAACTCTGTAATTTAAAGGATAACTCTGGAATGCAGATATATATTTTTGTAAACCTATTTACTCTGATTCTGCAGTGGCTCTGTGATTCGTTCACAGCCAGAGAAGTACTAGAGGGTGAAAGACATGGTACACAATTAACTGCCAGTTATCTCTTGTAGGATCATCTAGGCTGCATGCAGCTACTTACAGATGTTATGGTGCAGAGACATCACAACTAGATAGCCAATGGTGTTACTGGCTTGATGACTATGGTTACTCATGGCTAAGTTTATGGATAGTTTGGAGGGATTGGCAAAGGAGTGTGAATAATTAAAATTATTAGATATACCATCTAAGTTAAAAAAGAAAATTTTTTCTTTTAGCACACCTTATATTTAATCCTTGCCTTGAAAACAGCCAAAATGCAAAGACCATGAGAACGATTAAATGTCAGCAACAGATAATATATCCCCACCTTAGATTTTTCTCTCCAACATGGAAAAGCAAACTGTGATTCTCCACTGGAAGAAGTCCTTCCAATGCAGCACTGAGTCCCTTTCTCAGAACCTGTAGAATCATCCTTTGTTGAGCTGACCCTCCAAACCGTAAAGCTCCCAACAAAAGTCAGACCTGTTCCAAGCTTAGCCTAGGACAGAGATCAGACGAAAAGCTGTTTTTCTGAGTATGAGATGGGAGGGACAGAAGCCTAGCTATCTGTACTACCCTTGCAAGACTTCAGGGATTTTTTTCCTTGTGCCCTGTGATAGTCACGTATTCAAGAGCTTGATATGTTGGAACTGAAGTACGGGACCATCACACAAAAATTTGCTCTAGATAAATATGTGTGGGCAGTGGGACAGGTAGGAGAGGGGAGGCTTTCAGTTCGTGAAAAATTACAAGCCAAGTGTAGGCAAGTTACTTGATTAAGAAACTCAATTTATAGATGTCTCCTCTGTAGCTCAGAAGGAAAGGATGGGGGCTCTGTTTTCCAAGAGTCAACAATCCATTACTGTGTAACATTCCTTTGACTACCATTAATTTTGAGATTTAGAATTAGAGGTGGGAAAATAATTACTCGTATCATTTGCTGGTCACTTCTGAAGTGTCACTGTAAGTCCAGCTCATAACAATTCAAATTATTTAGTATTGATTTTAGAGTTAGCTGTAAGTGGTATGAAACGTACAGTAGAGCTTACTTGCCAACACGTTCTGGGTTTGTTTTGCTTTCCTTGGCTACTGTGCAACCCATCAGTATGGACTGGAGATTGATTTCTGCTGAGGTCCATAATTTATACAAGCTTTTTCAATAGGTATTGGACACCTGTCTGTGGTTAATGGTAGAGTTAAATCTTATAAGAAAAGAAACTAGGTTGCTGATTTTAGGCCTGAATCCGATATTTCCAGCAGAGAACAGAGTGAGCTTTGTTTCATGAAAGTGCAGGCCTTGCAAAAGTATCTGTACTTAGAACTTTTAAAGGTCAGTATTTGAGTAAGACTTTAAAGAAGAAATAATGAAGGGTTGACTCTATTACATTTAGAATCTAGGTTAAAAATACATGTATTCAAGCAAAAAATAAACCTGGAATAAGGACTAATCTCACTTAAAATTTACAGCTTTTCCCTAAGGTTGGGGAAAAAAGATTAAAAATTGGTATATTTGCATAGTTGAAATTGATTTCAAAGGTCTTGACATTATCTAATAGATCAGAAATCTAATATTCTGAAGTCCAACAGATTTTTGAAACAGTCTAATGCTGGAGATATTGCTTCACTGAAGTTTTAATCTACAGCCATATGGTGAGTGGGGAAACTGGCATGGTGGTAAAGCTTCATCCCCAACGGGCAAACATTCCTTTGTTCGAAAGTGGTATTTTGAATTGCCATAGGGAACCTACTCATACTTTGAGCTAACTGCAGCAGGCTGAATGTTCTAAAATGTAGCACAGTGAGACTTACAATGAGACTACAGAATTGGCTGCAATAGTCTTCAAGTATTGTTTGAAGGTGCTTCCTCTCAATCTGAAACCTGGATCATGTTCAGTGTGTCCTCAAAGACTATGTATATCAGGCCATGGAAAACTATCAACAAGTTGTTTACATTGCAGTAGCTGCTGCTTCTATTTTCTGAGCCATGAGAGGAATTTCTTTTACTTCCAGGGCTACTTCAATTCCCCCATCCATTTTCCACACCTCCAAGCAAGAATGTTGCAAAGAAAACCCACAGAGCATACCAGCACCACCGATCACAGTGGAGACTAAAAGAATACAAGGAATTTATGTGTTCACAAAGCAAAAGTAATCTGACATTATCATGTATGCGTTCTTATAAAAATTCTGACATTTATCACATCTCACACCACTGTATTCCACCTGGATCCAAAGAAAAGCCTCTTAGGGAGGAACTGAAGGCAGCACGTCTCAAGCTCCTTTCCACTGAATAAGTCAAATGTTGATGTACTCTGCTGCAGCATGAGTGAATATCCTGAATTTATATTCAGATCTCTGACAAAGGACATTTTGTATATCCAGTCACATGCCATGATAAGGCTTCATCTATTCAAAGAGCACTCTTGTAACATCCTTGTAGAAAATTCAGTTCTGCAAGGGGCTAAAAATTCAAAATAGAGACATGTAAAGATAGCTTAAAAAATAATTTCCTATTTTTCAAGTTCTTGACTGTACATTTCTGAACATTATTCTGTTTACTGAATATTTTCCCCTTTACACTGTAAAGTCAGCTGTACTGGCTCATATCAAGAGCTTATTGAGTGTTCATCCATTCTTTGGATGACTATCTCCATGAAGCAGGGTGTAGAAGAGTACTTGTGGAATGGGCCATGAGACTGGCATGGGATTGCCTTACTTCTGTCTCCTACACACATGTACCACACACTATGTTCCAAGGACTTTCAAACCAGGATTGAGTTATCTGTACCGAGAGACAGCATCTTGTTCTGTCTTTGTGATCTGCAGTGGAAGAGACAGATCATCTCACATGGAAACTAAATCTTTCCTCAGTTTTGTTGGTCTTTCCTACCTTTGTTTTTACATCATGGCCAAAGATGCCCTAGGAGCAGTCGCAGACCTCAAAAGATGGGAAGGACAAGTCCTGAAGTGGAAGCGGAACTGGAGTTGAAAGTGCAGATGTGCAAATTGCATCAGTTATGACCTGAAAACCTTGGGAACTACAATATTACAGAAAAAAATGAAACAAGCCACACTGAAAATTCCTTGGATTTTACACATGGAAATAAAATAGATGCAAGTGCTATTACCAAAATGAAGTGGAAATGGACAAAAAAATGTGTGAAGAGAAAGGAAAAAAACTCACTGGTGGTGAGTTGTGAGCTTATAGTTTGATGTTTAAATTGCTTGAGCATTCTTCACAAGGTAAAGAGTGATAAAATGTCAAAGGCACCTATGGTGCATTAGCACTAAGCTAAAAACAATCCAAGGAAATAGTCATATAAATAGACATATTTTGCAAGACAACTAGCAATGAAAGCTACTCAGAAGATACATTTCTGGTCAGAAAATATTTTTAGCTGTTTGGCTGTATAATGGTTCTCAGTTAGTGCATCGTGCATTAGGATTCTTCTGTTTTGTTCACATTCCCATATATGCAGCTTCCACAGCAGTGGGCAAGTTGTAGTGGAGAAGAGATTGTCTGCAGAACTCACAACATTTGGTTTTGACCCATGTGGGTGTGTCAGACACCCTGAATATGTATTGGAACGCACTAACCTAAGAAAATGTATCAGCTTTCACTGATGATAGAACCACATGGTATCTAGCATGACAACCTTTTATGCAAGAACTGACAGAGTTAACAATATGCATCTAATTCCTTTAACTACTGTAATTATTCATATGTGCAAACTAATGTATGTGCAAACACGTGCAGAGTGAAGACAGATGTAATGTATTTTTTTTTATTTCAATGTCATAGCCTAAATACTGGGAACAGAGAATCCAGAAGTTCAATTTTCACATTATGAATTGTTCTATATTTTCATAGTTTGGAAAGAAATAAAGCAAATATTGTAGTTTGGGCAGGGGAGCTGAAATCCATCTGCAGCTGGGAAATATAATTGCACTGCTTTACCATCACAGTAACATGCCTGGAGTCTGTTGTTGGAATTGACAGCAGAGTTGGGCTGATGGTACTTGCAATACACAAAGTGACAAATACCACTTGCTTTAGAACTCTACAGCCCATTTATTTATGAGTAGTGCTGAAGAAAAGCCTAATTCTCACTTTCCCACCTCTCCAGCAAGTGTACACTTTGCTCAGGGTCTGACCTGTGAATAAATGAACCTCTCTTGTCGGTTTTCTTGCCATTCCAAATTTCCTGACGTGATCTGTGTCCCACAACCCATCTCATGAAAGCAAACCAGACAAGACACAGAAGTAAAAGTGATATTTGGCTCTCACCTGAAATGGGACTAAGAATCACTGAAAGATAGAATTTCTACTACCAGGCATTATATTAAACTTTCACCTGGGATATATAAGTTTTCACAGCAGGTTTGAATACAACTGATGGAAGTGATGAACTATTCACTCAACTCTAGCAGTGACTATCCCACTGTACATCAAAAACATCACCACAGAGTTAGTTGTGTAAACTCCATGAAGCTAAGTGAGACCTCAGACATGTGGAATGAAAATGGCTCACCTCCGATGAGCACTGTATTCACTTGATTGATTTTAAATGGCTGTATAAGTGTTCTCACACATGTTGAACCTGTATGAAAAAAAATTGAAATAACTCCCAGTGGGATTTTTCGGGTATTACACTCTAAAATTGAACTTAACTTGAGAAACAGAGTTTAAATACCTTGGGATGTAGTTCATCACGGCATGATTTTAATTTTAATTCAGAACCATAAAACCTAAAGAAATGTGGATCACACAGTCATTTTGAACAGTGTCTCACCTAGGGTATAAGCCAAATTTATTATGCCCAGTATTATTCCAAATACTTCCATCAGATATAAAACTGGCATGGTGTTGTTAAGTGACTCAAGGACATGTAATTTTTGATTTTGGATTCCTGACAGTAACGCATACTCAAGCCACCATTTTGCATCTCTTGGCAGAGTGGATTTTGTTCAAGGCACTTGTCTTTTTCTTAAGTAACCTTGAAAAGGAGAATGCCTGGAACTTTATCCATTGCCACTCTCTGGATTTGCTTTACCTCAGTGTCTGGATTTGAACATTAAGACCTTAACTATCAGATTACTGTCACTTCCCTCTTATTTATAATTTGATGTGTCTACATGAAATTAAGCTCACTAAGCCTACTGGACCTTTAGTCTTTCTGCAGTTACTGAACTTGGCCAAAAATACCTCTTGCATCTTTGGCAAGTACCTCATCCTCACTTGATCTAAAGCTTATTCCAGTTTAAGTAGAACTTGTTATTCTGTTGCTCATTTAAACCACAAATTGATTTTGTTGGTAATTTCATTTAACTTTCATGCTTCAATTCTTATTCTTCAGGACACAAATGAAACAGAGCTTTATAAATCAAAAGTCAATATGATCAAGTAAAGTTCAGAAGTTACCAAACAAATCCGTGATTTGTTGTCTGGGAAGTTAAAAGCTTGGAAAGATCAAGTTAAATCAAAGGCATTTCCTATACACAGAAACACAGGAGAATGTGAGATACCCTCACTCCCTTCCATTCACTTTTCTCACTGCTGTGTCAATGCCTTAATTCAAACTCAGCAGAGCTGATGGCAGACTGGCCCCACATACAGCCACAGAATATTCTGAGTTGGATGGCAGTTTCTTCAGTTTTTAACATACAAATAACTTTGTTTTGCTCCTCACGATCATCCATATCAAATCATATCAAGTAATACTAGAGGAGAGGGGAAAACAGAACAGAACAAATAAAAACAAAACAAACAAAAAAAAAAAAGGGGGGGGAGAGAGATTACACGTGAGTTGCAATATTTTAAACCAGACTGTAATTACTGTCTCAGATTTTATACCTTTGCTAACCTGAGTGAAAGAAAAGGTCATAAGGCTCTCAGATCTGCCTCTGAGCCTACCTTTTTCAAAGATAGAAGATATACAAAGAATTTTGTGCTGTGACCCTACATGAAAACTACCATAAGGAGGTCAGAGTGTCAGCAAGTGCAATTTTAAAAGCTTGCAGAGGAGAACATTCATTGAATTTCTAGTCAAAAGCTCATCATTTAACAAGCATTAAACTCAAAGTAAGAATTACGAACTGTTGGAAGAACTTATCCCAGTGATATTCTCTTTCTTGGACAATTTAAGACTTCCCTCTCAGCCATCTCTCAAGAAGCTGGCACTGCCTGATTCTGATGCAGGAATTGGATTTCCCTCATTATTTACCTAACTTTCTGTGGTAGCTTCAAGAATACAGCCTACTGGACCTCATTATTTCCTTGAGATACCAGCTGAAACACCTGTAAGTAAATGACAGCCTCTACCACTAATCACAAAATAACGCTGATCATTTAGAATGTGTTTAAATTTGTTGAGACATTATTTAAGACTCTCTGTACATATGGAACATACTGTTGGAAGGATGGAGAATAGTTTGTTGTTAATTTTTAAATGAATATAAATAAGTAGTGAAGAAAAAGTTAAAACACCCAGTGTCATCTAAACTCAGATTGACTTAGAAGGGTTTGCAGGGTTTGAGATCATGACTTAATAAAAGACTTTTCATGTTGCATGCAGCCTTTAATTTAGGAATTTATCAGTGGCAACAGATGAGCCATTTTGCCCCTACTGTATTAGTGGCATCCCAAGACCATCCCCACTTTGATAAATAAGAAGCAAATAATTCCTTATTCAGCTGGGACAGAAGAATAGATGTTTCAAGAATTTAGGGCTGGAAAGAACCCAAAATTTCTGATGTACGAAAATAAAACATTTCAGAATGTGATTTTATTCAACACTGCAGTAGGACTACAACAATTTGTGTCACTTTAGGTATTGTGAGAAGTCTCACCTGGCCTGTAGCCACTACCCCAGAGAAGGGCAGGACTGACATAAGGGCTGCTCTGTAATAGTTTGCCCTTTCTAGAGGTCTTGGACTTTCCACAAGCTCCCAAATGGCACTGCCTGTTTTTGTGTTAGAAAATGAACACTCTCAGTACAGAATATTTCAAGTGTTTAAAGTTAGTTGCTTAGCAAACTTTAGATGTCTTAGGGTGTCTGGCCTGATCCCAGGAGGGCTTTTGTGTTCATGTGGCAGCTTTATGGCATAGAGGAATGGGGAGAAGTTAAGCTGGGAACATATGGTGTTGTGAGGGAGGTGGTGTCTACTTTATTTTGCAACAAATCAAATCATTTTCCCTTAAGTCTAGTCTGTTTTCCTTTGATGGTAATTGGCATGGGATGCCCCTGTCTTTATCTCAACCCATGAGCTTTTTCATTTTTTCCACTGCTGGTGGACACGTATGGTAATCAAATAACCTTTTTTTTTTAAAAAAGTTTATTCAATAATAATGATTTTTTTAAAGCATATCTTATCTGTTGCAACCCATCTCCTTGCCATATGTTCACAATGGAAGAAACTCCCAAGGACAGACAGACAGACATTATCAAGGCAGGCCTTTCTGTAATGCTTCAGTGAGGATGGAAAACTGCTGCTGGACTTCTGACGAGTGTTGCTTTTCAAGGCAGCAAAGGTATTCCTGTGCTCACAGGTCACGTGTGCAAACTGGTCTTTCCACATACAGTGTGACAGATGTTTTCAGTGACCTTGGGCAAATTTCCTAAAGCTGTATTTCTAAGAATGTAGACACTTCATGACGCACATAGACACTAACTTTAACCTCAGAAATAACATTTCTTCTTCATCTGCCTCCTTAGGCTTCTAAATGGCTTTTAAAATCTGATCTTAATGTTTTGTGCCTCTATTCACCATCTGGTAAATGATGATGAACACTTTTCTCCCATCTTTTTTTGGTTGATAAGGCTATAATCAAGTAAACTCTTCTGTTTTGTATTCAAGGTTGAGCTGGAACAAGAGGGTAAATTCTGCATAATGCAAACTGATGCTCACCTTCTGCCTTTACCTGCCTTCACCTTAAACTACATAAGTGTATTTCAGAAACGTGTCTTTTATCTTCTCTTTGTTCAGTGACAGTTCAGCAACCTGAACTGGGGCTTCAGGAAACTGTGAATTATTCTTAGAATCACCACGATTGAATAAATTGATGTGTATCCTGTGGCCAGGGGTGGCAAATTCTGTAATTGCCCAGTGTCAGGTAATAATAGTAATAACAATAACAACCAAACAGATTCCACTAGAATAAGTGGCATGAGTGCATTCCTGAATTTGCAGTGCTTGGACAGGATCTTTCAGCAGGCCCAGTGCTCTAGAGCACAGGATTTTTATTTGCTTAAGGAGGCATAAAAGGATTTTTTCCCTTCTTCTTTTTCTGTTTCACATAGACTTTTGTCACCTAGATAGAACTGGAGTGTCATTATCTCAGAATCATAGAATGGTTTAGGTAGGAAGGGAACTCAAATACCATCTAGTTGCAACTCCCCTGCCACTGGCAGGGTCACCCTTCCTAGACCAGGTTGATCAGAGCTTCATGCAACTTGTGAATTAAAAGAAAAAAAATAGCCTTAGCTGAAATAATAAAAAGAGCAGGATGGCATATACCTCAACATGTTACTGTGCTGTTTTAAGGGTATTAAGATAAGTTTAAAATGCATTTACATCCAGGTCAGGATCTTTATACAAAACTTACTGGAAATGACAACTAACTACTCTGTTTTATAATAAATTACTCCTGTTTTGTGCAGGTCAGAACAACATCTGACAAGGCACTGACAACTTGTATGCAGAGCAACAAAGAATCAGGCTGATGGTATCAACATATTTCAGCAAGTTGGTCTCTGGTGTGGCTGAACTGCGAGCAGAGCATGGCTGGAAAGAATCAAAGACCATGTCTGCACATTGTAATACAGATAGATGAGAAGATCTCCAAGGAACTGCCCCAGACACCAGCTCCGAGAAAATGCATTTCAGTTGCACATTGCCTCATTAGCAAAGTTAAGAAGCACACCTAATTGTGTTAAGTCTGTGTAAGCTATGAATCAAGCAGGAAATTTCTATCCCATGGACAGTGTTGAGGGTTGTCTAGGGTTTAATTTCATCTTCTTTGGAATAAATGCAAACATTTTTCAGTATTCCTGAAAAAGTCTGCTTTAGTAAGAAGTGACAGCTTAATCCTGAGGTTGCTGACTTCAAGGGGCAGCCAGAGAGAAATCAGCTGTGATTTTCTTAATGGAAAATTAGGATAATATTTTTAAAGCCTGCTACTGTTAAGAAAGCCTATCTGACAAGTTCTACCTTTTAATAATTTCTCACTTTCTTAAGACTTTAGAGAAGTTCCTAAGAATAATTCTGCTTGTTCAGTAAGACAGCGCAGACCATTCTAAATATAAGTTTGACTTTAATGAAATCAGAATAACAAAGGCAGGAGAATGTTTGGTCTTTTTTGTTTTGTTTTGTTGTTGGTTTTTTTAATCACACTGACTACTCATTTTAAAGGAAACCTCTTACAAAAGAAAACAGGAGGAAAAAAAATATTAAATGCTTTTAATGTTCATAACTAGTTTTATTCATGTACAGCTCAATTTTGCCTTGAAGTTGGGAGGATACACATGAATTAATTCAATCATGGCAATTCTAAGACTAATTTGCAGTTTCCTGAAGCCCCAATTCAGGTTGCTGAACTGTCACTGAACAAAAAAAAAGATAAAAGACAAGTTTCAGAAAAACATTAATGGGTCACAAATATGATCAGAGAGATGGAGCAGCTCTGCTGTGAGAAAAGGCTGAGAGAGCTGGGATTGTTCAGCCTAGAGAAGAGGAGGCTCCAGGGAGACCTTTCAATACTTAAAGGGAGCCTATAAGAAAGGGACTTTTTACAAGAGCATGTTGCTGTAGGACAAGATGTAATGGCTTTAAACTGAAAAAGGGTCAATCTAGACTAGCTGCAAAGAAGAAATTTTCAACAGTGAGAGTAATGAAATACTGGACCAAGTTGCCCAGAGAGGTGGTAGATGCTCCATCACCAGAAACAGTCAAGATCAGGTTGGACAGGGCTCAGAGCCACCTGATCTAGGTGAAAATGTCTCTACTTACTGCGGGGAGGGGGATGGACTACATAACCTTTAAAGGTCACTTCCAAACCAAACTATTCTGTGATTCTATGATTCTATGATGCTATTAGCCATAATTCCATGAGTTTCTCTGTGTCTGGGTTTGGAGTGGGGAGAAATTTAGGATTCCTAATCCTGACTTCCCTCACATGTATAATTCATCTTCAGTTTACAGACTGTATGGAGAAAAAAACAGCTTGCCCATCTAACAAATTTAATGACTAAAACAGTGGCCTACTTACTCATTTGATGTCAGTGTTTGTTTTCAAGAGAAAAGTATACACATCACAATAATTATCCTATCTGAGCAATGAGGCTTGAAAACATTCACTGCCAGTGTTTCAGTTAAAGCTGCTAACTTTATTAACCTGATAGCATTATCATGGACATAAAACTGAAGAAAAGATCAAAAAATTGAGCTACAATTGTAATTAAAGCACTGTTGTTTTAAGACCCAAATATACATTTACAGCTTGAAAATGAATTTTTATTTCAATTCAAAGTTCAGGGTTTTTAAGCACTTGTGTGAGTTCCCACATATCTCTCTCAATAATAATAAGCTTAGGAGCTGTGAGAGCAATTTCTCAGGTTATAAATCTCTGTGACCAGAATGTCTATTTCTTAGGGATCATTCTTTTTGGGGAGTGAGTAGTGTTGATCTATATATTAAAAATGAAGAGTGGTGTGGACTAGTATTAAAGTCCATTGGTAAGGACTTTGTATCAAAGCTGGAGAGAGTGACATTTTTGATCAATTTTTGAAATAAATGTGCATTCTAAACTCCATTTTTTATTATTTTTGTTTCAATCTGAAAACAATGTTAAGTAAAGATTTAATGGTTTATGTTTTCCTCTTTTTAAATGTTTTTTATTCCAAATTATTTCCATTTAAGTATACAACCATTTCCTGCTAGCATTTGATAACTTCCTCAAAGATTCTTCTACTGCTTTTAATAACACTGTTCAGTAGTGATTTGGGGAGTCTGGATTTGACTATTAGAAGAAAAGAGTTTCTGAAAGTCTCCCCAAACCATTGAAACGTGAAACTTTAGGCTTTGATTAAAAGCTTTGCAAACCCAAGATTTTTTATTTGTTTATTTTTAGTACATGTGAACTGAACAAGCATGGTTCTTTGCTGCTTTGGGAGACTCAGTGAGCTGGCTGGCATAACTCATATGCTTGGGAAACCACAAATAGTCCAAGTCCATGCTCAGTCTGCAGAAAATAGTAGAGGAAAAGACACCATTCCAGAGTGTTCCAATACCATATGGCAAATAGCATTTTCTGCTGGTATGCAGCACATTTTAACTCCAAGGAATTTGCAATTATATTCAACTAATTAACTTCATTTATTTTTAACCAAGCTCCCTTTTCTCTTAAAAGGGAAGGAAATTCAATCTCCACCCACTGTGACTACCATTTTTATTATGTGTGTAATTGTTCAGAGAGGAACAGGGGTTTTAAAGACTACCAACTACCAAGTAAATATGCACACAATGCATATCAAAAGAGGAGAGGGACAAAGAGTGCCAAGCAAGCTTTTGCTTAAATTCAGTTTCTGACAGATATAGATTGTCCTATTATCACCTGCATTTCCATTTAGGGTCATCATAGGGAGAAGTACATACTTAAAAAGATCTAACCTCCTCAAAGAGACAATATGAATATGGCTGTTAGCAGCCTTCCTTCCCACCCACTGTTGCTGACAACATCCAAGGTCAGCACTGTGTATGTGAGTATGATTTAATCTCACCTTCTATGGAGATACTCCTTTTTTTTTTTTTTTCTTTTGCACTGACAAGAGAAACTCCTCTCCCAAAAGTATCTTATTCTCCTTGTCAGATTGTCCTTTAGGTATGCCCATTGTATTCATAGACTTAGTGTTGGTCCACTCTTGCCATTTCAAACTATGTTATTAAAAAATTCTTTATCACTGGGATGAATCTTATTGCAAGATACAGCATACCAGCTTCCTGGACTTCCTAGGACGAGGGTAAGAAAAGGTAATAAAGCAATGGGAGAAGGACCTCCACCAAGGCAAGGTGTAAGCATAGGCTTTATGGCCCACACAAGTGTCTATTTCCTAGATTTAAACAGATTTTAAGTGAGAAAAAGAGGGAAAGAGCCATGCAGTGGTTGTGTAGGACTGACTACCAGACATGTTGAGACTGTGGAGTGCCACTATGGCAGAGAATGCAGAAAGCTTTCCATCCCCTTGCCTGTAGGAGTTGTCTGATTGCACAAATCTGTTTTTCCCACTACACAGCTGGATGATTTTCCAATTGTCTACAGTTAGGTAAGGAATGGTCTGTCAATTCTGGGACTGTGACAACTGTTTTTTGCGAAGTAAATACAGAATCTGCAATGTTAGACTTCTTTGGCAAGCACATTCATTTTTGTTCTTTTATTCCTGTTTGTTATTATTTCTCACATAAAAACCCCCATGTGGCTCCTATTGTCAGAAACAATCAGTTTTGAGAGATGATGCCTCCAGTTTGGACAGCCCTCCTAAAAGGAGACTGCCAAGGTCAGAGACCTTCTGTACATCTCCCATCTTGTCTCACTTCATTAGGGGACTTTGAAGTCAGACATTTGCTGATAAGATAGGTATACCAGATTCTCTTCATAATCAAGGCAGAGAAACAGGCAACTCCAGAGGGCAATTCATCTCTTATATTACAAACTGATTTCAGGAAAAAAACAATAATTCTCTGAAATTGTCTACTTCTGTCCATTGACTTTAAAACTGGAGTGACAAGCTCAAACATAAAAGTCTATATGTTAGAGTGAGTTAGACAATGGCCCGTATGTTAGGGACCAGTAATGCTTATTCAGACTACTGAGACACTTGTGCTCTTAATAAGGCTGCCTTAACAATGCCTACTTTTCCTTGATCTTTCTGCATTCCCTGGGAACTTCAGAGCACATTATAATGACACAGATAATTAAGCAACAAGAATGACTGAGTCAAACTGATGAGATACCTATACCTGTTGCCAGAACAGGGGGTTTGCTGAAGCAGGATCTTGGAAACACGTCAGGAGGACTGAAGATTTCTGAAAGCCAGGACTAAAGACCTCATGCACATCATCGAACAGAGATTTCTTCTCACTGTCTGACCTATGCAACCCAGGTGATACAACCTATCAGTGTGACAGGTCAGTAAACAGCCCCCCTGGGAGGATCTGTGCTGGCATACAGCACTTGGCTGTATTGTTTCAAGGACCACATCAGGGCTTCATCAAACCGCATTTGCCCACGTGAACAAACATCAGTTCGGGTGACACATTTATGCCAGTTGTAAATGGGCTCAAGAATGAGTACAGCGAGGATAGTGCAATGATAAACTGAAGAGCCTGAATTCCCAGCGCATCCAACTCTCAAATACCAAGTCTCTGAGGAAGGAGAAGGAAATCTAGTGCCACGTGGTAAAACTGGAAATGTACAGTCTGATTTTTGTACTGCCCGAACATGTTTGCATATGTATTTACACCAATTTTCAAGTGAATTGTGAGAGTTCCTGTACTTCAGTCTAATGATAATTTCCTCTCTGCCATGAGCTACATAGTGCTTTGGGCGGCAGCCTGTCACATAGCCCTGCCAGGAGAGAAGTGCTCCTTGGGGGATAATGATATCCTTTGGATAATGGAAGCTGTATGTGGTTTGGTGTGCTTACGTAGTATGCTGGGTAAGTAAAGGAGTCCGCACATACCTTGCTTAAACTATTTAGCTGTCTTCATTTGAGTCATTAAAATCTCCACAGACTGGCCTAAATCGTAATCCTATTATGGTTGGTGGCAAAAAGTCAGTGGATCTCACTCTCTCCTTTCCAATTTCACTCTCCATCACTCTTTCTCGGTCTTGCCCCTGTCAGCACTTCTGCACTGATAGAAACAGAGCTGAAAGCAGCAGGATCTTTCTCCCCTGTTTCACCACTCAATGTGATGCACAGATGGCTTTTCCTTTCCCTCCCTTTCTACCTTCTCAAACAATCCCAAAAGAGTAGGAGGAGGAGGGATGTGTTCAACCAGAGTGTTACAACACTTAAAGTGGACTAAGGATGGTCACAGTACCTAAGTTTAAAATGAACAGTTCAGATTTTGTTCCGTGCTGGGACAGTCAGGCCCTAATTCCCTGGAGCATCACAGGATATAAACAGCCACAATAGTTAACTTACACAGCTCTTGCTGGTGGTCTAAATATTGCCTCTCCCTTGCTCCACAGGCAGTACAGGATGCCAGCCCTTAATAGCCAGGGGTTTGAATTGCTTATTTCTCTTCTGAATTTAGACACTGTAATTGGAGTTTCATTTCATATAGAAGCCAGAATAGGCAGTCTAACCACAGCCCTAAATCACAGTCTGAGCTGTTCATTGCACTCCTGAGGTTATTAGATGCCATAGCAGATGGCCTGAGGTACCAGAGGAGAAACTCCAATTATACCCTCAGGGCCTCTGATAAAACTGACCTCTCATACATTTCATGAGACCTTCACAATAGAGTGTGTAACCTCAGAACTGTGTCAGACGTAGCTGCACACACTTTTTTTTCTTTTCAATGCAGTTTTGCCTTGAGTCAAATTGGGCAGAGAACAATGTTCCCTCAAAATATTAATAATCTTGTTTTCACCCTAAGTTGACAAAGTCTTCTTTCAATTATATAAAAACAAGAATTAAAAAAAAAAAAAGAATAATATTGAAAGAGTGAATCCAATATGTACAAATAGTAAATAGTCTGCTTTCATCAGCTGTGGAGCTAGTGGGGCTGAAAAGGAAAGCGAGAGGCCAGCAGTGCTGCCAGAATGGCACATTCACCATATACTACTGCTGGATGTCCAAGTTGTCGCTAAGATTAGGCAGGAGATTAACCATGACTTAATTCAGCAGTGTCAGTGTTATTTTTGTGTTTCTTATTTATTTCCTTATAGAGTTGTGCTGCCCTTCATGCCATAAACTTTGTGTGCGTGTGTAGAAAAACTTGCTTTAACAGAAGTTAATTTAATAAAGGGAGTAGATAGCTGCTAATTCCTCTGTAAGGAGTGAGTAATATAGAAGTGATTAATATAGAAGCCATTCTCCAGCTCCCCCAGTTTCCTTGCAGCTGTGATGACCCTTATATACAATGGAATATTACACTGGAATATGATTCCTTCTTTGCTTGATGCAATAGGCTCCACAGGACAATAATTTTGAAACTATTACTTGAGCTTTCTTAGGATGTGGCAAACCTGAGTACAAACCATCTCCAAAAAAGTTAGTACTGTTGTGTGGCCCATAACATTCAAGAAGCAGAAACTTTAACAGGATGGAAGATACGTCAAAACATATGTAATGCTTTGTCTACTGTCACTGAAGTGCACTCCATGAAACACGTAGTCACGTCTTTGAAAAATACCCATTTTCTTCTATCTAAGTTCTGGAAAAGAGTTTCTAGCAAATGATCAACATATAAATGTTTTTAATTGTTAAGACTTTACCAGATTAAATTACTCACAGAATAGTTCAAACCTGCATAATTCAGTGATAAGCACCATGTAAAAGATCAAAGAGACATGTATTTTCATACTGAAAAAAAGCCATGGCTCTTGAAGGAAGCAAATATACAGAGAGCCAAATAGTACTCACCTAAAAATAACTTATTTTACCACTGGAATGACTGATCTAAACAAAGTCATTTGGATTTTGTCTCAACAGTTTCACAGTTCCTCAAAGTGTTGAACTGGAAGCTGACTGAAATGCATGGAATAGTGTATATTAAGCAAATAATTAAGTCTAACTGGAGGATAGCTTTTATATGGCAGATTCCTCAGGCAAAGCACCAAGAAGCTTTATGTTGGTTTTAAGTAACAGCTGCATGGGGGAATTATCAGTTTAAATAGAGGCTATTATTAACCTTAACTAGTAAGATCTTCACAGAATCACATAATATGCTGAGTTGGAAGGGACCCACAAAGATCATCGAGTTCAATTCCTGGCCTTGCACAGGACCATCCCCGAGAGTCACATCATGTGCCTCAGAGTGTCATCAAAATGCTTCTTGAACTCTGGCAGGCTTGGTGCTGTGACCACTTCCCTGGGGAGCCTGTTCCAGTGCCCAACCACTTCTGGATGAAGGATTTTTTTCTGATATCCAACCTAAACCTCCCCCGACACAACCTCAGGCCATTCCCTCAGGTCCTGTCACTGGTCACCACAGAGAAGAGATCAGTGCCTGCCCCTCCTCTTCCCCTCACAAGGAAGTTGTAACTGCAGTGAGGTCTCCCCTCAGTCTCCTCTTCTCCGGGATGAACAGACCAAGTGCCCTCAGCTGTTCCTCATGCGGCTTCCCCTCAAGGCCCTTTACCATCTTCATTGACCTCCTTTGGATGGTCTCTAATAGCTGAATATCTTTCTTATATTGTGGCACCCAAAACTGCACACAGTATTCAAGGTGAGGCTGTCCCAGTGCAGAGTACAGTGGGATCTTGAACTCATCTTGCTGTTCTGTTCAGAATATGTTTGAGTATAGCCATAGTCAGGCTAGCTTTGATCTAGTTTCACTCTTCTGGTCCCCTTATCCAAAATCCTGACTCTGACACTGCCCAGTGCAAGATGCTTAGAAGAAAGGGCAAATTACCCATCAAAAAGCAGTTGTGGGCAATGAGCCAGTCTGTGGTACACACAGCTCTGGCATCAGCAATGTTCTTCCTCCTCACCCTATGCACTGCTGAGAGTGCTGCTTCTCAGGCTGTGAGTGGCAGAAGATTCTGATTTTTTGACAGAGCTGTTTCCAAACCTTTAGGCACATTCTTTTTCATGGTTTCCTTGGGAGCTGGGACAGCTGCAGAGGGTGGTAAGTCAGACCAACAAGGACATAGACACATGTCACATTCTGCTGACCTTTGGACCTACAAGGATGGTAAGCAGCTACAGAGAGGCAAGACAGGCAACTGGGGCCAGCAACATATTGAACTGTATTAGTAGTTTGTCATAACACTTCTGTCTGCACCTTAAGGCAAACATAAAATGACTCCACACAGCTTTTTGAAATACTGGTTTCTTTTCATTTACTAGAATAAATCCAAGAAACAAACCAAAGACAGTCGAACTGATAACTGGTATCAAATCTAACTTTTGGGCTCAGGCCAAGGTTATTGAGACTTTCCTTCTCTTGCCTTTCATAGCTTTTTGAAGTCCAGCAAGTCCACCACTGCCACAAAAACTCTTCCCTTCTCACATCCAAAAGGCTCGTCCTTTGTAATCTAGGCTTTTCCTGTGTCTTTGGGAGCCTCCTGCATTTACTATGCCTCTGGCCCAACAGCTAGATTCATTATATTTGGGAATTTGCCATGTAGCATACCCTTGCCTTCTGCAGACTTTTGGAACATGCTGGCTCTCCGGAGACTTAACCAGCCACATTAAAATGTATCAAAGATGCATGTTTCAAAGTACAGTCATTATGATTAATTACTCTAGATATCCCCTCAGGGCAATTAGACCAGGAGGACTACGGCACAAACATATTCAGGATGACTCCAATCCCAGAGACAGGACAGTCAGCTCCTTGTAATCCTGGCATATATAAATACCATAAATCAAGTAGGCACATGCTAGAAGCCTTTTAAACATAGAGCCACAGAAAGGCATTTCTTCTAGAGTCACTGCTCGTAGTAACAATCAGAATTCTCTCATGACTTCTTAAGGTGTTAAAATTTTTCACTTTATAGTTTATCTCAATTGCTAAATTTAAGAATTATACCACTATTCCTTAAGCTGATCTTAACACAAAGATATCTTTGCTTTTGGGCAAAGCCCCAAAACATTATATACAGTCTTAGAATGTAGAAGTTTTTGCTCTGAAAACGGAATAATTTTTGCTGTATATACAACCAAACCCCCTCCAACATTGCTGAGATAACAACATATATGGCTTACTGAGAATCAAGTTGATGAATAAAAAAGGATTAGGCTGGCTGGCTCCCAGGATTATTAACTAAAATATGGTTGCTTATCTTTAACTGTAAAGTAGCAGTGTATCCCACCATCGCCCATTTCCAGAAGCAATAAACATTTTTCCTCCTAGATTTGCAGTACAGTTTTCAGGCATATATTGATATTTGGAATTCAAAAGTATCATTAATTTTCCCGTTAATGTGTTCAACCTCTTCTACACAGAGAGTGCTTAAATGAAATAAAATCAGTGGAATGGTCTACAACTGGTCAAGATCTCAGATGAATGTCTTTTACTGCTAATGTGCCTGCAGTAAAGCTGACTGCAATTATTAAGATCTCTAGTCAGAAGCAACAAATAATCTGAATTTTGCGTGCCTTTATCATTATTAGGGCTTTTATATACAGGAAAAAAACATGTGGGAATCTGCCATATCTATCCAAGTTATCTGTGTATTAACTCTGGAAAGTGGAGTCTGTATATCCCTAACTGCAATCTATTTATCTATCTAGAACTTAATATACACATACCAAAGCAAAAGGGTAATACTTTCCACTTAGAAATTCTCCTGTCTGTTTTCATGGAGTGGAACAGAGCTCAGAAAAATAACTTTTCACTTATTTTGCTTCAAAATACTTCTTTAAGTTTTGCAGAATGTTTTACAAACAAAGATTCATATATAGGTTTTTCCATCCCTCCAGCAACATTTTGTCCTGATTTATGGAGAAATTAACTATCTTTCTAAAGGTCGACCACAGACTTTAAAAGCAGATCTTGCAGCTCTTTTGGCTTATAATGAGGGCTAAAGTCAATAACTGGTGAGTGTTGATGAGAAAATGGTCTGCTGACATGATACATTCTTCTTCTTTAGTTCACACGAGTGCATCAAAATCTTCTAAATGTAGCACTCAGGATTTCATGTGAGAATTGTACTACACTCACAGTTGTTAATTCATTGAATCATGGAGTGATTTAGAACAGAAAGGTCCTGCAAAGGTCCTGTAGTATAACCCCTGCTCTAAACAGTGCCATCAATGATTGGATAGCTGAGAGCTTTGTCTGGTTGAGCTTTGACAGTGTCTAAGGATGGAGAGTCCTGGAGTGTTTTAGCCAACTTGTTTCAAATGTTTGTGGTTTGTTTTTTATTTAATGTCCAGTGAGATACATGTCTTATTATAACTTGTGTCTGCTGCACCTCATCCACTCTACGAGTAAGCACTTGAGTTTTAACTTCCCACAGTTACCAAAGAAATCTGATCTGGATCAAAATAACTCTGAACTGTTGTACATGGTACCTGTATTAGAGAGGAAACTGGTGCATTGTAAAGGGCTAGGTTTGGACAGAGCCAGGACATGATGTGAGGTAGAGCATGCCCTCAGATGTTCACTGTAAACAGATGTCCTGGTTTAATCCCACCTGAGGAAGACAATTGGAAAAGGAAAAACCTGTGGGTTGAGATAAGAACAGTTTAATAACTAAACAAAAGTAAAATACAATAATAATAGTAACAAAAGCAGAGACAAAAAGAGGTGTATAAAACCCAAGAAAAACAAGTGATGCATAAAGAAATTGTTCACTACCCACTGACCAATGCCCTGCCCAGCCCTGACTTTAACCAGCTTCCCCTGGCACACTGTCCCCAGTTTCTATACTGAGTACGACATCCTATGGTATGGAATAGCCTTTTGGCCAATTTGGCTCAGACATCCTGCACATGCTTTGTCCCAGCTCCTTGTACACCAGAGCATGGGACACTGAAAAGTCTTAAGTTAGAGTAAGCACTTCTCAGCAAAAGCTCAAACATCAGTGTGTTATCAGCATTGTTCTCATACTCAATCCAAACCTCAACACTGTGACAGCTAGCAGGGAAGAAAATTCACTCTATCCTAACCAAAACCAAGACAACAAAGTGTGTATATCATGGATGGTAAAGACTGAATTGGATAAAGTTCTGCTTCATAGAGAATCTCTTGACTTCATTGCCTTATGTGGCAGAAGAAAAATAACATTTTGAAATGTACTGTGAAAGGGAATGTAAATGGAGCACCAGGTCTGGGATTGGCTGACCAGTGAAATTCCCCTGAGGTTATAGTAAATAGGAGCCTAGTTTACTGGGAAACTCAAAGCCTGGAAACAGATTTTCCACCAACTCATTATGCAGCTGGTGTAGTGTCAGATGAGAAGAAAAACCAAACAGGGCTCCAACAACTGCCTGGCAGTCAGGATTTCACAAAACCTGTGTGCTCAAAACCAAACAGTTTCCACAAAGAATTAAATTCTGAAGGAGCGAAGTTCCAAAAAATTCCAGTAGCAAAGAAATAAGGATTTTTTTTTTTTTTCTGAGTCACAGTCATGCCTAAGGATTTGGTGTATTTTTATGTATTTTTTGGTGTGTATTTTATGGATTTTTGGGGCTTTAGAAGTAAGGGATTTCTTAAGGGATTTCTTGCTCACATATTAAGTGGT
>JAWWEW010000001.1:35579303-35615586 GCA_035583185.1 Anabacerthia variegaticeps | reverse complement strand
TTCGTTCT
Source organism: Anabacerthia variegaticeps (assembly GCA_035583185.1). Classification (NCBI taxonomy): domain Eukaryota; kingdom Metazoa; phylum Chordata; class Aves; order Passeriformes; family Furnariidae; genus Anabacerthia; species Anabacerthia variegaticeps. The sequence goes on along the minus strand of JAWWEW010000001.1, from coordinate 35,615,578 downwards.
CGAGGGATCAGAAGAGGCCCAGACCTTTCGAACTCCCAATAAAGGTATTGTCTATCTTTTCTCCATTAACTTTGTCTTGAGTGTCTATTTTGCAGGATTTTAGGCATCAACAGAATCAAATGGCTGGGAGGGATCTTCAGCTACATTGCTAATTGGGACAGGACTTCTAACTAGTCCCTGAAGGGGTGTTCCTGTTGTTGTTGGTATTGGGTTTTTTTTGTGATTCCCTTGTCAAACCATGACATTCTCCTCTCATTAATAAATAGTCATTTTCTAGCAATAATGTCTGCCAGTATTAGCGAGGAGATTAATCAGAAAATGCCCAGGATGGGAATTTTGCTCTATGGAGTGATTCCACCTCCGAAACTTTGCCTTAGTGTCTCTACAGCACCTCGCATATCATAGAATCATAGAATCATTAAGGTTGGAGAAGACATCCAACATCACCTAGTCTTACCTTTGACCAAACAACCATGCTTACAAAACCATACTGTGAAGTGAAATGTCATGTTGCATTTTGCTGCTGAATTCCAACTGCAAGACTAAAAGACCTGGTGCAGCCCTTTTGAAGCAGTTGGTCTTTCCAAAGTGCAAACTTGTATAGACACAGAAGAGACTGGAAAGTCAAGACTTAAGCATTCTCAAAGAAAAACAAAAAAATCTTTAGTTGTGTATTTTTATTAACAATAATTGGATCTCCACTACAGTAGTAGATGCTAGTGTAGGACTACTAAGACATTATTAAAATTAAGATTGTTATACAGCCTCAACAAGGTTGGGGTGAAATATAGTAAGAAACATGTTCAGTGACTCAGTTACGAGCCAATTCTGTAGGACATTCGTATAGTTGTGGGAACAGGTTAAGGAAGCTGAGGAGGAGGAATGGTGATGTTTTAACCTATTATTTATCCTCAAAGATAAGAAGATAAGGAAAAAGCTCAGTATTTCCCAGTGGATGGCTCTTCAACATTGCACTGGATTTTAGCAGGGGAGTATAGAAGTCAAGTTAATGGGGTGAAGATGCCAGATCCTCAATCAAATAGCAAGGAGGTCTATACATTCTAGGAGACCATCCATAAAGCCTGCATATAAAAGACATGCATAAAAAAAGACATTGTTAATGAATCTTTCAGGCAGTGGAATTTTAAGACTGCAATACAAAACAAATAAATGGAGAAGGCAGTTCTGAAAATACACTAAAGAATAACCTTCATAAAATGGTGTCTTACAGTGCCTAAAAGATTTCGATGATAGCTGAGACTTAGAAGATGTTACTGCCTTCAGGACTCACCGCCTTCCTTGGAAGAAAGGACTGGTTCTGGCACTGTGCTAATTGCAGGATGTCTTCCCACTCCAGAGCATAGGTAATTATCTCCATACACACAGCAAGTTGACTATGCCCAGATAAATAACAAGACATTATCTTTCTTTTCCAGGCAACTAATTAAACAGGCTCATGCTGTAATAATGTGTGTACATAATTTCTGCATTATTGTAGTTACAAAAATTAGTGTCAGGTACCAAAAGGAGAAGGAATAAAGCATGGATTGTTGAAAGATAATTGGGTAATTATTACCTAAATATCTAGAAAAGTGTGTTAGGTTTGCATGGTAAAAATTCTCACTTACAGATCATCTATTTCTCCCACAGATTTTTATCAACTCTTTCTTTTCTCTTTCTGTCTGACTTGTTTTATGTCATTGTGCAATACTTGGACCCCGAACATTTACGTGAGTTAGGAATACGAAGTCACTAGGTGCTTTCCTAAATAAATTTCAGAACTTTCTCATACATTTTCAGGTCAAAGATGGCATGTAAAATTTTAATGTGTTTAAATTGAAATTTACTATTCAAAATACCCTGGTATCGTGGAATGCATTGCCAGGATTCCTCAGCACAGTACAGTGGATACATCCCTCCCTAAAAGGAGATGAAGTTATAGAATGAATAAATGAATCAATGTAAACACTGAAAGGCACCTTGAGTGATGGTCCAAATCATTTTTTCATCATTGGATAGAATGGCTTTTTGAAGGAATAGAGCCTATCCCATCTGTATTTAAAATAAGTCAGATACAGGGGCAGCTCTGACCCTGCTTTACAGACCCTGATTTCACTTGCTTCAGAAACCATCACTTTCTTTTGCCCTCTCTAATTTTCAACTAATCCCTGGCAAACAGGCAGCTGTTTGAAGAAGAGCTATCTGCAGTAATTATGAAGACATTTGAAACATGGGCAGAGAAACAGTTTTGTAGGAGGAATACCAGTACCCACATTTCCCATACTTCTCACACTGTTGTGTTCACAAACCCATCTCTGCAGTATCTTGCAAAGAAAGGAAGGATTTTCCCATCCAATTACTGCATTTCCTCCCTTATTCAAAAAGGTGATTGTAGCATTCAGTGGACTCGGCAGATGCCAGTCATTATTTCAGGACCCCTTCAAACTACCAGCCATCAGCTTTAAGGGTTGCATTACAATTGTCTCACAACAATAAATGGACAGCAGGCTTGCCAATATCTACCTGATGGACTGCTGACCCGAGACAATAAAAAACAGCTTTTACGGTAGATTGTTTCTATATCTGTAGGAGTTTCCACATTCAAGCAGTTTAATGCTAATGTGTTCAGACTATCTCCACATGGAAAGTTTTGGAAACTTGTTGTGACCATCCTCAATCTTCCCAACAGTGCAACTTCCCTGAACTTACTGTTTAGTTCCAGGAGTTGCACTGTATACCAATATATTGTGAAGACTTTGGTCTCATTCTTTCTACCCAACAATCTTTCCACGTTTTAGAAACCCAGCTTGGAGCATCTCTCAAAAGTCTAGTGTAATGAAAGGGCGTTTTCCTATAAATCACAGTGTAAATGCAGCCATGAAGGCTGCCTCTTGTAAGCTTTTGGGAAAACAGCAATGTACTGGAAGAGGTGTGAGCATATGCTGAAGGAATAGTTGTTCAGATAGAGCTATTTCCCCCATTGAAATCAACGTAGTTCCATCACCTTTGATGAAATTATGTTAATTTATGCGACGTCTATCAGCAGAAAGCAAACTTGTTTCATTTTAGTACAAAAGCATCACCATCTTTTATATGTCTTGGAGTCTGGAAGTGCAAATGAGCACATTAAAGGGATGATTGTGACCAACCAAATCAACAATCAGTATCGAAAATGCATTTTTTACAGTAATTATTGCCAGAGCATTAATGACTTAATTTCTCATTTTCCCCTCACCATGTTAAGTCATTAAATTCTCACTTCAATTGAATAAGATAATTATATTTGGAAAAAAATTTGTTTGATGATTCATCTTGATGCATAGAAGCAGCTTCTCATTTTATGGTTTTGCCAATTAAATAAATATAATGCAAATACTAATAAAAGTAGTGAGTGAACATGTTTAACTCTTGCTTCAAGTTGAGGCTCAAAATTATTTGAATACCTGCAGATTTTTTTCAGCACTGCAGAAGTGGAAATTGCTACAGAAGTTACCAAGGCCAGAAAAATGAATCCAAATTCCCTTCTCCTCAGAGGGTGGTTTCCATGCCAACCTTCAACTTTTATCACAAGATAGTTTGTCTGCATAACTGTTAAAAAGTTATGAGGTCTAATTTTTGTAATAGCAAAGTAGTCTTTCTCCACATATTGTAAAATTGCTGACCCCTTATTGAGTATATGTTCAGCAATAAGGACAAAGTCTGGACAATTTCAGCTTCAGAAAGTTGTGGAATAGAAACTATTACACATTCTGAGCTACAATAGGCATCATTATCCCCTCAGTAGCTGCATCTTGACTAGTTTTGTTGTAGCCCGTAGGGATTAGATACTGTTAGATCCTGTAAGCAAGGAGATTTAGAAAGAGGAAGAGGAAATAGCTACCACTTTATGTCCCAAATCCACACAGATAATGTGATACCCGTCCCTTAGTGTAGTTGCTGGGAATTAAATGGCTAAATTATTTTGAGTTTGATGTACTTAAATACAAATTTAGATCCAAAGTTCCATGGAATCTCCGAGGTCTTTACATTTCTGTATGTCTAACAAGTGTCCAGTTAGTGGAAGAATTTGAAACCAGACTTGCCTTACTAGTTCTGTCTTTGTCAAGAAATAACACATTCTGTAGTGGTTCCCTTGATATTTCTTGCTGAAAGTACTGTGTGCTGTCTAGGCAAACAGAGCAGAGGGCATGAAGCTAAGTCTTCCACACCTCTGCAGAGCGAATAACCCACTAAGCTGCTGGGTTTTAAGGGCCTTTAGAGAGAAGGAAACAATCTGGTTTGAGATCCCAGGAAAAAGTTCTTAATGTATCAGAAACTCCTAAACCTGGTGAGATATTTGTTGAGGAAGAATATTAGATTACCACTTTGAAAAGGGAAAAACAAATGATGAGTCAAATGAAAAGAAACTAATTGGAAGTGTTCTCTTTGAGATAGCTAGGGCCACAGAGAAGTTTGGGAAGAGCTATGTCCCTCACTCAATAGGGTGAATTCCTCAGTGCATTTTGAAGACAGCTGAGGTGACTAGTGACACTGATACTTTCCTTAGTAAGCATTTGCGTTGCTCAGACTTAGCCACTCTGATTCTAACTGTCTCTGGGGAATCTATGAATTAAATGTTTTCTCTGTCAGGAGAGTCTTTGAAGAAGAGCTTCTTGTTCTAAAACCATGGAATTTTCTTCAGGAATAAATATACTAATAGTAATATAGGTGAAATTTCTGATGAAAATGAGAAAGACAGCTCTAACAATTCTGAACAGCTGCTTGCTTAGGACTTGGGGCACTCATCCAACATTGAACAAGGTATGCTTTGGAATTTCAAGACAATTCTGAAGCAGAGGAGAAACTCAAATTCTTCTCCAGTTAGAAATAATAGAAAGCACATGCAAAACGAAATTTTTCAAATTACAGTAAGCTTTCTTTTCATTTAAAGTGCTAAAATTATTTCATACTGAACTGTCTTATTCTATTCTGCTTTATTCTCTTTACACCCTCAGCATAACGTTCTCATCCATCAGTAACTGATCACCATTGCAGCAAGACTCTCATTCCATCCCAAGCTGCACTCCTTTTTCTCCAAGTCACTAGTTCACATTCAAATTCAAATCCTGTGTTAAATTTCTTCTCTCTTTATGACCTGATTTCTTGATCACGTCCTCATCTGCCCTACGCTTTTATTGAGACCACTTCGTCCTCAGAATTACTTAATTGGTTATTGACTGTCGTGGAAACACTGAAGCTTTGTGATTAACTTATCACACTGTGTATGCTATGCTGGCAAGCTCTCCTGTGCCACTGGGAATTCTGTTTTCATCACTTTAAAGGATGATGAATAAAACCAGAATCTCCCAGTGGTCCTCTTTAACACATCCATAGACATTATTTCAAATAATCCATGCATCAGACAACATTTCAGAAGATATTTGCTAGTATCAGGTGTTCTTCAGCCTCTTGTGTTCTTCCTCCACAGTCAAGTATTGTGTTAAGATACAAAGTTACCAGTAATTTAAAGAGTCCTATGCCAAGAGTATGGCAATCCTATACCAAAAATAAAGGCTTCTTCCAAAAGAAATGATGCTGGAAGCATTCGGCATCTTGCCTGGGTGAAACCATTCATGGTTGGTGCTCCTTGCCACTGTATGTGCCGGCATCACGCCATCCCAGCAGATGGGCCTAAGGATAGGCAGCCAAAAGACCATATATGAACATCACATGTGTTTTCTGAGAGCACAGTTCACAGCCAAGAATATTTCAATGGTTAGCTGTTTCATCAGTGTAGCCAAGGAGAAAGGAAAGCCAAGGAGAAAGGCAAGCTCCTTCAAAGAGTCACCCATTTTTTAAACAACAAAACTTACCGTTCAAAGCAGCCAAAGCCAGTTTCCCCCAACAGTTTCTTGTATTGCGATACAAAATCTGAGTGCAAGGAGTTGGTGAGGGGCGGGGGTCACAGTAGCAAACCTTTTGCAACTCAGCAAATTTTGCCGTTGAGTTAATGTTCTGCTAAATTGCAATAGGACCCTCCAAGACACTTAACTCAGAGGCCCTCAGCTGGGAGGACACCCATTTGAACATCTGCAACACCAGCTCTAGTTAAAACCAGCACTGCAGGACCAAGCCTTTGAGAAGTCTGGAATTTTCAACACTTTCAATTGTATTTACTTTTACAAGCCTATGTTACAATAAACCAAAGTTTATGGTAAATGCCGTTGTTACCCCATTGGAGTTGTAACAATTACTGAGAAACTGCTTCTCTCACATGGGGAAGACTTGAAATCAGGAAAAGAAGAAAGCTATATGGTTCAAGAATAATGCTGAACAAGATAAATCATGTCTTCATATCCTTAAGGGCTTTGCTGAATCAGCACTTGAGTGTATTTGATCACTATCATTGCTCACAGGAGTATTGCAAAGATATAAAAGGATGGGCAGTATACTGCATGGGAAAGAGAAACCAGAGGTATGACAAGAGGAGTTTTTCTTCAGTGATGACATGTGCTGGTTTAAGCTGGGCTGTAGCAGATAAACCTCTGAGGGGGAATGTATATTGTGCACCCATGCCTGAAATCCTCATTTGTTGTTGTTATGCCAGGGAACATTACTGTTTTTTGTTTGTTTGGGGTTTTTTTTGTCTATTCCATGGCTCCTGGTATGACATGTGAATTGCTCTCAGGATGCTATTTGGGTATGTGTGGAAAGAATTTGAAAAAAAAAAAACCTACCAGGCTACTACTTTGAAAATTAAAAACAAAATTCAGTTTTAACATCCCAAATGTATTAGTAGGTATATATACAGTATCTTTTCTTTTGTATTTTAAATAATTTTAAATGTACTGTAAAAGCATCTTGTTCATATTCCAGAATAAAGCACTCTAAATCACTTCAAAGAAAAAGAGTACACAAGTGATCTCTATTCCACTTTCCTAAAGCATGCCAATGAGAAGGAATCCTGCTGGAGTGGCTGAATATGCTCACTCTCATACTAACTAATCAGATATTAGATCCATTCTATTACACATACAGGTCCTAACTGTGGCCTGCAGTCTGCATAATTTCAGTTCATGATGCTATAAAATAAAATAAACTATCATCAAAATTTCCTATTAGTTTACATCTCAGTTCTTCCCCTTAGCAGCAACAGTCTGAAATGAACTACCATCCTGATTTCAACTGGGATACAGTTAATTTCCTTCCTAGAAGCTGGCACAGTGCTGTGCTTCAGATTCAGGATGAGAACAATGTTGATAACTCAATAGTGTTTTAGTTCTTGCTGAGCAGTGCTTACTCTAAGGCAAGGACTTTTCAGCTTCTCCCCTCAACCCACCAGTGAGGAAGCTGGAGTGGCACAAGAATCTGGGAGGAGGCACAGCCACGACAGCTGATCTCAGCTTGCCAAAGGGATATTCCATAACATATCCCATAACCTGGCTGGGGGATGCTGCTCAAGAACTGATCAATCATTGGTCAGCAGCTGATGAGCAACTGCATCACTTGTTTTGCATATTCTAATTCTATTACTATTATCATTATCATTGTTATCATTGTTACTGTTATTTTTCTTCTCTGTCCTATTAAACTCTCTTTGTCTGAACACATGGATTTTACCTTTTTTTTTTTCCTCCCACTTCTCTCCCCTATCCCATTTGAGGGGGGTAGAGCAAGCAGCTCTGTGGTGTTTAGCTCCCTGCTGGGATAAACCACAGCAAGTACAATGCTGATTCAGCCTTTGGCACTGATTTATACATTTTCAGAGATCTGGATGTGACTTTTGACTTAACCTCTTCACCCCACACCCTGTAATGTCCACGTTCCAATGTCTACTAAAAGCAGCAAGATACTTACAAGAAAGCCATTTTCTCATGGTGGACCTCTTTACTAAAAAAATAGTGTTCTCTCTGGTTTTTAAGACAATTGAAATGGAGCATCTCAACCAAGTCAAACCACTGTGTCTGGGCATTTTTGATAAAAATTAACGAAGATGTGTATATAGTATGTTGTAACTTATGCTGCATTTTAAGTAGCTTGCAAACTAAAAAGATAAGTGAACCTTAACACAAAAACATTTTCATTTTATACAAATTATATTTTTTTTCAAATAATACTTTAAAAAAAATTCCAGCTCTGCATTTCAGAGATCATGTCTACACATAAGAGTTTAGAATAACTTGCTCTGTTCAGAAGGCCAGTAGCATTCAGAGAATCATAAATTCCTCTCACAGGAGTTGGCCCTATGCCATTAAAATTATTCCCACAGAAGGAATCACCACAAAACTAAAAATTTTGATACAAAACTTGAGCATATTAATTTGCCTTGTTTGTCTCCAAGTTTCCAAAGACAAATATTAACACGCCAAATAAAATAGCCTATAAATTACTTATATTTTCCTTCTTATTCAGTAGGAAAAATATTTTTTTTATCTGTAAATACTTAGATAAAGCTGGATATTGAATTGATAACTCATTTACCTGCACACGATCGTGTTCTGATGCTACTCCTCGTTGTGTAAAATTATCTGTCCTAAGTCATAAAGACTCTGTGGGCCAAATTCAAGCCTGGAGTTCTGGCTCAACTAAATTCAGTATGTATCTAAATTTGTCCTTTTTATTGTAATTTCTGAAGTGATTTAGGGGCATAAAACAAGTTTGCCCCTAAATGCTTTCATTTAAATAATGCTCCTGTTAGGTTTCCTCACAAGTGTAGAAGAAAAGGCACCTTTTGCTTTTCTGCACACTTCAATCAGGTGACAAAAAGCAGACTGTGTGTTTTATTTCACCCATTCTTTTTCCACTCCTACTTTCAGATGAACAGCTACTGACTGTGCTCAAAAACAATTTATACAATAGTATAGTATTAAGGATCTTTGTCTCTTGGAGGCCAACAAAGAATTCAAAAATCCCCCTATTAGACAATCTTCTTAAATTTTTAACCATGCTTTTCTGTGAATTCATACTCATTCTGAAATTTTCCATCTGCCAGTAAAGCTGATTCGTTATTAATTCAGCAAATAAATCGTTCTGAATGCAATCAGTCAATAAACTTTACTATTTCAATTGCCCAAAGTAATCCAAATACCCCAAAGAGCATGGATCGTTTGAAGAAAGTACTTAATGAACTTTTTATCACAAATGCATTCTACGTATCTATGTCAATATTGCTATTAATGCTACAGCTCATGAATTATAATAAAACCATACTCCAAGAGTCATGCTGGTGTTTAGAAAATAACACATCCATAAGAAATTTCAAAACACAGGCATATTTTTCCATTTTCTCCCTTTTATTATGAACTGCCTAAAGATAATTGATGAATGTCTGTTCTTTATCTTAGACACATTCCCCTCTGAGTCCCCATCCATAGAGGGATTTAAAAGACATGTGGATGTGGCACTTAGGAACATGGTTTAGTGGTGGACTTGGCAGTGCTGGGTTAATGACTGAACTCAAGGACCTTAGAAGTCTTTTCCAATGTAAATTATTCTATTAATTTAAAACAACACCAAAAAATTGCTGAAAGAATCAAAGGACTTAAAATAAGAATCCTCAACATTTATGAATCCCATCTCCCTGCCTTGATGTGGGGACAGTCTACAAGCTCTTCCACATATCTGACTATCTGAATTATTGTCCAAATTCTACATAAAGGCCTCCACAGGCGGCAGTGTCACTAGGTCTGTCTGCTGGCTGTCACCTGACTACAATTTTTCATGCATGCAAAGAAACATCATAACCTGGGAAAGAGAAATTATCTTGGTTTTGGGCTGGTTGTTGATTACATAGGTAGTCATCGCTGGTGAAAAAACTGTAAAAGGAACATTGTCCGACATTGGCTGCTCTGAGTGAATTTTATCTTAGTTACATCATTCCCTGGAAAGCCAGCACCTGATTCTTTATTCTTCCACAGATCTCCTTGTGTCTTCTCACATTAGGTTTTTCAAAGCTGGTGATCGAGGACAAGATTTTCAATTAAGAATTTAGATGTACCAAAACCTAGATATAAAGTATCTAGATTTTTCACACATGTGAAACCAGAGTCCTTGTCCTGAGAATAAACCACCTATTTTGCTTCAAGATTCAGTAATTTATCTTTAAATGGACTACAGATCTGCCCAAACTAGCAAGAGGACAAAGACGACACAAGGATACATCAACTCAGACCAATGTACGTGTTTTTTCTGGTTACACCTTTCCTCCAACCGGCTTAATTCAGAGCCTTTTTTCTGCCTCTTAGTTGTCGGTTTGTTCAGGTTTTTTTAATGTCCACTTTATTTCTCCTGATCATTGCTGATTGTGTATAGAGAGGTCAAACTACAAATGTAGTTGCTTCACAATCATTATAGTTCTCTAATTCTGGTTGCCTTCACACTTCACTAAGTGGCTTATTCAATGAACCTCAGCAAATACATTATAAAGTAAGTTCCAGGCAATCTGGCAGTTCTGAACACTAATAAGAAAAGTCTTACATGAGGTCTTTAAAATTAAAGCACTATTCTTGAACAACTCTCTTGGCTTATTGCCAAAAATGAGAGAGGTGATTAAGGAGGTTACTCTATGGTGAGGTAACACAGATCTTGTTTTGAAAGTCTCAGCAATTTTACCCATGGCTTCATGACTTATTTGTTTTCAGGAAAAGTGAGTGCTAATCAGAATAGACTAATAAATAAATAAATAAATAAATCTGATGATGGAAGACAATAGAAGGTATTATATCCAGTAAGTACTGTTGGTTTACTTATTGTGTTGATCACATAAATTTTTTTATAAAGACTTGAAGTCCTTTGTAAAGACAGTTCCTGGCCTAAAAAGAGATACACAAAAATGTCTTGAGTCTAGTGACTAGCATGTCATCAATGAAATATTGGACAATACTGTAAAATAATACTAATGCTACTGCTACTAATAATAATAAATTTTCTAGATGAAATTGGGAAAATTAAAAGCCATTCAGATATGCATCCCATCAGGTAACTGGATAGAATATATACAAGGGTGTTGATGGAACTGGCAGATGTCCTTGCAGGACCATTCTGCATCATCTTTTAAAGGTCATGGCAATTTTGGGAGGTTTCTGAGGGATGCAGAAAAAGCGAATGCCACTCATCTTCAAAAACAGTAGGGGCCTACAGACCGGCCAACCACACCACAATGCTGAGTAAGATGATGGCACAAACCCACTTAGGAGTTCTTTCTAAACTCATGAAAGACAGGAAGGTGATTGGGAATAGCCACAACAGATTTACCAACAGTAATTCATGTCTCACAAACTTCATTCCTTTCTGTGATGAGGTTACTGGTGTTATGGACAAAGGGAGAGTAGTGGATTATCTAAGCCTTGATTTTACCAGGGTCTTTGAAATTGTTCCCCATGTTCTCATCAAACTGGTGAGTGGAGACTGGATAAGTGAACATTAATGTAGGTGGAAAATTAACTAGTGCTAGGATTAAAGACTCATGATCAGTAGTAGAGAGTTCATCTGTCAGTGCACAGCTATAGGTGTCCTTCATGGATCAGTACTGGAATCATCACTATTTGATGCCTTCATTAATGACCTGGACGATGGGACAGAGCACACTCTCAGTAAATTTGAGTATGATACCAAACTGGGAAGAGCAGTCAGTACGCTAGAGGACAGGGCTGCTACTCCTAAGGACCTGGACACTCTGGAGAAATGGGCTAGAATGACCCTTGCGATGTTCTAAAAAAGCAAAGAGAAAGGTCTTGCATTCAGGACGCAATATGCTCACGCAACATTGTAGGCTGGGATCCAGCCTTCTTGGATGGAGCTCCAGAGCTTATCCACTTAGGGGTCCTGGTCGACATCAAGCTGAATGTGAGCCAGTAGTGCACCACTGCACAAAGCAAGCCAGCAGCCTCCTGGCCTGAATTAATAAAGATTCATCCAAGAGATCCGAGTCTGGATCTTAACTAAACTGTTGTATACTGGAGCAAGTGCAGTCACCACTCCCCACCACCAAGCTGGACAGGGGTCTGGGGCACGAAACATACAAGGAGAGGCTGATATTGCTGTGCTTGCTCAGCCTGGAGAGGAGGCGGCTCAGGGAAACACAATGACTTCCAGTTAGATACTAGGAAAAAAGTTTTCCATAAGGATGGTCAAATACTAGATCTTGTACAAAGATGTCATGAAATCTCAATCCTTGGAGGCATTCCAGCTCACTGAGACATTGTCCCTGACAGCCTCATTTAGTTAGGTCTCCTTTAGAAAGAAGGTTGGACTGGGTGACCTCCAGAACTTCTCTTCCGTTCTAAAATATTCTGTGATTGTCTGATAAAAATCTCTTGTTATCAGAAGCTGCCTTCTTTACCTGGGAACTGATTCCATGCTTAAATTTGGGACTCATGGCATATATCATGTAGATCTTTTGAAAACAAAGACAGTAGAGAGGAGACAAGTGCAGTTTAACAGGAATTAACACTTGTAGAAATTAAAGGTGTATTATTCCAGATCTCTACTCAAGCTGTATTTCCATAACTTCTTTGAAAAGTAGAGAAATAAGTATTTCTGGCATTTTATTCCTTTAATATCTTACATATATTAATTTAAAAAAACCTCAAACAAACCTGTGATTCAGTAACTCCTTTGATGGCAGTATGAAGAGTGAAAGGTGGTTTTATGAAGTTGTATTTCTGTGCTTTAGAAATAAACAAAAAGACAGGCAAATACCAAAAGGCTCAAAGCCAACGTTCAAAAGACAAACAAGGTTCTGCAATTTTGAAGACTGACCTTAAAAAAATACAGCTTTTTGTTCTTGGTATTTAACTGAAAATGGAGGAGGCGGCATCAAGTACTAAATTAGCTTGAGTAGGTGTTTTCTTAGTTTTCAGAGATCTTATTACATGAACATGTTTTTTGCCCTATTAATTGGATGTAAGATTTGTCTAATACTTTGTCTCCAATAGCAGGAACAGATATATGAGAAACATTTAAAATTTTAAGGCAGTGGTAGAAAAAAGCACCTTCACCTTAGACAACATATTGCTCTTGTATTAGTGACTGGCTTAAATCTTGTAGCTGGGGATATTAATTATATTAGCTGTACTGTTAACATTAATTAGAATAGCTCTGTATGTTATTGCAACCCTAGTACGCCCCTTCATCTATAGTGGAGATGTGTAATTTCCTGTGGCAATGAGCTCTTCAGGCTAATTGTACATTTTGTAGATAATTATAATTGTAGATAATTTTGTATTTTATCCGCTTTCATTATTCCCCATTTTAATTTTACTGGATGCCCTCTTGTTCAAATGTTTGAGACAGTCAGAGGAGGAGCTCTTAAATTTACTTACTCAGGCCTGTGCTCATTTTCATAATTTTACGATCTCTTTTTTCCCCTTCCATTCTACACAAGATATTCAGACAATATCTGCCCAATTCATTTCAGGCAAAAATATATGAACCCCATCATCCCCTTGGTTCACTTTCAGACTCAATCAGGTATAATTCAGCTCTAGTTCAGAAGTTACGGGTCTATTGTGGCATAACCTGACCTAACATGTCTGGCCATGGTATCAAAACTCAAGGTATAATGGTATATATCCTCAAATTAACTTAATTAATATGACATCTATTAGAAAAAAACCTCACGCTTCTTGGAGAATTCATATTATCAGAGAAGCCCTGAAACTGTGTAACAAATTTTCCTCCTAAGTATTCCCTTTTTGACAGGTCCTTTAATATTTAGGAAAACAAAAATATTTGTATTTGCTTTCCACAACAAGCATTATTTTTTAATGAAAAAAAAAAGCACATATGGTCACTTTGAATGTTTTGTTTAGAAATATTGCTGCTGTATCCCTTTGGAGCTGTAAGGGAGATTTCACCTCCTTCATCTTTCAGACAACACCTTTCCAAGCAGCATGCCAAAGCTGTTGATCAAAGTCATGATGGGGAACATGTTGAATTCAGAGGTGGAAAAACTTGGATTGCTCTGATAGCTCTATTTGATCAGCAATCATCCTTACACTGTTTCTCTTAAGTTAATATTCATGTATTTATATGCTACTAAAATACAAACATAATATAAAGATATCAATTATATATTTATATGGTAAAACCAATTAAGATAAAGGTAATAGCAACAAAATTCTAATATTGACAGTTTCAGAAGTCCAGGTTAGCATATGAGCCTTTGTATCAGTTTCCTGCTGCAATTATTAAAGCATTTATCAGAAGAACATGTAAGCACAAATTCTCTGGACATTGCAAGGCAGCATCTCCATAGGCCATTGTGAAAGCAGGCCAATGCTTTGCAAGAAATCTGTGAAAACTCAATTCTCAACATGATATTTTCTTAGAAACATGTTCAATAGTTTGTACAAAGAGAAAAAATGTATCCTTAAATGTGGAAAACTGTAGAAGCAGATACCTTATATGAGTCCTGTGTAATACCACGGCAGTTTTGAAGTGACAGAGATTTTGATAAAGTAGAGCGCAGCCATGTTGTTATTGCAATCAATAGATTATTATTTGCCCCATTTTAGCAGGAATAGCTGACACTGCACTGAGCACAGCTAAACTACACTGACCAATGAATGAGTCATACAGTCATCATGTGTGCTACAGGTTGAGAAATCAGGATAAGGGCATAGTCTATTTCCCCTTAGCCTGACTCGAGACTAGACAGATCATGCAGGAACAGACTTAGAACAATTCTTGTTACAATGCAGCCTACAGTGATGAATGAGCTGTGAAAAAATCGATGTCTATCATTCTATTTTACTACTGGGTTTTACTACTTTTTTTTTTATTTTATTTTTATTTGGGACTGATACATCACAAGGAAAGATAAGGATGTTTATGCCTTCTAGAAGGCCATAAACTGAAGGATTTAAGCCCAGAGAAGTGCTAGAGAGAATGCAACAATGAAGGGCTGTATCTGTGAGCATGGCACAAACATGTGAAACACCAGCAGGCTGTTTAACCAGTTGTTTCCTTGGGCCACAGTCTCTGGCAAGAAGGGTCCCATGGCTTTTCATTCCTACCAAGTTCCCGAGGGGGAGGAACTGCTGTCTTGCACAAGGGTAGCTGCTCCCAGGTCTCAGTCCCTGCATTTCATGGACTGTATTTACACCACATGGTGGAACGACTAATTCCCAGTCGTTACCACACGCTGTGCATCTCCCATGATCTGAAAGTTTTCCAAAGCAATATGCTTTTCCCATCAGTTGTTTCATCCTTGTCTTGAGGGCTGTAGCAGACAAAGGTTATACTGAAGATAACAGCACTTATTTGCAAGGACATGGGAAGGGAATCTCTACTCTTCCCAGCAGGAAAATAAAACTTGTTTCAGCTCTTAGACAAGGCTATGAAAGTTTCCGAGATGCCATCATGGCTCTGTGGGTACCATTATGAGCTAATTCATGTATAGACACAATATCCACCAGGGCTTTCTATTGACCTGGAAAGGCCATGGGATGCAGAGCACTGAAGGAAAAACCTCCCGAGGCTCCCACAGATGCCTATAACAGCGGCAAATCATTCTTCCACATTCACTGTTTTAAGTTAATCTCTCTCTGCTGCACATCATGGTGGGTCAGCTGCACACTCATGGCTGATTATCACATCTTGGCTGAGGAAGACTGTTCTTTCAGACCACCTTTTTATTCATCTGATTATGCTCTTGCATTTTTTTTGCATTCAACAAAATAGCAGTAAGACAAATCCAAGGCAAAAAGTCTGCTTTTGTCACTGGTAACAGAGTCAAGCATTGAGATTCATTTTTTAAGATGATACATTTTTTTAATGCTGGTAATAAAAACTGGAATTACATGTGTTAAGGTAATTAAATCTCATGCTTCTAGGAAAAATGCCTCTGTCCTACTGATAGTCCTGGATATATGATTTATTGAACAGATGTATCTGTATCAGACACTACTGAGCACAGAAGAGTGGCTTGATGAATCTATTATGTCCCCTGAAGGGGAAATCACCACTCTTTTGGTTTGTGCTAGTCACAAGCTACATTAGCATAACAGATCAGACAGAGCAGAAGGCAACTACTGCTTTGGGAATAGAAGGCCAGGATCACATCCAAACTACAAGGCTTATTAGTGGAACAAGCAAACATCAAATCAGCATCTGCTGGGCCTGGTGGGATTCACTATGGGATGCAAAACTAGGAGTCAGCATATTCCTTGGCATAGATCAAAAAGTCATTAAAATTAGAGATGTCACCAGAAGACCAGAGGAAATCTAAGCGTGGTTCCAATGTAAAAGAATGAAGAGATGAGAGTAATAGACCAGAAAATTTGACTTCTGTAGCCATAAACATGTTGGAATGAATCTTTCAGTAGAGATAAGGTGCTTATTAAAATAAATCAAAAGCAGCAAGATGATGCAGTAGCAACAGCTCAGTGTTTGCCAACGCCAATAACAAAGGACAACTGTGATCCTCTGTTTTCATTTTGCTTCGTGGAGTTGACTGGTAGACACTGACTTTATATTGGTCTTTGCAATAAATACCAGAGAAGAGCACAGGAGCAATGATTTCCAAAGGAGAGGTGTCATGGTAATAAAAAACCCACCACATTGAGGAGGAGTTATGTTAAATAATAAATAACACCTATATTATTATATACCTGTATGTATATATGCATATAATATGTAAATAATAAATAAAAGTATTATTTATCATAGAAAAAGTCAAAGTATCTAAAGAACCTGAGTGCACAGATGGAAAACAGCACAGCAAGGAAGAGATGTGGACAGAGCTGACAGGAGGAAAACTATAAGGCAGCAAAGAGACTTCTTCAGCTTCTTCTTTCTTGCTTATCCTTTTCTACATATTAGAAAGCAAAACTGAACCTACAATATCAATAAAAGCACTCCTCTCTTACAGGAAATGATGCTCTTGAGTTTTCAGTATTTTTTATATCACAATGGTCAGAACTATCAGGAGGCCACTGAATCATCCAGTACCCTTTTATGGCCTCTATTTCTTCTGACAATTATTATTAAAGGGGAGATTCTGGGGAAAATATATGCACTGAGACCTGATTGCAAATGGTATGAGCAAGTTTTATTGCAATTATGTGGGCACATTCCTAATAGGAATCCATACTTGAAGAAAAATTAACTGAGCTGCTGAGTGAATCAGCATCAATCTTCTCCATTGTGTAATATTAATGGAAATTACAAAAGACTCATGCTAGAAATCACTTTCAGAGACAGAAATAGATATTGTCTTGCTTAAATGGATGTTCCAGGCAAACAGGCTATTTTTATCATGGTGTAAACTTCAGCCTCTTTGAAAAACTCAGTGTAAACCTTAAGGGCATCCTTGTCACTAGAGCACGTGAGTTATGGTTAGGCATCACTATCTTCTAGAAACACATCATGAGAGGTCTCTTTTGATTTTAAGCATTCTTTTTTAATTATTATTATTATTACTGAAAAAGAATAATGAGGCATTATTTTGCTGCATATAATTTTATCCAGCAGCTAGATTTAACTGCTTCGTAGAAGTAATGCCAGTAGAAGTTACCTTTACCTCAATAAAAATGCTATCTATAGATACTAGATAGGCAAAAGCAGAGCACCTGAGAGTATTTCTGCTGGTAGCAGGTGTAGATATAGAATCATTTAAGGGAAGAGACAAGTCAAGATGGAAGAGAGTTTCTGCTTAAAAGTGTTTTTCAGGATGTGAAAGATGTTCCCAACTTTCCCTTGTACAGTACTTGAAGGCACTAGGAGAACATAGTTGATTTAGTATCACAAAAGGCAGGTATGTACTTGCTTTAGAGGTTCAGGGCAAAACAATGCATCTCATGCTAGTTTGTGCAAGATAGCATATGATAAATGGCTAAGAAACAGAAAAATTCAAATTTACTTGTAAGAGAAATTGGACCAGCTTCCACACCTCTGAATTTGTAGTCATTTTCAGCACTGAGACCTTTCTCAACTAATATAATATCACTTGAGAAATCTCTCCATATGTTTGTCATTTTCACTATACCAAGGCAAGCAAAGGGATTTTCCTCTCTTATTCCAGGGAAAAGTCTTGGAACCACATAAATTTCACATTTACTGTCATTTAGACAAGGTTGATGCTCACCAAGGATAAGTCTTCAGATCCTAATCAAACTTGTATCCAAGTAATATTTTTTTCCCTAGAAAATGTTGGCCACTCCTTTGTGATCGTGCTGGGTCATTCATGTTTTAGGGTTGGAGAGATGAACTAATTTAAAAACATCAGAACAATTATAATCTTAGGTAACACCTGGATCATGCCAGTGTAATGATTCAGAGAAATTCACCTCCAGAATAAAAACACCCTTTTCCTGCTTTGTATTTTTCTTTATCACTTGCAAATTCCCAGCGATTTGGATCAGTTACTTCTGTAGAAGCATACTTTTAAATACCCCTTATATTCATTTAAATTTAATCCAAGAAGATATTCTAGGATATGCTTAAATTGAAGCTTCTTAAAAAAGAAAAGGGGATGGGGACAGAGTAGTTCTAGTTACTCCAACTAATTTTTCTCCTTTGGCTAAAATATCATTTCATGGCCGCTAAGCCAGCTTGCCACAACCACTCGTTTGACCTGGTTTGAAGGGAAACTGTGAATTACAAACAGGTTGAAATAAATGCCTGGTTAACTTAATGAGTTACCTTTATGTGATTATTGCACATTGCTGTTTAGCCAGGTTAGCTGCAAATGAATATTTATTGCTATGGGATTGCTATTAGTGTCTTATTGTAAATTGGATTGAAGCTTGGAAGCAGAGGTGCTTTTCATGTTTAAATCTAAACAGTTATTTCTAGTTGGTACAGCATGTTTCTTCCTTCACAGTTTTAGAATGTCCATGCTGATTTGAATAGCTTCTGCTATCCCAGCCCTTACCCAGTTCATTGCATTTGTCATGGCAGGGGAAGAGAGGGAAAAAGAAATAGCTTTGGTTCTTTAAGAAAACAGACTCATATGATCGCATTCTTATTTTCTTTCTTTGTTTGTGTCCTTTAATAGTCATATTCCACTGTGTTGTTCAAATGTGCAAAGAGTGTTTAAAATAACTAAATTCATGCATATTTTTTCCTTTTAAGTGCTCAGATGAAAGGAAATTTCGCATATTAGCAAAACACAAGAAGATGCACACAGGGGAAAACATTACCAAATACCTCAGTTACGGGTTGCTTCAGACAGAAATCACAAACAACAAATTAAAGGACAATCAAGCTTCATTAGTTCAGATTCCCTCAGAACTGCTTCTTTACTACTTTATTTCTAAAAGGTACTTGTTTTTACAGATATTATTAAGGTGTGCTGGATTTCACATGACTGACTGAAGCCTGTTGGAGACAGTGCGAGTTTGTCCATTGGCTCCAAAAGGATTTTTGGGTCAAGCCCTAACACGGCAGGGGATAACAGATTCCAGGAGCCAGAGATGTGTCTTTGTGAAATGTACAGTTTGCCTCTGCCATCACTCTTTTATTGTTAATGTTATAGAAGATTTATATATCACACAGGTGGTCAGTAGGAATGGCAATCTAAAGGTAATGATGTATTTCCTAGAGGGGCTTTCACCCTGTCTACATTTGGGTCTTCTAAGTTAACAGTTCCGTCTTGCTGAGTTTTGCATTCCCCTGTTGTTAAAGATCATTTTTGCCCTTTTCAGGGAGAATACTAATACAAACCCCTCCATGAAGTAAACTTTCAAATGGATTTCTTTCTTTTCATACACCACATGAAGATATCACATGGTGGAATTTAAAAATTGTGTGAATTTTCCCTTGGAAGAGCTGGCATAGCTACTGAAGATAACGGGAAAGAACAGCCTCCATAACTTACCCTTGTGTGGCATCTCTTAGTAAGATTTTAAGACTCAGGCAAGCTGGTTTTTGATACTCCACCCTTTTATGTGCTTGCCTCTGGGTATTTAGCATGGACACAAATATTACAACCAGCCATAAACTCACTCCTCTCCTTCCCACAGCCAGCTATAAGTTTTGGCTCACTGAGCTCCTGGCAGACTACTCCACAGGCAGACTATGAGCTTTTACTGCTTTCCTTCTAGCAGCTGGCAATCCATATATTTACTGAAGACCAAACAGTTCTCTAACATTTTGACAAGCTTCATGTTAGCATCTGTCTTCATAATATCTAGCAAAAAGACATGGCCATCAGTTACAAGAAATGAAGCTTCAGGCTACACCCAAGTTCCTGATGCAGTTCTCATAGTACCCTATCATCAGTGCTGTCATAGTTCCCTATATCTGTTTTACAGAGTAAAACCAAAATGAAGGGCTGCTAAGTTTTGGTTCCACTATCGAAATCCAAGGCACATAACAAGTTCATTACTACGTTTTCTGCTCATAACTATTGCTGGTTTTCCAGTGTCAAAGAGACCATCCAGGCTTTTGTCTACCAACTGCAACTGAGACTGACACTACTCGGCCCCTTTGAGATCAGAACACTTTTATTCTATTGAAAAGCCTAAACCTGCCTCTTTAAAATTCAGACTTCCTGCCATTTCTTCTTGTAAGCATGCAGGAAAAAACGTGCCATCACAAATCTACAGACAACACCTACCGAAGTCACTAGTAGCTGCACAGGCACAAAACTCATCAAAACAAATTTGTAAAGTGTTCTCCTGTGTAAGAGAAATCCCATAAAATATTATACTCCTTGCACATTGGATCTGCTACTTTTTTATACCTCTGCCAGTGAGGCTAGGACTGGGTCTGTAATAGCTGAGGGCAGAACTGAGCAGAAGTAATCAAGCCCGTTACTTATGTCAGTGATTCTAGCTGAGGCTAGTCCTGCAGGAAAATAAAACTCCACTTGAACAGGCCTGACATATTTGACCCCCAGGTATATAGTTATAGGTTATACTTCAGCTTTTCTATGAGAACAGATTACAAACAAGGCAGGAAACAGTCTGAATTCGTTACCTAGTCTAGTCCCAACTTCCACCAGAACTATTTACACCCATCTAACCTGTTCCTAATGACTTCTGTTGATAAAAATCCCTTACATTCCTTAAATAGTATTTTCCCCATGCCACACTTACAAGCTCTTATCTACAATATTCATGCCATCACTCTTAACAGATCTATATAAAGCAACAAGGACTTCTTACATGTGACATGTGACCAGGGTTACATGTCAAATAAAATAAGACTGCAGTCATCTGCCACTGGGACCTCAGGTAACCATCAAAGTGCTGAGCCATCCAAACTCTGACTGAAGCCAGAAGCTGTCAGGAGTCTTGCTCTTTGCAAAACTTGTGTCCCAGAGAAATAAAATAAAAGCATTTGGCATGGCTCAGCTCAGGACTGTGTTCACACTGCCTGTAAAAAGCCAGCAAGGAAGCAGAATCCTGACAGTTTACTGTGGCATTTCTTGCAGAACCAGCCAAAATCACAGAGACGTGAGGTAAGAAGACAGCTCTGAAGGCCACTTTGTGCAATACCCCATGTCTAGAGCAAGGTAAAGCAGAACACGTTGCTCAGGGCCACGTCCATTTGGATTTTAAATATGTCCAAAGAGGGGGACTCCACAAAAACTGTGAGCAACCTATTCCAGTCTTCAGTCATGTTTAGAGTAAAAAACCTTTTTTTCTTATTTTGGCAACATCCTTGAAACAGGATAAGCAATTGATCTGAATTATTAAAGGGATTGGTTAAAACAATGCCTATAAAAATAAGCTAAAATGAAGAAATATTTCTGTCAGAATATTAGTGGGATAAATCACAGCTAAAAACCAAGCCAGAGCTGCAGGGTGTCAGTAAATTGAGATTTATGTACTATCAGAAGCAAACAGCCTGGAAATCTACGGCACAAATAATACTCTAATACACTTGCTGATCCCAGAGAGGTTTCCTTCTGCTATGCTCAAAATCTTGTTCATGGGCAAAAAGAAACACACCTAAAGCCAAAATTTTATTCTTAGTATAAAGGAGGTCTTAACAGTCTAATTCAAGAAGCATTATTAGTCTAGATATAATCAACACAGAAAAATAAATCCAGTTAGAACACTCAGTAATGGTGGTGTAACTCTTTAAACCATAACAAACGCTCTTAGTTTTTATCTCTTTTTTTTCCTGAAGTTATGCTCGCCCTTTTGCTGATCCTCTAGTCTTAAAATCAGTAGGCTCAGATTGTCAGAGAATGTAGACAGAATCATCAGTCTCCAGAATCCCTAGCTAGGAGGAGTACGATGTTTATGTAGATGGTTTCTTTGTCCTCCCTCTAGTATCTAATTGGGGTAATTTTTAGCTGTTTTAAACATGCTTCTATGCCTTGTTTTGTCTTCATTGGTTTCCACCTCTATGTTAGATCTGAAGGGCCAAGTTCTGGTGCACTTTGGTCACAACAACCACCTGCAGTGCTACAGGCTTGGGAAAGAGTGGCTGGAAAGCTACCCAGTGGAAAAGGACCTGATTGTGCAGGTCAACAGCAGATGAACATGAGCCAGCAGTGTGCCCTGGTGGCCAAGAAGGCCAATGGCATCCTGGCCTGTATCAAGAATAGTACGGCCAGCAGGACCAGGGCAGTGAGTGAGTGCTATGTCCATGCTGAGTCCTGTGTCTAGTTCTGGACCCCTCACTCCAGTAAAGACATTGAGGTGCTGGAGCACGTCCACAGAAGGGCAATGGAGCTGGGGAAGTCATATTTGAGGCATAAGTGCTATGGAGAGAGGCTGAGGGAGAGGGAGGTGTTTAGTCTGGAGGAGAGGAGGCTCAGGGGGGACCTCATCACTCTCTACAACTACCTGGAAGGAGATTGTAGCCAATGGGTAGGTCTCTGTTTCATTAACAACCATTATTGAGTTGCTTGTAGTGTCAGCCTGTGCCCATATCTCCTCATCCCTTGGCTGTACTTCTCTGCACCACATACATTGTCTCCACTTCTCAACACCCATATTTTGTGTTAAGGTCAAAAATATTTTACCTATTTACATTTTGTTCCTACTATCTACCTAAAAGTAAGGTGATATCATAGAAAGATAAGTGATGCAATTTATCCATTGACACTCGGTCAATAAAAGAAATTGATGTCAAAGCCAAATGAAGTAAAACAAATCTGCAGGCAGGTCAGACAAAGGTACCACAGAGAAACCCTGGCAAGCCTCCCTCAGAGAACTTGACAACTCTGCAGAAACCCTGCATCTGTGAGTAGCAATGGTGTATCACAGAGCTACACGGGCACTCTTGGGAGGGAATAATTGTGCTTCTGATCTGAAAGCACATCAGCTTCACAGCTGTAGCAGGTCCTCTTTGGACTACATGCTAGGACAAGTTATCATTACCTATGTCTTTATCTTGCCTGAGGTGCCTTTGACATTTCAGTCTGATGCCTTTACATATCATACTTATTCACACACATCCTTATTCACAGGTTTGAAACACAACCCTAAAAAAACATCCATTCCCACTTGCATTCTCTACACAGGTTAAGCTATAGTGACATTATGCGCTTAGAGAAATAACGCACTGCATTTTTCTGGTCTTTGGCCTAAGTCTCTCTTGATCCAAATATTTTTGCTATAGAATAACTAGAGGTAAAACCTCCATATTCAGGTGTTTTTTCATTAAGATTGGATGGTATTTCAATAGATGTGACAGGAATATCAACATATCCTTCTGTGACAGTGCAAAATCTAATTGTGTGGCTATATCAGAGAGCAAAATAACAATAGTACTGGGAACAGGGTTATACAACTCTGTAAAGCTCAGTGGCATTAACCTCCTTGGCTTAATTCCACCTTCTGAAGGACAGCAGCATGATCTGAGAGTCACTGATAAAAAAGCAACATAAAAATTCTTAATGATCATGGATACATTTTTTCCTTTGACTCCTTGCTAAAAGAACATCAACTTTGAGGACCAAAGGTAATCTCTAAAAGCTATCCCAAAAAGAAATAGCCACCACCAAAACCAATTAACCAAGTAATCAAAAAAACCAACCCAACAAACAAACAAACAAAAATGTTTGGTTTTGGTTTTATTTACAGGTTCTGATTTCCTATTTATTGGTGTTTAAAGAATAAAAATGATATATTTCTTCAGAACAAGAATAAGCAATGGCAGAATATTGGTGTGTATGCCAGGGTCTGTAATTAGTTAATACTCCAATTACAGAAATGTTTTTATAACACTATAAGACAAAAAGTTTCCCTATAACAACATGTCAAAAAATTAAAATATAATAAAAAATCTTTCTAGGGCACAATTTTCTGTCTAAAAATGCTGATTCCATGCAATAAAAACATTTAAAAATGATACAATAATTTTCTTCATATTCACACTTTCATATAATTAAAAAGTTTTGAGTTGTATTATTCTGACATAGATTTATTACAGATTATATTATGGAAGTTGGAACAATGTAGATGAGCATAAATGAAATCTTTCATAAGGTGATTTGTCAAAAAAACCCAAAACTAATACAACAGCTCTAAATTTCAGATGAAATAAAATAGTAAAAATCACACAAGTTAATATGGGACAGAATTTTTATTTTCAAGATAGTACTAAGTGTTCCATTAGTTTGTCACATAATGTTTGAATCTAGGACAGCCAGAATAGGAAAACTGAATTCAAATGTTCTCGTAATAGTATTAGTATTGGTCTCAAAATATATCACATTGCCCAGATGTCTAATTTCCTTGGAATAATAATTCCTCTTCTTCCATGGAGATGAAACTCATTCTCCAGTTACTAATTGCAACTTCCAAAGACATTTCAAATTTTCTCAACCAATGTTAATTAAAAAAGAAAATTTATGGTGATTTTTCAGAGACTGTTTAACCCAACAACAACAAACTCTCTGAATAAGAGATGTTAAACTTTTTGCTTTAGATATGAGAAGAAATTCTCCATTAGCTCTGTTCATTGCCTTGGCTGGGTTCATAGTGAATTTCTAACCTATCAGATGAATATATGGAATGGGAAAATTTCTCTAGGTTTGTCATATCCATTTTTTTTGATTTGACATTAGCTGGCTCTGGATCAAACAAACAGAAATAATATCTATACAAAGGGGGTTTTTTAATGAAAAAGTTAGTCTTCTAACAAGAAAAACTACTTCTATTACTGAATGCTGAGAGAAAGAAGATGATTCTGGATCTTGTGACCACACTGTTAGCTTTTCATAAGGTATCTTGCACCGAAAATTAGCAACTGTTCATACATTAAGAATGAGTTTTTCAAAGGGAACTCGCTTGCCTAAATTCCACTGAAATCAAAAGAGCCTATAGATTACAAGTATATATTTTCGAGTATTTCTATGCACAATAGGGGAGCATACAGTCCGTCTAATACTGAGAGGTAACTATATTCTTCTATTCAGTGAAGTCAGTGGATCTTCTTTCTCAGCAGGCCTCCTAACTTAGGTGCTTAAGACTAATTGATATAAGAGCTTAGACCCCTTGCAGCTTTATGGAAAACTGGCTTAAAGCTGAATATCCACACTTTCAAATGAAAAAGCTGTAAGCAAGCCTAAGCTGTGAGGAAGTGAAAGTACATTTTGATTGATAGTTTTAAAGCACAAATTATGAACTTGATTAAATTGGAAATTATTACAGCTAGTATTCCCATTATGATATTTGAGTATGGTCTAACAGCACTCTTTGCATTTCAAACAGGTGGGTTTTTTTCATAGACACTGAGGCAGGTGGTATACATCCCCCAATATTTCACTGTCCTGCCAAGTATCTGCATGGTATAAGGAGACACTCATGCATGTTTGATCAGAGAATTAAGGTCCAGGTCCATTGTCAACAGCAAATAATGGCTCAAAATTCTGTCTTTGATGACCATATTTTTATGTTTATATCGCATGGAAGATGTATTGAGAATAAACCACACAGAATAAAAGCATAATGCATAATAAAAAACTATAACTTAACCTCTATAAATAGTGGGATAACTGTCATAAATAAAAATATTATTATGAAAAATTAACATTCAAGAGGTGATGGCACAATTCTAGTCTGCACTGATGTGGCTTCACCTCAAATACTGTGTGCAGTTTTGGGTGCCACATTATAAGCTATTAGAAAGTGTTTCAAGCAGGGCAATGAAGATGGTGAAAGGCCTTGAGGGGTAGTCGTATGAGGAGTGGCTGAGGGCACTTGGTCTATTCAGCCTGGAGAAGACTGAGGGGAGACCTCATTGCAGTCTACAGCTTCCTTGTGAGGGGAAGAGGAGGGGCAGGCACTGATCTCTTCTCTGTGGTGACCAGTGACAGAACCTGAGGGAATGGCCTGGAGTTGTGTCAGGGGAGGTTTAGGTTGGGCATTAGAAAAAGGTTCTTCATCCAGAGGGTGGATGGGCACTGGAACAGGCTCCTCCGGGCAGTGGTCACAGCACCAAGCCTGCCAGAGTTCAAGAAGTGTTGGGACAATGCTCTCAGGCACATTGTGTGACTCTTGGGGATGGTCCCATGCAGGGCCAGGAGCTGGACTTCAATGATCCTTGTGGGTCCCTTCCAACTCAAAATATTCTATGATTCCATGAAATCTTTTTGACTATGAGATTATGTAAACATGAGGACAGATCACCTAGGGAGATTTTAGTCTCTCTGTCATTGGAGGTTTTCAAAAGCAGCTCAGACAATCATCTGCCAGGAAGGACATAGATATGGCTGATCCTTCCCCTGCATCAGTGGCCTCTGGAGTGGCCATGCCAGCCTTCCTGAGTTCTCTCCCTCTGATTTCTTTGATTTTTATGATCCATGTTAATTAGCTTCTCAAATCCTTCTTTGCCCTCTTTTTGCCGTGTTCTCCTTAGGGAATACATGTCGCATGAAATAAAAATGTATTCCTTTACTGTAGTCTCTTTTGCTCTAAATTCAGCAGTTACAAAATCAATACCAGCTAGACAGCAAAGAAATCTTTCTGCCTTCCTTTCTCCAGTCAACTCTGTTTAAAGAAGAAGGAAGCTATTATACCACATATAAAATACTGATCTAAAAGAGACTAAATGTGCATAATACACGAGAAAAGCTGAAATACCTGTTTTGAAAAAGTCTAGCAAGAATGCATTTTTATTTTGTTATATAAGTCTTGTCTACTGTCATTTTATTTTACACTTGGAATATGGATGAGCAACCCTCAACTGATTTCCCACGAAGCAATATGGGAAATATTTAAAATCTACAATGTGCTGCTGGGTCATGTCTCTTTGCAAACACCTAATTCTCAGTCTTCAATCCTTTTCCCTCAGCTTCAACAACTCTCACCAGAACTGGGGTTTAAGCCACCAGCACCATACCAGGCAGAGGGTGATTTTATTTGGTCAGAGGGACTGTCACATGCATCCTGGCAAACCTTGCAGTATTGGTGAGAGGCAAGTCCACCTAGCAAAAACCAAGGTATTCAGTAGGGCAATTCCTTCCCACAGAACCGTGTGCTTTTAAGTCTATTTTTGCACATAAATGTCTTCATCTAGCCAAAACAAGGTTTCAAATACATTTTAGTTAGTGCTAGGTCCAAAAATAAACTTATTCAATGACTGTTCTGACAACTTAATTTTATGCGCTTGGCTCTGGAGTGGAATTTAACATTAAACAATAATTTGAGAGAACAGTAGAATAATTGTGGAAGAGTTCCCAAATCCCTCCTACTCTGAACATCTGCCCTACTGAATAAACTACATAGCCATTTTCACTAAGGCAATAAGTCTTGAATTGTTCTCTGAAAAACAATGAGAAGAGGGATTGAATTCTCCTCCAGATTACTCTCCACCTTCTATGTTCACTTGGGTAGGCAGAGTGAGGGCAATTAGCGAGCTGATAAGGGTCTTTTACATCTAAATGTTATTGTTTGAAAGGAAGCCAACACTCTTTTTCAACTGACTTTTAGAGGACAGCAGCAAACACCATTCCTCTTTGAACGGAGTCTAGTTTTACAGAAGTGTGCCAGTCTTGTTTTGTTCCTGAGAAAATCCCTCAAGGGAGATAGGCACAGGGGTGTCTGCTTTGGGGATCATAGTCTAGCTTAAGCATGACAGAGAGGCTAAGTTGCTCTTTTACTGTCTGAGATACATCGAAGTTAAAATATTGAGACAGCTGCTGAGGGTGTTCACCATAAGAACTGGGTGGCAACACAGCAGGAGGTTTTGGGATGGAATTCTACTTCAAATCCATCTCAGTACTGTACTCTTATTTTCTTAAGCTGTAACCAGGACAGGGCGGATAACAGTAGACAAACTAATCTTGACTTTTCTGGCTTCCATTCAATTGAAATCTTTATGTGTAGGACTCAATTTATGCTTTTGAGAGCTGAAGTAACTGTTGTAGATGTTATGTGGTAAAGAAAAGTCAACACTGTTTTAGATTGTGGCATAGATGGGTCTGGTTCTCTTCAACATCTTTATTAATGACTTGGATGCAGGACTGGAAGCGATACTGAGCAAGTTTGCAGATGACACAAAACTGTGAGGAGTTGTTGACTCCCTGGAAGGCAGGGAGACCTGGCAGAGAGACCTCGACAAATTAGAGGACTGGGCAATCACTAACTATATGAAGTTCAACAAGGGGAAGTGTCAGATTCTGCACCTGGGATGGGGCAACCCTGGATGTTCATACAGACTGGGGAATGAGATGCTGGAAAGCAGTGCCTTGGAAAGGGCCCTGGGGATCCTGGATGATGGTGAGTTGAATACATGTCAGCAGTGCCCTGGCAGCCAGGAGGGCCAACCGTGTCCTGGGGGGCAACAGGCAAAGCATCACCAGCCAGCCGAGGGAGGGGATTGTCCCACTCTGCTCTGCACTGGAGTGGTTTCACCTTGAATATTGTGGGCAGTTTTGGGCACTACAATATGAGAAAGATATTAAGGTCTTAGAGAGCGTTCAAAGGAGAGCAATGAAGATGGTGAAGGGCCTTGAGGGGAAGCCATATGAGGAGCAGCTGAGGCCATTTGGTGTGTTCAGCCTGGAAAAGAGGAGACTGAGGGGAGACCTCATTGCAGTTGCAACTTCCTCGTGAGAGGAAGAGGAGGGGCAGGCAATGGTCTCTTCTCTGTGTGACTAGTGACAGAACCTGAGGGTACATGGGTCTTGAGTAGGGACTAAGAGTTGGACTCAATGATCCTTGTGGGTCCCCTTACAACTCAGAATATTCTGTGATTCTGTGAATTCACAGCCTCGCTAACTCAGAGAGTTTTGCTCTTGGCTTTACTGGAGTGATTAAAACTTGGGATTTCTTTTACTTAGTTTCTTCCTCTCTAATAAGAGGACTGCTACTTAAAAATCACTGTGCTAAACAGAGATCTCAGCATGGTAGATCATAGTAAAAATTTAGTTTCTAATCCTACAAAGACATATAATAAGCTTAACTTTCAGAATGTGAAGCGTTACAGAGGCACTGCTCAGTTTGGACTGAGTTTTCCGCTCTATTCCATGCTGCTAATTGCAAGAAGCTGGTGTCTTGAAGTCTTCATTATTCTGTTAGCTCATTTTAAAGTATGAACAGAATCTGTGAACTTTAGAGCTGTGTTATCAGGGTAACTAAATTTTATTTCAGGATAAACTTCTACTAAGACCTTGGCCTGGAAACGATCACATAAGAAACGGTTGTCAGAATTGTACCTATTAAAGTACATGGCCAGATTTTTAGAAATGATTAGTGTTAGCACTGGAAACTTGAGGACACCAGAGTCTCCTCATCTGAAAAATACATAAAAAAGTTTTATCTTTGGTTACCATTCCCTGCACATGGGTTTTCATTTCTATATGTGGACAGTCGAATATAGTGCTTGTGTAGGCTCACAATCTTGAAGATCGTTTTCGACTTTCAGAGATGTGTGTCTGAACACTGGTGAGTGAACAGCACTTTTTCTTGGAAGAAAATCAGCTTAATTTTCTTCTTCACCTGTTTCCATTTTTCACACTTTCCCTTGAGGGATTTATCCCTCATCTTATTATAACTTTGTGGCCATTTATTGCAAAGTTTTGGTTTCCACTGTTCCTTAGTGGAATTCTGTTATTGAAAACGGTAAAGGGATATTTTTACATCCACATTGTGACACTGACTTTTACAAAACCACTTAAGTGACCATTGCTTTGAAACAAAGCTGGAAAAGTATACTACAATACCAGACTTTAGTTCTGGTTGAGGACATCTTTTGACAGAGACAGAATGATTCTATTGTCTAGGGACTAAGTCCTCACCTGAGAGGAAAATCACCTCCTTCTTGTAAAAATAATTTAATAGAAGTGACAGCAGACAGCCCTCTGCCCTCTCCACTCTCAGCAGTGCATGCTGTCTCCTAGCCGAGAACTTGTGAAGCACATCTTGTTCTTAAAGATTAACACATCTTTAAATATTTCATGTATAATGGCACAGCTTCCATGGGAAAGACTGAAAGCTATTCAATCAATGTGCTGATAAGCTGGGTGTCAAGGCAGTCCCCGAGGAAATAGAAGTCTGGACATCTTCAGGCAAATTCAGAAATGGAATCTATATCTGACACATCACTGTGGAACAACCCCAAGCTGCCAAGTATCACATAAAAAAAAGCATCTGCTGCTGCTTTTATTTAGGAGCAAACCCAGCAATTATGGTTTGGAAATTCCTTGCTGATGCCTCCTGCAGACAGCCTGAAGGAATGCTGCACTGCTGAGCTGAATACAACTTGTATAAATCACACCACAGCAGAGGAAGACACCTATCACTCTTTAAAAATATTTAGACACATAAAGGCGAAGATAGACATGTGTCTGTGGGATTTCCACAAGTTCCTACATATCTAAATATGATTTGGAGATTGCATAGTTAGGAGTTTAGCACTTAATGCATTTGAAAATCTCTCTGGGCTTTCCAGATTTTACACCAAAAATTT
Organism: Anabacerthia variegaticeps; assembly: GCA_035583185.1. Taxonomy (NCBI): domain Eukaryota; kingdom Metazoa; phylum Chordata; class Aves; order Passeriformes; family Furnariidae; genus Anabacerthia; species Anabacerthia variegaticeps. The sequence goes on along the minus strand of JAWWEW010000001.1, from coordinate 35,584,777 downwards.
AACTTTTAATTGACCTGTCGGCAAGCAGAGTTGTTTCTTCCCCCGTCCCCCCCTATTTTATACTCTCTTGGCTTTAACAGTGTTGTATGCTTCATTTGTGCTGAAGTACAGAAGAGAAGAATATTGTCCAAGGAATGTCTCTGGACACACAGTTAGCATCTGCGTTCAGACTGGGATCAATTCCAGCAGCGCTGGTGTGTCACTGAGATCCAACCTTACTCAGTGCACAATTGCTGCTCGATAATTATACAATAAACTCTTGATTCACCAGGTAGTGAACAGACAAAATATATGTACACATCTATTGAGATGAAGTAACTCAAGAAGCTCAGCTTCTCTGCAGACCTTTTCATATTAAACAGACCAAAGATATGCAGTTGTGCAGTGATCCATTTGTGACCTTACATGTGCTAAGATATATAGATCTAATATTTCATTTTGGAGAAATGGTTTATTTCCAGCAGTAAATATGATGTTTGTGAAATGAGAATAGGCTATTTCAAACTGTTATAAGGCCACTGAATAATTGAATTATTACTCATCAGGGGGCAGTGTAATTTGTTACCTGATTCCAACACTCTGAATCAAAGTAATTACATTCATGGTGTCATTTACTGAAATAATGCTGTGAAGGTCTCTATGAAGAGAGAGGCAATTGCTGAAAGGATTTTGTTGAAATAATAGCAACAATTCAATCTCTCCTCTTGCTTCATTCGTTGTTACTTTATTATATGGATAACAGCTCATTCAGCTCTGCTTTGTTAGAGTGACAAATACAAGCTTTGGAAACAGCATCTATGAGGGTAAAAAAGCACAGCTTCTAAGGGGAAAGTACCAAATGGGCCCTTTTAGCATCACAAATGGGCAAATGACAAATGGTAGAATGAATTTATATTAAAAAAAAAAAAAAAAGAGAACACAAAGTCAGATTTTATTATCCTTTGAAAATTCAGTGGCAAGGTTCCACTAGAGATTTGTCTGGTGTAAAGAACTGGTGGGAAATATCTAGAGATTGCTTCAAACCACAGAGTGGTCACTTCCAAATCTCATGAACTAGGCTTCAGAAAGCTAAGACATTTTGGTCTGTTCAGCCTGGAGGAGACCGAGGTCAGACCTCACTGTGGTCTGCAGCTTCCTCTTGAGGGGCAGCACCCATCTCTGCTCTCTGTGACCAGTGACAGGACCCTAGGGAACAGCTAGAGCTGTACCAGGGGAGGTTTAGGTTGGATATCAGGAAAACATTTTTCCCCCAGAGGGCGGTTGGGCACCGAACAGGCTCTCCAGGGAAGTGGTCACAGCACCAAGCCTGACAGAATTCAAGGAATATTTGGACAGTACTTTTAGGCACATGGTGTGATACTTGGGGTTGTCCTGTGTAGGGCCAGGAGTTGGACTTGACCATCCTTCTGGGTTCCTTCTAACTCAGGAAATTGCTATAAGAAAACCCCAAGCAGCTATTTTTAAGAATAAGTATACTGGAGTTTTTATTTTCTGTGTGTCTCAAACAAACTGAAAGCATACAAGTATGTCAGTATGGAGTGGTTTCTCTTTTGCTACTTTATCCACATCTCATCCTTTAATATATTTATTGTCATGACTTTTCTCTGGGGTGGGACAATCCTCTACTCCCTGCTTTGAGAAAAAAAAAAAAAGATAAAGTGCTGAAAGCACATATTATGGAAGTTGAATGTATGGGTTATGTCCACTTTTTCTAAATATTTACATTAGTTTTTTCTTTAAAATTGTTTATACATTGTTGAGCATGACCACAACCTTCTTTGTCTTTCTTTAAGCATTTGGTTCCAGTGCAACTTAGAGAAGCCCAGGGAGGAGTCAAAAAAGAGGTGTTATGAAGAGGTGATCTGAAGCAGCTTTTTCAGATGCCTAAATCAGTCTTAAAAATAAAGGGTGTTGTTACTCTCCAGCCACACCAAATTACTTATGATGATCACGTTGGGGGAAGTGGTTAAGATATTTCACAGTGTGTTCATACACGCTGTGAACATAACTGTACAGCTTTTAAAGCTATAATTTTGTTTTTCTGGGTAGATTCAACATTGACCTGGAGAAACCACGACTACCTGAAGTTCTGAGGTTATTTCTGATGGATGCCACTAGGATAACATTAGTATTTACAGCAACTGGCACTAATGCTCGAGGGCAAGAGAAGGACAGTAACATTTGCTGTGAAGTCAGCACAGAGTCTGTGCGTGGAAAGGGAGGAACAACAGTTCCTGAAGAGTTTCATCCACTGAGATGAAATCAATAGGAATTTTTGGCGTTTCATTGCAGCTGATCTGGAAGTATGACCTAGTTTTAAGGTAAATAGCTCTCTGCTCAAGGGTGACAATTTGCAGCTATTTAGGTGTTGTGAGGCCTTATGGTAGACCTAATAACACTTCAGAACCAGTAGGATATGAAAATACTTCAAGCAGGTCACTTTTTTCTATGAACCACTGCATCCCTCTACAAGATTTAATATTTTTACTCACCCTAAGCTGGACTATTTGTTCTGCTAAAACTAGTGCTGGTACCAGAGACACCCCAGAACTGACAAGTCCAGATAATGGGAGAGGTGTTCCCAGAGTTTGAGAGGGGTTTGTGTCCAGTTAGCAAAAGTCATGTGCCAGTTCCAACAAGCTGTCGAGCAGTTCAGTCCTGTAGTGTTTATAACTCCCCCGCCAAAGACTGAGACCCTCATAACTTAAAAAATTTTGCCCTAAAAATAGATTTCTTCACATTGTTGGATTCATGTAGCATTTTATATAATTACAGCCCTTGGAAAATTTATGTTCTACAGATCTGGATCATAAATCCTACACTTTATAGTACTAGTGTGACTGTGTTACAAGCCCTTACTGCTGAGTCTAACATTTATTACTGGGGAGAAGGTGGAAAACAAATCCACACTTTTGAAAGTGTTCCATAATACGACAGTGTTTTAGCAAATTTTGAACTGCTACTTTCACCTGGGGATTTATCATGGGAATTTATCATGGTACCTACACACAGTAATAGCAGGCCTATATGCTCGTATTTCTTTGAGTAAGAAAGAAAGTCGTGATCATTTTTAATAGGAACACAGTTTTCTGGTGTGTGTAGTCATTTGGGGAACCAGTCTTTCTCTCGAGTAATTTAAAAACCAGAGTGTTTTTTTGCTGAGGGAGTGTTTTCAATTATTTTTGAAAATCTGTCTCCTATTATCTTGAGGTGATGCTCAGAAGACTGACAGTGCAGTTCCATATTATGGTATCTCAGGCCATAATTTTCTGCTGAGTTCTCCCTACAAGGCAAAACCAGCATGTTTGCCTTTTCCTGTGCCTGGTTGCCTATTCCCTGTATCCTGATGGAGATACAGCCTCATAGAGATCGGTGAACTGATTTGTTTTAGAAAGCAAACACACCTTCCTCTACTTCTGCATGAAAAAAATCTCTGTGAGCACTCTGCGAGATCATAAGGCTATTTTTGCCACTTATCATCAAAGGGATATGCAATTTTCTTCTCGCCCCACAGTGACATCTCACTGTGACTATCTGTGGTGCAAGGGGTATACAACCTCCTTCCAGCAAGGCTGGGACTGGCAGGCACACAGAATCATACTCATAGAACAGTCAGGGTTGGAAGGGACCTTTAGAACTCAATGAGCAGGGGCATCTTCAGCTACATCAGGTTGCTCGGAGCCCTGTCCAAGCTGACCTTGAGCATCCTTGAAGCAGCCTCATGGCTTGCAGAGCAAAGCCCTAAGGCAGGCTGAAGACCTGCCTTAAAAACACTGTCCATACCAAGGTATAGCTTCTCCAAAGTCCTTTTTTCGCTCATTTTTTTTTCTGTTTTTTTGGTGGGGAAATGCAGATGCTGGCAATCTGGGCAAGCCTCCAAAACATAGATTTGCATTCCATCATTATATATTCTCCTTGCAATTGATGTTAAAAGCCATGACGCAGTAAGAGTCCATGGACAGTCCTGCAAGTAGACAGCAGCAGTACTATATTATTTAAGGCCTTAAACACTAAAATTAAAATGCTAGAGTGCACAAAAGCTATCGGGTTACAAAAAAAACAAACCCAAAGCATTTCTATAGGGAAAGTGTGTTGGGAAATACTTCTGCGACAGCACAGGTGAAGCAGAGACAGAGGATTTTCCAGAGTATACACTGTGGAAGAAGAAGCCTCAGGATACAAGACCACCACTGTGACAACTTCCAAAGGACCAGAGATTTTATAAGCCAACATTACCTGCGTCTTTTATGTACGGGTTTTCCCCTGTTCAGATTGTAATCCCTAGAATCCCCTGCTCACATGCGAAAACAGCTTTCCTTTTTCCCCGGTATCCAGCCCCGCCTCCCTCCCGATCCTATTGGATATATCCCCTGTCATTCCCTATTCCTGGGTTCCCACTGGGTTTTGGTTCTCCTGCTCCCTTATTGGCCCCGATGTCCCCCGAGCCACACCACTCCCCCTGAACCCTTACCCAATCATCCCCTACCTTCCTAAACCCCGCCCAAGGGGTTCAAATACCCTGGACACAGGAAATTAAAGGCTTTTCGATGACCACCCCACCTGGGTTAGTTACACCTTTTCACTCCTGACCACGTGGATATTTCGCAACTCCCTCCAGACCCCGGGAGGATGGAGGGATAGAGGAGCCGGCTTCCCCCACCACAGTTGTTAAAAGTGGGAAGAACTCAATAGAAAAGAAGTCAATAGAATAGGGAGGAAATGTGACAGAGTTGGAAAGCCAAAAATTACAGCCTTTCAGTGTTCTTATTAAGGTACACAGAGGATCTCTGCAGATGACACAGGATGGGCTCTGAGTTCCCGACCTGATTATCATCCCCTGTGAGTTTATGACAGATGGGGAAGTCCCTCTCAGGAAAGGCTGTGCACAGGAATTCTGAGGAGTTATTGGTAGGAATGGCTGTCAGGTGCCATGGTTTAACAACTAGCATGTCCAAAGCACAAGGTCATCTTCACCTCTTCACCCCGGTTAATGAAAGCATTTAGGGACCTGGAGAAAGACACATTCTGAAAACAACTTCCTTTACCTCTAGGACTGTATGACCAAAAGGTGTGACATCAGGAGCCCTCCCCCTACCATGGGCTGCCTGTGTTCCATGTGGCACCCTGGCACTCACACACTGGTGCCACAGGAAAATGGTGCTTTCTGAACAAAACTTGGTTGAGACAAGTACTTGTTTGAGCACAAATCCCTGATTGCCTCCAAACAAATGGAAAGCTTGTAGTTAAATACACAGTAAATGTGGGTTATTTCCAAATATCCACAGCTCTGTTTGATCTGAATGAAACATGTCTGCCAGAGACAGCTGCTTCTAGTCTTCTTGCTGCCAATGATATCTACAATCTTTTTCTCTTTCTCTCCTTCTCTTTCTCTCCTTCTCTTTCTTTCTTTCTTTCTTTCTTTCTTTCTTTCTTTCTTTCTTTCTTTCTTTCTTTCTTTGTTTGTTTCTTTCTTT
>JAWWEW010000001.1:35384173-35578481 GCA_035583185.1 Anabacerthia variegaticeps | reverse complement strand
TTTCTTTCTTTCTTTCTTTCTTTCTTTCTTTCTTTCTTTCTTTCTTTCTTTCTTTCTTTCTTTCCTTTCTTTCTTTCCTTTCTTTCTTTCCTTTCTTTCTTTCCTTTCTTTCTTTCTTCTTTTCTCCCTCCCTTCCTTCCTTCCTCTCTTTCTCTCTTTCTTTTTCAATGGGCCTGTGCCAGTTTTATGGTCTTTGAGGAACTGACCTGTTCACTTGGGCCTACACTCAGTACATGCATTTAACAGGCCGAAGTGAACAGAGTCTGTCCTTGGGGCAGGGAGGTGGAATTTCAGAGTTTGTTTCACTTGCATAAATAACTCAGTTTTACACATCTTACCAGCCTGACACCTCCTGAGCTTTGTTCTTCTGACAGCTCCAAGATCTAGCTTCATTGTCATGAGAAGTCTGGAAAGAAAACACAGAGGAAGAAAACCCCCAGTTAACCAGTTACGGTAAGGACTTGATCTGCCCAGCCCACTGTGCATGTTAGGAGACCAATGAATATAAAAATCAAGAAGATTCCAGACATAAACATCAAACAAGTTTGTAAGCATAAAAATGTGTAGCCTGTGCACATTGGTTGTCTCTTTGAGCTGCAAACAAATTTGATCTATGGGAGAACATTAATTGTGGCTTTGGGTCAGCCTGGAAGCACATTGGTAGGATATGGTGATGAATTTGCGCCCTTAAACCCATTGATACTGGGAACTTCACTAAGCTAGACTTTAGACTGTACTCACACAATGGTCTAGTATAGCATGAGCTCCTGCTGACCAGCTCAGCCAAAGCCATTGACCATGATCACCACCCTAAAATGAGTGCAATTGCATCATGGCAGCTGACACACTTTGCTCGATCTTTGGAGTGAATGCCTAGAAGGGAAAAGGCAATCATTCAATTTCTTGGCATATATCTGCTGAGAACATCAGAGTAAGACTTTCAAAAAGGCACTAAATTTGTTAGGTTTTCAGTTATCGCTTGGATTTGGATGCCCTGATAGTTAAGGGCCTTTGGAAAATCTCAGGAAAAAAGGACACTAGGACAGATCCTGACTGGTAACTTTAAAGCCACGATGTTTCCAGTTTTGAGTAGACACAGATAGTTTTACTGTATGAGACCTGTATTATCTTAGAAGAGCCAAAAACCTTTCTGAGATTAAGATATCATTTAACGCAGAATCATTCCCATTTAACCCTCCTCTGAACACTGCTCCTGAATTCCCCAGATATATTTGGCATTAAGATACGACAATAAAGGAGGCTAAAATGTAGAGCTGTTAATCAGCAACATCATTTATCTGACCCAGCATTTATTAGCTCATTTTAAACGGCTGTTTGAGATGATATTTGTTGTTATTTCAATATGATAAAATCACTGGTGATAAGTGCCTTTCAACAGTGTAGAAGAGGGTTGGCTTTTCAAAAAGATTTAGGAAACATTAGACCAATGATGCCAGATCATTGCTTTTGTGGAAGATGACCTGTACCTGTGACCATCCTGACTGCCTTTATCTGAATCCTTTGGGAAGGCAGGGTTTAGCCTCACAGTTTTTTATACTATACACACCGCATGTCTCTGGAGCCCCATTCAAATTCCATGTTGGATTGACATCTGGGTGAATAGCAGCACCTCATCCCCAGTGTGACATTGTTGTGGAGGGGGGTGGGGAGGCTACCAGGGAAGAATAACTCATTGTGGCCAGCTCCAGAGTATGGAGTCAGGAACTGCTGAACCACAGACTGTATCTGCTTCACAGAGCAGTCACCCATCAATCTGGTTTAGAGACACCCTGACTCTATTGGCTGACACTCCTGCTTCTGACCATCTCCAGTGAGCTCTTTATGGTCCTGGGGAGACTGAAGAGATTCAGTGACTTTTACAGACTCACATGTGCCATCTGTCACTAAGCTCAACACTAGATGTAGCAGCCTCTCCTACGTGGCAGTGCCGCAGGTAACACACCTGCACTGCTTTTGCTCAGGAGTTCCCTAAAATGAACGTATGCATTTTTTATAGATTCCTTAATTTGAAATGTCACATTCTTGGCAGAAAAAGCATAGAGTCTTTTGAAGTATTTGTAAAATATGTATGAGTGATAATGTACTTTTTTTCACCTCTTCAGGTTCCCCCATATCTGTGACTAAGTGGTGGGGTATTTGCAAAATTTAGAGAGGGATCAGAAACATGGAGCTGCATTTGAGCTTCATTTGTAGAAGGTAAAGTAGCATATGTTATGAGTCAGTTAATCTCTTCAGGGCTTTATGCAGCACAAATGAGGTTCTGTGGTCATCGAGTCACAGCAGGCTGTGGGCCGCTGTAGCCTTGGAGCTTTATTCTGATTCAGCTGCCAAGAAATGAACCGCTCTGTGGGCGCAAAAATTGGCTTATGCTTTGTGAGCTGCAGCCAGGCGTGCGCAGCTTCAGAGCTTGCTCTTTCTCTGTGCACAGCTACGTGATTTCATCCTCCCCAGCTCTCCAATAACCTTCATGCTAAGATGCAGCTCCTAGAAAATAAAGAAGGTGCTAATTCAGACTCATTAGAAATCCGTAAAAGCTGGGAAATAGCTGTAATATATATGGAAGACCTCACTGTTTTGGCTATTAAAAACTAGCCAGGAGAAGTGCCTACCGTGGGGATTAACTATGTGTTGCTACTTGAGCTAGATGGGCTTTTTTGGTTTGCATTTTGTTTTTTCACTAGTCACCCTCAGTCTACAGCTGGAGACACTGTAATGCCAAATAAAATAAAATGCCTTAGGTTTTCTAAATTGACGAAAGGAACTGGAAGGCACAGTTTTAGTTACAACTAATGTCTTACAGAGTCTTGAAAAATCTCACACTTAAATCACTTAACAGGGAAGTCCCAAGTGCATCAAGATGCCTGGCCCTATATGCAACTTCCCCCTTCCCTACTGACTCTTGAGCTTGGTAAAGAATATATCCTCTCTGCATTACATATTGTACATAATAAATGAGACTACAAATATTTGCAGTAGTGTTGAGATCAAATGAGTACTTACTCTTTGCACAAACTACAAAAAAAACCCAATCAATTTTTACCATCTTTGGGTTTGCCATGTTACTTATTTATGCCATTCATACGAATTAATGAGTATCAAAAACATTGCTTAGTTATTTTCACTTCTAATCTTTGTAATCCTTTTAAGTGAACTTTCATGGAGTAGGGGTTAATTCTGCTATGTTTAACTATAAAATATACAGGATGCGCACAATTGTGGCATTCTGAACATACAAGACATTATCTGCATATCAGTAACAAGAAGCTGTTGTCACTGATGCTTGGCCAGGAAATATCAACAGAGGAGGCCAAACACAGGGCTAAATCCCACGAACTCCTCATTTCTGGGTGTGTGGAGCCCAGGAAACAGTCAGGCTGGCTATTGACATGTTATTTCAGCTGAGCAACCCCCAGCCCTGCCTTTCCCTCCTACATAGTCAGTGCTTAAAGTGATGCTGCATGCCTTAGGGCTATTTGGGATTCAAAATCTGAGTGTCTTTTTGTGGAAAGCAACCTGAGAGATCAGATCTGGCAGGTGTGCTGAGAGCACGCTCACATTTGCTGGCAGTCCTGACTGCAGCATAAAGCATGGCAGCCACCATATTTCAGCTCAAAAGCACAGCCAGAAGACAGTGTTAATTTCAATGTATTTAGCCCTTGGCATCTTAAAACCCTGTCGAATTTAGGTTCAAAGCTAACACCCAGTCAGATTTAGAGCTGGTAATGGCTAAGGTTGTACTTATCAGGTAAAGAAAGGCACAGGCAGGTTTCTTGTGCCTCTTGCCTGCTTCCCTGTCTGGCTCCAATCTTTTGTGTTCACTCAGGATGGTATCGCAGCTTCCACAAGTCCATTTCTCACGAATAGCAGTGAATGCAAATTTTACAGTGCAGGACAAATATAAGTATAAAAGGGGGTCTTTCTTAACTTTCCTTATTATCCAAAGCATCTGACAGATATGCAGCAGCCTAAAAGGGTGTTTTCAGGGACACTGAGCCCCAGTAGCAGGATCCAAAAGGGAAAGCAAGTAGCTTGCCTATGTATACCCAGCTTTACTTTGACAAGTCAAACATGTTTCATTGTAAGTAATTTTTCAATCATTCTACTCTGTATCAAATAACAGTTGCAAAAATATACTTGGATATAAACATATGCAGATGTTTAAGGGGGTTGCTATATTAGGGCTTCTGGGACTGGCCCTAACACATCTATTTTGCATAACTGATAGAAATATTTCATCTGGCTCTCGTAACCCTTTTTAGCATTCATCATTTACAGAAGTTGCAACCTGCACAGGGTTGCCTCAAAAGTCAAACTAACTTGAGACAATGTCAAAAATTTTATTTTCTGTCACCTTTGCTGGGGTTTTCTGCTCTTACTAAGGAGTGCTGGTTTATATAAGACAAAAATAGAGACAATTTTCCAAGAGATTTGCCAAATGTTTGGCACATTACAATTGTCATAATACCATGATTTTGTTATTTTTATGACTAGGTCCCATAAAGGCAACAACTAAGTATGTTTCTAAAAAGATCTCTGAATGTCAGGAAATGGGGAAACCTTCAATGCAGAAAGTCCTTGGGAGGCAGGGTGAGGCAAATCCTTGAAGGACCGGGCCTTCCAGATGGGGCTGATCTCCTTTTCTATACATTATATGCAGTGTATATATATATATATATATATATATATATACACACACTTCTTTAAAATAAGAGCAATCAAAAGGAAGGCTTCCAGCCTTTCCACTAAATTTGGTGAACTGCAGATCCATGACAAGTGTTTGTTCAGCATTAGATGTTGCATAGTCCCTGCAGTTCATACAGCCACAAGAGCAGTGACATGTATCACAAAATCATTGGCATGAAACATAAAAGAGCGAAGTAGTTTATTAATATTGTATTTAAATCTATATTAGCCATTGTCCAGGAGGAAAGAAACCCCACATTCACTGAGTCCTATTTGCTTCACAGTTAAATCAAATTCAGCACAGGATAAAATGTTTCTTATCAATTAAATTGTCCTTCAGTACTTACAGATTTGATAGAAACATAGATATTAAATCCCAAAATAGAATTCCAAGTATGCATGAAAAACAGCACATGACAGCAAGACTCAACAGTGCAAACAGCAGGTTTGGAGAAGGTCACCAGCAAGAGATTTTTAGTGCAGAACAGTGCTGTCCATTGTTCTGTCCCTGAAAGTGACAAACCAGGAAGACCTGCTGAACTGCCCCTGGAATTAATGTCTTGAGTGCACTGGGATTTCACAGCCCTGACACACAGATAAGCCACAGTTAGAACCATCCACAGAACTCACATCCCCCAACTCTTGCTACAGTGTTGTTCCGCACGATGGATGCCCGCAGAAAGTTTTTGTACCATTAAGGCAGACTCCCGTGTCTCCATGGGTTTGCTTCACTAAAGCTTCTCTGCTCAGAAGTGTTGGAATGCAACAGTGAGCACGGCACACTGCTCTGAGTCTCCTTGCCTTTTGAATAATAATCCAAAAGCCAGGGAAGCATATTCTGTTTTTCACTGATCAGCATATAACTTTGTTCAAAGTGGGTCAGACCATCATGCAAATATGTGAGGATCGACCCATCACTGTGGAAAGAAAAGCCTGAGGAACAGAAACAGACTTAAGGATGACTTCATATTCCTCCAGGCTTTCATGGGGGCAAAGAAAAAGTGGAAAAGAAGCAGCGTTTGTAGTTTTGGGTCCTGGTTTGCATAGTGTCTGAGATCTCCATTCAACACCACTGATGTTCCAGAAATTAGGCCAGAAATCATGCTGTTCCTGCTGTGATGGGAGTGACAGGTGCCTACTCGCATGACAGCTGAAATGCTCTCTCTATGTCGGTAGGGCAAAGCCCTGGGCTTTTCATCCTGAATACATTCTTTACCGAAGCAACAGATTTGGGTCTGGTTACATCTTTTATGAACACTTTTTCAATAAATTAATTAGAAGCTTCAGGGAATTTAAGGCTTTTAAAAACAGATCAGGTCTTTTGCAATTCCCTCCTCAGAGCTTCGAAACTGGATTTCTTCCCGTTCAGTTTTTCGTATTTCCATTTTGCAAAACTGAACATTCCCAAGCCAATGCAAAGAGAAGAGTCTGTACCCTCCTTGATCGGAATTTGCCTCCTAGCCACTGTCCGTGGGGTCTGATGACTGCTTCAGGAAACATTCCTGCTTCAAAGAGCTGTGTCAAGGATTCACAGCCACCATAATCACATAGGTCCGAACAATGATTCCTCCAGTTCACTAAAAAGTGCCAAACACCATCTTGTCTCAAATTGCCCCTCAAAGTTTGGGCAAGGTGAATAATCAGTAGAACTCATGCAGTGCCTTCTTGGATACTCTCTGTGCCTGAGGAGCTGCACACCACTCCAAAGTCCTCTTTGGGCCAGTTGGGCTGCTCCCAAATAGCTACAGTGAATTGCACCCATTGCTTTGAAACTTCTCGATATTGTTTGCTAAGCCACTTCAGAGTGAGCAACTTTCTTATATTCAGAAAGAGCGAGCACTGAAAGCGCCAAATGAAATCCAAGCTCATGCTATGAAGGACTTTAACTGACTGAATGTTGCATACAGAGAGCTCAGAGCGAGTCTCGATTTGCAGTGAGATGTTCCCCCCTGTCATACTGAAATAGGCGGAATGGGTATGCTGTTTGTTCCAAGCACTTCCCAACAGCTTGAAGCCAATATGGTAGTACCCTTTTGTAAGAAGAGACACAAAGAAGAGAAAAAAAGTCCCTACAACTCCACAAGAACAGCCCACACACCATATACCGCATCATTTTAAAGGATTGTCCATAAAACAGGTGCACAAAGGCAGCTTATTTGTAGGCTTTTGCTGTTCACACAGTAAAAAACCAAGGCAAAGGAGACACAAGGGCACAGTCATAGCTCATATAACTTTTTACAACAAATACACAAATGTACCATTTCTAACCATATACTTTCAATCTCCTCTTATTCCTGCATAGTTCTATAATATATATAGTGCCACGTGCACTGTTAAAGGTCTCACAAGCACTTTGAAACTGCTGAGGAGACAGCTGACATGGACATGAAAGAGACGTCAATATTTCTTCAGTGAGATTTCAGTTCGGACAGATGTCTGGGCAGAGTCCTCACAGTAAGACACAGCGTTTAAGAACCTGAGAATCCCTGGTGATATTAATGAAGACAAGACCTTGTAGCGATGTAGAGAACAGTTGTGGTAGCAGAACAGTGTTTATTTGTGGAGGTTTGGGTTGGCTCCCTGCCAAACCCAACTGCTGGCCACAGAGATTCCCCCCCCCAGAGAGAAGGGGAAAAAACCCCCAAAGACAATTGTAGTAAAGATATGTATATATATATATATATATATCTTCACATATATTACAATTATATGCAGTCAAACACTATGAATCTACAGAACAAATCCCAAAGCAACCCCAAAAGGGAAAATGGGGGAAAGGGAAATGGGACAAAAATGGGTAAAACAAGCAAAACAGATGCACACACTCATAAACTCAGGGAAAAGCTCAATAAGTAACTAATACAATAAATTCTCCCCAAAAACTCCCCTTAAGAGAAGCAGGTCCTTCCCTTTCACGCAGCTGGGACACCAGTTTCTCCAATAGGCCTCAGCTTATAGAGATAAGAGCTGAGCTGACACAGAGACCTGATGTCCTCCAAGCACCCGAAAGGAAAAGAGAGAGGGAAGAAACCTTCCTCCCCATCTTATATACCCCTGATTATGTGAAGGAATGGTGTGGAATACTTCCTTAGTTATGACCCTGTTACCAGGGAACGCCTAGACCAAAATCAAGAAAACTAAACTACCACATTGCTTGTTGAACACAATAGTGTAAAGGAGAATTAAAAACTGAGCCAACAGGTTTGACTGTTGCAAGTTTGCTTTTTTGTTTGATTTAAAAAAAAAAAAACGGTGGTGTGTTGTTTTTTTCCCTGCCTTTTTTTTTTTCTGTTTCTAGCTACCACAGACCTCAGTAGTCTTTAGTAGGAAATCTCTCAAGACTCAAAATCAATGAAAGCTGGAAAGGATAATTGTAGCAAAGGCTTTTCTTTTGGAATCCCTTGGCCAGAGACAAACTTTGCATTTGTCAAGAATATATACTCCAAGCAAAAGCATGTACATGCAGTAGAGAAAGAGAGAAGGACAGTCCAATGTAGGTGGGATGACAACAGATCTGTGCTTCTTCAGTCTGGCAGCCCACGGAGACTTTCTAAGGGATCTGCAAAAGATAACTAAAAAATAAAAGGCTTTGGTCAGTAGGCTGGAATACGGTTATAGAGATCCACTCTTCCACAGAAAAAAATTGCAGGAGTTCGAAAATGAAAGAAATTGAAAGCCAAAGGAGTGGAGAGACAGAATGGCTAATAATGTAAGTTATAAAATTGTCAATATCCAAAAGTCTTAAAGAGAAACTACTGTCCATACACACGTTCTGAAAGATGACTTTGAGTCTAGGGACCATAGAATCATAGAATATCCTCAGTTGGAAGGGACCCACAAGGATCATCAAGCTCACAAACTAAGAAAAAAGAAATGGTTAACAACTCACAGATTCATCTGAAACCTGTATTTTACTAGTACTTCATGTCAACAATTAATATAAACATAAACTGAAATATAGACAGTCAGTGGGCCTATATCTGCAAATAAGGGGTTACACACAGAGGTGAAAAAAATCTGTAATTCACCTTAGAGGAAACACAGGTATTCCAGTGCATTTTTGTGCTGCATACTGATGGGAAAAAAAAAAAAAAAAAAAAGAATTGAGAATGTTTTTATGCATAGATCCTTATTTTTAGACATTCTCATCTGCAACAAAATATTTTGATGAAGTACAGTTGAACAGCTTCACTGTTGACTATGGATATGATCTCACATGCTTTGGTTGGAATTAGCTTCATAGACCCACAGGACTTCCTCATTAGACCACCTCACCACACAGGCCTTTTATCTCAGGAGAGTGATGACCACGTTTCCTTTCACAAGTTGGGTTATTTTATCATCTGTTATGATGCACTGGAGTCAGACGATTTCTACCTTGAAACATAGAGCACACTTGGAAAGAAATTCATTTTGCCTTGTGAAAGAAGCAAACTATCCTTTGGAGGCCTCTGGACCATCAGCAGTGATAGCATCTCAAACTGACCTCTCATATACAAAGTGGAAATGCAGTATAAAAATTTACTCTTCTGAGGCCACTCAGCAGAATAAAACACCTTTACCTGTGCTGAATCAACCCAAACTAAAAATACCCTATCAGGCTCTAGCTAGCTAGCGAAAGTTTGTTTTCCAAAACAGATTTTAAAAAAACCAAACAGCAAAACCACAACACTTTGACATTGCATAAACAGATTTTTCATCCAAAAGTAATTGAAATCCCGTTTATCTGCAAATTTTAATAGGGACAAAGAACATCAGTCTTGATTCAGAGCTTTGTTTTCTTCTGCCACCTATTTTTTTGCATGTAATACCTTTGTGTGAGTGAATTTATAGTAAGTTGCTAAAAGGTCTCAGCAGCTGCTATTTGCAACATCATTGGTTAAACACTGTTCTTTCAGCTACAGGGGAAGAAATTGCATTCTTTTGTGGAAGAAGGTGCCTGGTGGCCACAGCAGCTGAAGGTCAGACAAGAAAGAGTGAACCTTGGCTCAGCTGGTGTATGTACACTGAGAGTCCAGTCCCAAGGACAGACAGTGCTTGCAAGGACAGAATCACAGAACCATGGAATCACAGGATGGGTAAGGTTGGAAGGGACCGCTGGAGGTCATCCAGTCCAACCTCCCTGCTCAGGTGGGGTCCTCTAGAGCAGGTTACTCAGAATTGTATCCAGCCAGATTTCAAATGTCTCCAGAAAAGGAGACTCCGCAGTCTCTCTTGGCAGGCTGATCCAGTGCAAGATCCTCCACAGAGCAAAGGAGTCTTTCCTCATGTTCAGGTGGAACATGAAACTTGTCCTGATGACAAAGGAGCTGGACAAAAGACACTGATGAACAAACGAAACACTTTTGTGCCAGCAGCCCTGAAAGAGCGACAAAGTTAAAGGTACTTGAGGTATTGGATTTTTAAACTCTGTTCAAAAGCTGCCTCTAGTGATTTCTGCCAGGTTCAGGGAAGCATAACTTTGTGTATATGCATTGTAAATAAGCAGTACATCACCAAAAATACCCTGTCTAATTTCTGTCATCAGTTTCTTTTTTTAAAGGAAACAACCTGGCCAGTCCCCAAATGTTAACAGCTGGGGTCAGGGGGACAACAGGATAAATGTACGCAATACAGGACTTCTGGGCTCAGGACACACTGTTTCATCAAAAAGATTTGTGTAGTGATCAAAGAAATTATTCTAGCAAAAGCCATATAGTTTGTAGAGATTAAGCAAGTGATCCAGATCTTTCAGGAGAACCATCATTAAAGCTCATTGCCGTATATCCCACTGCTTTCAGCAGAAATTAGAGGTGCACTTAATAATCAAGTTCTACTCTAATTAATAGGATAATGTTGCACAACACTTTCTGACCAAAGCTGAAAATACATTTGTGCAAAAAAGTCCAGAGAGTTATGGACAATTAACCACATTTTTAAAATCCAGATAACAGGCAACAAGCTCAAACACGAAAAGAGGTGCACTTCTCTGAACAAATGACTATTTTTTTTACAAATCAACGGTCTGCTTCTGATTTACAGAGAGATAAGTATGGAACATACAGGGATCTCTAACAGATGGGAAGAGTGAAGTCTTTATAGTGTGAATATTAATCACTTCATTATTTTGCTTCTTTGTACCTCTCCTGCTTCTTGCTTATCTCTGCTGGAGTGGTTAAGAGTAATTTCAAGATTAAAAAACATCATCCCAGACTGAGGTCCATGCTTGGGTTAATGACAGAATCCTCTTTTTACCAGTCAGAGTTTTCACTATGACCATACCTGTACATTCTAACGAGGCTGCTGGTGACCCAGATGGCCAGAACAGCCCTACAGAATTAGAGGTGCTGCACCATAAAGGAGCGACATCTAAGTAAACAAGGCTCTGGCGTGTCTACTTGAAATCCAATTATTTCTCTGCTGTGTGTGTGTGGGGGAACCTACATAGCTCCATTTATTAAGAAAGAGTGACACAACAAAGCTACATAAATGGAAAACTTCATACTTTTTCTCCTGTGCACACACGCTTTCATGTTAGCTTATACAGGTTCTCTGAAGAAGCAAAGCCCATTAAAAAAAGCTCCCATTTCCAAGCGATATGCTGCTTGGATAATATTTTTTAAAGGACCTGAGTGACTGGGAAGCCAAACACTGAAGGTGCCAGTGCCTGTCACTTCAGAAAGATTCTGACTAAATTTTCAAAACAGCAGTCTTGGAGCCAACTCAGTGGTGATGGCTGTGAATGGGATTTTGGGTTCCTTGAAATCATAGAATCATTTAGATTGGAAAAGATGTGTATTATCATTGAGACCAACTGTTAACCCAGCACTGTCAAGTTACCACCAAGCCATGTCCCCAGGTGTCACATCTACATATCTTTTAGATACCTCCAGAGATGGTGACTCAACCCCTTGCCTGGGCAGTCTGTTCCAGTGCTTGACAATCCTTCTGCCAGCTCCCTTGGTATCCAAATCTTGAGTTTCTTGTGCATTCACTAAGTAGAGAGTCTTTTCACCACATCAGAGAGAATACAGAAGTGGAGGAGGAAACCCAAATGCCAATTTCTGGCACAGTAAATCTTTATTTTTTTATTTTTTTTTTGGCATTGATAGTGCTTAACACTGGTTAATAATGGAGATTGATAATGAAAGTGCTGCAAAGAGTGGACTTGCCTTCCTATTTTCCTTCCCTTTGTCCTTCTCATTCCTTTTGCTACCTTCCAAAGAAATGCCATACAGGGAAAGCTGAAAGAATCATCAAGAGGAATGATTAATGTCACAACTAGGCTTTTGGTCTGCATATGATGCATAAGGACAGCTTTATCATGAGGAATATTAATAAAATGCTATGTCTGGTGATATCCAAGATATTGAATACGAACTGTACCCACCACAGAAATATTAATGACTTTAACTGATGTTCTGCATTTTGAATGTCTTTCAAGACTGTGCCTTCTCAGAACTGCAAGGGACTTAGTGTGATTTCCTAATTTACATGGCAAAGAGACTTTATTCATCTATGGTGTCAAAGGTAATTGTTGGGCTAATGAGATTTTATATCGGACATTTATCCAGTTAAATAAACAGACCAGACCCGGCTTGTAAGAATGGCCAAGAGATTAATTTGAAATGTGCAAATGAAGGAGTGGAATTTGGGCAAAGTATTTCTTGCTGCAATGCGCAGAGAAACTGCATGATCAAAAAAAGTCAGAAGTTTTTCTAACATGTGGTGTCAGTCAGAGAGTTCCAGCCAGGCTGGATCCCTGAAGTACTCAAAAACAGCTTTCAGCTAATTCAAACTAATGGAGTAATTGATAGCAAGCACCGATTGTCATCTTTGATGTAGATCATCATGGACAGGGGAGAAAATGTTTCTCTAATAGAAGAGATGGAAAAGATTTGCAGAGAACAAGGAAACATGACGTGGAAATCCCAGCCTATGCTCCTGCCTCATGTAGGAAGGCAAGCAGTGCCTGCCCTTCCCTTCACCCACCCCAGCTTGACTGTCTCTAACATTACCCTGCTCTCCATCCACTTTACATGATTCATCTTCATTGCTTTTCCTCATCCTAGCCACACCAGTTTCCATACAAGCTTCTCACCCTAATCCCAGCCATCAGTCATCAACCACACTCAGTTCTCACCCCCCTGCTCCTTCTCCTGCACAAGGCTTCTTGCTTAGTCAGTTCCACGTCCCTCCCAACCTGGATACTCATCCAAGACATCCCCACCTCACTTCCAGTGCACCAGTGACCTGTTCTTTGCCCTCTAATTCCAATCCATATCCTTTGGGTCATGTTTTCACTCATTCTCTGGGGTTTCCCTGCCCAGGCTCAGTAATTCTGTCCCCACATTGTTCACTCTCCTTTTCACAATCCAGGGTTGATGGAAGCTGCTGCCCTGAGGTACAAGCCCATTAGAAAGAGTTCAGGAAGGAGTCACTATTTTCAGGCTGGTACCCTGTGCACGCTGCCCCCAAGCAGCCAGGCAAAGTGCTCTTACAGAAAGTATCAGACATTCTCAGTAAAATAAAAATATAAAACAACAATAAATTGTGTATCCCATCTCCATTACTGAAATATTTCCACACTTGTTGGATGCTTTAGAGTCCTGATGCTTAGGCAGAAGAGGTTCACATAAATAAGGCCCTTTTGCTAAATTATTTGGACATAAAGTGTCAACCGAAGTTTACTCACTGGAGCTTGGGGACAGAGCTGTTAATGCAAGAGGCAGTCTTTTTGAGAAAAGCAGCTGAAGTAGACTGGGAAAACCCTCCAGAGATTCTCTGAAAGTAACAAAGGTTTTCCTGAAGGGAAACAGAAGTTGATTTCAAGACTGAAGAGGAAGAATGTACTATACTGAACAATAAAAACACTAGGGAAAATGAGGGGACACTTACTGTATCCAGACATTCAATAAATTTTAATCTACTGTTGGCATAAGAAATACTGGGAAGGAAGTTGGGAAAAGTATTGAGGGGATGGTATGAAAGAAAAGGTGCTTGATCTTGACATGACAGAATGATTCTTCATTTCTCAGAAGCTATTTCACCAGCTCCCTCACAATGCTTCCTTTCTCCTTCCCTTGATTTGCATAATCTCTTTTTAGGGATTGCAGTGGAGCCTGTATGCCCTTCTGGTTCTTAAGGAATCATTATTTTACTTCTTCTTTACAGAGCCTTTTTCCTTAAGGGGACTTTTTCCCTAAGCCAAACAATACAATAAACCCAGAAAAATCAGTGCCAAGGCAACATGTTAAAGACATCACAATATACTATGTTATGGAAATCTACATTTCGGGAACGCGCAGAAACTTAGCTCTGCCTAGGGAAATGCTACAAAAAAAATGCTGTGGCATTTTAATGTTGGTGGTCTCAGTTTAGACTAAAGATAGAATTAATATGGCTATCTATCATTCTTCTTGCCATATACAGATCCTTGGCTAAACAGAAATGTTTCAATAGGAGTGATGGCTCAGAATAATTCCAGTTTCTACTTGTGGGGCCAAATATGGCCCCACTGCTCCTGTCAGTGGAAGACGTAGCATCCATTTGCTAGTCAGTCCTATATGCTATGAGCATTCTTCCTAGTTCTCCATTATGGGAAAAGTTGTGCTTCTGTGAAAGTACGCATTTCTTTAGGGAATGAAACAACATAATCCCTGTGAGTTTGCATGTGAAACCTTCCTGGTTTCTTGTGCTATGCCAGAGGACACAAATAAATATGACAAGCAATGCAATATTGAGTTTAAGATAGAAAGTGTATGCTGTGTTTCTCAGGTCACCGAAGGTCATATCCTTTGTCAGGAATAAATCTCCCAATGCTTTTCCTCAAGAGCTCAGAATGCCAAACAATAGAAAATTAACATGGTAACTTTCCCCAGATGACAGGTGAAGTTACATTCATTAAGGTAGTTTCTCCTTTTCAAACTCACACATTAAATGTGCAGGCATGCAATGAAGCAAACAGGACATGCAGTGTGGCCAAGAGAATATGCACATAGCAGTAAACTCAATGTTGCGTGAACTGGTATTTTCTGCATTTGTTATAAAAATTGCTTGTATTTAGTCCTTTTGCCCTTGTTTGGTGAAATTGACAACCCGTGCTCGGAAAGTATCCAGAACCAAAACAGGGGAAATGCCAAAGGCCTGCAGTTACACAGAACAGAGCACGAGGATGTCAGCAAGGCACCCTGCGCTTTGACCGATGCCCAGGAATTTCCTGAGCTGTGCTTCCAAGTCAGAGCCTGACATCCTGCATTACAGTACCCCCGAGGGTCTCCCAGAAAGTCCACATACTTTTCACAGCTGGGGTTCAGCAAATCCCCACCAGGAAGAGTAAATTCCGCCCTGAAGAAGATAGGAGCTGCTTAGGGAAACTGAGACATAGAGGGTAAAGTGACCCATATGGCTGCAGCAGATTAACACTTTAAAGCTTAGTCTTGTAATTCTTAGCCGTGTGCTGCACCCAGGGCCCCATCTCTCTGCTGTGCTTATGCTACCAGATACTGGTCAATTGATGGCAAAAGATTAAAAAAGCCAACTATTGACTTAGTGGTCTTTGGACTTTGCTCTCCAGCTCCAGGAATAAGCAACCTGGTTTATTCAGAAAGATCTACCAAAGGCAGCAAAAATACCCCATTAATTTTACACCCATTAACTTCTCATAACATGCTTGATTAATTTCTGAGTATCCGCAGAATGCTGCCATTAATGAAGCCAACACCCTTCCACTTGGATCACAGTGCTATAGATCTACTGGGGAACAAGCCAGGTCCACACAGAGACTTGTGCCTTGTTAATATTTATTAGCTGTGTTAGCAAATGTGTTTCTGAGAGCAGAAAAATAATGCTAGTGTGTTTTCCCCTTTTCCCCATTTCTTCCTTACATTTATTCCCCCTGAATTTAATTTTCTTTTTGAGGAAATATAACACTCATAGATTCTGACACTGTTCATTGCAGAGATGACAAAATCCCCTGCATCAGCAATTAAACTGGAGCCACAAAAACAACCTCAGAGATTTCTCCTTCATTCTTTGAGGCAAGAGAAATTCCATGCCCACAGGATTGCTGCAGAGAAGCTCAGCAAATTCATTAATACTCCAAAAGCAGGTAATCAATCCCTTCAGGTCAAAGAGGAGAGGTAATGGTACCAGGGCTTAAATAGCAAGCCTTCAGCAGTTCATCTGGTGTTGGCTTCAGATTATGGAGATTCCCCCCTGAGGCTGAAGGTGAGGGTTTGTGTGTTCTCTCCCCACTTCACATAATCCTAGACTGTGGTTGAGACACTTTTTCTTTCTTCTTTTTTTTAAAGGAAAAAGCTTCATAAAATGCTAAGAGGCAAAATAATACTCCTTCTAAGTAAATGGATGTCCCACTACACAACCACTAAACCTCTGAAGTGCATAAAGTATATAAAATGCCTACATAAAATGCCTACATATGGTCAGGGCAGAAATGCTATGAAAGGTAAGAATGGTGCAAGGCACTTTATGCCCTTTTCTGTACCTGTAGGCCCACGGTGATCTTACTCCCTGGAAGCACACTGTTTGCACTTGGAAACCTCAAGAATGGGTAAACTGAGAATGAAACTTCATTTTCTTTTAGTTTTACTGCTCTCCTTAGCATCCACAATAACCTCTCCAACCTCAGCTCTATTCAGCAGCTATGAGCACCCCCAAAAACCAACTACTTGCAGCTTAAATAAGAGAGCTATTCTTTATATACAAAGCACTGTTTTTGGTGAATGGGAGGATCACATAAGAAATCTCTGGTTTCGTGATGTGCACTGCTAGTAGATGTAATTCATTTTCAGCACTGCCTGCATTCTTTATTAACAATGCCTCTAGATAAAGGCATGTTTACTGACTTGCAATATGCAGGTTGCTGGTAGAAGAAAGGACAGACTAAATTACAGGGTGCCAAAAATTCAGGAAAAACTACGTGGTGCAGAAGTCTGTGATTTCTTCCAAAATAGTGGGGCTCTTTCAGATGGTGCCAGACAGAAGGAGAGATCCCATCCCGCACATCCTCAGAAAGCCAGAGCCTGGTGCAAATGCTGCAGGAAGGAAGCAGGTCATGGATGGTGATGTGCCTCTGCTTTTACAGGGACAACCCTGCCTTCTGGTGTCCATATAGCTCTGTCCCAGCTGCCAGGCCAGAGGGAACAACTGCTATCCCCCTTTAGTTGCTTTCCATGTAGCTTTGATCCTTTGTGCAGGGCAGCAAAGGGAACAAGCTGGATTGAAAAAATGCGGCTGAAATAAATATAATTTTTCAAATGAACTGATCTTGCTGGCCTCAGCCTACTCCTGGGTGCAGAAAACTGCACAGCCAGGGGAAAGGCATTCTTTTTGCTTTATTTTTCACTTTTTAACCAAATCAGCAGCAATTAAATTAGTTTTTGTAGGAAATATCTCCTAAAAAAATTTTCAAATGCCCATGGGCTCTGTGGCTGTAGTGGTAGCATCTGAGTAAATAAAGGGAGACAATGATTAAATTAATTCTACAATCAGATGCTCTAAGCAAAACTAAAACCAGTTGCTGTTATTGCTGAATTACACTGCTGTAGCACAAAGCACAATCAGGCTGAAAAATCAAGTATCCTCTATATTACTTGAGATTTGCTTTTTTTTTTTCTTTTCTAAATATCTTTTTGATATTTATTGAAGATTTCACAATGTAGGACTCAGCCAATAAACTGAAACTTAGATTAAAATATGTAATAATACCAAGAACAGTGCTAATCTTAATTTACTAGCTGACACGGAAACTAAATCCCATATCATCCCTTCCAAAAACGATTCAGTCAGATTAAATCTGACAGGACAGCATGGGGTAATTTGTGCTGTGGTAGCATGCAGTGTACTAGTTTTCAGATAATTTCTCATTTCCAGGGCATTTGAACATTTAGCTTTGAAACTCTGACACATAAAAGAGGAAAAAAGCATTTGAGAAAAACTGTTTTCTCCCTTTCCTCCTCACCTTTTAGTTCACTTTTGAAGAAGCGAAAAGATGTGAAGATGGACTGCCATCTATTGGTGCGACCAGGAAATTCCATCAGTGAAAATTTCCTGCTCAAAAGTAACTCGAATACCTGATTTCTAAAAATTTAGAGGTATACACTTCCCACACGTAGCACTTTTTTAAGCATATTAGATACACTCTACCATTTACCTGCAAGGTAATTTAATGAAATTACCTATTTAGACAAAACCAGATTTCCCTCTTTTTCTCCTTTTTTACCCTCAAGCAGTATACCTGGACAGTCATGTCAGTTTTGAATGCAGTCAATAGGTACCAGGGATTGCCTTTGTATTCTGTCATTATTTTTAGAGGCTTTACAAGCTATACCCTACCCCTGTAAAACAAAATAGAAAAATTTTATTTTTTTTTTTTTAAAAAAAGGTCTTGCCAATAGTGAGGGGAGGTTTAGGTTGGATAACAGGAAAAGGTTCTTCACCCAGAGAGTGGTTGAGCACTGAGGAAGTGCTCACAGGACCTAGCCTGACAGAGTTCAAGAAGCATTTGGATGATACTCTCAGGCACATGGTGTGACTCTTGGGAATGGTCCTGTGCAGGGCTATGGGTTGGGCTTGATGATCCTTGTGGGTGCATTCCAACCTGGAATATTCTGTGATTCTGTGATTTCGGCGGAGGAAATTTAAGTATCTTGGGAAGATACAAGAGATTACCTTCTTTGCAGGAAAACTCAGAGAAATGAAGAAATGGAAAAAGAAAATTAATTTAAGGATTTCAAGGCATAAAGACATTTCTTGATAAGCAGGAAGAGGAGAGGTTATATCAGAGAGGCACCAGGAAGGAAGCACAAAGAGAACATGGGAAAAGAGATGAGGAGACCAAGCAACATGAATATTTCATGGTTTTAGCCAGCTCTCCCCTACCCCAGCTTTTCCACAATGCAGCAAGTATTTCCTAGATAATCCTTAAATGTCATTGACTCTCAGAACCAAGAGCAGACAAGCTGCCTCAGGATGATGTTACCTCAGGTGCATGTTGCCACTCACCAGCTGAATGCAAGTCTCATCATTCACCACTTAAGAGGTCTAAATTGCGTTTTTCAATTTCATTCAGAGTAGCACTGACTATGGATATAGCACTGTTTATCATAATCCAGATACTTCCGCTTAAAGTCAATTATTTTCCAAAAGCGGAACTGCAGGAGCAACAACCACAAGGAAGTGGAGTGATGGTGATCTCTTCTCCCATCGCAGCTAGGCCATGAGCAGGATGTGTGCTATAGTACTATGGCTGTTTCCATCTGTGTCCCTACAGAAAAAGTTCTTATCACAGACTGGAGTTTTAGCTCAGGTTTCACTGAGGCCATGATTCCCCTTTTTTCTTCCTCTGAATATTCATTTTATAGCAGACCAAAGAGGTTTTACTTTGTTTTCTTTCCTCCCTCATAAAAGGGATGTGTATGCATTGGTGTAGTCATCCAGCCTTATACTGACCTTTTCCATTCTTCTTCTATCCATGAGCTTCTGTCTGCCTTTAGATCAGGTTTCTGTCCTGCTCCTAACCAGCCATGACACCTTGGCATAGTATTCCCTTCTTCCCATGACACAGAGCATTTTCCCACTCAGCACTGATAATGTGATAATGTGTCGGAGCTGGAGGGCTTCAGTTCAAGGCAAATGCCTCGGGGAATGCATTCTTGAAACTAGGATTCATTCTGCAAACCCTATTCTTCAAACTAAGGCCTGAAACCCCTCTTTTTCTCTTCTGTGTGATCTTAGCAAGGCAAACATGAAACAAGAGCAGAGGTAGCTGTTTTCCTGAGATTTACTGCTACCAGCACTGAGCTGGAGTGCTACAGCCCAGCAGAACATACCTGACCCCTGAGCTCTGGGCTACCACATAGGCTGGTACAAGCCAGGGTAGCTCCTTTGCATCTACTAGAGTTGTCACAGGTTAGACCTACTCAACAACCTTAGTTTCCAACACCATCACATTCTGGGTACCAAACTATTCTCCAAAAGAAACTCAATGAAAACAGCATGTCCCTGAAAGAGACTTTCCACGACTTATTGCCAGTAGAAAGTGAAAAGTGGCTGGTGTTGGTATATAAGTAAAGTAGACTACCAGGGATCTGGGCAATAAAGCATTTCAGAGCTATTTGTCAAGCAGATTGGCTGATGTTAATGCCCGTGAGATCAGCGTAGGAACAGCCTTTGGGATATATAATGAACAATATTATCAGAGTTGGAGTGCAAGGAATGCCAGATTGCACTGCTGCCTGACAAGGGGAGAGATTGGCTCATTTACAATTAAGAAACCAATTTATAGTGTTATGAGGTGGCTATGTCTCTGCTCACCAGGAAATAATATATAGCTCATTTGTTGTGTGAACATTTCTCAGTTACTTGATCCCCCCCAAATAAGCAGTTTGTAGAACTGCTATTGTATGGGAAAGCTTAGTTGCACAGCAACATTTGCTCACTTTGGTACTGTGAAAAAAAATTTTGACTTAAATCACATCATGATGAAAAAGAATAATAATTACTAACTAAACCGTAAAACCAGTTTACTAAAGTAAGAGAGTTTAATATTAAGAGGAAGAAAACTTCATCTCTGGGTTTTGTTATTGTCAATTGATTTTCAAGTGAAAAGGCACTCAGATCACTTTCAAACCACTTAATAGAGGTGCTGGACTTTGTTAGCATAAATACTGAGGTGCCAAAGCCCCCAAAAAATTAGGTAACATCCTAAGAGGGGGTTAACCTACATTATTGACCAGAGCCTCCTAGATCCTGGATCCCTATAACTGTATGTGGTAAAACTGAAGATGCAAAAACATTCCCAGTGCCTTTGAGGCAAAGCACCCAGTGCAAGACCTTGCAAGAGATTGCTTAGGCAACCTGGGAATAGGCAAAATACAACTTCAGGATATTTTGCTAATATTTGGAAATAAGAAATCATAATCACGACTGTGAAAATCCCTGTGAAAAGTGAAGTGTGTGGCAAACACAGGCCCTGGCCCTTGCATTTGACACCAAGTTGTAAGAGGTGCAAAATTGCTGATTTGAATGAATGAGAATCACAGCCATGTATTGGGCTTAGACTGTCTCCTTCTTCTATCACCTAATGTCTCTCCGTAAATAACTCTAGTGTCAATTGATACATATAAATACCTTATCTTTGGAGCAAATACTTTCTTGAGCATTCAGAAGTCTTGACCATAACTTTGACTCACATCACACCTGTCAGCAGTGAAAGTCTGTTCATTAACACTGTGGTACAACTATCTTCAACCGCTCAAAAGAAATTGTCAAAAACCTCTTAATGGGTGTAATAATAAGGTACTGGAAATACGCTAAGCAGAAGGTTGCAGACAGGTGACTTCTGAAACTTTGGAGTCCTGGGAGCTAGTTTACCTGTGCTAGCATGAGATGAATCACACTCTGACTATAGAAGGAGCCTGCAATGATTTAGCCTTCCAATTCATAGCTGTTTGAATTAGGGCAAGGAAATCATCCCATTTCTATCCCTGCCATTAAATTACTTCCACAGATTTGGGGTTTTGTGAAACATTGCAGAGTAAGAGCTCTACAGCCATCTTTTATATGCTTGTTCATACTTTTAAACACTCATTTTAAAAATACTGGTAAAATTTGTTACTCTACAAATAGAGTCAGGAGAGCACCTTAAGTTACTTAAGGCATACTGGTAAGCATGTATGCAGTTTATACTGCCGATTTGCAGAAAGAATTCCCCCTCCTCCATCCCTGCATGTTTTCCCAGCATTCCTGACAGGAAATCTGCAGCACAACAGCATCTAGGCATTTTTCTTCTCCACACTGGATTGTGAAAACACAAGAATGCAACGTAGGCACAGATCCAGAAAGGTCCTGATAAAGCAGAACCATGTGGATATTTATTCCATTCTCTATCAATATTCACTGCAATGGAATTAAGAATGATAGGTGTTTGGAAGGGAGACTGTGATACAACTTCTAAAAGAGACGCCTTGAAGTCAATGAAGGTTTGTCTTTAGCATCAATTATATGTTCTGCCTTATTCATTCTGGAGCAGTATCCATCACATATAAAGTTCATATTTTATGAAGTATTGCATTATTCCAAATGTGTGCTTCAGAGTTCTGATTATTAGATGGAAGGTACTATAGCTTTAATAATGTTGATTTCATAGACAACACACTTGGCAAAGGTCATTTCAAAATTCAGGTCTTGATCTTCCAACTGGTTGCTGCTGAGCCATTGGCTCTAATGCATCAGGCACATAAGGAGAGCAGGACGTGATCATCTAGTTTCAGAGTGGGCTACAGCAGCAAGGGACATCGTTATGATAAGCAATATGAAAGCACAGCACTAATGACATGAGAGTACTGACATAATGGAATAGAACCTGGAATCAGCATTCTCCATAGTTTTCAGCCTTGCAATAATGCTGAACAGGGGCCTAAGTCAGCACAAAAACAATTGTTGTCAATTTTAGTGCAAATTACTACAACAGAACCAACATGATGGAAAGCATTATTAAGACTCCTTCCCAGTTTTTGTTTCTTATTTTTTGGCAAGACTTCTACTCAGAAGATGTAGCAAGTTCTTCTTCAAAGAGAGAGAAATTAAAAAATCCAGTAGACCTTCCTGACAAGGAAGTCAAGGCATGTTTTTTCATCCACATACAGTGTCTTTATATGTCACTGATTTGGAATAATGGGACATACGAAGAGCTGAGCCATAGCATATCCTCCTCCTGTTCCAGAAAGGCTGTAAGCCATCATCAAACCTATGTCATGCAGTGATATTAGTAGCTCTTCCTACAAACTGAACTTCCGCCAGTAAGTGAACAGTCTTTGCCAGGCTTCTCTCCCAAAGACGCTGTTCACACTGCCTCCAGCAAAGGTCATTGCTCTTTAACACTCAAACTGCTGTCCATTGTCACTTCACAGGAGTCCATTCTGCAGCAGAGTCTGCAACTTAGCCTGAACCCAGGAACTTTGTCTTACGGATAAGTTTAACTCTTCTTACACGTTTTCTTTCCATTTCAAATGGCACATGGTCCAATCACTCCTTTTGCTGGCACTTATTTTGAAGGAGCACTTGCTCCTGATCCCATCTCTTCTCTATCTGCTTTGACAGAATTACTTAGGAACAGAGAAAAGTCTCAAGGACTTATTGTAGTTCTGTGCAATATTCTGATTTTTGTGTTGCTGTGCAACCAATTATTATTTAGAATCTGCAGTTGTAAGCCACTAAATATTAACCAGTGTTCCTGATCCTACATGCTTTTTCAAAGAACTCAAGTCTTTCCTGAAGGCAAGCTCTTTGAACATCACAAATGCATGACTTGCTAAAGTCTTTTGTACAGAAAAACTCACATCAAAAAAACAGAAGAAAGGAAAAAAAGGAAAGAATCAGGCTTGGTTTGTTAATGTGTGCTACAGTCAGAAGTTGAATTATGCTTCAGCACTTGCAGTGCAGCACTGGACTTTATACGTTTGGCACCATCTTCACTGCATTTTGCTGAAATGTTTCCATGGTGCTTTTAATACCAGTTTGTCATTCCTTAATATCTGGATCGGATTTAATAGTAATTGCACAGGTTGAGAAGAGGTTGGAGTTTGGGACTTTGAGAAGGCGGTAAAGGTGGCTTTCAGCAGAGGAAAGAACCTTGAGTCCTTCAAAGGGAATCCCATTCAGGACAAATTCTTTACCTTTTCTTTTACCTTACTGAAACAGGGTACAGAAAAACCTGTTCAATATTTTAATTCAAGAATTTCACAACCAGCTGGAGCAGGGGTCAAATGCCTAAACTTAAGCATATAGCACTATTTTAGATCCACTGGGATACTGAAACATCAGTACAGAGCTGTAAGCCATGTCATCAGGAAGTCCCATGCCACTCTGGCTGGATGTCAGTATTCCACAAGTGAAAAACCCGGATCAAATTCTCCCCTTATATAAAAATAGATTCTGTCCCCACTCACTAAATGGAAGTGTATTTACTTACACCACAAATGAAATCAATCCCTCCATCCTATACATATGGAAAATACACTTTAATTCAAATTCTTTGTATTCCAGAAATATCTCCATCTCTGTTGTGATCCTTCTGGGGGCAACAGGAAATTTTTATTTTGTCCACACCTGGACACAATAATAGTTGTGGGGCTGTTATTACACAATGTAGACATTTGGGGTGATATTTGCTAACTAAATGTGGATCTCTATATCTGAATTACTCTCTATAGGCTTCCTTTATAATTGGGGGGGGGGAGAAATAAACATTTTTAGTTGTTATTTTTCTTATGCTAGAGTAGGCATCTAAAACAGACCAAAAAACCTGCCCCTTAGTTAGAAGTGCCCATTTCTCTCCACCAGTAACACAGAACTTTGGGCAGGTCAGAGGTAAATGTTAGCAGTGCAGGCATCTATAGTTAGATGGGATTAATTTGGTCCCAAGAATAAGATGTGCAAATTATGTTAACACTTCTTAACAGCAATTACCCATATTATGAGGTATGCTCAGCTGTGAGTTAAGATTAATATACTTTTGTCTTCAAGCCCATAATTGTCCTGCTACTACAACGTTCCTCCCAGTGATGGTATATCACACCAGTGATGATATACTGATATTTAATATGACAATTGACAACAGGAGTTGGGTATCAATTCTGTAATGCCCCTATTATTTTCAGCATCCTAGTTCATCATGAAGGTCTACATTAAGTATTAGGAGAACAGCATCTGTCTGATGTTGAGAATTATAAAGAGGTGTTTAAATTGCTATAAATAAAAATATACAGGTGTGGCAGCACCACAAAGAATCATGCAGCAGGAGAAGGACTAGAAGAATGATGCACTGATGTCATTTAGATCAGGAGGTCATCAAGATCTCAGGATATCTCCATGTTTCTTCTCAGGATATCCAGACTGGGAAAGCAAAGACAGTGAGTAAATCTTGAGGGCTCACAGGTGGGACAGGATGCAGAGACTAATCCCAAAAAAGGTATATCCCAAATCACCAATCTAAGCTTAACTCAGAAGACATGAAGAGAAACTGGCCTGCTGCTCTCGTCCTCTGTGTGGTACAATCATAGAATCATTAAGGTTGAAAAAGACATCTAAAGTCATTGAGTGCAACCATTTATCCAGCACTGCCAAGTCCACCACCAAACCACATCTCTAAGCACCACATCTACACATTTTCTGAACACTTCTAGAGACAGTGACTCTAGCACTTCCCTGGGTAGCCTGTTCCAAAACTCGACCATTCTTTCAGTGAAGAAAATTTTCCTATTATCATATCTAAACATCCCCTGGCACAACTTGAGGATATTTTCTCTTGTCCTATTGCTTGTTACCTGGGAGAAGAGAGTGACACCACAGGGAATCTCGGTCTGCCTGCCTGTACATCAGCATCTTGGTGCTACAAGGGAAGACAGACTATTTGAACACATACATTTTGGTGTTATATGTGCTTTTGGTAATGTGTGGATTAATGAATGAAATCAGCTCTGTTTCAAAATATAATCGCCCTTCCTTCTCTAAGGTCTCCTACTGAGACCTCCTAAGCTGTAGATACAATGCTACAGCTTTGTTTCTGACAAAGTACTTCTCCATCTCTGTCAAAAACCAGCTCCTCATCAGCCTAGATCTGCTCTTTTCTTTGATGTCAGTAAATATCTGAGGGCAGGAATTATTTGACAGCACTGTAACAGTCAAGACTTCTTGAGTGTTACACCCTACTTTTGGAGGCAGAGATAAGAAAATATTCCAGTCCTGGAACTTTTAATTTCAGCCTAGCAGTATGACTAACATCACAATTACATTATTTCACCTGGGTGACACTGCAAAGGAAAATGGACAATGCCAAACTCTATCCTAGAGAGCACTGAATTATGGGAGACAGTGGTTTACAACTGATTACATTCCACAGTTTTGTGAATGAACAGGTTGATATCTGGCACTTATTATAAGAAAGAAAAATGAATGCTCAGGTATATTATTCATTCAAAAGCAAAAGAGCCAAGCCCTTTGCTGGCATGAACTGCCACAGCTCTATTGATTTCAAACAAGAGCTTATTTGCATCAGATGAACATCCAAGCCATATTTTATAATGGGCTCGATTTTGATTAATTGTTATTACAGTCCTAAAGAGGATTTTTCATTCCTCAATTATTTTCTGCACTATACACGAAAAGAAAACAAAAAGCCCTGCCACTGAATATACCAATAAATATTCTTTAGCCACATGACAATTAATAATTCTTTTCATAATTTAAAGAACATTAGGCTTGATGTTTGCAGTTGACTTGTCTTGAAAAGTGAACAACTACATCTCCTCCACTCATTCAAGTGGGCTCAACAATGCTGCCTGCATTCAATTTTCTGTTGCTCCTTTCACCAGTGTGTTAGGCTGTCAGGAACATTTCCTGAACAGAAAGTCCTAAATGGACACTCCAAATGTCTGGACAGAACTGCATATGGTTTTCTATGTAAATGGTGTAGAGGTGGCTGTACAAGCCATCTGAGAAACTCTTACCTTCATTGTTCAGAAGTACAAAAGTATTATTCATGCAGCAGTCTGGGCCTCCATTCTTCTGCCTTTAATTTACATATCCTTACAATTCTTCCTTAAAAATAAAACCCCATGCATTATTCTGGGTACTGTGCTCCCATGTGATATAAACCAGTTTTTGCTTGATCTGACAATGATTTTAGGGTTCATTCCCTTTCCTTCTGCATTAATATAGTAGTAACATACTGAATGTTTGCAAAAGTCATGTCTGTATGCTGTTAGTCTACAGATGTGTGAGACAGGGCAAAAGGAAGGGAAAGGGAGACAAAAAAACAGGAAGAAAGTAAAAGAAAATTGAGAGGGAGAAGGGGACAAGGGAGGGGGGAAGGTAGGAATGAAAATGGGCAGCTATCTCATGGCTGCAGGAATCAGCACATCTGATTGTACTGGGGAATGTTGTTGAATGAATTGTAGGTCAAAGCATAAGGTAAGAGGTGTTTTCTTCAGTCAGATGTCCTCTAT
This sequence comes from Anabacerthia variegaticeps, assembly GCA_035583185.1. Classification (NCBI taxonomy): domain Eukaryota; kingdom Metazoa; phylum Chordata; class Aves; order Passeriformes; family Furnariidae; genus Anabacerthia; species Anabacerthia variegaticeps. The sequence goes on along the minus strand of JAWWEW010000001.1, from coordinate 35,551,770 downwards.
GGAAGCAGTTGTGCGCAACAAGCATGTTTACATCTACATTTTTTTCTTTGATAAATCTGCCTTATTTGTGTTTATGTAACAGGTTTTTTTTCCAGTGGTTTCATACTGGATACACCAACAGCCTTCTTCTCATTCAACCATACTGTAATATACTTAATCCCTTCCTTCTTGATTTAAAGCACATTTAAAATTATGTCACAAGTGTGTTCTGTGCTGTCTAGCATCATGATCTCTTCTGAATTCATATGCCAAGCAGCCTTGGACTAAATCTACACGCAGATCTTCTGAAAAATATATCTATACAAAACCAAAAACAAAGCAAACAAAACAAAAAATCACAGTAGTTTTGGTAGTTCAGAATATAAGGTTCTGTGAGCAGGCAATCTGAAACTTTACAGAACGGTGCTATAGAATTTGCTATAGGATTATAAAATGTTACATGATTTTTAAAGCAAACTGGAAGATTCTTTATCTACACCCTGTTATATTTTATGACCCTGACCCCTTTACAGTGATGAATCATGATTGACTCAAATGGTCATATAAAAGGGTATTTGCTTCAGCAAGCTACTTATAAAATGTGCTGTGGCTCCAAAATTCGATTCTGTCACCCATAAACATCTAAAGATGTTTGTAAATTTTGTTTTGCCATCTTCAAGATATAATCAGTAAAACATTCCATAGTGTGTATTATGGAAGCAATTGGTTGATCCCAACTGTTAAAGAAATGAATATCTGTTCTTTCTTGAGGTTGTTAAAACCTCATATAGTAACAACTATTGAAGGAAGACCAGCAAACAGATTTACTCCTGTGGTTATTAGTATGTTCCCATACATCACCATGTAGATAGCCTTTTTTTTTTTTTCATAGGATCGTTGGGAAATACAGGTTGAGAGGAACCTCGGGAGGTCTTCAGTCCAACCTTCTAGCCAAAGCAGGACCAGGTCTGAGGTCACACCAGGTTGTGTGGGGCTTTACCCAGTCTGGTCTTGGAAACATCCAGACACAGAGGCTGCTCAACCTCTCTGTGTAGCCTGAGAATCTCTTGCTTCCATATATTCCTACTTCCCCTCATCCTCCAACCATGCATTATTTCCTTAGCTAAGGCTTCTCTTTTGGTTTGTGTGTTGTCATAGCTGTGTCTTAATCCTTAAATTGGATTTATATTGGTGCACCTTAATGCCTGTAGAAACTCTTGGTGATAAATAATGAGATTATGCCCAAATGCAAAGGCATCCATACCACAGGTAGGACTGCAGGCTCTGCAGTCCTTTTCTGCAAGCAAAGGAGAACAAGTATCAAGTTAAAAAAATATTTCAGAGAATTTCAACTTGCCATTTAAATAAACACATTTTCTGTAGATCTCACTTCCTGAGTAAAAACAAAACAAACAAACAAACAAAAATACCAAACCAACAAACCAAATCAAACATTAAACCCCCATTCCTTAGACATGTATAATTGAACAAAGCTGGGTATGCAAAAGAAACTGGAGCAGTGGATATATTTAAAACAGTCCAAGTCAAATCCTGAGGAGCTTTATATGAAGCAGTAATGATCTATTCAGAATTATAAGAACTTTTCTACTCAGTATGCTAACTCATCCCACATATTTAAAGGCAGAAACAGGCAAATAAATGAAGGCAATATTTGAGACTGTGACATAAAAAACAGAGAAAACAGGAGTCTAATATATCCTGTCAGATAAAAGGAGCCTGAAGGGAGATGATAACAGTTTAAACACCCTGAAGGAAGCAATATCAAGGAATGAAGAGAATTATTCGCACCATGTAGGAGAGCTAAACCAACTCGTGATTAACAGGACCTGCAAATTAAAAAAAGACAATATGAAACTTTTAGGAGAACAGCAATGCATAACTGGGACTCCAGCAGGAAGACTGTCACACTCTTCAAGCTTCTTAGAGCTTTTTCTCCCTTGCTGATCAGCCAGCTGGGCCCTGTCCCTGCAGCCGTGCCCTCTCTCAACGCAGTGCCCACCCACGGCAGTGCCCTGCCATCCACACTGATCACCCTGGCTGGCTGGAGCTCAGCAATCACAGGGCCACTTAGTGCCCACCCAGCTCTCACCTGTAACAGAGGCACTCCTGAGAACCAACTTGCTTCAGAGAAGGTGCTTTGAAAGCATGAAGAGTGTAAAGCACCTCCACCAGCCCGCGGACCCTCTGTGGTCAGTGGTGGAACCCCATAGAGCACTACCTGCTAGCAGTGACCACCAGGAGTGGGTCAGCAGACCAAAACCCCTGCCATCAAAGGCTTTCATGTGATCATCATCATACAGTACTAGCACCACACAATTTCAGGGGCTTTCTTTCGGATTGCATCTAGTCAGTCCTGTCTCCTGCATCCTCACTACCAAGAAAAAGGGACCAGGTGTGCTCCTGGTTCCATCTGAGATGTTTCCATTTTAGGTGCTCTGAGACCAAAGCAAAAAAAATGTGGATGGTGGGAGTTCACTTTGAAAGTGCACTCTTGATCCCAATTAAAATGCTAATGGAGATTAATCCAATTGCTCAGAGTTCCCAGACAGTTGTCTTCTTAGCCCCCTTCAGCTGGGTCAGAAAAATCTGGACTTCATTCCCAGCATGAAGCTCTTTTGTTTCTGCATTTTTCCTTCTGCATTCCTCACCCTCACACTTCCAGTTTCTGCGGGGAGTGTCATTTAGATCAATGATTTCAGTTTCCTGCTTTGCAGAACCCTGATATATTTATTTTTTTCACTGGAAATGGCAGTCCCTGTATATCACATTTAAACAATATGCTCTCCTCTTTCTGATAGCTCCTCCAAGACCAAGCACCCACAGGAAGTGGACCAAAGGTCTCCAGGGATTCAGAAGCACCAGGAGGAAAACCACTGCTTTAGATTACCCCCAGAACAAAGGACAGAGGCAATAACCAGCCTATGACAGAAGCACAGCACTTAACGGTGGAAGCTTTACTTCTGGGGAGAAAACAAAGCCTCTTCAAATGTTCTGCTCCTCCATTCTGCTCCATCTCTCCCTTACAGTTCATTATTAAATCAGAGTAATTGTACAAGGAAAAGAAAATTCCACGTATGTTACAATTAGGTGAAAAAAGTGCCCTTTTCAAAGCTCAGCATCACAGATCATCTTTGATTTTAAAGACATTTTATTAGTCATGATGACTCCATGTAGGCATGAATCTGCTGCAGTAATATGGAAGATGACAGCATAACCAAAAAATAAAAGAAAATGAAGGCAAGCCTTGTCTTCATTATTCTTTTATACCACAATATCTTCTGCAGGATAAATCAAATGGATTTTACAAGCTGTGTGTTACAGCACAGATTCATTTTTCATAGCTTTCATGCACATTTTTCTGCATTAAGCAAACAACTGCCAAATAAAGGCTAAACTGTGCTTTTGGAGGCAAGCCATCCCTCAAGCAGTTCTGCATGAATCACACTGTGTTTATTGGTAGCCTCAGACAAACAAGCAGTAGCCCTGACTAATGACAACAAACGTAATAAAATAGCTATGCCTCGTTGCTTCTGGAAAAGAGGGCTGTGGTAGCATAACCAGATTCCTGCTTATTCTGAGGTTACAGTGATGTTTCCATCACTGCCATACAGGACAGACATCCTTTCCTGAATTATTTCTTACAGAGGAAGAACCTGACCAAGAGCAAGTAAATTAGGTATGACACAGGCTACCTGGATTTAACTCTTTGCCTTTATAAAGACTTTCCATGAGTCAGACAAGTCATTTTTTCTGTCTCGCTGTTCCCAAGCATTATTTATGACAATAATTACTTGTTTAAGCATGTATTAAGAAAACTTTCATTGCCTATGACTAGAGACTATGGCAAAAAAGAGTCAGAGAGTTCAAGACCTTTCACATGTTGCACGAGTCTAGTTGTTTGGAGAGATGTTATATACAAGCACATTGTTATACTAAAAAATCCTCATTCATTACTATAACTATCTTCCCAGGAATACATGGGAAAGATTATATCCCAGTAATATTTCATGGTATTTTTCTACAGAGCCTGAGAAATCACTGGGATGTTGAAACACAAGTGCCAGCGTTCTTTTCTCAAATGAACACTGAACACAGAGGACTTAGAGCTGCAGCACCACCTGTCGGTGAATTCATCACCAAATGATCAAAAAAGAAAACAAAATTATCAAAGCAGACCGCGAAGTGACATGAAATGCAAGATGTAACCTGCAAACTATATCTTCAACTGGATAATCTTACTGCCAAGACCCAAGTGAAACTAGGACCCAGATCAAGAGGCACTCACATTATTAGTGCCACAAAACTTTTCTTCCACACGAACTGTTCTTTTACTACAGGCACAATTTCACGTTTTTTACCCTCAGCAATTTTGCAGCAGCAAAGCCTGCCTAATTTGTGCAGAAGCTTCGGATTAAAATCAGGGTGGTTCTTCAAAATGAGTATACACAGGAAAGAATGTTCCTGGAAGAGGCAAAGCCATCTTAAGCAGCGAACAGTTTATCAAGCTGTCAGCAATGTCACTTCTGGCTGTGAAATCTGAAAGAGCAGCAAATGTAAGGTTAACAAGCGATTATTACTTCAGGAAGGATGGCATTCACATAACTGTGAAAACAGGGAAATATCACAGTTCTTACTGATGAGATTGTTTTTCCAATGTGGAATAGTAACACAAATTACTAGAAGATTGTAAGAAAAATACACATCTCATCACCTTAAGCTCAGAAACAGGCTGTAGGGTGCAGATAAATATTTTGCTTGCTGCTGTGGTTTTCTATGGGGATGTTAAGCAGGGATTATGGCACGCTGTAATAAAGACAAATGACATATAAAGGAAACTGCCATCAACTGTAGAGATCTGAGCAACAAGCTGGGGAAAAAAACCTCAAAACAGAGAATTTCAACAAATAAAATTAAGAAAATCTATTGTCAATGTTGTATCATGTAATGTCAGTTTTTACATGGAGTGTGTCAGCCTTTCTAGAACAAGAACCCATCCTCTGCCAGGTGCTGTTGTACTCAAACTATGCCATGTAGTTCACACGTGCCCACTGCTCAGATGCTTTTGCACCACCATGTATTACTGCAGGGCACTGCTCCTGCTAAGGGCTTGGAGGATGGTGCTGAGACCATTTATGGCAGACCTGGTGATCACATCACTTGCTGTCCAGTTGAGTATCTGATCCAAAGAGCTGTTCCAAAGCCTCTGGTCTGCTACTGCCAGCATAAATTCAGTATGCAATGCACTTGCACCCACCAGGATCTGTTCTACAACAACAGAAGTCTGAAGACAAGGGTCTCCAGGTCCTCTTGCACAAAAAATAATGATTTTCTTTTCTTTTTTTTTTTTTTTTTTTTTTTTTAGGCCTCTAATAACTAATTGCCTGCTCACATACTTTGTGAAACAACTCATTATTTCTATTACAGATTTAGGTTTGGACAGCTGGTCACATGACTATTTGTATCCTGCTTTGGAGAATTCTGAGACCGGCTCAGGAGCTGAAACTACAAGTACCCTGGTTTTGCTGGTCCTACCTCTAATTACTCATGCCTGACAGCATGATCAGTTCAGCAATTTCAGTGCTTAAGTTTCTCATATTGCACAGTTTTCCTCCTTTTTAAAATTTCTCACTGACTGCCACATCCACTTACTCACAGTTTAATAGACACAGGCTGTGGATTTCGCTTCCAGTGACAGGACAAAGGGAAGTACGAGCAGTGTGGAGGACAAGTGCCAGTTGGGTCTCCTCATTCCTCACTTTGTCTCTCATTGCCAGCAAAACAAAACTTCCAAAGAGTCAACACAGGACACTCTACAGCATGTGTTCTTTTGCATGTTTTGCTACAACAGGGTTTTCACTTCAGTTCTAAGACAGCACCTCTCCAGAAGGTCTGTGCAATGCAGCCTCCTTGCAAGAATTGTGGTGGTTATTGCTCTCCCGACGGAAGCATTACCCACAAAGAACTCTATTTTCTTCTTTGCTGTCTTCTGCTCCTGCCATTACCACATTATTAAGTCAGTAAGAGCAGGAAATAGAGACCAAGTTGTTTCAGATGACTAATAGAGTTCAGATAAACCAATTAATTTGGTGCCCAACATGAGGCACCTTAAAAGAACGTCAATTTTTCAGCAAATAGTCAGCATTATATGAAGATAAAATAACATTCAATAATCTCAAAGGAGATGTCAAGTACCAATTTAAAGTAAATTGGAACATCTTTGGGTTTCATTAGGACTTCTCACAGGCTTAGAGATAAAAAAACATCATATATTATTTCTAAAAGATTTGCTTGTGCCTGTCTAGAAATTACAGTTTTGTCCCCTGCACATTTGAAATTGCAGTCACTGTGCACTTCAAACTGTGCTGAACTGAACTCCATATCTGCAAAGCAGTTCTGAATAATGTGGTCCTTTTTCCCCCATTTTGCAATAAAACAGAAGGAAAACGTATCTTTTTAACAGTACTGACAAAATATCAGAGCACTCTGCAAAAAGCACCTTTTTCCTTCATCAGCTCTGATTTCATATCACTGTTTTGGTTCCCCAAAATAAACATTTTTGTCTCTTTCTTTTGAGAAGAAACAGTTAAGTACAAACAGAGAACTGGTAAGAAAATATGGCAATGACCTCTAAATATAATCTTAGGACATTTATTATTTATTACTCTAACATTTGCATTTTCATCGAATAAGTTCATTTTGGGTTAACCCTCCCTTATCTTCTGCCTCAGTAGAAAAGAGGGCTGTTGGCAAAACTGCTGTGGGGCTTTTCAAATGCCCAGGTGTTGTAACATAATCTACAATGTCACCTCTGGGATCATTGCAACATCTGTATTTTTGCAAAATATATATGTATATGAATATATTTTACTATGAATAAGCTTTCCCTGCATATGTGCAACGTGGATGCCTGAATTTGTGATTATCTCAATATGCTGGCATGTTTTTCGCACAGTACATACACAAGGGCTCTTTAATATGTTTTGTATATGTGTATTCTAATATCTCTATTGACACTTATATCTACTCATAATTTGTATTTCCTGCCATCTTTTGGTGTGTTCTAAACCAGCTCATTCAGTATCTTCATCACTGTGATTGTTGTGGCTCCACTAAAAATTCCACACATACTGCCCTACACACTGCCCCAAACAATTTTATATTTATACTGTAAAGAACAAAAAATGAGGAGCACATACAAGATAAGGGTATGTTGTAATCTTGGGTAAATGCTTTTCTCGGTCAGAACTTCAGCATGAGGATACTGAAAACTGCAGTCTCTGTGAAAAGCTAATTTTCAGAAGACTGTCCATCAGGTGCAAAATTGTAAGTGGCAAAGCTTGCTCTGGGCCTCTTCCTTTTTATTTTGCAGCTCTAGTCTGATTGCTTCTAAGCCAGGGCAGCAACATCTCTTGAACTGCTGTTTTGGTTTACTTGCAGCTAGATCAAGCACTGAATGCTTTATTTTTCTAGCTTATTTTATTGTGGTGACTCTTCCTAATGCCACTCTGAAACTCTCTATTTTCAAACTATCCACTAAGTTAAAAAAACCCCACGAACAGAAAACCCACAAAAACCAACAAAAACCTCAAAAAAAAAATCACAATCATAGTTACCATAGAAACTATCTCTAAGATACAGAACAATTTCTTAAACAAATCTGCAGAGGAGTACTGAGTATCATCAGAGCCGTGACATAATGTTTAAGAAAAAATGAGGGATGGATCATGAATTTCTCACAAGTTTGTCACAGTGATGAAGAGCATCTCTGCTGAAATATGAATGGTTATGTGCACAGAGGGTCACGCAAGTATCACAAGTCCATCACAAAATAATAAAACAGAGGAATCAAACTTATCCCTTCTCATCTTCAAGTTGTTACACTTGTTAAGAGTATGACTGGGGTGCTGCCGATGGATATCACCCTCTGCATTTGTGTTCAAATCTGTGAAAGAATGACAGAGTTCCTCTGGATGGAAATAATGTGTTATCTGGCCTTCTCATGGTACTGATGTCTTCCAGTCTTGAGGAAAATAAATCTCCTGTCATTTCAGCCCGTAAATGGCTCCCTTTGGCATTAAAAAGTCTGTAAAGAAACATAATTACAATTGCAAAAAAAACAGAGGCAAAACCCAAGTAACAGATCCCACATGCATTCCCGATGCATGACATCTCAGGCATAAGTGCAGACACTTTTCTACTCAAAGATGCTGCCAAATGAAAAAAATGTCAATGCTATTTGTTCCCGCTACTAAAAAAAATATGTTTCTGAACCGCATTTCCAAATCACTTTGTATTGAGAATGCCTTCTGGAACACAATTCAGAGCTGTTACAGGAGAATTCTGCTACCACCTTCTGGCTGACAGAAATTCTTAGCACTTATTTAACCAGCACACACCGAGTTCATAATGTGTTTGCTGTTTTTCAGTCTGCACTCTTCCCATGTTACTGCTCCATTTGCTTTAACACACACATGGGAAATGCACACAAAAAGTTACACTTTCATTTTGCAAACCTTTCTAATGAAAAAAAAAAAAACCAAAACTCAAAGGCTAAATGTTTCATTTAACTTTTTTAAGGATTTGAAAATCATTGTTTTGTAATTAAGAAGATTTATATTTATCATCATCAAAACTAAACTTCTTGACATAAAACTATGGCTTTTCCCACTTCTTATCCCTCCCAAAATAAAAGTGTTTTGGTTCAATACAATTTATGTCATTATCAATGAACAGAGAAATCCCTTACTTATATCACTATAACAATGCTTCACAAAAGGTGCAGTCTTGCAAATCTCTTTGCAGGCATCTCCCATTGCATGTGTGATATAGTCTCAGTAACTTCTCAGCATCGGAAACAAACACAACCAGTGTGCTGGATGGCTGTAACTTCAATACATTTGCTTATAGTAAATTGAATGAAAAAGAGAGCATAACCAGAGCACAGTCTTGTGAGTTGTGTTAAGACCTTTCCTACCATTGCCACAATTCATTCTTAAAACTCCTGTACTTGCCTAACAAAATCAGCACCTTTTTCTTTAGCTCTTGAGTAAGCAACCAGATGTCAGCTCCAGAAAAGTCCAAAGCTGTTAGGTTCAAGTTTCAGAACCATTATGATAAACAAATGCATATTTACACCTTTCAAATACCCTTATTTTAACAACAACATCTGATGTGGGGAACTGTCCAAGAGAGTGCGTTGAATGAGTTTGGCAATATTGACCAAGTGAGAGTAATCACTTAAGCAAAGTGCAAAAGAGCAAAGTAAAGGTCATCATTATTTCCCAGATCCAAGGCCAGGTCATTTCTAATGTAAGCCCCTTCTGTTGCTGAAACGGGTGCTCAGAACTCCCCCTCACCATGCAGAAAATTGGATTTAGTTGTGTTAGTCAACTCCAAGAGAAAATAAGGAAAAAGGACAAAAAGCTTGAGGTGGAAGCTCAAACACTCCATGAAAACACCCACCAAGTTAAAGTGAACATGTTACTATACTGTAATTTTTAAGTATCTGATCTGTATTTATGGACTCATAGAACCATTTAGGTTGGAAGGGACCTCAAAGATCACCTTGTTCCAACTCCTCTGCCATGGGCTGGGATGTCACCCACAAGACCAGGTTGCTCAAAGCTCTATCCAACCTGGCCTTGAACACTTCCAGGGATGGAGCAACCACCCCTTCTCTGAGCGATCTGTTCCAGTGCCTCAGCATCCTCACAGTAAAGAATTTCTTCCTAATATCCAATCTAAACCTGCCCTCTTTCAATTTAAAGCCATTAGTCCTGGTTCTTGGAAAATTTCCTTGTGAAAAGTCCTTCTCCAGCTTTCTTGTATCCTCTTTTATGGACTGGAAGGCTGCTCTGAGGTCTTCCTGGGGCCTTCTCTTCCCCAGGCTGAACAACCCCAGTTGTCTCAGCCTGTCTGAGGTGCTCCAGCCCTCTGATCATCTTCATTGGCCTCCTCTGGACTTGCATCACCAGGTCCCTGTCTTTCTAGTGTTGGGGGCCCCAGGCCTGGAGGACACTGGACGCAGTGCTTCATGTGGGGTCTCACAAGGGCAGAGCAGAGGGCAGAATCACCTCCCTCGAACTGCTGGCCACACTGCTTTGGATGCAGTTCAGGACACGGTTGGCTTTCTGGGCTGCAAGCGCACATTGCCTGGGCATGTTGAGCTTCTCATCCACCAGCATCTCTGAGTTCTTCTCCTCGGGACTGCTCTCAATCAATTCTCCATCCAATCTGTGTTTGTGCTTCGGATTACCCTGATCCAAGTGCAGGACATTACACTTGGCCTTGCTGAACTTCAAGAGGTTTATACAGGCCCACCACGCAAGGCTGTCAAGGTCTCTCTGGATGGCATAATTAGTTTTTGTTCTTCTCCCACTAGTATTCTTGTAATCCAACAACTTTGTTTTCAAATTGCTCCGGGTCACAGCCTTACTACATTGTTTGTAGCTACATGAATTATCTGAGCATTTTCTGTCATCTAGGGAGTTGTTTAAATGTTTCAATTGTTTTTTCATAGCATTTACGTTTAATTATCCACAGATTGTGCTGTATTCCAATCCCGTTTCAGCTGCAGAAAGGATGAAAAAGGCCATTATAACACACACATCACTGCAAGTTATGACAAAGCAGAACTCTACGGAATGGCTGTACAGATTGCATCAGAGAGATTTTACTCTCTGCAGACAGGTCAAAGGCAGATAAAAATTTAAATGGGGAAAAATCAACATATTATTTGGATTTAATCCATATCCTATTGAACCCAGTAATGAAATGTCCCATCTCCTTAGCAGGATCTGAAAGCAAACTTCTGAAAACTGCTTAAAAAATTATAATGTTTTATAGATATTGCTGGCACCTAGGTTACTTAGAAAATTGAATTTGAAAATTCTGCCTTAAATGAATTCCAACAATCACACAGCAAGCCTGTGCTCAAGCTTGATATCAAAGGAGGTGGTAAGCCTTAATGAAGCATCTACTCAAATTGCTTTAGCAGCAAGCACTCAGGTGGATTATTAGAAGCGGGAGCTGTTTAATCTCTCTTACCTCCTGGGAAAACCCAGCATTTAAAAAATGTTAGCAACAGCAATCACAGAAGGGGGAGAAAAGCGCTCTCTCCCAAAAAGCCAGTTGTTCTGCTTCTCCATGAGATATGACATTTTAAGATGTTCTGCCTATCAAAGCTGAGCATGTTCAGTTGAACGGGACAGTTTCTTGCAAACTCCGCAGGCTTTTGACTCTTAGCTTTACAGGGATTTACATTTGTATTTTAAACCTCTGCTAAGCTTCCTAAAGAAAGGATTTGTTTAATTATTTTGCATTTTGATATTTCCAGATCTGAAAGAGAACTACCTGCCTTGACTCTCAATAAGTCCTCAGAATTAACATAAATTTCAAGGACTCCCTGTCTGTCCCAAGGAAGTTGAGTGAGCCCAAAATACCCTTTGTCTCTGATGAGAAGCCAAAATATTGTGATATGGCAGGTGCCGCCCACACAACAGCCCCACCCTGGAGATTGAGCCTTGAAAATCTTTTCCCTGCCCTCCATCAGATTTATTAGTTTGGGGCTTTTTTGCAATCCTATGTTTAGCAGTTCTGTATGAACTATGCCCCGGTTTGCATACAGCAGGATGAAGGGCTCCTCACCAAACAAACCGACAAGACAAGCAGCAAATTCTGCATTTTGAGAAGTGAACTTAAACATGCTGTTTCTTCACAGATTCCAGTTTCACAGCGAAACCCTGCCATTTCCCATGCTTGGAGATATGCATAGGTCCCATTAACCATGGGAGAGACAGGACGACTTTTACTGGCTGAAACTTAGGGTGGATTTTGGCAGAGGAAATCTTTCCACAGAAAACACATCCATCATGACGCATGCATACCTTAAATCCAGAGCACCAGTACATTCTCCTGTGCCATGTCTGTTCACTGTAGAACACTGCTTCTGAAATTATTTAAAGGTACAGTTCCTGATGTGAGAAAATAAAGCACATGTAAATAAAATAAAACAAAATGTGTATGCTCGCAAATCTTTCACTATTTCTCATAAGACAAGATGTCTAAGAACACCTAATACAAGATCAGCTGTTAAAGGCACCATAAAAGCTTGACTAACACTCTGGAAGACTGAAAAACAAGGACAAAACACATCAATAATTATCTAAGGACTTTTGTTGTTTTAAGTTCTAGGGAACCAAAATCCAGTGATCAACAATTAGACAGTTATTCCTTATCACTCTGGATCTCAAATGAGAGGTTTCTACATAAAATATACAGGAATAACTTAGACTTCAGTTTATTATGTCCACAAGATGATTATCTAAATCTTATTTGAAGAAGTTACTTTCTACATTTCCAAGACTGGGTTGAAAATCTCTTATGCCTTCCAATTGAGCACAGAAACTGCCTTTTGGAAGCTATGCAGACTTCTGTGAGATGACTATTACGTACTGTTAATTTGAAGTGTTCTGCGCATATATGCAATTTCAAAAGAGTTGATTACAAACCTCTATTTGCTTGTATACTCTTCTGTGAAACAAAATGCTCATTCTATTTAACATCATGCACAAAGACTTTCAGAGATCTGATTATGTGTGTGTTAAATTAACAATAAACGGAGTTTTCAGATTAGTTTTAAATTTTCTTTAAAGTCATATGCTGTAGAATTCTGAACTAAGAAGCAAGTACATTCTTGATGTCTACAAATCAGTGAGATAGTGATTAGGTCTGGAATAGCACCACATGGTACTTTTTGGGAACTACATGGATTTTATTTTTCTTCCCATAAGTCTTTTCTGAGTGAGCTACACTCCATTACTAAGGTCATAAGAATGCTAGTGTTTAATACAGTAAATACTGTGCTGCTAGAATTAGGCTTTTTGAATTTTTTACAAATATTTTCAGAGCAGAAATTGATGGCGCCTCTGCAGAAGCGTAACCTTTTTGCATTGCACAAGGACAAAAAACATTGGCTCCTTCTGAAACGGATGTGTGCTTGCTCAGTATGGATCAAATGCAACCACAGTCACAGAAACACCACAAAACTTATTTTATGTCTATAAATCACACTTTTATTCTCATGTGGTACTATTGCTCCTGGGGAACCAGCTGATTTTCATGTTTTAAGAACAATTCCTGACCTTATGGAAATGATGCACATACACCCACTTTAATTATGCACATATGCCTGCTTTAATTAGGCAACATTTCATCAATCTTCTACTTTGAAAATACCTAACAAACAGAAACAACTTACATGCTTTCTACATAGAAAGGGAAGCATTCTTACTTCTCCCCTTCCTTTCCAAACTGGTATCAGCACTTGTATTTATACATTAAAATGCTCCTGGTAACTAGCAAGAGAGTGGGGCTTTTCCTGCTTGAAACTTAAGCAGCTTCTCCTCCCAGACTTCCAACAGGCCCCAGTGGCAGCAGCACATCAGAGACACGCATTTGGTATTTGATGGCTCAAACAGTGGGTGTGAGGTACATAAATAAGGAAGCACATGGAGCGCATCACACATAAACCTTTAAGTTTGCAGAAGTTCATGGCTACGTAGCAAGCAGTCTCCTGATTGTCCTAAACTCCATCTAAAAAAGCACTTTTTGGGAACACTTAATTTGCTCATCCTATGAGCAGGATTTGTCGTATGCTGTGTGAACAGCTACGCAATTCTATTATAATATATATAAGTATTCTATTATAAAAGGTGTGCAGTAGACGCTTAATTAGGAGAAATCAATCTGCATTTGCATGCAGAGGTGTAGATTAGATACCATTACTATATGCACAAGAGCATGTAGCAGCAGGTCAAGGGGGAACGGCTTCAACCTGAGAGGTTTAGATTCAATATTAGAAACAAAACAATGTTTACTATGAGAGTGGTGAGGCACTGGAACAGGTTGGCCAGAGAGGCTGCAGGTGCTCCATGCCTGGCAGCGTTCAAGGGCAGGTTGGATGGGGCTCTGAGCAACCTGGTGCAGTGGAAGGTGTCCCAGCCCATGGCAGGGGCTGGATCCGGATGATCTTAGGGTCCCTTCCAACCCAACCCATTCCATGATTTTATATACAGCCTGTTATAACACTCCAGGCAGGCCGGCACACTACGGAGGATACGTGCGTCGGTCAGCGCACATGAGCACCCTGGAGAACTCTCAGGGAACGAAGGGAGCTAAACACTTCCCACAGCAGTTTCTGGCACTGGCATTTGTGCTTCTGTGCAAGCAAAACAATCATTTAATACACACACACGCACATAAGTATTTATTTCAAAGCACGCACCACAGGCACTTAGGCAGTAAGCAATCCTTTCCTAATCACTTCGTTTTTACGTAGCGCGGTTTTTTTCCTGAAGTGATTTAGAAAACCTACATTCTCAAACAGCAAGACGAACAGGAACCCTCGGAAGCGCTCGGTGGCGCTGGGAGATGTTCGGCAGTGCTCGGAAGCGCTCGGCAGTCCTCGGACATATTCGGCAACGCTCGGAAACGCTCGGAGACGCTCGGCGATGTTCGGCAGCTCTCGGCGTTGCTCGGCGACGATCGGCGGTGCTCGGCGGCCCCCGAGGCTGCGGCGGCGCCTGCGCAGCCGCGTCGGCCCCGCGGTGTCCTGCGGCGAAGGTTCGTGAAGGTTCCGGAAGGCTCCGGCCGGCTCTTTCCGCCCAGGGCCCCGCCCCGCCCCCGGCGCTGCCGCCCGCCCGCCCGCCCGCTTACCTGCTTGCCTTCCTTCCTTCCTGCCGCCCGCCCGTGAGTGTGTGTGTCCGCCGGGCGCCGCCGCCATGTCGCTGCTCTGCTACAACCGGGGCTGCGGGCAGCGCTTCGACCCCGAGAGCAACACGGAGGGTGAGCGCGGCCGGGGCCGGGGGCGGGGGCGCGGGGATCCTCCCGCGGAGCGGGGCTGGCGCTGTGCCCGCGGTACCGCGGGGAGGGGGGCCGCGGGATCCCGTGTGTCCCGCGGGGATCGGGCCGCTTCGGAGCTGCCCCCGCCCCGCACACCGCTGTCCGGGGCTCTTTGGGGAGACCGTGTGGCCTTGGGCTGTGCGGGCTCCTCTGTGAGGGCCTCTGGGGGTGGTGCATGCGTTGCTACCGCCGGCTTTTTTTTTTTTTTTTTTAGTTCTGTTTTGTGGGCTTGCAGCAGGGAATTAAATGTATCTTAATGCCACATACGCCTGCTTTGCCAAGTGCCCCTTAAGCGCTCGAGGTGATTCCCTTGTGGATACTGGCAGTGCAGCCCCTGGTGAAACATCTCTAAAGCTCTGTCATTTGGAGTTTCATAATTCCACAGAGGCTGCAGAGAAGGGTGATCTGAGTTTTCAGTAGGCTTGCCGTCACCTAGTTTGTAAAGTAACTGTGTCGGCTGAATTTCTAGAATGCTCTCTTCGCGTTAATTTAATATTTAGTGGTGCACAGGATTACAGGAAAGCTAACATGTTCTAGATTGTGCATTTTCCGTGATTAAGAACCACGGCAATAAAGTGTGTTTATTTTTCTGAGCTGTGTATTTCCAAAAAGAAGGGCAGTATATAGAGCAGGACTTGGTAATGTTCGTAATAACAGAAGCAGACACTGTTGTGGAATGCTTCCATTCAGTCAGCTTTCTACCACCATCCCCTACACCCGTTTGCCCCAAAAGACAAAGCAGATGGGGTATTTATAACAAAAATTCTCACGGGGGTTTCATGACCTATACTCATAAAATAACACTTCTTTACAATGTGTTCCTATGTTTGTGATCAAGTGCTGACAGTGAGGTGCTTGGATTGGGAATAACAGTTTCTTGAGATGAACTTTGTTTTGGTGACTGGAACAGTTAATGAAATCACTGAGTTGTACACTAAGCAGTTCTAAAGGTAAACATAGTTTCTCACAGACTACTTAAGAGAGCCAAGTTTCATGTTTTCTGTAGCAGTAGGGTGATTATAACTTCTGTCATCCTTAAACTGCCCCAGGGTCAATGGGATGATTACTACTCAGGCATCTAAATCCACAGTTAGCTGTGTAATGCTGTCAAGTTCAACTGCTTGGTTTTATTTCAGAACTTTTTGGCTTTACCTCTAAGGTTTTGTGGGGTTTGAAGCTAGTGCATGTGTCAACAACAAAATGCCAATCTAGTGAGTTTTGCATTGGCACGTTTAGGAAAAATACATTATTAGGAAGTTTTCTTAAACGAACAGGTACGAACTTTGGGGCCTTCTGGTGCCAAAGCAGTTTTGGCTGTTTCAAGGGTTTTTGTCTGTATTCAGCCTGTTGTATAGACGTTCCCTTAGTGATGATTGATGCGAGAGGCCATTAATCTTCTCCTCAAAATCTGATGATGACTGAAATAATACATGCATGTATTCTCTGTAGAAACTCTCATTGTTACCAAAAAATGAGCAAGTGGCAACGGGCTGACATGAAGGACTGTATGCCTCTTAAAGAGAGGCAGAAAAAACAGCCTGCGGGAGAGCATGAAAGGTATGTCTGTGTAGCTGTGACTGAGCACACAATTCCCAATTTATCTGTGGCATGCCTGGCAAGGTACAAATTTCACCTGCCAATTAGATACGTTAATAGTATGGCTTAACTAGTAGTTAAAGACTTGCACAGTGTCTGAAATAGAACATAACTTCAAAAGAGGTAGTAGGGTTTTAATTTTGGGTGTTTTTTTTAAACTGTGAATCACCATATGAACATTTCTAATCTGTTTCAAGGGCAGGTCATATTTTGTCACTAAAACAGTGCTATGAGGTAATACAGGCACACTTTGGCATAGGTTTGAAAGCAGTGCTGCCTAATGACAGTTGAAAAGATGGTGTGCAAAACCAGACTGAAATTGTGTATGTCACGTGTTTGTTTCGATTCCTTCACTGCAGTGCTACTTTTTTTGGTATGGACTGTAATTTGGACTTTTCTTAACGTGGTTTAATTTGGTCTATTGCCAGAACAGAAGCACATACTGTTTTGTGTTTGTTTTTACACTTCTGCTTTAGATCAACCCCGGTGATGGTGCACCCACATGACAAATGTGATCGCAGGGTTGAGATGAACAATTACTTTTTGTATTTCTAAGTGATGCGAGTATTTATGGAGAGTTGTAGTTGTGAGGAATGGTAGCTTAGATTCTTGGAGTCTGTGTGGCCAGTTAGTTTTCTTTAACTTTATCTTGTCCCCACAGTTCCATCTCTGTTCCTACAAAGGGCATGCCAGTCCTCTGTCTTCCCCACAGCATTATGTTTCTGACACTGTTTCTTTTTTTATTGTGAACTATTTATAAGGTCTTGCCGTACCATTTTTGTCCTGTTCTCCATGCTTTTTTCCAACGCTGTGAGAAATTCAGTGGAATTAGCTTCCTAGCTCCAACAAACACTTGAGGGCATCAACTTCCTCAAGGTGCTTGATGAAGTTCATCAGGCTGAAGGAACTCCCATTGCTTTGAGGCTGTACAGCCTCACTTGTAGAGTATTGGAGTATTCCCTCAGAGTAGCAGGTTGGTTTGCAAGTTATGTGTACATAGGCGCATCATTTCATCCTCAGGAATTCAACAGGATTTTATTGTAAACACCTCTGAGTTTGGGTGACTGATACAAATTTTTACTTTGACATTTAATAAAAGGACTAATAAAGTGCTTAAAGGAATAAGCGAGGATGTACTGTTAAGGTGATTACAGTGCATGCCCAGTGCGATCAGTTTGGGTGTGAAATCAACTCCAGACAAGCAACAACAAAAACCTAAAAAATTGTGATACTTGCGTGTCCAAAAATTATCTGAAGGTGAGAGAAAATCACTTGCGTTGAAATACTTTGGTTTTCCTGGTTAAGGAAAGGTATTAACAACAGTGGAGATGCAACTTGATTTTTTCGTTTTTTTTTTCCAATGAAATTGTAAAATAGCAGTGAAAGTCTGAAATCTGAACTCATACAAATCAGAACTAGAACATGCTTTTAACTTCTTGGATGACCATCGATTTATGTCCTAATTTTCCAGTTTTCCCCACCTGAGATGAAATCCTTCTATGAATGTAAACATCACTCGGATAAGAGTTGTTGAACTCAGTATGAGTGAAAATGAGTTGATGTTTTACTGTTACTTTATTACTGTTATTATTCTCTAGGGTGAAGAATGGTCAGGCTGCTTAGTGTGTAAATCCCACCGCCTCTGCATGAGGCACTGCAGAGCTTCTTGTCTCTGGCATGTGTTGTGGAGGATGCCCAGCCCTCATGAGAGAGCAGCCAAGGGAATCTGTCATTTGCTCCATGATGTACCTCCTGCAGCAAGGAGAAAGGATTGGCATTGGCCGTGTGGACAAACATGTCTGTGTTTGAAGTGTGAGGTGGAAGATAGGTGCCCCTGAGTTAATTGATTGTAAAATAGTTTTGGCCTCTGAAATGGTTGCAGCGATTAACAGCGCCTCTCTCATTAAAACTCACATGCTTGTGAGGAATGGGAAATATTTAAGTCTTCTGATTCAGTGCTACAAACAGAGATAATTTTTATTCCTGTATTGCTTCTGATGACATGCTTTCATACTGTTGGACAAGAATAATGCTCTTTATACAAAATAACCACTTTTTTTTTTTTTAAAAGTTTCGTGTGATGTTTACCAGTATTAGCTTTTCACCTTGAAGCTGAAGGAATTGGTAGAAGTTCATGGTTATACTTATAAGTCTTGCTGAAGGGGTAACATTCCAAAATACATGTCTTTTGATTTAAGGTGGGAACTGGTATCTGCCAGACAGTATTACTACCTTAGACTTAGGCACTGAATATAAAAACAAAATTATACTAATCGAGAGGTTTTTTAAATCTACATGTCTATAAAAATGATGAAAGCAACAGTTTGGGTTGTGGTGTTTTTTTTTTTTCTTTTTTAATATTTGTACGCTGATTAATAATAAAGTTATTGCTTCTCTCTTTTGCTTCCTATTACTTGCAATTGTGCTATTTTTTTAGTCAGATGCTTTATGGAGGCCTGTCATGAAATTTTTACTGTTGTTTCACTTTTAATTTTAACTGTTTCTAGTGAATACAAAAAATACTGGTTTAAAGGCTAGAAGACAGCTAGTGTTTGCCATTGCTTTTAGAGTCAGGTCAATAAAATGCAGTAAATGTCAAAGAGAAGTTATGTAATTAGAGCAATTATATTACACCTAAAAGGACTACGTAAGTAAAAAGGATCAGCTGTGTAATGTTGATAAACATCTATGAATATCAACACTTTCATTAATAAAGGTTGTGTTTCAGTGTAGTGTCTGTACAGACTCTATTAATAATTAATACTATTGACGTGTCAAAATTGTGTATGTGGAAGACTAGTCTTTGAATCTGTCTTTAGGTGACCTAACATACTACAAGCATTGGAAAAAGAACAAGCTAGTCATCATGGATAAAATCATGAACTCAAGATTTGTGTTAGAATTTTTTTTAACAGTGTTTCTGCATAGAAAGCTCTGATCAGGTGCAAATAGCTGTTCTTGATGTTGTAAACCAGTATTTTCTGTCTGTTGGTGGCTGTAAGGTCACCTTTTTACTTCTGCTGATTACCCTGAGGGACTGATATTGGTGAAGGCCAGGGATGGTCCACAGAAACTTTACCTGTACCATAGGGCAGTAAAAGTTTGTCTCAGATGCCTGCTTTCTAGTTGGTGATACATAATACAGAAGAAACAAAAGTCTGATGATTTCGGTTTAATCTGTGCACTCAGGAAGGTTGTTCTCTGCAGGCTGTATTTTCCTTGATAAATATGTGCACTTGGTTAAGTGGGGAAGCTCAGAGTATATTTGAATTGTGAGTGTGAATTTTTTGCTGGGCTTGTGATCGGATGAATAGAGATTCTTGGTATGCCTGAATATTAATAATAGTCTTTTTCTTCTAGATTCATGTACATACCATCCAGGTGTGCCAGTCTTTCATGATGCTCTCAAAGTAAGTATGTAACTATCCTTCAACGTCTCATCTTTATTTCTATATGTATAAAACAGTGTGCTGGTTTTCCTTTTTAACACCAGATCTTTCGGTGTTGAGAATCTGTTGTTCAGCCTGTCATGTTTGAGCAACCCCATGAAATTAGAAAAGTACACTCAAACCTGAAGAAGAAATTAAAAACTCCACTCGTGGTCTAAATGTCATGCAAGTCTGTATGACATGCTTCCTGTTGACTGACTTTAGGTCTCTTAACAGTTTAATTAGGTCCTCTGAATAGGTCTGTGGTGTCATTGAGAGGTGTCATACAGTCAGTAAATTAACCTGCTTGAAATTCAGACCAGCTGCTCGAGGTCTAATGTGGCTAGAGCACTAATAAGTGTGTGACATTTTTCTACTGTAAAAACAGTGGTGCTCATTTAATCAGCCAAATGAAAATGTTGGTTAGGCTGGGACTGACTTCCCATGCCTCTGATGCAGCTGTCCAGGTTTCTTGGGCTACCTCTTCAATGGTGAATATACCTGTGAGTGGCCTTCAGTGCTTAGGTCAACTGCACAGCCCATATTTGGTTTTGTGCTAAATTGTTTTCCTACTTCAGGATCTGCTGGATGCATCCAAAGTGCCTACAGGGAATTGACTGTGGCACAACTGCCAAAACAGTGCTGGAACTCATTCTAATTGTGTATAGTCAGAAATCTGGTGTCCAGAAATGGAGCCTGGCACGTTTTACTGTATTAATACAGAGGTAGTCTTAGTGACCTTTCTTTGAACACCAAACTGCTGTTTAACTGAGCTTTGGGGCGAATGTTTGTTCCTTGGTGTTTAGGAACTGCTCCTACTGGCAGTGCATCTCGTACCACAGTGTGATGTCTTTTGGCCTTGGGAGAGCTTCTGCATGTGTGCTGGGCAGCGTGTTTTCTGCAAGCTGTTACTTATATTGCAGTACATGACTGTGGAATTGGCTGTCGTGTGCTACTGGCAAACTGGGACAAATGCTTTTAGATTAAATACAATCCAGTTACTTAGACCGTGGCAATTTGTTTTGTACAAAATTATAGTTGTGCTCATAGCACAGTACATAAATCTCCTGCATAAAGACAGAAATTATACCATTGCCTCAAAACCTTATATTTATTCCCTCTTTCTCTTACATACACATTGTTTATAAAACACTTTCCCCTTCTCTTTATCCTACCTCTTGTCCTAATTAAAAATTTATCATAATTTCACGTGAGCAGTTTTCTTCCTGCTGTGAATTCTAGATAATCTAAGAGGGCAAGGTGAATCTTTTGTCTCCTCAGCTGTGGAAATGGTTAATATTTTGAAGATATTTTAGAACCACCTCTCTAAAACCCATCGTGCTGTAGTGCTTAAGGTTTCAAAGTGGTGGTGCATCAGTCAAACTGTTGCCTTTAATAAGGTTCTTTGACTTCTAAGACACATTATTCACAGTGGCAAGACAATTTTCTCTAAACCTGGATTTCTGGAATGTATAATAAAAAGTGCTCTTAATTGATGTAGCTGAGTAGCTGTGCAATGCATGTATCCAGCTTTGTTGGTGTAAAATAAGCAATTGAAAGATTTGACTAGGGCTCAAGGAAAGAAAAAAATCCCTGTCATTTTAGGAAGAGGGCCTGTATGTTGTGCCACAAGCGAGCCTAGTCTCAGGTGTAGTGTTTGTTTTGCTAAACAAAAAAAGACAAAGTAACTTGCCTGTTTTCTGTTGTACAGAGTTGGCACCTGACTTGTCATGGACATATTTCCTCACATTTACTGAACTTTCTGATTAAGGCAGCACAAGTGAACTAGAAGTTCCAGCTGTAACAGCCTTTTTTGTCTTTGAAAACTGCAGATAATAATGTCAATTGAAGGGAAGAAAATAACTATGATGTGCCATATCTTGTAAAATAATTAATATTCTTGTTTTTGTAAGATGATGCCAATTATGGTAATCATGCTTGTTTTGTTTTTATTCCAAAACGTTTATAGGGTTGGTCATGTTGTAAGAGAAGAACAACAGACTTTTCTGACTTCTTAAGCATTGTGGTATGTACTCATGATTATCTAGAATTTTTATATTTGTCAAATGACAGTGATTCATATTAAATGGTACGTATGCTTACATGTTTTAAATTCGCCTAATTTTCTTAAAACTGTCTTAACTCTTACATGCACTACTTCATATAATGCTGAAGTCAAGTCTCATTTTCAAGTTTTAATGGTTATGGTTATCTAAATCGGTTTTGATAGAACTAGCTAATGATGAAGCAAGATCAATATTGTTGACTGCTTTGCTTGTTTAGAGAAGGTATTTATTTTTATTTAACCTATGTCCAAATAAGGATGTTTTCCACTTTAGCTGTAGGATTTCCTTTGCAGCCACTGTTTACAGTGGGCTAAAGGAGAAGGTGGAGCTGAAGACATAAGTCAAGAAAACTTGTGCAGTTTTTGCTAATTTTTAATTGTGCATACAAATTACACCCCATCTATATAAACATACACTTTCCACAACAGGGCTGTACAAAGGGTCTCCATAACAGCGAGAAACCTCCTGAACCTGTTAAACCAGAAGTCAAAACTACCTCTGAACGAAAGGAGCTCTCTGGACTGAAACCCAGATTTCAAGAACACATAATTCAGGCACCAAAACCATTGGAAACAATTAAAAGGCCGAGGTACAGTATCTGAAACTAAGTTTTCCGAATTTGTGGTTAGTTGGCCAGGTTAAAGCTCTCTTGATTATTCAGTGTTGCACATTTCATAGAGTGTAGAAATCCCCAAACTAACCTTAAAAGAGGTTGTGTGATAGCAGCGATGATGTTATTTTGGGCTTCAACATGAGGCAAAAGAATTCTGGTTATGACAAGGACATACTGGATCTCTTGTCAGTTTGCTCCATAGTCATCAAAAATTGAAGTCTGTAGCCTTAGAATGCCACTATTATTGAGTTTAGTGTTTGACGCACTCATAAACATAATTCTAGGGTGCTTGTATTTCAATTCCTTAATATCTCTGATTTATTTTTATCATTATAGAGTATAATTTCCTGTTGAAAACCAAAATTTACAATTGCCTTGTAAATTTCTAGTTTGTTTTTCCATAAACAGTAAAGATTGATATTTACAAATGTAGTTTGTTTGTTGTTGTAGGGGAGGTTTGGAAGGAAGAGCCTTGTAGCAAGAATAAAAGTTACTACTTTGTCTTTTGTAAATTCTTTTTCATGAAGCTGACATAAATACATGGAATTTTTTTTAGCCCAGATGAACCAATGACAAATTTGCAGCTGAAAGTGTCAGCTTCCTTGAAGCAAGCTCTCGATAAGCTGAAACTGTCATCAGAAAATGAAGGGAAAAAAGGTGAGGATATAGGGAGGTTAAGTAGATACATGATGCTGATTGTCAGACAAATAAGTGAAATTCTGTTTTTTGTAACTTCTGAAGTGATAATTTCATGTAATTATGTTGTTCTTAATAATCTGGGAAGTAGCTTCCAGTCCAGGAAATGATGATCAAAATTGAAATATGAGTAACATGAGACTTGGATGTGAGGAGTAGTATATCGTCCTTAAAATTATTTGAACTGTGTGTTTTCTAAGATTTCCTGGTTAGAATGGACATAATGGGGACATCTGTTTCTGACTGTATGATGGACAGAATTCCCCAAAAATGACCTTTGCTCCCATTATTGCAAACACAGTGTCATATAAAGCCCTTCATAAACTGGTGGAACCTGTCTGAAGACTAGTTGGTTCTCCCTTGTCTGTTTTTCCTCCCTTTTCTTTCCATGGTTTGTTTGGAATTTGGCTGTAGAACTACACTGCTCCTTAAGAACCACTTCTAATTTCAACCTACATTTATGGCTATTTTATGCTCTTTTGTTCTTATGCCAGGCTAATGTAGTTCTTTCTCCGTGGTATCCAAATTATTTCCTTGTGTGTATTTATAGACAACAGTTGAAGCGTTTTACGTTCCTAGTGTTACAAACCCAAACAAGATGAATGATTGTTCTCTTCCCCTATGATTGTAATAATTCTCTTCATCAATATTTTTTTTACCCCACTTAAAATGTGTATAGAACCTAGAATTTGGTGCCTGGATAATACAGCTTTTGGAATGTTTGCATAACTTTTGTTTCTTTGTACCTCTCTAACAGACTGCAGTGCCAGCCAGAAAACAGCTTGAGAAGGAGTTTCTTTCTGATCTGTTCCGTGGCTTATTTTAGTGCTTAATAAAAGCAAAGTGTTTAGTAGGTTATACAATTCAGTTCCTATTGTCTATAATATTCTGTTTACAGATGAAGATACTGATGAAATCAAGATTGGGACAGCATGTAAAAATGCAGGCTGCTCAAAAGTAAGTGCTTCAGTTCTACTCTTTAACCTAGCTGCTAAATTATTAAATGAGAAGTTTTGTTTTTTTGTGTGCTACAGGTTGATTTGGAAAAGGCACAGGGTCCATTTGATAACACACTTCAGTATGGACAAATATGAGTTGTTTGCAGTTGGTCAAAGATTACTTTTTTTGAGTCTGTCCTGAGCTTCTAATTAGTAAGCTTGCCAAATCCATGGTACCAATGTATTTCGACTTAAAATGGTAAATATGATGTTGGTGAGAGGTGGCTTACTGGTAACACTTGACTTGTTCTTGCTGTATCTACAGATCTTACTGGTTAATGCCAGAAGAATCAAAAAGTCAATGTTTTAACATTTTTAGCACCAATATTAGTTGTGATATTGCACTGTCATTTAAAGTGAAGGTTCGACACCCATGTGTTGTACAGAACAGAACAGTAGGATTTAAATAGGTATTTCGCTGGGCACCTGATGGATTTTGCATTATCTAGGTAAGCTCTGCTGGGAGGGGAGCTTATAGCAGTCTTTGGGTTAGGAAGAACTGCTCCGATATTGAGTGGCTAAGTTGCATGTTGTTTATTTTGCTTCCTTTTGAGAATCCATGTGTCTTATGAATGAATTTTCCAGTTAAGTTCTTCCTTTCTATGAATGTTCAGAGTATTTTTAAGATAGGTATCTCTGAGGATATAAAGTGACCTATATGAGCATAGATGGTGTTAGCATTGCTGTCTGTGCCATGGAACTAACACGAAGTACAGCCTCCTAGCAGTGCCAGGGAACCTTCTGTGAATTAAGGTTGAGTGGTTAATTCAAAAAGCTAGGGCAAGCCATTAGATCTAGATTATTTACTGAAAAGCTTTGTAGTGCTTTGGTCAGTGTTTCTGTGGGTTTTTTTTTCCTTTGGTCCAAATCATGTAACAGTAATACATTTTAAATACTTGTTTTACTAGACATACGAAGGACCACACAGCATGGAAGAAGTATGTATATACCATTCTGGTGTACCTATATTCCATGAAGGGTTAGTATTCAGTTAACTTCAGTTTTTTAAACTAGTCTGTTATGTGTTCATGCTTGCTTTGTAGATGTTGCCTTGGTTTATTTTGTAAATGTTTTATTTAGTCAAAAACGGCAATGCTCGAAGAGGGTGTACTAAATTAACAGTAATACTGCCTAAAGGAACGTATGTATTCCCAGTAAAGAGTGTCCTAAATATTGTTTGTTAATTACTTTGCAAACTTTCAAGGATGAAGTATTGGAGCTGTTGTAAAAGAAAAACTTCTGACTTCAATACATTTTTAGCTCAAGAAGGCTGTGCAAGAGGAACACACGTATGGACTAAAAAGGATGCGGTAAGTAGCGTTAAGATTGCATTCTATAGCTGACTGTTCTGAATTCTGAATACTGAAGTGCAGCTTGATTGTGTTATTATTGTAGTTGAGCTGTTAAAAATCACTGGCTCTGAAATGCTATGGAGGATATTATGGACAGCAGGAAGACTGAGAAAGGGAGTGAGAAGTAATCTGTTGTACAAGTATGCTTGTAATAGCTGCAAACCTTTTATTGATATGTGTGTTGTCACTATTTTATGGTGAAAGTTTTTGGCAACTTCAGAAAAAAACAGCAGTCTTTTCCACTTCGTTAGTTAGGTAAGTGTGTAGTATTTGATATACAATACATTCCATATATTTTACTTTAAGATTGTTAGACATCCGTCCTCTCCTAGAAACCACAAGTCGAGCAGCCATACATGTTGTGTAATAAAATAACTGTGCTTTCAGCTCCATTCAGGGGTCGAGTTGTTGCTTAGGTAGGGATGGCAGGGCAGATAAAGTCAGTTCCATGGGTGGAGGGCACGGATAGAAGTGTCTTTCAGTCTAATTTGGATTCCATTTACACATATGAATATTTTTGTGGTCTTCATTGAATTGAGTGTCTTGGTTTGGCTACTAGTATAACACAGAGAGAGAGCATCTGTTTAGTTTGTAGGTATTTCATTGCAGTGTTGGAAACAAACTGAAGAATTACAAGGGGAAAAGTACTTCCAGTCAAGGGTTAAAAAGATTCTTAGAGAATATTGTAGAATGTAAAAATGGAACAAAATATGTTGGATGCAAGTGAACACAAAATTCTTCTTATGAATATATTGTCTGTTGCTGAGGCAAAATGAGTATGATACTGCAAACATCAGTAATGTTTAATGGAAGAAAATAAGGATATATTACAAAAGGTGTAGTTTTGTTACCTCAGTCTACAAAAATTACCTCACAAGTCCCTTACTTTCTTTAAGCTTCGGAGTTGCTGCTTGTTTCAAAGTTTTATGTCTTTGTTCAAGAATTTGCAAGTACAGAAAGTAGTGATTAAAAAAAAAAGTTGAAGTTGTGAGCTTAAAACAGGAAAGTGTAGAACAAGAGAGCTGAAAGAGAGTGAAGAATTTACCTACATGATAAGAAACTATGTGTGTATTAAATCTGTGTATTGAAATAATTGGCTTCTAGCAAACAGGATTTCTTTACCTTTTTCTTGTTATTTTGAGGGGTTTTTCACCATTACTTCTTTCTGCATCAGAGAAGAGAGGGTAATACTCAACATTTTTACAGTAACATGAGATTTTCTTTGAGTCATTGTGGCTTTCTTGTTCAGTTCCTTTCTATAAGCTGCTGAATAACTCTAGCTTTGGAAAGGAAGTTGATCCACCAACTAACATTTTTTTTTGCTGTTTTTTGTTTGAGGGTGGAGCCAGTTGTTTTTTTCTACCCACATTGTTCCAGTGTCTTACTGTAGTCTCTGTAACAGGCATTGGTTTTGTCACTTCTGAGGTTTGTTGGGGACCAGTAGCTGAAACACTGAGTAAAAAGAGTCTTGCAGTCTCTTGTGAACATGAAATACAGTCCTTTACTGGCAATTAAAAAACTACTGAGCTTTTATCCTGATTAATCTTGTAAAAAATACTCCTGAATGTAATTGTAAGTCTCTTTTTCTGTACCTTTTTTCTCCTATAGGGTAAGAAAGTAGTTCCGTGCAGGCATGATTGGCACCAGACTGGAGGAGAAGTGACTATCTCTGTATATGCTAAAAACTCCGTTCCTGATCTGAGCTACGTAGAAGCAAATAGCACAATGGTGAGGATCTACCTTAAGATCAGAACTTGAAGTTAGGAAAATATGCTCAGACTTTATTTGCAAGGCAGAGGTAGCACAACAATCTTTTTTGAATAATGGCTTTTTCTTGGCATTTTTGTTTGTTCCAGTATGTACAGCCTTTTATTTTCCCCTTCTATTTGGACATCTGCCATTTTAATGTGTGTGGGTTTTTTAAAGCTGCAATACAGTATGCAAAAAATAAAAATCTTTAGTCTGCAATTAAAACCCAAGTGTGATGGATTTGCATTACTGGACATGTAAATAATTATAGAGTCGTAATTTAATTTTATTTGACTCAGCATCACTTAGTATCATTCTTCACTGTATCTGGTTTCACAGCTACTAATATTAAACAAGTGTTAAAATGCTTCTCTGATTTCCTAATCATGCACTGGGAGAAAATGATACAGCTACCAGTGGCCACTGTTGACTATGTTACTGTATCAGAATCTATTAAAATAAATACTCACTTCTATTTCTGAGTCACAATTTAATCACTTTGATCATTGTAGGATCCAAGTCCTAATGAGGTATATTTTGCTTAAACATGCTTGAGGTATCAAATATTTTATTAACCTATTAAAATGTTCTAATTTTCTGTTTTTGCTGTTAAGGTAAATCTCCATATTGTATTTGAAGGAGAAAAGGAATTTCATCGCAGTGTGAAGTTATGGGGAGTAAGTATAAGAAAAACTAATTTATTTTAAAAAAACCAAAAAAGACCCCCACACACAGAAAAAAAAACAGAAAAAAACCCCAAAAACCAACCAAGCAAAAAACCACCAAAAAACCAAACCACAAGGCTTTAGCTTCCTCTCTTTCAAAATGGTTTGGCTTTCCTCTTTATTCCTCTTTATTCTGTTTCTTGAAAGAGCTTGCCTGTCATTCAGTAATTACATTTAAATCTGACTGTAATGCCGCAGGTGATCCAATATGGCATCAGAATTGACACTGCTTTGCACAGGTGGTGACCTTCCAAGATCCTTTCTGATCTCAATGCCACAGTAGTGGTGTTGCAGAAAACCCTTGGCACTGTATCATTGCGTGATTATATATGTTAGCCAAGGTGTATGTTGGATTTACAGAGGTATATGTTTATGTCATAAACATTCTGTAGCTTGGAAATGGGGAATAGCTGACTTCAAGATACCAGAGGGATTTCCATTGAAGTGTCTACTGAAATGTAGTGATGAGGTACTGCCTAACTTAATTCTCAGATATCTAGCAGTCTGTTTTGTAAATTGAAGTGTGAAATATGTTTTCTGTTCTAGGTAATTGATGTAAAGAGGAGTTATGTGAACATGACAGCTACAAAGATTGAGCTCACTATGAGAAAAGCAGAGCCCCTGTTATGGGCAAGTCTTGAATTACCAGTATCCAACACACAACCGAAACAAGAGAGTTCGGATCAATAACGATACCAAGAGACAAGTTATTTCCATTATGAAGTGGTGACTTGCTACTGTAATCAAATATTTAACTTTTATATAGATTTTTTTTTTAAAATGCTAGATCATATATTCCCTTCAACAAAGAAATTCGACGCACAGCAAATGGGCGTGTAAACTTGGGTAATAGCTATTTCTGCTCTTGTTCCCATTCTATATTTATGCTAGATGCAGTGTCTCCATGGGAATTCAGAGGAAAAGAACTATTGCCTTTGCTTGCAGCTTTACCTACCATGCACTGACTGTCCCCGTAGACATGTTCTCAGCTCACAGTGGGTGTGTTAGTTTTGCAACTGATTGGTTTAGACTGGATGTACTTGGTAGCCCATGTTAAATTCAGTAGTGTTCATTCTGAAGCATACAGTAATGCAGATACAAAACTCTTTGAGTTTCGATTGGTTAGCATGCAGTTCTGCAACTAGAATAAAAGGTTACATAAACATAAATATGAAATAACACTTGTAGACTTGCACTTTTGTCTTCTGCAACGAATGTTTGTTTCAGTACCTGTTGGCTGTGGAGGGATGGAATAAATGGTATTTGCTAAGGATTTTAGTACTTGCTGACTCTTGCTATCTTTCATGTATAAAAGCAGGAGATTGGGTTAAAAAAAAATTGGCAAGAAGGGATTTTATTTTTTTTACTCTGTTATTTGAAGGGTTAAATAGAAAAGTGAATGGACAGTGAAATAGCTGGATAAATCAGCATTTCAGCTGTGAAGAGTATTCAAACAGCAGACTATTGTAAAATTACCAAAGGGCTGTATATATTTGATGGTCTTTAGAATGTATATTCTGTCCTGTTCTACAACATTCAAAATCTCAAGACTTTCTTCAGAGTAGGTGGGTATATGTAGTAGGAGAAACCAGGAAACACTGTAGGTGTCTTAAGAAAACTATTTCCATGTAGACTGATTTTTGACTTTGAGGATGGTAATCTATGAATTGCATTTATCTATCTACAGGATATATCTTGGGAGAAACAACAAGCTTTAAAATGTCTGTCTCAAATTGTAATTGTACCTTTGAATTAAAATATTTTTAAAAAATATTATTTCTTTTGAACAGACTTTAATTAGAAATCAAGACCATACTTTTGTTTTCAGTTCTTCATCTGTAAAGATACGTGGCTGAAGACAGGTTAGTTGTAAAGATCAGATTTTTATCCAAGCAGCAACACATGCAGTAATGTTACTTTCTGCTTGGAATATTTTCTTAATTTTTGGCTTGCAGCTGCAAAAAAAATTATGTTTTTCTATATAAGTCATACCAAATGCACACCTTTATTTATTGTGCCAAATCTCATATATGTAAACAAACAGTCATGCAGACTGTTAAAATGCATGGATGCTCATCTACCAGCCTTGGCAGACTTGGAATAGCACCAAGAGAAACACAGGACATAGTAAAGGCATTCCAAAGTGAAATACAGATTTCTAAGAATCTTAACTGTTTTCCATCAAGTATGATTTGACTTGAGCTCAGAGTTCTGTCTCTAACTACTTGAAGTCCTACTTCATGCTTAAGGTAGTGGGAAGTACATTACCAAAGAAACCAATCCCACACACCAGGAAAGTAACACCAGTGATGTATATATGAAATTTGTTCTGGTGCTTCTTTACTTTCATTTCAAGATCCTTTCTCCTCATTTGCTTGGAGGAGGCATGGTTGCATACTCCCACGGGCCTCTGAAAAATCTTAGCTCTATGTTCTGCTGAATAGATTCTATTTACCTCTAATAATGCCTTTTTTTTCTTTTTTTTTCTCTTTTGATAAATTTGAAAATGGCAGGTACCATGAAGTGATAGGGTAGAAGCTTGCAAAAATGTGTGCCTGCCAAATGATCCTCTGGAAACTGACCAGATGTTCCCTGATGTTTTCTGAACCAACAAGTGGAGCACTTATAATACTGAGAACAATCCCTTCAGTGGATGAAAAATTCTAGTTAGCTGTAGCTCCTGGCGTGCCATCTGTGTTTGTGTGTGCAGAACTCTGAACTTGGACAGCAAAATAAGTAGAGTTTAAATGCCAGGATAAAGTTCTTATCTAACAAGCAAGTTCAAACGCGTCTATCCATATGGATATATAAATACCCTAAATATTTTATGTTGAAAAATTGCAGAAGACATGTTTTTACTTCATTTGCATCCTCACATGCAATAGGTTTACATAATGAAAACCCCATTTTAAAGAACTACGAGGGAAATTAAATTCCTTGGGAAAACAGAATTTCTGGTTTTAAAGAAGTCATATTCTGCCTTAGTATACCAAACCTTAAATAGAGATAAATGTGGATGAATGGATGAATGGAGGTTCATCCTGCAGATTTAGGGACCCAGTAACTATACATGACACTTTTTCTGCTGGTAGCTGAGTCACCTTGGCCCTAAGTAGGAAAAAGCTCATGTAAACATGATTCCTTAATACTGCTTTGGCTTTTTATTTACTCCTACCCTTCTCTTGTTCATACATTTAGGGCAAAATTAAAGGTACTTAAGTTCTATAATTCTCCATCAGTGTCAATAAAACCACTTTTAAAATTTACCTGTTTAAAAAAATAAGCAAACAAACAAAAATACCCTAAAAATCCTGGGCAGCTTTGATCAGGCAAGAAGGTATAGTTTTTACAATAGTAATCTAGCTTTGTATGGCCTGTGATGCTTTTCACAATAAGAAGGTAAACTTTCAGATGGTCTAGACTGCCACAAGTCTGTTTAACTGCAGTAATTCTTAGCAGTTTCTTAGAACCATATGCCTGTATTCATCATCAAGCTGCAAGAGCTGGATCACTTACTGAAGGAGAGCATTTTGAGCAGTTGCTCACAACAGGCTTCAGCGCACCAAGGGCTGATGGTAGTATTTCATGCGGTGACATCGTGACATCAATAGTGGTAGCTGACACTTGGATGGGATATTGGCTTGGCTGTAACTTTTATTAGGAAATGCAGAGAGAGGGTGAGGCCAACTGGTGTATTGAACCAACTGTGATGCTTTCTCAAAAGCAATATTTGCAAAGTTAGCAAAGTGATTTTTGGTTGCAGGCTTTCACCTGTCTAGTAATAGTGAAACTAAATTGGAAACGAGCATGAACAGAAATACTTGGTGTTAAATTTATCTATTTTTCATGTTTTCAGAAGTCGTGCTGTATTTATCAAGTTGATTAACTTGATACAGTCTAGGTATATTTTTATAATTAACAAGTCTTTAAAAGCTATGTGTTTCAGTATGAGTTTACATATGCATATAGACAGCATGTTACATGTGTCAGAACTGACTGTCCACGTGCATATAAAACTTCACCTTCACAATCCCTTTTTAATATGAAAAATTGCATGAGTGTACAAGTTTGTGACAGGAATCTTAATTACTTCCCTCATGTATAATCCCATTTTCCTACCTAACATTACATTCCAGTTAGCAACTAATAGGATGCCAGGAAATAGCCTCAAGCTGCACCAGGAGAGGTTTAGATTAGAGGTGAGGAAAAAGTGTTGTCAAGCATTGGAACACACTGCCCAGGGAAGCAGTGCAGTCACCATCCCTGGAGGTGTTCAAAAAACAGGGATATGACATTTAAGGACATGGTTTAGTGGTGAACATGGTGGTGGTGCGGTTTGTTGGTGATCTTAGAGGTTTTTCCAACCTTAACAATTCTGTGCTTCTATGATCTTGCATCTGTACCAATATTTCTTGCAGGAATTGGAATTTATGTTTAATGTTAATATACTGTTAAGCACTGGGCTGTGCAGCTGCTCTGACTCGTAGGTCATACATGGCACTGATAAAACTTGACAAAAAAATCCTCCATTGGATGGTATTCTGGATCATGTACATTATCAAGTCACCATTTCAGTAGTTTAGGAATTAGTTTTACTAGGAATTTTTGCCTTGGGGGAAAAAAAATCTGCTTACTCTATATAATGCATTTTTGGCTTGCATTCTTTAAAAATGGCATGAGTACTGGTTAAATACTGTACCTGTTAACCATTGGCCTTTCCCAATTTGCGGCTCTTTTTTTTTATCTCTGTTCAGGAGATCCTTTTTAAAGTAATGAGTTATGTGTCTGGAACACTTTCAAGGTGGTAATAATTTTGCCCTTATAAGAGTCTTGAATTACAGTTGAAGGGAGGAGGTGACTTTTCGCATGGCTGATTCTGCACATTCATAGAAATTACATACAGAAATTAATCTCATGTCTTCATGCTCTAGTTTTTCTCTCATTGTATTCAATAAAATCCTTATTACATGCTGGTTGCCTTTGGGGTGTTTTTCTGACTTTTGTTATGGGACAGAACTTTCCTTTGAATTTGCAGCGTGTATGTGAGTATTTTGCATAAGTGAGTCTGTATAGGAGGGAAACTCCATGTCCGAGGGATATTTCCCCACCCTGTAGTTTCTTTCTTGGCCTGTTGCTTTCTAATGCAACAGCCCGGTGAGGATACTTGAGTTTTGCAGGAACTGAACTAAGTGTGGCTACTTGGATGGGGGCTTGTGTCCTTCGTGGAAATTGTTCAGTCCAAGAATTTTGAGCTTTCACAAGCTTAGTGGATGTGCAATAATTCCAAACACAATGTTTCGACTATTTCTAAAGTTGCTGAAGATGCTGTTTCTTTGCTGCCTTCCCCTCCCCCCCCGCCCCCCCCCGGTTTCTTGGAACTTCTCTTCACCTGCCCAGAGCTTTGTTCTGGCTTGTTTGGCCGCTAAAATTTTCTCATGACCAGGTGCCTATTGCCTTACTGTTTTCCCTTGTTTCTCCTTCTGCAGCTGCATGGTGTAAACATATTTTTATATAGTTACTATAACAAGCAGGTTTTCTGTGCAGAGCAGCAGATGTATTACTCTAGTGCCATATAGCAGTGGAATACAAGCCTGATGCAAGCAGGGGCTTTGAAAACTGGGGTATGGGTTGT
Source organism: Anabacerthia variegaticeps (assembly GCA_035583185.1). Lineage (NCBI taxonomy): Eukaryota > Metazoa > Chordata > Aves > Passeriformes > Furnariidae > Anabacerthia > Anabacerthia variegaticeps. The sequence continues at coordinate 35,518,014 of JAWWEW010000001.1, read as the reverse complement.
GGTGTAGAGGACCACAGACATGGGATGGTTATAGAAAGGGCACAGGGTGCTGGAGGTCTCAAGAAGACAAAACAGCCCATAAACATTCTAACTGCTTTGTTATTGATGAGTTTGTAGTAGTCTTTTTTCTTTCTTTAGTAATAAAGACTAAACATCCTTTAGTCACAGTTAAGATTTCGAGCATGCTAACAATGAACCTGGCTTTACATACAAAGTATGTTTCTTCCTGCCCATAGTAAGAGCTGCCGGGTGTTTGTGTTTGAATCCTGTGCTGTGGCAGTGGGCAACACTCCGGCATGGGGAGGTGCCAGGGTAGTTGGGTAGGTGCTGCAGGCTGAGGGTGGCTGTAGGGCAGGCAGGAGGTGCCCAGGCATGCAGGCTCAGGTGGGAAGAGTATGGAAGCACAGCTTGGGAGACACAGAGAGTGCTTCAGTAGGGCTGGGTGTTAGTTCCAGAAGCATCTGAAGAGATGAGTGATCTCAGGGAGAGCTAAATCTTCCTGTGCTCAGTGGTCGCAGCTGACAGTTTTCCCTCAGCCTGAAGTGCTGATTCACAGAGGTTACATAAGGGTAAGTTGTCACAACAGTCACTGTGTCCAGCAACTGTGTCTTGGCTTTCCTTCTGAAAACACAGCCAAGTTTGGAAGTAATGCGTAGGGCAGCATCAGGAGCATGTCAGCAAGCTGGCAAAGCACATCTGGGGAAGGTGCCATGTAAGCATAGCCAGTCTATTATTATCCAATGCCCTCCTGTGAAATGCTTTTCTATTATTCCATCTCCTGTGCTTTCCCTTCACAGAAAGTTGTAACATGATCGCCATGCTTAGCAAAGCACTCTTCCTCCTCCTCCAAGGCTCTGAGCTTCCTGAGCAAAAGATGTTTAAAGGTGCTAGATCCACCAGGAGAAGCACCATGCTGATGTTGACAGGAGCTTCCTTGACTTCACAGCTTTTAACTGGCAGAAGCCATTCTTAGTCTCAGTGGTGTACTGGGAGCAGTGTTTTACCTTAAAAAAGCCAGCTTGATAAATTCAGCTCCTGTTGATTTCTCTTTCTGTGTTGCAGGTGTCGCTTAATGTGGCATGCAGCACTTTGGCTCAGAGTAGCAGAGCATGAACTAGAATTCTGTACTTCACTTGATTCATGTTGTCTTCTCTGCACTGCCGTAGGGCAGTCCCTGACATTTACCAACGTTCCACTTTTTTAATAACACTCTTAAGTGTACACTAAAATCCCATGAATGAAAATAGTGGAATACAGAATGACCCCAGAATGATCTGGAGTGAACCCAGAATGACTTCAAGTAACCACCAAAATGTCTGCAGGTAACTCCAGATTTACCTTGAGTGACCCCAGTGACCTGGAGTAATCCCAATGACCAGGAGTAACCCCAGAATGACCTGGAGTAACTCCAGACTGACCTTGAGTGACCCCAGAATGACCTAAGTAACCCCAAAATTACCTTGAATAACCCTGAAATTATCTGGAGTGATCCCAGAATGACCTCAAGGGATCCCAAAGACCTGGAGTAACCCCAGAATAACTTCAAGTAACCCCAGAGTGACCTTGCATGACCCAGTGACCTGGAGTAACCCCAGAATGACCTCAATTGACCACAAAATGACCTGGGGTGACCCCAATGACCTGGAGTAACCCCAGAGTTACCTCGAGTAACCCAAATGACCAGGACTAACCCCACAATGACCTCAAGTGACCCCAGAGTGACCTTGAGTGACCCCAGTATGACCTCAAGTAACCCCAGAATGACCTGGAGTAATGCCAGAATAACTTCAAGAAACCTCAGTGACCTTGTGTGACCCAATATCCTCAAGTAACCCCAGAATGACCTTACATGATCCCAATGACCTGGAGTAATCACAGAATGACCTCAAGTAACCCCAGAATGACATTGAGTGACCCCAGGATGACCTCAAGTGACCTCAATGACCTCAAATGACCCAAATATGACCTAAAGTGACCCCAGAATGACCTGGAGTGACTCCACAATCACCTGGATCAACCCCAGAATGACCTAGAGTAACCCCAGAATGACCCCAAGTAACCCCAGAGTAACCTGGAGTAACCCTACAATGACCTCGAGTGACCCCAGAATGACCTGGAGTAACCCAAATGACCTGGAGTAACTTTAGCCAGACCTTGAATGACCCCAGAATGACCTCGAGTGACCCAAGAATGACCTCATGTAACCTCAAAGTGACCTTGAGTAGCCACAGAATAATCTGGAGTGATCCCAGAATGACCTAGATTGACCCCAATGACTTCAAGTAACCCCACAATGACCTGGCGTAGCCCCAAAATGACGTCAAGTAACCCAAAAATCACCTTGAGTGACCCAAGAATGACCTCGAGTGTACTTAAAATTACCTTGAGTGACCCCAATGACCTGCAGTAACCCCAAAATGATCTTGACTTACCCAAAAATGACCTCGAGTGGTCCCAATGACCTTTGGCAACGCCATAATGATCTTGAGTAACCTGAATGACCTCGAGTAACCCAAAATGACCTTGAGTAACCTCAAAATGACCTTGAGTGCGTTCTTGTGGACTTGCTCCAATCACCCACATCTCTTTGCTGTTGGTGCTCCCAGAGCTGAGTGTAGTCCCAAGACACACAGTGACTTTCAGAGGGATGGCCATTCACCCCCCTGAGAAATGATTCCCATTCCTGCATAGGAGCAGCTCTTTCCCCCCATTATCCCGAATGGCCAGAACTGCTTTGGCCATCAGTGGGAGTGCCACTCTTTGTTTTTTGTCATTGAAAGAGAGCCATTCAGTGCCAGAAGCGTCCCCCAGTCCTTCAGAACAGATTCAAAAACCCAGAGACGCCTTTAGTGCCTTATATTATAAAAACAATTATGAAACCCTGAAAAATGCCCAGGCTGAGGAGTGTTATATTTTTTCTCCTAAAATATGTGCTGTGGTCACTGCTGTGGTCACTTTGGTGGGTGAGTTTGCCAAGCCATCATCCTATGCTACGTCCTTCAGTGTGCCTGCTGCTGCCTGCACGGTGAAGGTTGCAATGGAAATCTGCCTCTTCACTTCTTCCCAGGCTTCCTGTTGATCAGCTTTGCTTTGGATATCAAACATGGCATCGTAGATTCCCGGGAAGGATTCTCCTGCATACTTGTTGTGGCTGCTTGGAGCAAAGATGATATGTCTGTAGGGAAAGAAGAAAAACAGAATCACATTAAATAAAGGTTACTCTTAATGGGAGAGTGTGTTCATTGGAGGGAACTTTATGTGAGCTGTATAAACCAGCTGTGAATCCCAGGAAGAGCAGACCTTTCTAAATACACGGTAAAATCTAGCTGGACACATCTTTAAAAGGACAGGAGCCAGCCCTGAGGGCAACAGCTGTGGGAAAAGGGCACAGATTGCAGTCAGGCAGCCTTCTTGGGAAGGGATGGCAGGTTTGTCTAACTAGGAATGAAACCACTTTTTGAAAACAGGAGCTCAACAAACCTGTGGAACTAATTTGGTAGTCTGAGAAAGGGAATAAAACTAGTTATGGGTGTATCATGAGAAAGCAAACAGAAACCTCAAGAATAGCTAAGTAGCTGCATGATGGTCAGCTGAATGTAAAAAGCGGGGAAAAAAAATCTATGGGTGAATTAGGGATCTTCAGAGATCAGAAGTTATCATATTGGATCAGAACTGCACAAAAGTATCAATTTTATTTGTTGGAGCGGGATTTTTTTTCTTAAATAATGAATAGCTGAGGATCTGCTCTTGAATTGATTTGATTTTAAATATGAGACACCAAAGCACATTTGCAGCATGTGAAAGAGTCCTCCCAAATCAAAAGAAACATTGAAACTACATTAATAAATGCAAGCAAGTAAAAAAATAAAATAACATCCAACAAGAACTGTAGAAAGCAACGATTTCCTTCTTCCCACAGTTTGAATGACAATTTATCCTAGGAGGATGGAAGTGTGATTCTCAGTTCTACCTGCCTGAGGGACTTCTGGCTTGCCATGAAAGCCATCAATCAGTGAATCAGATATATCCAGTCATTAGGGAAAGGGGGATATTGAGAGCAAAGTGAGGTGACACATGATACTGGACACTGTCTTCTTGCCAGGCATTGCTAATAAAGGCATTGGGTTTCTGGAAAACATGTAGCAGTTAATGATTTCAGCTACTCAGAGCACCTGTAGAAGCAGCTAAAGCTGGGACCCTACAGCACAGCTCATGGGCCTTTATCTGTCCTGTGCTGAACGGCCTCTCCCTCTGCAAGCTCTCTCTTCAGCTGACCCCCACTACTCACCTGCTCTCATCCTTTTACTCTACCCTTTTTTCTCCTTTTTTGTTTGATTCTCCACTCGAGCCTTACTTTGTGCAGGTTCAAAAGAGCAAGTACAACAGCACTAGTACTACAGACCTGCAAGTAAAACTCACAGAGAATGACAGTTTTATGTTTTAACCACAGCAAATACAAAGAGCCAGACCCAAAGTGGGGAATTTGGCACCATGAGACTGGTGTAGGCAAGGAGTTCTCCTTAAGGGCTCTAAGTAGAGTCCACTGCTCACTTAGGATTGGACGTAAAGCAATGCATTGAGCTGTAATTCCCATATGAGACCTATACAGCAATTCAACAGACCACTCAGCTGTGTGGGGGGTTTCACCTGCAAAAATACAGAGCCTTACACAGTGGATTAAGAAATTCGTCGCCTCACCTGTAAAACTTCCTTCCTGGCAAGCCCAGGGGATCAATGAAAGCTCTTTCTATCAGCATCAGCTGATCATTCATGATTCGCACGGCGACCGGACTGCGGGAGATGGAGACATACATTTCACACAGCAGGGAAATATGACTTCCCACTTTCATTGAAACACTTTGGCTCTTTTTTGGACAGAGTTAAAAAGGCAGATATAGTCTACAGTTTGCAAAAAAGATGTGGTTTTGCAAGTGGAGATGTTCAACACGTTTTATTAACGCATTAGGATTTCTGTGTTAAAAAACTCAACAACAAGATTTCACATTTTGCAAAATAAAATGGGAAAGTTTCTGAGGATGTCAGATACTTGCTTATTAAGAATTAAATGGCACCAGAAAGATCTTAACAGAAGGGAGAGGAAGGCTGAGATTTATGTCAAGATGAAGATAGACAGATTTTGGTGTCCACCCACAAGCCAAGTGTCCTACTCTAGTAACATAGCAAGGATGGGATTCAGTTGCCTGAACACCACTGATGGTACCACAGCAGGTGCCTGGAAGTACCTGGCCTGCAGTCAGTGCTTTCCTAAGGCACAGGAGCCCCTGGAGGGTGCTTAGGTTTGCAAGCATCATGCAGGTATCTCAGGTACTACGAAGCATCACTGTCTCTCCTTGAAGTGCACTGAAAGTATAAATTCTGGCATCAACTACAACTCTCAAGTGTGGGTGTCTAAACACAGAGCTCAGCCAAACTTCAGCTTTCACTGCTACCTGTCCTTCCATGGTTTACAATAATTTTGATTATTGGCAGCCTGACACTAGCAATAAGCTTTACAGCTGATACTATTCATCACAGGAAGCATTCTCATATCTGCTAATTTATCTTAGCAGGCATTGCCTGTTTCAGAGTTTGAGGGCTCTGTGCTACACTAATCAGAGAGCCTCCTTGTGCCATCACTTGAAAGAAAGAGCTTCCACCCTGGGTACCTAAGGCAGATGTACATATATACATATATCATATATACATATATATCAAACTTTTTCTCATACTTACTCTTTCTTGTCAACTTGTTCAAGTCTTCTGTGAAATTCAGCAGCAGCCTCTGAGAAGCTCGCCACAGCAGAAAAAAGAGGGTCTAGTGGAAGAACAACTTTGTGAACAACTTTAGAGTGTTTACGGAGCCCAGTGGGAGAAAAACTACATTCGTCTTGCCAATATAATAGCATTAATTCTGTTGTCTTTCCATAATGGACTAGTTTCCCTAGTGCAGACTTTAAAGGAAGAGACAAATACCTTACGCAATGAGACCAACAGTGAAGCAGAATGCTCGGTAAAACTTTCCCGAGGATACATCTTCTCTACACTAAAGCAGCCAAGTCCTGTGCTTGCCCCACACTGGAATTGCAGCACAGCAGGTGTCTCTGCCACAGCCCTGTGTGCCATCCCGCAGCACTGGCATGGGGTTTTTCCTGTTGTCCTGGCTATGTGCAGTCACAGCTGCAGCTATGGCAGCTGTTTCTTCCTGCCCTGCCTTTGGCACTACGTCCAAGCCATGTGCAATGACTCAGCCAAAGAAGCACCAGGCAGTAGCAGCTGTGATGATTTTCTTGTGGAAGGCTCTGTTTAGTACAGACCTGTGAAAATTATCAATCTGTACAAGCAATTTTTGTAGAATAAGTAACCAGTGAAAGTTATAAGAACTCCTGACCACACCCAAACTCAACTAAATTACAGAAATGAAAATTTTACAACTTGTACATTTTGCCCCTAAGTTTCAGAACACTAGATAAACAGGAGTACCCCCTCTTTGACTGTACAGGAAAATGGGACATAGGGTCAGATCATCTCCTAAATGCAGTCCTCTGTTGGCACCTATTGTCCCTTCACTGTACATAAGTTCATCACCCAACTCTGTTTCCTGGACTCCTGTTGAAAGCTCTCCTTCAGTGTTGTTTGCTCTTCTGTTTCTAGCAAACTTATTTACTCCTCACAAGCCTACAAGTTGTTCCTTGTGTATTAATGTTGTTGAGTTTATGCCATTAGAGGTGAAGGTTTTATGTCTGCAAGATGTTTATGGACTGGAGCAGAGAGAGACTCTTGTCACGTTGTGAGGGTGAGGACTCACACTTGTCCCCAGCCATGGCAATAGCTTGGAGTTTGTCACAGGACAGAGTTCTGCCCACCTGATGTTATGGCTATATCACAACAGGTTATATTTCAGAAGCAGCAGGAGGGATTTAAGAGGTAAAAAAAAAAAAAGAGAAAAAATTATCATCTGAAAATATATAAGAAAGTTTGTGTTTTTGTTCACTAGCTATTCAGTGTGGTCAGTTTGGTTATTTTAGAAAATACCACATTTCTTTTTGACCCACTTGCAAACATTATCTCCTGATAGCACAGGACTACAAGCACATATTTCATGAAAAAAGGTTTCCAGCCTTCATTGTTGCAGAGGAATGGCTGAAATATGAATCCAAAGGCAAATAAAACCCTTACTCTATTATCTTAGATGACAATTATGTGATTTATTCAGGCTTAATTAACAATTTTCTGGCATTCAGTGCTGTCAATAAGCAATTCTATGAAAATGCTGAGTGAAATGAATTTTGATTTTCACAGTACTGTAAAAGCTACCTATGCATTTTAATGGACTCTGGTGTAAAACAATAAAAAATTAGAAATTATAGTTTCATTCAAGAAATAATTTAGAACTCAACGAGCATCAGAGAAGAGACATGAAAATAATAAAAAGACTGAAAAACATGCCTTGTAAAGAAATGGTCAAAATTACACATTGATAAAGCTACCAAGGAGAAGTTTGAGTGGTATTTGTATTAAAAATAATAATCACATAAAGCTAAAAAAAGATTGCCTCTAGATTTTAGGAACAAGAATAGATGCACTGGTCAGAAGGTAGTTTGGTCAGCTTCTAATCTGAAACAGGTTGAGAACTCAATGAAAATACATGATCTCACAGAAATTTTGGTAGATGTTCTATCACTGCAAAAAGAAGATTCACATTTGATGTTTCCTTATAAAACATGCTGCAGTGAATACTGGAACATATTGAAATAACTCCTTGTGTTGCACAGAATCTCAGAGTAGATGATGCATCACACAAGGCTTTCTCTGTCTCAAGTGACCTTCTTACAAAAACAGTCTTTTCAAAACAGTAAAGAATTTCTCACCTAAGCCATTACATGAAGTTTTAAATGTCATTTTCAATTTCTCCAAATGTGAATTCAGTCTGAGTTACTTCTAATGTTTCACATGGCCCAAAAGAGGACTGCACCTCCAAAAACCATGGTTCCATCAGATGGCAAGTGAATTAGGACTGGCTGAAAAATCTCCTTTGTACAGAAACACAAGGAGTGAACATGGCAAGAAGGGGAAAAGAAGAGAGAGCGAGAGACAGAAAATCACATGAAAAATTGCATGGAAATTTTTATAACCCTCCCATCTAGACAATAGTGTGTTAGATCTAAATCTGTGTTATGTTTAGAAAAAAAAATTAGAGGCTCTTTATTATGATGGCAAAATTCAAAGAGGAAAGTAAGGATTTCAGTTGCAGAGGTGTAACAGATACAACATGACTAATTGGCACACGTAAGAAATAGTCTTGTGGCTACTACTCACCAAATGATACTTGGTAAAGTTTCATCTGCTCTTCATGCTTCTTGGCCAATTTATAAATTCTATTGCTATATCCTTTTAAGGCTTCTCCGTAATCTCTACAGTCAAATGGAATGACCTGGGAATCTGCCAGTTCATAAACCAGTCTGCCTCGTAAGCGGGCAATTGTTAGCTGCCTCTTGAAAGTGGGGTCATAAAATTTCTCCACTAGTTCAAATGTCTCATACACAGTGTGATAAACGGGATAATTGCTGAATTTGTCTGCTTTCTGGAAAAGATCAAACCAACTTGTCAGTGCCCCATACTCTGACAGCTGTTAGATGTATTGATCACTTAATGACTACGATGTTTCATAGTCTCCAAACCAAGAAAGCTATTTGCTGTGAAACACAATTTTCTATCCTTCATTTTGTGTGTTCACATTAAGCAACTACAGGAATCTGCATTCATGGACTGTTGCACAGGATTAAGTGAGAAGGCTTCCCTCTATCTACCTACACAGACCTGCCCTCAGTTCCATTGCACAGAGATTGCCTTCACCGGGAATGAAAACACTTAAAGGTTTTGAATAGCAAAAGTCCTCAATCACAGCACCTTTTTACCATGTGTAGCTCTTTCTGAGCACAGTCATGGCAGATTTGTGTATTAAGAGGCCTACTAATAGCATGGGGAAATGAACTATATACTCTTAATCATATTCTGTAAACCTGACATCCCATAGAACATATACCTAGTTGGAACATGTTTTATTCTCCAAATATTTAGGTTTCTTGCTAAATTAGGAAATGGCACTGATATGCAAGCCAGTCAAAGACGCTCTGAAGCTTTTTGTATTAATTCTGAATAAATGCTTGTTACATGATGACTGCTCAGCACTATGAAAATTCTCCAAGGAATCTGGCAGACCTTACCCTGTTCTTGGTGTATCGAGCTCTGCCTGCTGCAATGCCCAGTCGCTGAAAATAGGCTTCAAAATCACTGCCCGAGCCCAGTTTATTTATTCTACGTGTAGAAAAGACAACATCTTTGTGATAGCACTTATGGAACAGTATGGCAGTAATTTATGCAAAATGCAGATTTTCCAGAGAAATCGAGGTCAGCTCTTCTGGAAGGCACATCAGGGACACGAGTAAGATCAGAGACTGGATGAGTGGCAAGCTTAACTACCTAGCTGATTTTATTCCAACATGCTGATTCAGTATTCAATACTGCTAGAAAGATCTTCTAGAGGTATCGCTCCTGATTATGACACTGACCACATTTAGGATAAAAACAAAGCAAACATAACACACATTATGCACGGGAGACATAGAACTGTATCAGCCATGTCTCTGCTATCCTAAAGCATCAATCATCTATTTGCAAATGACTTGGACAGCAGTATATGTACAGACAGATGTGTTTATGGGCTTAGCGCATTCCGCGGCAGGATCCGAGACACAAATAATCCCTGCTGCGGGAGGCACGGTGGGCACGGGGGACCCGCGGGTCACTGCTGCCACCCGGTGGGCACCTGTGGCATAGCACGGCAGGAAACTAGCAAAGACACGGCGTGCTATATATAAGTACTTTCAAATATTTACGTTTGGGATGAAGTTTTAGGTAGGTGAATAACTGGTGTTTCCCAGCTAAAAAAAAAAAAAAAAAAAAAAAATTTCTGCATGGAAATGTTTGGATCAACTGTGGAAAGATCAGATCTGGTTGCTTTGTCAAGAGGAAGAAACCTCAGTGAGTCACAGGAATCCAGAAACTCGTCTCAGCAGGGTGAGAAAAACATGCAGAACATTTTGGTCAAACTACACACAGGGGCCGTTCTGTTTACCTTACGTGAGTAATGCCACATGTGAATAAGATTTAGCCCTCTGAGGCACAGGCTGAGAGTGGTTTGGAATTTTTATACCTTCAAATATGAAGTTTTAATACCCTAATACATAGATTTGTAATGTAATACGTTTACATCCACTGTATAAACAAAGAATAATTATCACAGTTTTTTTTTAATTGCTGCTTTTTAATTACTGCTCCAGGCAGCTTCTTTCAACTGAGCATTTGCTTATCCTAACAATTTTGATTTTATCTCATCTAGCTGGTGATTAAACTATGTTTTGAACTCTTTCTCCACCCTGCTTTTACTTTGATTGCCTTCCAAATTGCTTTTCTGCTAGTAAAAACGTCTTTAAAAACTGTGAGATTTCATTTTACAGCAAGCATAATTGCCATCATCATTAAAGAAAAATAAAATTTCATTGTATTTTACTCTAAAAGACATTGCTAAAGAGTCATCTTGTGGTAAGAGGTTTTGCACTGCGCATCTCAAAAAATTCTGGAGAGTAGCCATGCTATGATACGATGAAAATATCGGGAGGAAAAAAGACACACATATTAAAATCTTACCTTGGATAGCTGTTGTTTTCAGTTCCAGGATCCTTCTCAAGCCAGCTCTCATAAAGAGACTTATTTTCATATCCCTCATCGGGGCTTAAAATCTGGAGAGGAAAATATTCTAGTTTCATTTATGTCCATCTGCATCATTCTTAGCCAACAGTGTTGCTGCACGCAGGGAAGTGCATGCACACTGTTTACATCTGTGACACACATGTATGGATCCCAACCACGAAAAACATCTCCCAGGCTCTTGGAACCAACCACACACAGTTGGGAAGGGCAGGTTAAAGGCTCAAGGACACCAGCTGGAGCTTGTCTGCTACTGGGACAAGTGGATTCTGGGGATTTCTAGGACTCCTCAGGGCAGCGTGTACGTGCACACATAACAGCATATCTAATGCTATGGGACTCTTTCAGCAGCCAGGGTGCCCCCCGGTCTTTGCTTTCAGCAGGCAAGGGGAGATGACAGCCATAACCCCATGCAGGTTCACCCCACACAGCAGCAATATACTCTCAACAAGGCTAAAGCTAAAATTTGGCTGCTTTTTCTATAGGAAAGCTACAAAAAATTGTGCTAGAAGGAAGGGTTCGAACCAGTCATATTACAGCAGGGACTCAGCCAAGACTGGAGAATCATTGTGTGAGACACTTTATGTACAAATGCAGGTCTCACCCTTTCCTGAAAAAAACCAAAAAGCTCTGTAACCAGGATGGCAAATAAGTATCAGTGCAGTCCTAATGCTGCCAGGAAAAATATGGAAGAGTATAAATTAATTGACCAAAGCTCTTAGAAAATCTGTGGCGGAGGTAAAGCTAAATCAAGACTCCAGCCTTGGTCTCCAGCTATACTTAAAACAACCTTTAACAGTCATGGTCCTTTAAATAGGAGATTAGTTATGATGGGCAGAGGATTGGCATTTATTTTTTTTCCAAAATACAAAGCATAAATGTCCATGGCTAGATACGTGGTCCCACCTTATTGCTGAGACTGAAACTCTGCATTGAAAAACATAAAGACTCCAACTTGAAAAATGCCAAGAGTTCTGACCTCAGAGATTTTGTCAGCAGCTAGCAAAAAAGTAACAACCTTGTGAAAAAAAGTGCTTGGCTGCTGTCATTTTCAGAGCACTTTGGTCAGGTCCTAGGGCTAAAGTGAAAAAGGCACATTAATAAGTGCAAGCTGAACTCTGACATATGGGAGCAAAAGCACTCCATGCTCTGGCAAGGATGTCATTCTGACACCTCTGGTCATGTAAAACCCACTGGCCAGCTGTTTCATACAACACTGAGAGCGCAGCAAAACATCCTATTTGCCCTGACTTAGATCAAAATCTAGAATCAGCCTAAGCTTGCTGCTGCCTCGAGAAAGATGCAGAGTTCTTTAAGTATGAATGAAGTAGAGATGATTAGAGCAGGAGAACTGGAGTTGAGCTATTGCAGACATTGCCTGACGATGACCAAATGTCTAAACCCCTGGAGGTAGGGCAGGGCCAAAAAAGACAGTCAACACCTGAATGTACCATCTGTATGCAGAGGACCACACTTAAATGCAGAACTCCTGGAAAGACAACACTCCATGGATACACTGCTTTTTTTTTTTTTTTTGTGAGAATTGGCTCACTATAAAAGAAGAAGAGCAAAGAGATCTTTGGATTTTGGACTGTTTAATATGATAATAGCCAGCTGTGAGATTGCCAGGTTTTCTATTGTTTACATCCAGCTTCTACTGTTAAAAGTTGACACTGAAGAGGAATTATTTTTTTAAGTAAATCTCAAGTATTTTGCATGGTACTTTAATGCAAGTTTTCTCCTCAAACCAGCAATGGTTTAATAGTTGACTTAAGATCCAGAGTGAGGTACTCTTTTTTGCCCAGAACACTTTTTTTTTAAACTTTATCTTTTGCAGGAAAATGTCTTCCTGGGTCAGTGACTTGCTGCAGACAGAAAGTAAATGATTTTATCCAGGGCCCTGCAGCACTAAGGACATGGAAATTTTTATATACAAAAGAGAATGCCCTTCAGTGTGCAAAGTGTCAGAGCTACTGCTTGAATAAGCACAGCTTCTTCCCCTGAAAGGAAGAAAAGATTAAGATAGAAAGAATTTATAAAAAAACCCAAAACATAGAAAAGAAACTCATGGGAATAGCACAGATAAACCTCCTCAGATCTGAACCATGACATTCCATATGTTAAAAGTGCACTGTTTTTTAAAAGAATTCAGGATGAATATCAGTGGGATCGGCAACTAGTAGCTGGAGTCATCCTACCAAGGGCCATCAGATGCAGATCTTTACATTGGTCCAAGTCACCTGAGTTGCCCTCATATCAGGGGACAAAAAAGTCTGAGTTCTGTACCTCCAAAACTGGACAACCACATTTGGTCAAATGCATCTCATCCTAAAGGCACCTATTTCTCCTCAGTGCCTTTAGAGGGAGCCTACATTGCTTTAGTCAGTCAAAGATGTGTTTTGTTAACTGAGAACACTGGCAATGGCTCATGCCAGGTGCCTAATGTGGTTAATTACTCATATGGCCATTTGTAGTTTCATGCTTTAATGGACCAAAATCTTTCTGCCTTATGATAATTTATCCTGAGAGGTGAAAGCAGAGGAGACATGGTTAGACCCCTTGTAATCATGCAAATCTACACATTTGGCCTGTTACAAAATCTTCTCAATCCTTCAGTATTTATTACATATTTCAGGGGCTCAGTGAGATATGAAGGAGCTTTGAGAGAACAGACAGAGAGACAATGGTAGCTAGCCAATGTGATAATGACTTCCTTCAATGCTTACCACTTTAGAGAATTGATCTTGCTCAAGTGTTTTATCATCCTGGTTTTATTATTATTATTTTTACTATATTGTGAAAATAAGATTCCATTTATGTCAGTGACATGTTTCAACCTTTAAGAATCCTGAGGAACTGTGAGCATGGACTGTGCACTGCTGATGGGATGTTTTGCTATTGGGTTTGATGGGATCAAGATTCTTCCAGTGCAGCAATAAGATAAATCCAGTATTATTCAATAATCCAATTTTACCCAATAAACTTGCATTTTTACATTTTGAGAAAGTCAGAAATAGCAGACACTCTGATTCTGTACCTCTTTTGTCAGATTATACACCAGTTTGTAGAGAAGAGGGGTGCAGTCAACTCTTAATGTGTAGTTACCTGAAAATAAAGCAAAGACACGGAAATTTTCCCTTCATGTACCAGTGGCATTTTCTTCTTAGCGGATTAAACCCTGCAGTCCCTTCTTAGATAGACTTCTTGACTCCAAGGCAAGCATTTAGATCTTGCCTCAGAGTATACACAGAAATAGACTGCTTGGTCACACTGTATAAGCTACTGCCACTGCATGACAATGATGGATTGGATCTAGTACATACACAGCAATGTAATTAAGCCTTCCCACAGTTCTAAAATATGCCTAGCCATCCCTCATTAGCTACAAGCCCTAGTCACTCATACATTTCCTGAAGCTTGTGTTAAACAAAAGGCAAAAAATAAGATGTTAAAAATGAAGTTAGCACTTCCAGGAAGTGTGCAGGAAGAAAGGCCTTCAGAAAGTGTTTGAGAGGAAAGACATATTCCCTGCAAGATGTTTTAAGAAATCATTCAATGAAGCTACTTTTCTTATCATGAAGAGTACTTTTTCAGTGCTTTTGCAGACTGTGCTGAGCTAGGTAAGTATCTCACAGCAGAGCTCTCAGCTACAGCAGCAAGAGCCCCACCAAAAAGAAACTGTGGCCATTTTTGGGACAGGAAGGACTGTAAACAAATCTTCTCTCTATAGCAAACATCTCTGCCCTCAAATACAGACAATGACAACAAAGAGAGGAAGAGGGAAAAGAAGGCTGCAACCCACAAGCAAAAAAAACCCCACAAGCTCTCAGATAACAGTTATTAAGTTATTGCTATTATTAGTTATTAGTTATCAGTTGTCAGGTTGGGATATGGCTTTAGACCTTTGGGTCACCTTTTGCACAGTGTGTGCTCACCTATAATTTTCTAGGAATAGACTGACAACTACAAAAAATTCCACGAAAAAAATACTAGATAATGTTAACGATGTTTCCAAGGAGAATCTGTATTTGAGAACTGGAAATTAAACTTACAAAAATGCTCAGAATTATGAACCTCTTTGCTTCTTTTCAGTGCTATAAGACAATAAATAGAAATGATTTGCTGTCCACAGTGTGGTATAAGAAGTGCTGTGGAAAACATATGATGATAAACAAAATAATCATCAGAGTTCATGGATTTACTGCTCAGTCAGGTGAAAGGTGTCCAAGACACTTAAACCAGTGCACTTAACATGGTGCTCTTTTCCTTATTACATAATTCTTTTCCAGTTGTTTTACTTTCACATTTTCTTTAACACATAAAGCAAGAGACGTACTTGAATAATCATGATTTAGAAGAAAATTAAGGCAGCAGCATGTTGGCTGCAAACCAGCTAAAAAAAATATGTGTTACAATCCATGCTGAGAATTTGAAGCAGTTGTAAAGCTATTATTTCGTTTGTGAGATCTTCTAGGCGTGAAATTCTGCTCTACTTTATACACAGCGTGTAGGAATGAAGGAACAGCTCTAACCCTCCTTATTCCCCAGCTCCAACTGAGCATTTAGAAACTGCATTTGGCTTTTTTTTCTTTCCAATCCTTTTGTCATAGACAAAATTTTCAGCTGACAGAATAAAAAGAGCCCTTAAATATGCCTGTCGATATCCATTTTTTTCACACACAGGAAGCCCAAATAAGTTGAGTTTGACATGGGAAGAGCAATGCCTTGAATAACTGAGGTTATGGCACAGAGCAGCTTCACAGGGCTCTTCTGACTACTTTTTCAGCATAGACAACAGTAAGAGAGGGCCATCTGTAATAAAGCCCAGTATCATTTAAGAAGGATTTTGTGATTCAGGTCACAATGTACGACTCCCCCCCAAAAAAGGCCAGTTTCTAAGCAGCATTCCTGAATGACAGATTCTTCTCATCATCTGAAGGACATAGTAAATTGGGTCATGGTGGATAAGGTTTTTTGTGGCATGCTCTTCAGTGATTATTTTTCTAAGAGCCCTGCTGTAATACATATATAACTCCCTGCTCAGAGCAACGAACAAAGGTGACCACACTGGCCCAAAGCACCAAATCATCTCCCACCCCCACAAAGTATAAGCCTGAGGTCTCGACACAAATTGTCTTATGAACATAACAAATTAGTGTCTGAAAATATTATAATTCCATGGAGCTGTGACCAGAACAAGAAGCAGACTGTCATATATCAAAACTGCAGTTGCACTTAAGAAAGAGTTTAACATACAGAACACTCAGTTAATTAACACAGAGTATTCCTCTCCTCCAGAGGAGACATTCTGGACTCCAGACATAAGGGCTGCAGCTCACGGAGGGCACTATTTGCAAAAGAAAGCAACATGAGAATTTAAACTGTTCTTTCTCTCTCTCTCTCCATTCTGTATTTGCTACACCTATACTGAACATCACAAAACCTGTTAAATGCTTTCCCGCTCTGGATGCAGTAAATAATACACAGAGAACTATTAAGAATTATGCCTGGGAAGTAAGGTAAGTTTAAAAGTAAAAGACCCACCTTCTATAGAAGAATCTGTGTTGATGTAAGCAACTGCCCGCTCCTGAAGGATTTTGGCATTTTCCTGGGGTTGTAAATGCGTAACTGTTACTTTCAATTAGTGACATCTAGTCAAGAGCTTGTTAAGTGTGCTGTTTTTTACAGCATTGCCTTTGGGAACTCAATCAGGATAAGTACTATTATGTACCTTGCTAATTATATTGTTTGAGTATGGGTAAGAGATCTGGGCATAGGAAATTCCCTCCTGCTTTCTGGGACTTTCTTTGTTGTGGAAAACATCCACAAAATGTAAGTTCTGCCTTCTGCATCACACAGGAGCAAGATGGAACAGCAAAATTATTGAACAGCATCATAACACAACAAAATAAGGTTATACATGTGTTTTAACTCTCCACTTTAGGACTTTCTGAATTTGCAACATGTGACTGTGAGATCAGCCAGAATTCCTCCATCCTTTCAATCCCTGGTTATTCATATGTGCTCCCAGCACTAAACTCAGTTTTAACATTGCAGAACCAAGTACTGCTGTCATTTCAAAGAGGGATAAGCCAAAGCGCTGAAATTCCCTTTTAAAATGAAGTTGACTATTTTGAATCCATTGCTTTCATGCTAAATATATACACACATTATGTTTAAATTTTTGCAAACCAGTAATCATGTTTCAATCTATATTCTAATCAGTAAGCAGTATTTTACTAACTCTTGGCTTTGTGACAGATATTTTAATTAGGTTAGCAACTGTTACTCAATTCATCCCAATTAATCATTTGTAAGTCACGTAAGCTAAAAATTGAATTGGTAATCGATAACTGTGTAACGAAATTAATATCTTTAAAACAAACAGTAGAGGACATCCTGCAGAAGAATATGAAGGGAGGGAACAAGCCTGGATATGCATTCATGAGGCCTTGCACAATCATAAAGACATTCCTTCATTTATAAGCAGGAGAGGTTGTCTGTGTAACCAAAGATGTTGCCACAATTGCAGTCTTTCTGTCACACAGAACACGGTGGGTTAATTCTCCACGAGATTTAACACATGACAGATCTGGCAGCTGCAGAAAATGGGAATGTAAGCCGGGAGGAATGTCTCTAGAGAAGCTGAATCTAATTTAGGTGTAAAACACCAGGAATGCACACCACCAAGATAAAGCAAGGAAACAATAATATCAAAACACCAAGGTCCAAATATGAACCTTGTAGAGCTGTTGCATGAAATACTGCGTGATAGATTACTAGATACCAAATTATTAAGCAAAAAACCTTAGAGAACAGCAGCAGCCATATTTAACAAATCAAACATAAGAAGAACTAATTTATTCATGATTTCTTTTAAGTATCATTTTTTTTGTATTCCTCATAGTTAAAAAAATTTTGTGGTTTTTTTTTCTTGATGGCATCTAAATATGGGCATAGACACATAGAGAAAGAAATAATAAATAAAGTCTTATTTACTGGATAAAACTTCAATGCCAACTCTCTTAAATCTCTCAGTAAATGATTTAAAACAATTTAAATAATTCTTCATTTAATGTCCCATAAATCAACAGCAAGATGCAGAGACTCTGTTACAGATGGGAGCCAAACAGCTTCTGGGAGAAAGAATTAGTGCAAATCCAAGGAAACAGAAATCTCAGCTTTGCTAATAGAATGATGGAATCCCCTTTGGTGTTTGGGAGCATATTTCTGGGTTTGTTCCCTCCTCTGACATGTGCCATCTTGCTATATAATTTTGTGGTTTATTGAAAAATGTGACATTTAACTAAACAAAAAAGATTAAAATATTTTATCTTAGAGAGTTTGAAAGCTCTAACCACGTATCTAAATATTACCTTGTAAATAAAATTCTGATAGAAGAACAAGACAACACATTTCTGTTAAACTGTTCAGTACTAATGAATGCACACAGCTGAGCAGAAATATTTTTTATCAGGCAATTTTCTGTCTGCTCTATTTCTGATTTGGATTTTACAGACCTATCTTTCTTATTGGGGTTGAACAAATCCACTTACAAGGTTAAGAACTGAACATGCCCAACAGGACAAGGAAGAGAAAATAGTCAGAACCTCATTCTGAATTTCCCAGCTACTACTTTGCACTATATTTCACTTACCTCAGCCCATTCTGTGGAACCCAATAATCCAAATTCCTCTGCATCCCAGCTAGCAAAAATAATGGTTCTCTTAGGTCTCCAACCTGCAATCACATAGTTACACTTGAAAATTCAACTTAAAGTTTGAAAGTCTAGTAAAAGATCACCACAATTAATTGAAATTGCTTTAAAAAATAGAACTTAAATTACATAACAGTAAAAAAAAATCCTTTGAGGAACATATTATTGCAGAGGCATTTCTTCTTAATGTAATATTTTCATTCTACACAACAGCCCACTACATTGAGCACTGCTACATATGCATCTCTTCAATGAATTTGCACTTTTCATAATTAGAAATCAAACTTTCTGTAGAAGTTTTGAAGTTAGATAACCACAACAGCTTATGGGAGTGCTGTTCCTCAAAGCTGCTGTTTTCCACAGCCACCATTAGATGTCTGCAATAATTGTTACCTTCCATCTTCATTTTACCAAAACTCCGTACAATCTCTTGCAGAACAGCTGCACCTGTAGTTGGATCAATGCCACCAAATACCCAAGAGTCTCTGTGACCACCTAAAATAATGTATCTGTCTGGGAACAAACACACAATATTGGTTCATAATTAAAAATGTACTTGGGTTATCTTTGGTATTTCCTTTGATTGCATCTCTACTTGTAGTAAAAGAAATATGAAGCGCTACAATTTTATTTTTTTAAGGTAATCTGCAATCAGTCACTTAATCTACTGAAATACACAAGGACAGGAAATATTTTATAGATATTTTTCCACCTAAAGGTCCTTCATGTATGTATATGACCCGCTACTAAGTATCAATAGTGGAGTCATAAGATCCCAAATCATCACTGGCTTTCTGTACTTTGCTTAAAGGCAAAGTATAAATGATGCAAGGGAAAACCTACTGTAAAATGACAGGTATTATAAGAAAAATTCTGATATCTATCATTCTAGCATTCCCATTCAAATATATTCTTGGGAATGCCAATGAAAAACAGTGTCATGGGAGAGACAGAAGGACTATTAAGGATTACTCAGACTTCATATTATCTGGCTGTCTAAAACACTTAGAACATGAGAACAATTCCATCAAACACAAAATAAAGAAGGAATTAAAATCATCAAGCCCCTGGTGCTCACCTGGTTCCACGGCTCCTCTGAGGATGCCAATGACGTTGTGAATTCGTGTTATTTTATTGATTGTATGAACATGCATTCTGACTTTTCTGAAATGAAAGGCAGTGTGGAGTAACCATTTCTGAGTCAGAAGCCAATAAAAAGGCAGTACTACCATATAAGCCAGAGAATTTGTGCTTCTGTTCTGCTTTGTGCATTCAGCACCGATTTAATGTGTGTTCATCTGTCTCAACAGCCCATTTCTCATTTGAGCTTAACCTGCTGACAGCAAGATACCTTAAAAACAACTTTGTGAAGTGGGCCAATCTATACATTTGCAAACATTTACAGAATTTATTGGATTCCTATTTATGGGTATCAATCAGAAAATTGGGTTCTAGAAGAGTAAACTGAAAAGCATGTACGGTATTTAAAAATGCATATCTATTTTGACCAAAATTATAATTGTGGATGTACATATTTTTATAAGGAATACACTTTGGTTTTCTGGCACAAGCCCATTAATAAGACAGAATGTGGACAAAAGGCCATGAGAAATATTCACCCAAGAAGAAATTGAAATCTCCATTTAGGACACCAGATCTAAGTGATCAAGATTTGTCAGTCACAGAATCATAGAATCAACTGGGTTGGAAGAGACCTCTGAGATCATTGAGTCCAACCCTTTATCCAACACCACTGTGATTACTAGACTGTGGCACTGAGTACCATATCCAGTCTCATCTTAAAAACCTCCAAGGACAGTGAATCCACCACCTCTCTGGGCAGGCCATTCCAATGCCTGATCACTCTCTCTGTAAAGAATTTCTTGCTAATATCCAACCCAAACCTCCCCTGGGTGAGCTTAAGCCTGTGCCCTCTTCTCCAGTTGCTGGTTGCCTGGGAGAAGAGACTGACCCCCACCTGGCTACGGCCTCCTTTCAGGGAGTTGTAGAGAGTGATGAGGTCACCCCTGAGCCTCCTCTTCTCCAGACTAAACAACCCCAGCTCCCTCAGCCTCTCCTCATAGCACTGGTGCTCCACTCCCTTCACCAGCCTTGTTGCTCTTCTCTGGACCTGCTCCAGTTTGGGTTGTCAAGACCCTTAAAGATCATCTAGTTCCAACTCCCAGCCATAGGCAGAGAACCTTCCACTAGGGGCAGGGAACTTTCTACTAGGAGCACAGTTTACTTTTTCCCTGCCCGCCCGCCCGTCCCCCTACCCCTCCCCAGTAAAATCCACTTGTGAAATTTTATAAAAACCAAGGAAATCCAGTTATGAGGAGAGATAAAAATAATGTAGCATCCAGCCCTCTTAACCTGTAGAAGAAACAAAGCACCAAACAACACTTTTTTTGGGTCTGGCAAGACCTCAAGAGTTTCACATTTGAAGTTATCTTTTCAGCAGCAAATCTGCAGAGCTGTCAAAATCCAAACTTACTTCAGGACAGCCACTGGATCCTTGCCCAGCAAATAACTGGCACTACTGCCTTGAACATGAATATATTTGCACACTTTCCATGTGCAAGTGGCTTTCTCCTAGACTCAAAAGTTAATTTTTATACGGAGATACTCTGAGAAGAAAGTATGTGTAGGATTAGCCCATATTTACTAAAAACGTGACCCTTCCAAGTAGGCAGATGTTAAAAAGTGCATTCAAAAATATCTCATATGTATGAGTTTTGTGGATGAATCACATTGTTTTTTCACTGTTGCTCTTCAAGGTATTTCAGACAGCACATAACTCTGTCAAATATGCTTCCTTATTTATTAATTCCTAATTTTTTCATTTTCAGCTATTGTTAGAGCAGAAAAGAAGAATGAAAAATGAAGCCTTTATAAAGTTATATATTCAGATATACTCTTCAGGAGATGGAGTAGTGATAATGAGACAGCGTTGTTACACACTGTTCATTGTGGTCCACTACCAGTCCTCATAGAATGATACTCACGTCAACTGAAATGATTTTTATGTGGAAAAGTCACAGAAAAGTGATCTTTGGCTTTATTGCAATTTAATGCCAAATGTCATTGGCATGTGTCTTGGTCTGCTAATTTACTATAATTTATTATCTAATTTAATTTCAAATTCTAAAAATTATCAAGTGTAGCCCATTGAGAAGGAAGCAATTTTCCCAGAATATCTCTAGATGTATTGTTTCATGCCTTTCTCTTGTGGGAATTAATTTTTCAATATTATATAAATGGGACAGTGTTAAAACAGACCTTGTAGAGGAGTTGCCTGTGAATCCTGGTCCTATGTTATAAGACACATTGAGATTTCCTTTCCAGCTGCTGTCTGGAGCTGCATGTCCTCCCATTGCACTGTGAAGCAAACACCAAGACAAATGCAGTTGACCACTAGGATAGAACCTTAAATTTCCTTAATGATTATCACAATAAAACCAAGGTGGGTTTACAAAATTCTTAAAGGCATTATTGCAAAAACAGATTGCTTTGAATTGTCCACATTTTTTGTAGCCCACATTTACTACAAAAGAGTAGTGAATGCAAATAACAGCATAGATTTTACCATTTTAGTATAAAAGATTTGTGTGAGCTTTTGTCAATACTGACCTCTAAGTGAGGAGAACTGATGTATACTCACCTCAATAATACTTCTGCATCATGATATCCAATGGGGTGAACCGGAATTTGGGGAATCCCTACACCTTCATTAACTTTATACCTGAAAGTGTACTCTGAGAAACCAGAACAAAATGTCAAGTAGTGTTCTTAGCAGCTTCTCCCAAACTGGAAACGCCTTTGAACAGTGCAGCCACACAGCAGCCACAAGCACCAATCATTCTTTTTCATTCTTACATCATTGCTTCTAGGAAACCAAATTGCAAGGTCAGAACCCAAACCCACTCATGCATCTGCACAAGTGTGTAAAAGAAGTCCCCACATTTGATGGAAGGTTGGATTTGCTGTCTGTCCCTATTATTATGTCACCTCAAAGCTCGCTGTGGGAAAACCAAGCTGGTGTGTGAGGTGAAGATGGTGCAGGTGGTTGGCAGGAGACATCCACAGATACATCTACCTATGCTGAAGACAGGCTGGTGGGACAGGCATACACAATCTATCCTGTTTTCTCAGCAGGTCATCTTATGCCTCCAACAACGGTCACACAAGCCCGCAAGCCTTCCAGAAAAATATATACCCACCCCATCAGCAGACAGCACTGGTAGGCATCTCAGTTCAGACTCTGTTTAGGATGCCAACAAGGACAAGACAAGCACACGGTGCCAACATTTGAAAGACTCCAGGCTATTGCTATTTTTACTACAGGAATTTAACTCGCCGTAAAGAGGATTTTAAACTGCTTTTCTGCTTGGAATTTATGATCTGCAAGGAAACATACCTCCAAGCAAAGCTATTAGTCCTCTTTGATGGCAGAGTAGAATCTAGTTTAAAGCTGAGAAACACCGATATTAAAAAATGGCTAGAAATTCTCAGTCATTTTCTGCTACTTCACAGTCTGTAAACCTAGACATCCTGCTTTTCTAAGAGTTATAAGGCTGGGGTCATACAAACAGACTTTCCTAAAGACTTTCTTTCCCTGCCTACGTCAAAAGCAACCAGTTGGAATGGCATACAGGTAGAACTTAGTCTGCAATAGTAAAATGAACTAATGTTAAAAATTATTCCCAGCAGCTTTTTCCTCTTCCTCTCTACTGCAAATAAATTAACTTCTAGTGCCACACTTTCAGCACCACTTTATAAAGTATTTGATGGTCCTGGTTACAGAACTTTGACTCACCTTTTGCGGGATAACCTGGTGTTAGAGGGTCCCCAGCTCCATTCAGGTTTAATACATTCCCACGCTGGGCTCCTCCACCCGGAAGGTTCCAGCCATTTGGATAGGGATCTACTCCTGGGGCGCAGTAGTCAGCAGGGTCTGAATAAAGTATGATCCCTTGGGCTCCTGCCAATATGGCATTTTTAACCTGTGAAATTATTTGCTTTTAAGAAACGTCTTGTTGTTGTTTTTAGTTAATGCACAGATAAATCTGAATGTTGCAATTTTCTTTAATGCAGACACAGTTTTAGAAGCTTTGTATGTGCAGGAGTGAAAACGACCCCAGATCCAGCAGAAGAACAAACCACAGAGAAACACAGCATGTTCATTATTTGTGGCATACCTTTAGTCAGAGCTCAAAGCTAGGAAATACAGCATAAGACATAAAATTGAGGCACAAAACTTGACCCCTATTGCCACAGTCTCACTCTCACCAGTTTTGCCAGAGCTGTCTAAAGTCAGAAGAGATCATTATTCAGTCTCTGTGCATCAGACTCCTTGTCAAATAATTACTATTTCAAAATACTTATGAATGAAAACATTTTGCCTCTACAAAGTACTCAGTTCCCTAAACTACTCTCTTGCAAGAACTGCCTAGGGGGTTTACAGTCACCTCAGTCTCAGGAGTTTAATACATTCCTCTGGCTTTACTGTTTTGGAAGTTATTCTTAGACTGCAGTCTAAAGGGTACATTGCAGGGTACATTGCAGGGTACGTTGTCCCAACTCAGAGCCCTCACAAACTCCCTCCAGCTCTGCCATGAGCAGTGTGTGATCCACAGAAGAAAAATTAAAAAAATTAAAACAAAACCCTTACTTTGTTTCCTCTGAATATCTTCCCATATCTGGCAATGACAATCTTTCCTGTACAGTTAATTCTCATTTCACGTTCCAACTTAAAAAAATCTTCTGTACGGCCATAATTCACATACACCAGATCTGCCTGCATGGGAAAGAAAAGCAGTGTCATGGCAACTGGTCTGTCAACAGACAAACACCCATTGTCAGAAATACACTGTTTCATTTACTATGTTTGATATAGTTGTGGGGTTTTTTTTTGCATTTCTACAAATGAGATCTGGTGCCCATAAAAACAATAGAAAAAGATATCCACAATATTCTATAGATCTTTGGCTCAAACTGCTGACCTTTGTATATTCTTCTGCACTGACAACAGCCCTAAAATCTGAGGCTTGAAAGTAAAGTAATGTACTTTGCTAAATTAACAAACTTCTCCTGCCATGAAAAAGTAGTGGGATACCTTGCATACACAAACACTCACTATTACATAGTTTTGTTCATTTATGCAATGAAATGTTGTCCTGACCTGTTCCATAATGAATTAGCAGATTAACTGATGGACTTTTGCAGCCTTTGAAGGCATTCATTTAATCCAAAATGTCTTCCAAGTTGATTTAGATATTGTTATTTCTACTTGCACCTTAGGCAAGTCCTCTCCATATGACTGAATAATGTGGAGCAATCTGAGATATATCCAAAATTTTCATCAAGATAAGAACTTTTCACTTAATATGTGATTCAGAATTCTAACAATTTGAGAAAGCTTTTTTTATTTTGGTCATAAAGGACTTCTAACCTTTGCACAATATGTGGTCTAGCTGTGTTTAAGTGTTCCCTAATTAATACAAATGGTTAATTAAAACCACTACAACAAATATTTCAAGAAGTTGGAGCAACCTATCCCAGCAGGTTAGGGATAGAGACATTCACAAAGTATGACTTCAGTTAATAGCATTCTTACATAAGTGTTTTTCTCACCTCTGGCTCTCCTTGTGCTGAAAAAGCATTATATGGTGGTAGTACATCAGTAACATTTTCATACCCCTGTGGAGGTGGTTCAAACAATGACGTGTTGAAGACCTACCAAAAAACAACAGAAACCTTCGGTCAAATGCTCCAGGCACAAATTCCCACACTAAGTGAATGCTGAGTGTGCAAACTACATGGTAGTTTCTGTAAATTGCTAGCAAAAAGTACAATTCTAACCAGCTTGCATAAGTTCAAGCAAAAACACAGCTAAGGATCCAGAGCTGGATTTTATAACAGAATACAGATATGAATACAAAGAGATCAGTTGTCTGAAGATGCTCATCGGTCACTGCCTGAAGCAGCTGAAAATTGCCAAGAGGTGGTGACAATAAAAAGACACCTAGTTTATCCATGCCATCCCAGGTACTTTTTGTGGTTACTCACATGTGTATTCTTCTTCTCTTCATCTATTTGCTAGTTATGCTCCAGTTAAATCTGCTGCCTTTTAACACTATCTGTAACACTCCTGTTGCCTTAAGGTTCATGCCCACTTTTTGCCACCTTGTGACATAACAGCTGAGACACTGTTACAGAGTGTCTGGAAAAATTTCTCCATTCTTTCACTTCTAATCTCATGTCATTCCTTGTCTCTTCATGCATACCTGTGTGCTATGATGCTTCTCTAGCAGTCCCATCTGCTCTCCTCACTCAGACTCCATGTCAGATTTTACATCTACTTCTTTATTTCCCTGGATGCTCAAAAGGGAAACGATGTCTACAGACTGACTACTTCATTGGTGCTTCCAACACTGTCTCAGGAGACACCAGTGGGATCAGGTTCAGAGCCAGGGAAACAAGGCAGTGTGCTATACAATCGATAGTATCTCTGCAATTCCTTACCTCAGCATATTGTGGAAGCAAAAACAGTGCAGAAATTCAAGCAGAATTTGGATAAGGACTTGGAAGTGAGATCTAATGAGGGTCACTGACTTGGAATACAATAAATATGTGGAAAAGAGCCCTAATGAGGATTCTTTAAGAGACTAATTGCAGCACATTCAGAGAGCCCCTGAAGCGGAGACAGCTAGACTCTGGATGAATTGCATGCCTGTTTTAAGCAGCCCTGTGCATCCACTTAAGGCTGTTTACGGAAAGGCAGTATTGGCTTACATGTACCCTTAAGCTGAACTCTTCAAGACCTTATGGTCTACCAGTGCTAATTGCAGCCTCTCCACATATCCTCACTCTTCCGTATGAGGCACTGAGATTTCAGCCACTCTGCTGTGCCACTGCTCTTATTTCTAAACATGAGTTCCCTTTGCACTGGATTTTTTAATTGTATTATAAAGCACTTGCTAAGCAGAATAGGTGGGAAAAGAGAGGAAGACACTGTTTTTTTTAAAGAAGTCTTACATAAATATAGTTTTGTCATTGAAAAGATCACCTCATTCCCTTGTTCATCAATTACTGAGATGTAGTTTGGCTGCTTTTTATTTGGGTATGAAAGAAGGACATCATAATGAACAAGTTCTGCTGAATCCAATCCAAATTCCTTCCACTGGCCTTGAATTTTTTTGGCAAGAAGAAGATTCTGTTCAGTTCCTGCGAGATGAGGCAACTTGGTAAATGAGCTAGAATAAAATAGAAAACCACTAGTAAGCAGCAAATTCAGAGACATGATAGTTATTGGCATAACATTTCCTAATAAGTTTAACTTGAAAATCATTATGTCAAATTATCTGCACAGATTTGCCTTTTTTTTTTTTTGCTGGATAATAAAAGCCTTCCTAACAACGTTTTCTTCCATCTCAGATATAATTCACAACAGTGATAAATAGAAACAGTATCCAGTCCCTTTGGGCTGCCCTACAGAAATTGTCTTTCCCCCTCTTGGAAGTGGATGGGTATGCACCAAGGTCTGGAAGCAACCTTTGTCAAAACTTGTTGCCTGTTTTCTGCTCGCACTTTAATTTGCTCGAGTATTTTAGACACCTTTTAATTCCTTAAGTAATCTTTATTTTTATACTTTTTGACAAACTTTTTGGACAGCGTATTAACACAATTTTTCTGCAATTCCTGATCTTTATTTGAATTTAGGCAAAAAAACCCAAAGAAACAACTGAACCAGTATGAAGCACTTGGCCCATCATCAAAGCAAGCAGACACATGAGATACCATTAATATCCTATTGCCAAGAGACTTCAGCATAATTGCAGAGCTATTTCATGCTCTCATCAATCTCTGTTGCCTAGATTCTCACTCAAACATAATTTTCAGGAACTCTCCAATCTACTGAAAGCAACAGATACAAAATAAGAGAAGGCCTATAGACTTAAAAAGCTAATTGATGTTAGAAATGAAACCTTTGGGGTTTAGAATAAATGTACAGAAAATCAAACTTGTCAGTAATCCTTTGATGTTCATGATGCAGCTGCTGACTTACATGCTGAATACCAACATTTTACTAACCAGAGGTTATATTTTTATTCTTTTCATGTGAATATATTAGTTCCTCTATAGAAGATACAAATATACACAATGGATTTTGGATTTTTTTTAATTTTCAGTGGAATGCATAGCAAGGCAAAAGGATTTTTTTTTCATCCTTAGCATTTTAGATGCTTTGAAAGAATTGCATGGGTGCACCAGAATGCAAAAAAGTACTTTTACTAACAATTACATCATGCAAGACTTAACCAACCATACATGCACACTGTCCATAGACAGAAGAGAGGGTATAATGGGCTGTCATAGCACATTATCCAATATGGGCATGCCAAAGGAATTACCAGTTGTAAGTACACATGCAACTCAATGCCATGCAAATTTGTAGCATTCATTTTCAATACATTAATCTTCTACTTAGACTAGCTGCTCAAAGTGGAAGTTTAAGGAGACATTGAACAGATGATCAGTCAAATGTAATTCATAGTAATCAGCATACCCCAAATACAGTAAAATCATCTCAGTCTGAGAGAAGGCAAAGTTATCCAATGTTAGAGCTTCACAGACACACTTCATTAAATCAAGAAGATGGAAAATCATAATAAAAAAGTAAAGCAGCTTCAGTGAAGCAGATTTGATGGTAAAACCACTCTGAAAACGTAACTTCAAAAATGGGGAGTGGGGCAAAAGAAGAGTTGTGAGCCCCTCCCTTCCTCTTACCTCAGACATTCTGTACAAACTAAATACTTCCAAAGCATCTTATCATCTTGCTTCCAGTGGCCTTTCCTTGGAGCTGATGTTATCACTTTCTGGTTTCTGTGACTGGTAAAATTGTTCAAAAAACAAGATGCAAATGGCTTACCGAAGGAACTGCTTGATATTCTCTGCTTTCATTTCAGCCACAAGTTTGTGCCTCGCATTTTGATAGACATCTGAAGATCTGGGGTGTTTTTCAGTCACTTTTGTAAACCATCCTGAAACACATTTGAAAGGCTTCCTACTTATGAAGAATGCCAGTCCTCACAGGGTTGAGCACATGTGAAACCTAAAGCATTGAACAGTTAGAACCACATGGATGAACACACCTCAGAGTACCCTCTGTCAGTGTCTGCCAGCTCAGAAAAGTGAAGCAGAAGAGTAAAATATACTTTATCGATTAAATTTCCTAAAAAGTGACATAATCAAAAGAGTACACTCTAAATACCTGGTAAATCCCCTCTAGCTGCCGTTTTAAGGCAGTCATATCTTGTTAATTTTAAACTTTCGTTTAAATTCTCAATTAACTGTTTGCAGACTCCTGATACTCATGATGAAACTCCCTTATTTAATTTATGCACATATTCTAAAATACATGTGTAGGCATATTTACAGTGAAGGTCTAGTACTCAAGAGCCACCCTGCCAGCCTTATAATAGTTACAGACTTCGTGTTAGTCTATTTAATAATTAAAGGAATAAAGTTAACTGTGACCCAAGTTAGTTTCAAAATGTTAACTATTTATTCAGTAGCTACAAATATTTGTGGGAGAAAGTATATCAACTGTATAAAGTTCTTTTTTTAAGAAAAAACAAACAATAAAAGGCCCCTTTTATTATTATAGCTAGACAATCTGAAAATACACGTGCTGTCACATGCACAATGTATATGATCCCTTAGACTTAAATGCAATTGTAGTAACTCTCTGAACATAACAGTGATACTGGAACAGACAAAAGGTCCATCTTGCCCAGTATCTTGTTTTAGAGGACGGCCAAAATATGATGGTCAGTGACATGTATAAGAACAGCACAAGAAACAGAAATTTTCAGTTCAGGGACCTCCTAAATCAAACTAATGTTCTGTCTATTTAATAGCCCTCATGGATTTTTCTTAGGTGTGTGCTACAGCACAATTTTTAAAAGGGCATGCTATTTTAGATTTAAAATGAAATGCTGAAAGTGACTTAGGAAAAGAATCTCATGTTCTAGTAAAGTCCGTTGTGCATGATGAAAAACTTCAGTAACTCCACTCTTGGCTGTCAGTCAAACTCCTCCTCTTCTACATTCCACCCTTAATTTCTAAAATAGCAACTGAATTGGAGCATTTAAATAGATCTTCAGTAAAAATCAGGAAATACAAATTTTAAAAAAAAGTAAATCATGGAGATCTTGCAATCACTGAAACCTCAAACTCTTCTAATTAATCTTTCCTCTTGGAATGCCTGGCTGCCCATTTTGGCAAGCTGTCAGTTCAGCAGGGCTCGCCCCGAGCAGAACCACGCAGCCGTTCTAATCTTCACTCCCTAAAAACTGCTGGAGAGAACAACTTTTTAGAAAAGCAGAACTTTATAATGTACCTAGAAAGCAGCACAGTCTCTCTGACGGTGAGCTAATCACACAGGGGCTGCACTTAAGTACGTGCAGGGGGCAAAAGGCGGGGGCTGAGCCCCTGGGTGTCCGCACTCACCTGTCAGAAAGCCCAGCAGGAAACAGCCAAGCAGCGCTGGGCAGGTGAGCCACGCACCGAGGGTGCTCCTGCTCCTGCTGCTGCTCCCAGCCATACGGGCACTAGGGGCCGGCAGCCCGGCAGCCTGTCAGGAGGGCAGGCAACCAGCTGCCTTCCTCCTCCTCCGTCTCCTCCTCCTCTTCCCGCTTGCAGCCCCAGGGCTGTCCCTGGCCTCTCTGTTTCTCAACTCTCATGCTGCCTAACCAGCCTTAGTCCCTGGATGGTGATGATGATACAGTTTTCTGAGTGCAACAGAACGCTTCCATTTCTTAGTCTCACCCCGCGAGACAGCTTCAGTGTATCAAATACGTATCTAGGCTGTGCACCAAGCAAGGTACAAGTACTTTTTAAAAGGCTAATTTCCAATTAATTTCTGAGTTTGGAAGTTTTTGGTTTAGGCTTGATCACAATCTGTTCCAGTGAAAGTGGCAAAGAGATGAAATTAAGGGGAAACTAGTTTCCTCTTTACCAACTAAGCACTGAATTGCTTCCTTTTGTAACTTTCCATAGTAACGTTAATCCTTGGCAAGTGATGAATACTTAGAGCAGCTGAGAATACAGCTAAGATTAGCCAGTGAGGACACTTCCAGACATCGTCCATTTTCCAACTGGCAAAAGTTGCAAAATTATTTCCTATATTCTCTAGCTTTTTACACTTATGATTACAACATTCTTAAGAACAAATTTTCCTAGTCTAATTCACTCAAATCCATCTGTATCTCATGGGGAAGGACACAACTTCAGCCCAGGGAACAGTCAAAAAATATTGTTGCAGAATCATAGAATCATCATATTTTTGCACAAAATACCCTGACCCTGCACATCATTCCCTTCTGTTGAGCTCCTGCATGGCTATACAGAACCCAAGACTCATCTTTCTGGAACTGAGAACCTGTCCATCTGAGATATAGTGAAGGCAGGAAAGCTTTTCTAGGAGCCTGGAATGTTCCAAGTTCCTCTCACTCACTCCCTGAGTCCAAAGTATATACATCTTGTGAAAGAAATGTAGGTACTCCGAGTATCAAAACTTTCTTAACCACATTAGGCTGAGCTGAAAATAATCAGAAAAAGCTGAAAAGACTGGTTAATATCCTAATGACTTCACTAAGGCTATTTAGAGAACAATTACACCACTTGGGTGTTCTGCACCAGTCACAGCCACCATCTGAAGCACAGGGCTGGATGTCTTTGTTCAAACGATAAGCAAGTCCAGTTTGGTGTTTTTTCCCCCTGTCATTTCCCAGCTCATAAGCCATCACAAATTCTGAAGAGCAATGACATTTCACACCAGCAATTCAACTGACATATACAAACCAGATGGAATTCCACCTACAGGACTCATAAAGAATGAGCATATTGATGTATTATTAGCATTTATATAGCACCACAGGTGTAGGACTGGCATATAATAGACAGTAAAATGACAAGGGCTTTTGGAGAATACTAACAAAATTAGACCTCACATGACGATAACATCAGTGGAGGAAGAAGGTAAGGATAGCAACAGTGAGAATGTATGAAATTTATTTATTTCTATGCCTACATCTTTTTAAAGTGACAAGGGCATTAGAAACGACACCTAAAGTGAATTCTGGTCTGTACAGCCAGAGTGCTCACCCTGTGCTGCAGGGCAACTTGATCCAGTTGAAGATGTAACCTGCTTACTGCACAAGGCAGGTGGACTAGACGATATTTGGAGGACCCATTCGACCCAAACTGTTCTATTCTCTTCTATGAATCCACCTGGTGTGCTGGGAAGGCCGGTGTAAGGAGTGACATTACTACACAAGAATTTTTGTTGTCCCCCTTGGATCATATCTATTTTATACATAAACATCTGAAATTACTTGCTGATACATTGCAAAAGTATCCCCAAGTTTTCTCATCTACATATTTCTGGGAAGAGGAGAAAACCAGCATGTAAAGGCTAAGTAACTACCATTCACCCAGGTGAAACAGAGGCGAGATGAGATTTGGTTACATACACACATACAGACATATTACTAAATCACAAAGCCAAAGTAGACAAAGTTGTAGTAGCACATATTACAAATGCTCCTCAGAGCAACCAGTTAGAGAAAAATGAGTGTGACATGGTGCAATCTGGAATGCAAACTCAAATGTGTTGGAAAGGTGTAAGAAGTTGCTCCAAACCAAACCTCACCTCATCTCACTCTTAGCTGTTACTGATCATCTCATTTAGTGCAAAAGGACAGAGCTCCAAGCTGTTAAAATGATCAGTAGCCCAAAAGACTCATGTTCCTTTAACTCATTTCCTGGCCAAATCAAGCCCACATCCACCAGCCACTCTGTTCTTTTACATGGGCCTTTTCCTGCTAGGACTAAGATGTTACCTGCTAGAGTGTGTCTCTAATAATAACAGGGTATTTTAGTCAATTTTGAAAATACTCTGTTCAGTCTAAGTTTAATCAAAGACTTGAGGCTGATAGGAGATAAAACCAATCTTAAGTAGTCACAGAAATTATGCAAAGCAAACTGTGAAAAGACTACTGAGAAAAGGGACTAACTTTTCCACACATGGGTATGTATTAATTTCATTTGATTTAGACTCTTACTGCATAGGATGATAGTTGTGTTCTTTGGAAAACATGAACAGTATCCAATTTATGATCATATGATAGCAATAGTTTCTTTAAAAAATACTGTTCCTTTTTCATTTCCACATTCTTTAACCGATTTCACACTCAGGGCTTGGACTAGTCAGCCTTGAATGTTTTGTGTGCAGGGGAGCAGACTCATAGAATCATAGAACAGCTTGGGCTAGAAGGGACCTTAAAGATCATATAGTTCCAACCTCCCCATCATGGGCAAAGAATGTTCCACTAAACCAGTTTGTTGAAAGACCCATCTAGCCTGGTCTTGAACACCAGGGATGGAGAGTCCACAACTTCTCTGGGCAACCTGTGCCAGTGCCTCACCACCCTCACAGAAAATAATTTCTTCCTAGATCTAACCTAAATCTACCCTCCCTTCAACTTAAAGCTATTCCCCCTTGTCCTACCACTACATGCCCTTCTAAAACGTCCCTGTCCAGCTCTCTTGTAGCCCCTCCAGGTAGTGGAAGATGCTATAAGGTCTCAATGAAGCCTTCTCCTCTCCAGGCCGAACAACCCCAGCTCTCTCAGCCTGTCATTCAGCCTTGTGATCATCTTAGTGGACTCCTCTGCACTTGTTGCAGCACGTCAACCCCTTTCTTATGTTGGGGACCCTAGAATTGGATGCAGCACTCCAGGTGTGGTCTCACAAGGGTGGAGTAGGGGGGCAGATTCCCCTTCCTTGCCCTGCTGACCACACTTCTCTTAATGCAGCCCAGGACACCATTTGCTTTCTGGGCTACAAATGCACATTGCTGGCTTATGATGAGCTACTCACCCACAAACAGCCCAAAGTCTTTCTCTCCAGGGCTAGTCTGAATCCATTCTCTTCCTAACCTGTACTTGTGCTTGGAGTTGCTGCAACCCAGGTGTAAGACCTGGCACTTGGCCTGTTGAACTTCATGAGGCTTGTACAAGCCTACATCTCCAGCCTGTAACCAATACGAGACACAGAACTGTTCCTGTACCCTGTTCCCTACAGTGGTTATGGGACAGTCAACAGAGCTCTTTTTTTGACTGGATGTTGCTGTAGTTTCAGACTGTAACTATCTCTGTATTTTGTGAGGTCCTGGGCCCTGACATTGTCTATTATCTGTCAGCTATTGCCAAAAAGGGCCCTAATTAAATTTAATTGAAACAATGCTATGGTTAGGCTAGTGATTAAAAGAAATATGTCTGAGAGGAAAAGTTGCTGGGGAAGTATACAGATCACACAGGGAAAGATCTTCACAATTTTGGAGTTTGGCACATCAGTTCATTCTCCTTAGCAACAGAAAAATACTGTTATTTATATCCATCTGGTCAACAGAAGATGTTTATTGCTGCCCCCCTCTACATGGTGTATTTGCCTTATCATTGCCTTGATTGCTGCGGACAAAATCCTCCAGGTTAAGATAACTAAACTAACCTGGCTCATTTTCCCAGAGATGGATTATAGGCATTCCTAATGAATTAACGATTGCCAAAAGTGGAGCAGTGGAGCAGCCAGCAGTGATAAAACAGAGACAGCAACGTCTCCCATCAGCACTAGATTTGGGAGAAGACATCTCCACAGTTTCACTCCAATCAATTTCATATGAAATGTGAAAATAACTGAGAAATAACCGTGGGTATTAAGAACATTTCCCATTATCTGGTAAGCTGTATTATTTTATCAGAAAGACAAACAGTTACGGGGAAAAAAATTACTTAATTATAGCAACTTGCCTAGAAGGTTTTCATGTGAAGTGCAAAGATATTTACAAATAAATGAAAACTTATGGAAAAGAAAATAATCTACCATGATAATGAAAGCCATCAGACCATGGAACAGTCTTCTAAGACATGGTAGAGGCCTCAGCTAAAATGGTAGATCAAATCACACAAAATATTCACTGTGCAAGGGGTTACTAATCCTCCAGTGGCACAGTGTCAGAGGAAGGGATCTGATTTTCTGAGTCTTCTCTGTCTGATCTTGGTTGTCCCATTGCAGTCTTTTGAGCAGTTCATCATAAGAGGAAGCAGCACACCAAAATCAGAGACTCTATGAAAACGGTAATAATTTGGTATCCTTTCAAACTAAGGGCATGATGAAATTGTTTTGTTTCTGTCTTCATATTAAAAACATCTTAAAAACATTTTTATATGAACAAGGCATAGCAAGGGTAGATTTTGGATAAAAGAAGGTCTTCTCAAAAGACATTTTGAAAAATGACTCTACATGTGACAAGATATATTGACTGTTTTCGACTCCAGTGACTAGAAAGCTTCTTGCTTAAATTTATTTGCAAACAGGTGCAAGGTTCAGCATGTGAGAAAAACTTCATGGATGAGTATTCCGGGCTGACTGCCCAAAACTTGTTATGATCGTTATACAACCCGCACGCAGCGGCAGTTTTCCCATCTTCTTACATAAATTTTTGTGTAAAAGGAGGGCTGAAAGGTTTGACTTGGAGTATAATTATGCAATCCCAAGGTAAATAATTACAAGTCAACACCTAAATTAGAAACTGACAGAAACAGGAAAGTAATTTTGTTTTCCTGATGCATCATGAAGACTGGTGCAATAATCAAACTAGCAAAATTCCAAGCTCTGAAAATAAATCCAGTGGTTAGCAATTCTTAAAATACAAAGCTGAGAGAAAACCTGAAAATTTTTCACTCTCACTTCAGAAGATATCTAAATCCTGAGTTCTCGGAATGGAGCAGATCACCTTGTTAACTCTGCTAAATCCATTCCACTTGGGTATACTATTTGCAAAGAACAAGATTTTTTAAATTCTGTGTTCCTTGTAATAATCCTCTTAGTGTTTTGCAATGCTCCATTTTTAAGGCTTCTGCAAACTTCCATATTTAGTCTTCACTGATGATCATGTCACTGATATTTATGCTACTTCCTTCAGTGTCCCTGCTGCTGCCTGCACAGTGAAGGCTGCAATGGAAATCTGCCTCTTCACTTCTTCCCAGGCTTCCTGTTGATCAACTTTGCTTTGGATATCAAACATGGCATCGTAGATTCCCGGGAAGGATTCTCCTGCATACTTGTTGTGGCTGCTTGGAGCAAAGATGATATGTCTGCGGGGAAGTTGAAGGGGAAAAAAGTAACAATATCTGCATTAGGAAAATAAACGAAACAATTTTCTTGATAAAATTAGTCTGCTTCTATACCATCTGTTAAACTCTCAACACTTAAGATGTAAATAAATAAGATTATTGCAGCTATAGTAGCTACAGTCTATGAAGAAACTAACATTAGCTACATTATGCCATGTGAACTACAGAACTGTATAGCTACCTGAGATAAAGTTGACTTAAGTATTTTAGCTTCTCTCATTTTAGGAGAAATTAAAAGATTTTTTAAACAGCCAGTTTCTTTTCTCAGAGATATACACAGTCTCCAACAGATACAGCTATGCTGTGAGGCAGGAAAGCTAATGCTTTAACAAGAGACTGTTCTCACCAGATTTTTAATCATAAGCTATGAGAGGTACAAGGATTGTAGATCTTAATTTCTCCTTCTGCAGTTAGTTTTTAGTGGAAAGATTACTGTTCTGAATTATGCAAACTGGTAGAAGGACCAAAAAGCTAGACTTGATTTGCCTGCCTCTCAAATAAGATTTACTTCTTGAACTGGAGGGGAGGACCCCTGCATTCCCTTCACTGCTGTTGCAGTGCTGCCCTCCACACTGCATTTGCTAGTGTGACTGTCCTCTTATAACTGATCAAATTGCAGGTACTTCAATTATACATTTCTCCTTTGAATAATAACAACTTAATGTAGATCCTTTACCACTAAAATGACTTCAAAGGATTCCAGGGCTTAACTTTTTGAGCTGGTTAAAATGCCAGTGAAATCAATAGAAAAGATCTGAATAGGTTTCCAGCAAGACTCTTCCTCATTCTGTATAATGTATCTCACTGAAGTTTTCCCCAGTATTGTCTTCCCTTTTCAATCTTATTTGTTCTGTTTAATCTACTTTTACTGTGTCAAATAAAATCATTATAACCCTATTTAGAGACCTGTGAATTTTAAGAGAATCCTCATAGGGTATTCCAGGAGGAAAGCGAAAAACAACCTTTTCTCACCTATAAAACGGCCTTCCAGGTAATCCAAGAGGATCGATGAAAGCCCTTTCTAGAAACATGAGCTGATCATTTAGTGCCCTGACAGCAAGTAGGCTAAAAAGAAGAAAGGAATGTGTTAGTAACAGACTGTTTGACCCACTCTCAATCCCATGCCCCAGCATTCACATCTCTGGATTTATGAAGGTCAGTAGATCCACGATACTGAGCTTCCAGTACCGCCCAAAAAAGTCAGCCCATGTCAGCTAACCTGCAATATAGAATTATGCTGATCTGTGTTGTGAGACAGTCTGGTTCATAACCTGAAAGTCTCTTAAAGCTGCTTTTAAAGGCCAAGTAATAGTGTCAAAGAAGACATAGTTTCAGATATTTTTCCCCATGTTCCATCTTATTACTTTATGTCCCTTTCATGAGGATGCTTAGGCAGACCATTCTCTTCTTTTGTACAACAGTTTTCTAAAGATCTCATTTTCCACAAAGCCAGCCAGCCACAAATTACTTCAATAAAGTCACATTTGTTTTTATGTGAAAGCACAACGTCCAAAAAATAAAAATAAAAAGGAACCTTGTGATGCTAGAACCATCTTTTGAGTCATCCAAGAATCGTGTTTTTCTGATGGTAGATTTTAAATTCCTTAGAGCAGAAGCCATCTGTGTCTATGTGCTTTGAATAGCTCTGAGCATACTACTGGTGCTTAACAAATATAAGAACTGTGAAGAAGATTATAGTGAATATATATGGGTTTGGTAGTTTATGTGGAAAGTAACTTACTGTAGAGCTTCAAAGGCAATCATCAATAAAAATAGTAAAATTTATATCACATAAGCCTCAAGTAACTCTACCATTATCAGTGAAATTGTTTCAAGTTTACAGTGGTGCAAATAGAAACTGAAACTGGTTGGTTGAGTTAAAGCCTAGATTTAGGTCATCTATCAGTAAAACCATTTTGAAAATGTCACATACATGTCATATGTCATAAATGTCATCTTTTACATAAGAAATTATTGTTAACTCATTTATCTTAAAAAGACGGCTTTTTATTCTCAGTTAGCATTCCATAAGGGTAAGCATATGGCTAAATTAGATTCTTCCCAAGAAATGTGACATACAGATATGTATCTACAAAAGGAAGTTTGGTTTGTCATTCTCAGCATGGCCTACAAGGAATAAATTAAGAATTAAGTCAAGTGCAAATTAGGCCTTTTAGGATAGGTGGTGCAGAGAACTTCTTGAAAGCTCATCAGAAAGCTTGCCCCAACTACAGCTTCTGTTTTGCCTTTTTTTCTTTTTCCCATTAAGTAGCACCAGGTGAAGACTATGCCCTCTGAGCTCAGAGGACTACATGGAGTATTTGACGAAGAAAAAAAGAGTTAAACTTACTTATTGGTATCTATTTGTTGCAGTCTCTCATGAAAGCTAGCAGCAACTTCTGTAAAATTCTTCACAGCTGAAAAGAGAGCATCTGGAGGGAACAGGAAGGAAGCATTTAACTTCATATTCTGAAGATATCATATAGCAGATCAAATTCCTCAAACTAAAGCTTTATCTTTCACTGTGATCATGATCTGTTAGGTGTCACTGAAGGAAAATCAGATGACCACATAGGAAAATTAAAATATTGAAAAATATTTAATTCTGTGTGTAAATGCGTCTTAGAGACACTGGAAATTTGTGACTATTGTTTATTATTTGCTACTTGAAGAATGTATAGAAATATCAAAAACTGGATTATGGACTGTCAGAACTAAGCTGTTCATAGGTGTGAGATTTTATAGACCCCCAACAACCTATGTTTTACTGTTATGTCCTTACACACACACAGAGTTTTCAGAAAGACTGGGAGTGTGTGTGTGTGTGTATAGGGGGGGTCATTAGCAGCCAAATCCTACACTGAACACAATATAATGTTGTTGATAAAATAGAGGCTTCTTGGGCAGAGATCTATCCAACACCATAAGCTGCAAAGCAGTGTAACTTTTTTTGTAAGGAAACAAGACAATGACACATTGTCAGTGTTGGTGAATCACACACAGGTCAGAGCACATGTGACTGAAACTGTTAGCTCTGTTTGGCAGTGGCATACTCTCTACACATGCACACTAGTGGCAAAATATTCACATCCCAAATTACTGCTTTATTCAGTGTTCAGATAGCAGAAGGCAAATGCCAGGCCACGACTAAGACATACATTACGACAAGGCACTGCAAGCATTAAGGGAGGAGGAATGCAATGAAGGGCTGTACGTACCAAAGGACACGTTGTATGTTGCCAGCTCCTCTTCGTGATTCCTTGACAAATTATAGATGATGTGAGCATAGCTGCTCACAGCTGATGCATAATCTCTACAGTCAAAAGGAAGCACAACAGAGTTGGCCAGCTCAAACACCAGCCCTCCCCGTACCTGAGCTACTGTCAGATGATTCTTGAAAGTGGGATCATAGAACTGCTCCACAATTTCATAGGTTTCATAGACACTGTGGTAAACTGGATAACTGCTATATTTTTCTGTGTCCTGAAACAAAACAAAAGCAAAAACAAAAACAAAGCAAACCATTATTCAGCTATGGATACTTCAGTGTGGCTTGAAAACTTCTGCTGGGGAATTCAAGGCACGGTAAAGTGTTCCAGTCACCCTAATGCTATGCAGCCACTGTGGACAATCAAATGAGAAGAACTGTTCAGTGGTGGCTCCCTTAGACATCAGCCTATGATGAGATGAACAGCCATTTGGAGACATCTCTCTCCACTTATCCTGCACAAAGCCCAAAGAAGGTAGCTAAGAACAGATGCTCAACTTTCAGTTGGATGAATCAGGGTGTGACTGTCCTTGCTCGCTTTGCTTGGATTCAACAATCACTTCTGTTTGTGTCTTTGGGTATTCTCTCCTTTTCAGAGGAAAACACCACACTGAAGAGACTGTTCCCTGCACATTTCTCCGTCAATTTCATCTCAGAGAATGCTCCAGAGTCCAACCCATATTTTCAATAAAACACAAACCATTTTGGGTTCAAAGTTTCCTAAGTTATTACAAATAATTCAAAAGTCATCATAAACCACTCAGAAGCCTTCATCAACCATAGGTAATTCTGAGCACATCCATTTACTCTGAGCAAAGGTCCTTTTGTGTTACTTGATCCTTCTTATTTATTACATGTTTGTGTTGAGGTAGCACATAGAGTTCTAGTAATTAGACACCACTCTGGCACACTAAACTGAACTATCCCAAAAAGCTGGCAGCCTAAATGGACCCATTACAGGTGATGTTATTGAGGCAGGTCCTTGGGAGACCAAATTAAAAAGACACAGACTTACCCAATTTTTACTGTAACGTGCTCTGCCTGAAGCAATGCCAAGACGTTGAAAAAAAACTTCAAAGTCGTTGCCAGAACCCAGTTTGTTTATTCTTTTAACAAGAAAGAAGAAAATGTCTTGAGTGACAATACTTGAAGTATAATTTTAGTTTGCTTCCAAGTGCCATGTCAATTATTTATTCAGCACTCAGCCACTTCACACTTTTAGCCTTTTCCTAGTATGCTCCTTTTGTCTCTGTACATGAATTGCCTCTGACCCCGACATTACATACACCTCATCAACTGCATTCTTGGAGGAGCAAAGTCATCGTTCTCCACGTCGGAGATACCCAGCTCTCAGGAGGGGAATTTAACTCACTGACAAGAACCAACGAACCTTTCTCCTGCTGAACTTCCAGTACTCCAAGCTCTCAACTCAGAGAAATCACAGCAATACCAGCATGACTTCATGGAATAGAATCAGTATTGGAGATTCTATAGAGACCCCCTGATAAATTTGAAGGACAATGTTGTAAAATCCTGCTTGATGTTTCCCCCAAGCCCCCCAACACTGAGGCCTTCCAGGAGACTGGAAGCAAATGCATGGGAAAGCTGCTGAGTTAGCATCTTGTGTGCCTGCCACTGGCTTGAGCATCCTACTCTTATTCATCTAAGTCTCCATAAACTACATCAACACTTTTCATTTATAAAGCCTCCCGTTCATCTACAAAGGCAGGTTTACAATAGTGCATCAGCTGCAATCAATCAAACTCTGAAATTTACTTTATTAAAACCCACACTCTACAAGTTATAATAATATTCGGCATATAATTTATTTTCTTTTGACACTGACCTGGGGACCTCTTTATATTCTCTTGATGGATTTTTTTCATACCAGCTCTCATAAAGAGACTTTCCTTCAAACCCCTCATCAGGACTTGGTATCTAGAAAAAGACAAAGGGTATGGTTTTAAGTGTTACCAAACAACAAATCAACAACCTCTCCTCACATAAAGCCTATGACTTAGAGCAATGAGTAAGTTGCAGCCTCAAGTCCCTCAACCTTTCTGCATTTCCAATTTAACATTTAAAATGCATAGTGTTTTTCAGAGAAATAATTTATTTCCTAAAAAATAGGTAACTTTAGATGGAAGAAAACACAAGGAAAGCAAAACATTTCAAGTCAATATTTAGATTCTGGTATTTCTTGTTGAGATTTTCTACCATTTAATTTAAAAATGTAACACAAAAATCCCTCACAAAACAACACTTCTTGCTTTACTTGGACAAGACTTTTCAATTTTGTCTTAGTTTAACTCAAAACTGTTTCCACCTTGTTTTAATTCACAAAAAAATATGTTTATAGGTGCATAATCAATCTTAGAAGGGTAAAGTGTACAGTATCTGATGTTTACATCATGAAAGCTGCTAGAGAGGCATCAGATCAAACCTTTTGGCTTTTTTTCATCCATGAAACTAATTGTTCATGTAACAGTGTTACCAGCATTCAGGCTTTTTACCACAGATTAACTTTGGAGGGGACCACATGGAACATGCTTCCTGATCAGCATTCTCTTCAGGCACCAGCTACCAACAAGCTGTGGCTACAAGCATTCATCAGCCTTTGTTGCTGCTTCCCAGCTTGAGGAAGGGTTGTTACACAACCCTTTTTACTGGTATTTAGGTCAACATTTTAATGATGGCTCTTGGAGTCCAAACTAAGATGCTGCTGACCTGATTTGCTGACAATTCTGAACATATGCACTCAGCACAGGTTACCATGGGAACTGCAGGTGATGAGCTCTTTGGCAGTTCAGGGCAGAAATATCTTTATCTGGGCACTTGATTTTAAGTTACATTTTCCTTGTTGTATTTTAATTGCCAGAAAATTATTATACTGATTTACTACCTTTTCTTTACTTTTGTACCAGTCTAGTGCCAGCTTTCACGAGATAATAAATTATCAACCCTAGAAAGGAGAGACGACTGAATATATGGAGATAAAGTAGATTCACAGAATATATACTGTAGTTGAATGTACATTATATATGCACCTAAAACCACAAAAAGACTAATTAAATGTTCATTGTTTAATACAGTTGAACAGAAAAAAAAAAAGAGAAATAAAGATGCCAGCCTGTAAGACCCACTCCCAAAGCAAGGAACATCTTACATCTAAAACGGTGAGGCTATTTCCTGAGAAAGGTCACAGAATCACAGGACCAAGTCGTCTGGAAAAGACCTCGAGTCTCACCTTTGACCTAAGAGGTCCCTACCTTTTAGTTTTGTGTGCCACACAAATCAGTGTGAGAGCATCATGATCAGAGCCAATGAATGCCTAACAGGGTGCACTGAAGCTGAGGACATTGACCAAACCTGTCATGCCATCCCAAAATCCATACGGTAGCAAGCCTAATTTCTTCCCTTGTCTAAAGGAAGACAGTCTCCCATTACTATGGGGGAGTTGATCTAGTAGTTGATCTGGGCAGCCAGGTTCGCGCTTATTTCTATTCTCTGGTTCACAGCATTCTTTTGTTCTTTTTTGGTAGAATGAATGTTTTCACAGAAGTGGAAAAATCCCCTAATCCTGCATAGCTAATAATTTAAAGGTATAACCTTGAAATCCCCTTGCCCCTCCTGGGAAAAAGCTCCAGTTCCTTATCCACTGATATAAAAGGGGTACTGCAGCCAGAAAAGAAACATCTGACACCATCTTTTATAGACACAGTCCCATCGAGTAAGTGAGCACCCAACGTACTGGCTAAAAATTTCAAGTGATATTACTCACCTCTTTAGTCAGACTGTACACCAGACTGTACATCAGTGGTGTGCAATCCACTCGCAGGGTGTAGTTTCCTAAAAAACAGGAAAAACTATTTGAGGAGGGAAGTTCCACTCAGCTGAAACCTCATGCCATTATTTTTTAAGAAGTAAGGGGCTAAAGAGCTAGATGCTTTATGAGGAGCAAGCTAAGAAGGGTCTTCCTGTGATCTTGTCAGTGCATTTATATTGGTTAAGATGAATTACAGTCCACCTTTAGAAACAACTCTTAGCTTATGTCCCTATGATTATTACCTTATAAGACGAGAAGCTGACTCTAAAAAGTTGCCATAGAACTCAGGGGAACAACACTTTTTGTCCCTCCCTATGACTTCCCAAATAGTGTAGCTACTGTAAGGGACTTCTTGCCTGAAAACCTGGAATATCTGAAGGAAACTCTGTGATCCCAGGTCACAGTTTCTCCCCATATCCACTTCTGAATTAATGCAACAAAATTATCACATTGATGGTTTCATGGATCTCCAAGACAAAGCCCTCCCAGTGATACCATCAGTATTCCTGTAAAACACAACTCAAGATCACATGCCTTCGATGGAAGAATCTGCATTGATATAAGCCACTCCCCGTGCTTGCAATACTTTGGCATTTTCCTATGAGAAAGAAAAAACAAAGAAAATGCTGATGAACATTTTCCCCCCCAGAACTCTTTTCCCATTCACAAAAGAAACAGCTGTTCCATAGAAAGACATCATATACTGCAAGCAGCCATACATTCTTGGCAGTTCAAAAGGAAACTTAAGAGGGAGAAAGAATGTGTGTGCAAGGAAAAGAAGGGGAAGGAAGGAAGAAATGCTGCTTTCTTGTACAGATTTCTCAAGGACTAGACATCGTGCAAATTTCTTTTTGAATGCTACTGGTTTACCTCAGCCCACTCCGTTGATCCGAACAAGCCGAATTCCTCTGCATCCCAGCTTGCAAATATCACCGTTCTCCTTGGTCTCCATCCTGCAGTGAAAGACCATGAAAATTGTAATACAAAAATAAAGGCTGTTTGTTGCATAGTAACTAATATGAAAACAAATGCCATTTTGGGGGGCTCGTCTTTTATCATGATCTGTGGGGAAAGAGACAAATTTAAAGAACTTTAACAGCAATGTAACTAACCTAATAAAATAAGAATTTTATTTTTTTTATTGCAGCAATCTCACCTCTACTTCGATATTGTGCCAAATAATGTATTTCTTCTCATCTTTCACCCTCAGCTGCAAGAAAATTTTCTAAAATTTAAAACTCTGATCAAGGAAAAATAATGTGCTGTGCACAAATTCTCAAAAGATTGTCTACTCTTTTAGCTCTGTTCAGTTTAGTATACATAGCATTCCAGTGTCTATTTTTACAGAAAAGTGGCATGTTGTTATATCTATTACTGGATTTCTTTGACTTGTCTTTCAAATGCCATATTTCAAAGCCTAAGGAATTCCCTGTTACTTTGACAGATCACCTTCAAAAGAAAAATCTTTCACTTGAAGTCCTGCATTTGATTTAAACCCAGGCCAAACGGAACAGGTTCTATTGCCCTGCCTTTGTATTTCAGCCCAGTTTTCTTTGAAGCTGCTGGAACCTTTTCATCTGTTACTCCCTCTCTTTTTTAATTTTTAACTTGTTTCCAGTTTGCATTCAAAAAACAGCTTCCCCTGATATCCAGTAACTGGGAGGAAATGGAAAGAAAACTAAATGTCAGTAAGTTTTAAGTTATAATGGATAGGCAAAGAATGCTTCTGTAGCATGGCATTTATGTCAGAGATTCTTTCTGTGGGATGTCAGATAGGGAGACAGCAT
Source organism: Anabacerthia variegaticeps (assembly GCA_035583185.1). NCBI lineage: Eukaryota > Metazoa > Chordata > Aves > Passeriformes > Furnariidae > Anabacerthia > Anabacerthia variegaticeps. The sequence continues at coordinate 35,473,388 of JAWWEW010000001.1, read as the reverse complement.
TTGCTCTGACAGGAGCAGAAACTTGGTGCAACTGACATTTGTTCTTATTCTAATGCAACCAGGCATGAGGTATTTTTAACCATTACCTCCTACTACGTTTGCACAGCTCATTCTCTGTATTTCACAGACATCCTTTATTTATTCTTGAGTCTGTCTCCAAGACACATTCAAGCGCTGAGAAGGCTCTCAGTGTTGCCCTCACAAAGCCTTTATGAGTCCACTACTGCATCAATTTTATAGGAGCACTGAAACATCCAGTCTGACCAGCCTAAAACACACACCAACCAGTTGTACCAGAAGGTCATGTTTATTTCAGCATCCCTCCTGCATTTGGTTTCCTTCCAGGTGTACTGCTTCTTGAGCAGAAATACCTTACACATACCAAAACTGCAACTGCAATGAGATAACATCTGCAGAGCAGCAGGTTTTTTCGAGACACCAGTGAGATACACGTGTTTAATTTTAAGCATATGTTTAAATCTAGAAAACTCAATGGGCAGTGCTGAGACCAGTTACTTTGACGTGCTTTATTACCTTCCATTTTCAGTTTTCCAAAGCTCCTCACAATCTCGTGAACCACAGCTGCCCCACTCTGAGGATCAATGCCACCAAAGACCCAGGCATCACGATGGCCTCCCAGGATGACATACCTGTCTAGAGAAATTATTTTGGAGGTTTACTTAGGAAAACATTTTTCCTGCCATAGAGCTGTTAATTTGAAGTAATTGCTAATTTTCTGTGTATGCATCAGGCAACAGAAATTACTAGTTTATAATATACATGATAGAAAACTAAAAACTTTTTAAATTTCCAAAGACGTTTCAGTTGGTGCTAAAGAATTTCTCAAATACAATAACTGGATCCCACCAGACTTAAAACCTCTTAAATTCCACAGCATTACTTCTATTATTAGAAATACTGCAGCTATCATAACCACAAGAAAGCCAGTGCAACAAACATTTCAACACCAGTGATCATGTAGTGCAGTATTTCAGAGAAAAATGTATTCTTCACGTGCCCCTTGTAACTCTGAAGTGCATGTAGAGGTCACTGCTCACTCACATTATGCTGAAGACAAATGATTTTACCTGGTTCCACTGTGCCTCTGATTGTACCAATCACATTGTAAATCCTTCTTACTTCATTGTTGCTATGAATGTGCATTTTCACCTTTCTGGTGTATTGGAAAGAAAGTACAAAGAGAAAATCCACTGGATTAGATAATAAAACATCTTGACACCTTTCAAAAGTGTATAATATAAATTACAAGAAAAGTATTTTGACCAAATTTACCCTCTATTAGACCAAAGTAAATCTGAAAATATTTCAGTCTAATTTTTTCTGGATTTCTGCCTGTGCAAATGAGAAGAGCATTTAGCCCTTGATATCTAGGTAATGTTTCTGATGTCAATAAGATTTACACAGATGAAGAAGATCAGAACTCCAAATTCAAAGATTTTTTTTTTTGCTAGCAGATAATTTTTCAATTTAGAAGAGTGAAAGATGTTAAAAAGGTAAATAGTTCTAATATTCTAAAGATTGGTGCACATCAGATCTGACTGAGTCTATGTCATAGTTTAACCCCAGCCAGCAGCCAAGCCCTATGCAGGAACTCGCTCACTCCCCATCAGTGTGATGGGGAAGAGAATCTGGAGGGTAAAAGTCAGAAAACTTGTGGGTTGAGATACAGACAGTTTAACAGGGAAAGCAAAAGCCACACACACAAGCAAAGCAAAACAAGGAAATAATTCCCTGCTTCCCATGGGCAGGCAGGTCGTCAGTCATCTCCACGAGAGCAGGGTCCCATCACATGTAAAGGTTACTTGGGAAGACAAGGGCTATCCTTTGAACACCCCTCCCTTTATTCTTCTTCCCCCCCCTTTATATATTGAGCCACATGTTGCCATATGGTCTGGAATATCCCTTTGGTCAGCTGGGGTCACCCATCCTGGCTGTGTCCCCTCCCAGCCTCCCATGCACCCCCAGCCTCCTCACCAGTGTGGCAGTACAGAAAGCAGATCAGGCCCTGGCTCTGTGTAAGCCCTGCTCCACAATAACAAAAACCTCTCTATATTGTCAACCCTGAGTTCAGCACAAATCCAAAACACAGCCTTATACCAGCCACTGTGAAGAAAACTAACTCTACCCCAGCCCAAACCAGCGCACTTCAACACAGTCAGTACTGCTGTGGCACCTCAGGCACCAGAAAATCAGACAACCAGAACTGCAGCAAGCGTCTTCATCTACAACATCAAGAGCTGTTTATCTGTAACACAGCTGGAGGTGCAACAACTCAGCTGACAGAGTGCATAGGAAGTTAAATATGAACAACAGTTATACGAAGTTCATATGAAGTCAATTTCGAAGTCAGGACATTGTACTCAGAGAATATGGAAACACCTGGACGTTAGTTTTAAACTGTAATTACTAATTCAGTTTAAAAAACAAACTGAAGCAATAAAAATTACATTGTAGTTTAAGTTCTTTTTCCAGAAAACCTGACTTGTAGGTTATACTGTTTTATATAAGTCAATAGGTAAGAGCAAAAGCCAGACTCACACGAATTAAAAAAGGACAAAAAAAGTTATCAAAAAAAATTTCAGTCTCAACAAATAGCTTGTCAAAGGCTAGATGCTTTTCAAATGAAACTGGTTCAAGACTAGCTGGAAATTAAATCAAGGTGTAAATGTACTGAAGCTTTGCAATAAGTATATTTCAGCCAAGGAAACAGTGAAAATCAAGGGAATGATGGAAACAAACACAAATACTCTATCTTTGGTCAAATTCTATTGCTTTGCTGTCTTTTCTCAGATCCCAAGCATGCTTTCCTTAGAAAGCAAAACTGACCTTGTAGAATAATTTGTGGCGAAACCAGGACCAACGTTGTAAGATACATTCAAATTTCCTTTCCAGCCACTATCAGGTGGTCCCTGTCCTCCCATATTACTATTATGAAAAAAGAAAGCAAACAAAACATTATTAGTTACAGACATCTTACAACAGCACCAAGCACAAATGAGGAAACAATCCACACTTTGTTAGGTCCCATTCACACACAAACCACAGGGACAGTCTCTGTTTTAGACAATTTACAGTACAAGCTTCGTCAGGAGAATAACCTCGGGTTTTAGCTATACAAACACTAGTAAATTAACACAAGGAATAATCCTGGGCATAAAGATCAGCTTGGAATAGCCTACAGCTATTCTGGAAAACAGTGTTGTCCTCCAAAGGTCTGGCATACAAACTGCCTATTTGGTCCCTGCAACATTCTGCTGCCTTGAACTGTATTTGCATTTGAATTAGCAGGGAGCAACTTGGGCCTTTCCAAGGGTTTAACAGCACAGACAGTTGTCTTCCAGAGCCTGTGCCTGGACACTGCTCAGTTTGGTAGCTGGTGGATGTCAAAGATGATCCTGTTCCGTTGTCAAAGACAATATGTTTTTCCTCTTAACACAACTGGAAATGCACTAATTCAGTGGATGGCGATCACCCAGACTTAGTCACCTAAGGGACTTATGTTTTTGACATGACCTTCTGACAAACAAAGAAAATATTAAAAAATATTATGGATATTCTGTTCTTAGAAAGCAAAGTACATTTATTGCAAATGGAAGCATGACTTTTACTGTAAATGCATACCTCAGTCAAGCTTTATTCCACAGAACACTTTAGCTTCTCTTCAAGCCCTCAGTAAATTTTTTATATAAAAATACGATAGCAGGAATAACAAGAAGTTATGACTTCTCAAGACAAATGTGAAAATAGTATTTCTTAAATGCTGGTATTTAATTCATAATTATTTAAACCAAGTTCCAGAATTATTTACAACTTATTAAAGAGAAATGTCTAGTTACATCACACTTATACATACATATTAGTCTGCCCTACCACTACTAGTTGGTAATGGATAAAAGAGGTTTTTTAACCTATACCTTTCTCATTATGAGCAGTTATCGTGACAAAAGTGATGACCATAATGTTTTAAAGACAGTTTGGAGATATATTAGTCCATAGAAGTATGTTAAGAAATTGGAAAAACATTAGGACAGTCTTAATGAACATTAGGTATGTAAAAAAAATCAAAGAGAGTAAAATTCTGTCCCCTATAAATAGCTTCAATACTTCAGGAGAAATCTGCATAGAGAACTAAGATTTTTTTTTTTCCTGACTCAGTACTGCAACAGAGGCATCAGACAGAGCAGAATGATTGCTCATGTGATTTAGATGTGAAATTCCTATACAAACACATACTCAAGATAATATTCACTTATTGCCCTAAACACTTCTCCATCATACTGCTGCCAACCCTGGCACTCCCTGATTTGCAGCTCTACTGTTGATAGAGATGATTACTGCTACACTTTTTAAGGGAATGATACACTTTCCAACTCAATCACATCTTAGGTGTTTTTTAGAAAACTTACTTCGTTTGTTAAAATAATTGCAAATTTTAATGCTGTACACTAGCAAGCTGGTAGCCTCCCTCTCTGCCACTTGAAGGTTTAGTAAGTAAACTTACATGTAGGTATCTACTAAATCCCCTACCAAGCTCCCAGATTTCCTCACTGTGCTTATATTATTTCCCTAGCATTATTTCATATTTAAGCAACATAACATACCTGATGAGAGAAAATATACACCTTCATTTAACAGAGGACAGTACAGATACTGTCCTATCAAATGTTCAGGCAAGTACTTCCCTGGACAAATGAGTTACTTCATTTATAGCCTTTTTCACAAGACAGGTATCATGTCAGCCTCCACAATTTTTGCCTTTATTCAAACTGAGAGGCACTTTATAGCTCCAGAATATTTGACTGACCGTGATATACTACAAAAGGTCCTTTCCAGATCACTCTGTATGCATCTGATATGCAGCAATAGACAACACGTTTACCTCCTACAGAGAACCTAACAAGAAACAAAACATAGATTTCAAGAGCTGCAGTAGAAACACAATGCAAAATGTGTCCCGTACACTTACCGCAGTAATGACTCTGCATCATGATAGCCAATAGGATGAACGGGAATTTTTGGGAGACCTACACCATTGGCTTTGTCCAATCGGTAAGTGTACTCTGAAAGGAAATTTTACAGTTCTCAGAAGGAATCTGTGCAGTTCATAGCACAGTCCTAACACTGGAGTCAGGGATAATCAATTCACTTTCCTGGATGCTGGGCTGACATTAATTTCATTCTTTGTGCTTTATCAACATGTTTTCAGAGAGACACTAATGAAGTTTTTCCCATAGTGTCTGCAGTCATTCATTTAAAGCTGGATGGAAATTTTAAAATTATTTATTAATTTTTTGTGTTGAAATCCTTTTGCATAGAAAGATTTCTTTTCATGGGAAAGAAGTTCAGACTAAGCTACGGATGAAGAACACAAGCAAAGAGGAAGCCCATAGTCTGAAATACTCAGCTGGGAACTAAAATAAACTTGCCAGTTGATAATGAGATGCAGATAAAATTATATGCACTGGACTACTAAATATTCGCCTTTGCTGTTTTTGTGAACAAAATGAAATCTAGTTCTGACAAAACTCAAATACAAATCTTGTCTTTAAAAATTAGTAACTTTTATGATGTGGACAAAAGCATACATGGAAAAGAACAGTTTCCTCCTTAATACAACATTCACAGTGACCATTTTTGAGGGAAGAAGAAAGGGATTCATCTACAAGATCACTGTCTACCACGCTGTTGTTGTGAATATGTATCCCCTTCCAGCTCAAGGTCTGCTGGCTAGAGGCAACGTTGCCCATCACTTAATGATCACGTTTCCTGAGGAGACTGCCTCTCTCAGAAATGCTGGCTCAAGGGCTGTCATGAATGGTTCTTAATGAATTTCAATCAAAATGGTCCGGTTTTGGCACTAAAAGAAACAACTTAGTCACAACTCAAGTAGCTTAGGAAGCATAAAGTGAAGGTGGCAAATACAGGTGAGAATTCTGTGGTTCTGCCTAATATGCCCTCACTTCCTCTCATGCACCACTTACAGAACTGGCCTACTAACCTGAAACCCAAAGCTTCCTCTTTGCAGCAGCAAAGACTAAGAAAAAGACTGGTTTTTTATAAGGGAAAGAACATCCTCACCTCCTGCCCTTTCCTGATACCAGACCCTCAGAATGTGCCTTCTCTAGAGTCACTCACCTTTTGCAGGATACCCTGGTGTCAGAGGATCCCCTGCCCCGTTCAGGTTTAATACATTCCCACGCTGGGCTCCTCCACCCGGAAGGTTCCAGCCATTTGGATAGGGATCTACTCCTGGGGCGCAGTAGTCAGCGGGGTCAGAGTACAGAATAATTCCTGTTGCACCTGCCAGTTCAGCATTCTTCACCTGCAAAGCACATCTCTGGTCCCTATCTACTCCTTTATAGCTTGACCCCAGAGCTCAAGGGGCAAAAGAAAGTATTATAAATTACAGTGATTTTTTTTTCTCATGGTCTTTTACATAGCTTGGACTAAGTCTTATACCATAAAACTTCCTGAAAACATATAAATGTGGATATCAGGTTCCATATGAAAGCAAGAGATTTGCTATTGCTTTGACCTCAGTGACATGGAACATATCCTTCACAGTATTGCAACATAAACCTGAGCTTACATTCTGTCATCCAGAGCAATACAATTAACTGACTGTTGAAATGCACATATCATGGATGGAAAAAACTGTACCACACTGACACAACCCTATCTTTTGGTTAGTCGGGTATTTACCTCACTTACCTCAATGATCTGAATATATCTCAGGGTTGAGACTATTGGGGAAGACTATTATCGGAGAGCTTGAAACTGTCTTTGGCTGCAAACAAGACTAACTCCAGAGTGCATAGCTTATTATGGCAGAAGGACTAACCTGCATGCTGTTTTAAAAGTGTTCTCTTGTGACTTTATTATAGTATAATATATGTCATTCTGACATACCAATCTGGTTTGCTACTAGATATGACAGTGATGGATAGTGACTGAGTGACAACTAATCCTCAACAGTTTTAAATTTGGGTATTTTAATTCATAAATATCATAGGTTTCTTTCCTTTTTTTTTTTCTTTTTTTTTTTTTTTTTTATTTTATTTTAAAGAAACACAGTACTTGCCTTTATCATCTATCTTATTCTTGCACACCATTAGGAAGTTGAAAAATGACTGTACAGCTCTGCAGATTTTATACAGGCTACCAAATTCTTCAGAATATAAACAGTTGTAAGAAATACTGCTGTAAGAATGAGCATATCATCCCTTTGTGTCAACAAGGGCATATAATTCCCAAACCACAGGAAAACTGTCCCTCTAGATATTAGTAACTCTGAGGTATTTGTGCTTCATTTTAAGAAAAGATTCACAGACAGTAATACTTTCTTCAATTTTTAAGTGTTTTCCATTCAGATAGTATCTTTAGGAGTGGTAACCAATTTAGTGAAAATATTGTCTGACCCAGAATATGAGTTATATGTCACTGGTGAAGTTGGTATGTAAGTAAATCAGTGATTTATCTACCTAGAAGCTTCACACAAGATTAGTCAACAGCATATAATAAGAGCTGGCATTCCAGCGAGGAGATTCAGTGTTCCTTAGGTAACTGACAAATCCAAATTACAGTCCTGCTCAAATTAGGGTCAAACTAACTGTTGTGCAAGAGCCAAACACACAGAAAATAGACTGTCTTCTCACATCCCTTTTGAGGGAATAACTTGAGTGTATGCCTGAATTATGCACAGGATTAAGTCCTTTTCTGTCAGCTCATGGAAATCTGCAGGAAACTGTAATTTAAAAATATTTATAAGATAGGGACATGGAATAACCAAAGACACAATTTCAAATAATCTCCCCATAGTTATAGTCTCTGCCTGGTGTACATAAACCACTGTAAAGAAACACAATATAAACATCTTAGAGGACAGCTGAACCAATAGGGAAGAACAGTCCAGTTCAGAATTAGTGTATTGCGATGTATACTTTGGAAAATTTATAGAATGCAAATGAATATAAAAATAAATATTTTCCAGCTTATATGCTTTCATCCTAGAAATGTATTACATGCATGTGAAATATATATTTCCTATCTTCTACTAGAGAATCATCTTTGAACACAGCTCTATGAAAACTCAGTTACACCAAAATCTACAGAACACTTTAGGTAAGTGTTTCAATCTCTGGAAAACAAGTGAAGGGCAGCACAAGTGAGGTTTTTATATACAGGGATTACCTTATTTCCTCTGAAGATCTTCCCGTATCTGGCAATGACAATCTTTCCAGTACAGTTAATTCCCATTTCACGTTCCAACTTAAAGAAGTCCTCAGTGCGGCCATAGTTCACATACACTAACTCTCCCTGATAGAAAGAGGCAGAATTTGAAACAAAACTGTCAAAGAGCATGTCTAAAGGAGGATGTGATCCAGTAAGATAATCAGCTGGGAGCGATGATCTCCAGGACTGGCTTTGATTGTAAGGCAACTAGGTAGACAGGTGACTTTTAATGGACTCCTACCATGCAAAGCTGCCAGACTTTGTACACAACAGAGAATGTTCACATATGACTTCTGTATCCGAAACTTAAAGTTAGTGCTCAGAGCATGGCCTTTATTTCTCTTTGTAGTCTGTTTGAACTGGAGTCAGACTTGGAAAGCTGGAGGTATTTTGGACAAAGGCACCACAGGAAATATCAATTGCATTTTATGCAGTAGAGTCCACAGCTTAGTTTTAGTATAACGGTTTTTAACATAAAATACAGAAAGTGGCCTGGGAGAACTCAGAAGAGCCATGGATCCATGGAGTATTCCCATTGCTGAGCTATGTACATGCTCCCCACCGGGCTGTTTGCAGTAGAGATGCAGACAACAGCTTCCTGGAGAATACTATTGCTAACAGTGCTAGCTAGGCACTTGGACCTTTGTCAAACTGTTATGTAATAACGTGAACATAAGCATCATATTTTGAAAAGACAATCTGTCTTTAGGTATTGTTTTCATCAGAAACAAAGTTCTTATATTTAATCAAAACAATTTCCTAAAGGAGGAAGCTGAAGCTTTTTAAATTTGTTTTTATCATGTCCTGTAACTGAGGTTATTCTGTCTTTCTTCAGGGATATATTATGATAAAGGGTCAAAACCCACAAATTTTATCTTACATTACATTCTGAAATTTCCACTGCAATTCTTGAAACACTCGTTGCTCTTATATTCTAGGGTACAGACTATCTGCCTGGTTCTCCAGCTCCCTTTGAGTATCTGAGGCAAATGAATACAGGCTACCTTTTGTTTTCTAAACTTGAACCACTTATTAACAAACCTCAGCAAGTACATGACTCTGATACAACACTAGGCTGTGTGAGTAGAAGCATTAGCAGGTTTCCAAATCAGACCACATTTTAAAGCAGAGACTGGACCAGAAGACCTCAGAGGGCTCTGCCAACATAAATTATTCTATGTACAGGCATAAAAGATATTGAGGAGAACAACAACAAAAAATTCTAATCTTAAAAAATATTAATTGAAACCCCTAATGGTCGTAGGCCAGAAAACTCCTGTTACACAAGCCAAATTTATAAAATAAACCCCTTCAGCTGGTACCACCTGTAAAAGATTAGTGTTAAATTCAGATCACAGCAACACTTTTATCACCAGTTAGAAATGCTTGCAAAAGCCTCTTTCAAGCACACTCAACACTGTGCAGCTGTATCTGTCAGTATAAGTCTTGGGCATGCAGAATTTTGTGAGATTTGGCTCACTGCTTGTGTAAATGCAACAGTCTATTTGTTCACCAAGATGGGAAACAATAATGCATAGTTACAGAAATGCCTGGGGAAGCTTATGGCAGCTCATATTAAAGATTTATTATCATATTTATTAAGTAAGAGGAAAACAAAATCCAGTTCTGATAGAAACTAGACAAAAAAAATTAAACATATATATATGACTGCTCAATTTGAACATTGTTCCATTGATCTTTGAGAACATCAGAGCCAGGTCATCGTTCCTGTTACTGATACGTAAGGTTTTGAATTAAAGCCTCAGAAATTTCACATTATTATCTATTGCTCTCTACTATTCTTGATATGCCACTCTTTTCTATTTCTGCTATATTTCTGCCTCTGTTCCTTCTTCTACTTCTGTTCCTCCTTCTATTTCTCTTTCCAATTCCACGTTTGTTTCTTTCACTAATCTATTACCTCGGGCATTCCTTGGGCTGAAAAAGCACTGTAGGGTGGCACCACATCCTTAACATCCTCATATCCTGGAGGAGGAGGCTCAGATAACGACGTGTTGAAAATCTAATGGGAAAGAAGAAAAGGAATAATGTAAAGCAGGCAATATGGAAAAGCACTTTCTATTCAGGCACATTTCACACACATTTGCAGTTTAAAGGATTCTGATTTTAGAACTCCACATGAGAAGTGGCCAAAACTTTAGCAAGCACTGAGCATCATTTTCTGTAGGCAGGTTCGATGTGCCATCTTACAAACCCCATCTTCATCCTTAAGAGTCCTGCTTGAAAGAACATAGGGCCCCTTAAAATGGTTTCAGTACAGCAGATAAGAACAGGTTAAATCATAGTAGTCAAAAAGCTGGCATTCTGCTCATCCCTGGAGTTTCTATATGCACTAGTGCTATTCTGTAATGGATTCATGTCCCTCATTTTGAGGCCTAAACCTTAATCTTCCAGAAACTGAATTCAGCACAATCATCAATACTATATAATGAATCAATGCACAGAATGCTGCTGACCAGTTTCTTTATTTTTTCTAAATAATAATTTTAAAACAATTGAACTACATGAAGTAGTTCTCTCACATAATTCTCCTTTAATCCATATATGTCAGTATGCTGTATGAATCAAAGTGAGTATCAGTATTGCTAGCACACACATTATGAAACAAAGATGCAAAATATAAAAGCAAACTGGACACCCTGATTTCCGTGTGCTTCGTATCTGGCCCAATGCCATTAACTGAACAGAGAACAGCTTTCCCTCACAGTCTTCCTAAGTGTATGAAGGGGATTTTGTTCCCTGGCTGGAAAAACGGGTGTTTTCTGTACCTCGTTTCCAAGCTCATCAATTATTGAGATGTAGTTGGGCTTAGCATCATCAGGGTAAGAGAGCAAGACATCATAATGAACCAACTGAACAGAATCTAACCCAAACTTCTTCCATTCAGCTTGGATTTGCTGTGCCAGATGCATATTCTCCGTTGTTCCTGCTAGGTGAGGACGCTGTGTAAAATTGCTAGAGAAAAAGGAAGAAATGATTAGGTCAGGCATTAGAGCTCATAATCAGAATTCCTCTTAGCCTAGCTAGAAATAAACCCCCAACAGATAATGAGATACACCCAGGCTAAGTAAGGACCAAGGCTCCTCTGTATCTGTACTTTTGCCTGTCTTATATATAAATTGAGGTAAAGGGTTTCAGGCTGTCCTGAGCTAGCACAGGTATTTGTATCTTTCTTGCCCATGGTTTAGCAATGAATGGTGTGATGACACCAGCTATGGGGTTTTGTCCTTTTACTCCTTGTCTTCTGAGTAACATTAGGCCTATGCAGTCCTATGCACAATGAGATAAGAATTGAGTATAACTATCTTTGTATATTCAATTTAGAAATGTGCATAATTACACTGATCCTACTTGTAATTAACTTCATATTCTCCTTGGATGCCACTATTTTAATTAATTTTGGCACAAAAACTGATTTATCTAAAAATTCACTTTGAGTGTGTCTTGTTGGCAAGTAAGAGAGACTGAGTTCTGAGTGCTGTAAATGGCTACAAACAAGGAATAGAAAAACTCAACAGTCTGTGATTTAAAAGTCATGCAGCATGAATAACAAACAGTGAAAAAGACCATAAATAGTGAACAGCGCATTGTCTGAAAAACAATTTAAAAAAAAAGTCCAGACCATTGTGAAGGCCCAGTGGTGAAGTCAGCTGAAGAAACCCTCAGCTGAATGAGGCTGTCATCATGATGTCCTCCTTCTCTCATATGACCATGACATTAACATGCCATAGAAAATTGTATGGTACCAGCTGGTGGTAATAAAAGAAACTGAATCTCTGACAATGAAGGGGTGTGAGATTAGGAAAAGCTTAAATTCTTGAGATCAGGTGAGACCAAAGCCATCAAAGAAGGCACTTTGAAACAACGAATTGAATGGAATGGATCGGAACGGAACAGAGCAGAGCAGAGCAGAATAGAGCAGAATAGAGCAGAGCAGAAAAGGTTTGGGTTTAAGGAATCTACAATCATCTAAATCCAATTGCCTGACCAATTCAGGGCTGATCAAGCTAAAAGCATGTTGTAAGGGCATTGTCCAACAGGCTTTGGGCATCAACCACAGCTCCAGGAAGCCTCTTTCTAGGTTTTACCACATTCTCAGTAAAGAAATACTTCCTCATGTCCAGTCTGAACCTTCTCTGGTGCAGCTTTAAACCATTCCTATACACACTACTACTGGATACCAGGGAGAAGAGATCAGCACCTCTCTCCGCTTCTCCTCCTCAGGAAGCTACAGGGAGCATCAAGGTTGCCACTCAGCTTCCTTTTCTCCAAAGTCCTCAGCAGCCAAATGCTGCTAGATAAGCTCCTGTTCCTCTGATAATGTCAATATGTAATGCTAACACTGTCCTAAAAGTCACTGTTATGGTGACAGCACCATTTTCTGGGGACATACTGAACTAAGAGCACAGTTAAGTGTTATTGTTAGTGCCAAAAACTGTTTTCCATGAGTTACAACTGTTTAAGTCTCACATTTTCGTGAAAATTTGCCTTATGCAATAACTTTCTCCTGTATTACATTCAATATTGTGTTTTTCTCCATTTCCTCTTCTAATCTGTTGGCTGCCTACACTGTTAGTTCTAAGCAGGGACTAAACATCTGCCATTTCACTGCATAACTGGCCACATGACAGTAAATGAGGTACGATGTTTTCTGTTTGCACAGAGACAGGGAGTCTAAAGGGCAGAAAGAGGTCCTTTCAAAGAGCTGTGTAACAACAACTGACTTTGCAGGAGCTAAAACATAGGTTAAGGCTCTAAAAACTCCTAAGTCTTCAGTTTTCAATGTTTATGTTACAGTCAGGACATGACTGTTATGTAGTAAAGAGAACATACTTTCCAGCTAATTTATGTGCAAAAATTCATGACAAATGCACTTAACATGAAATCAGTAGGATTGCCACAACCTAACAAACCAAAAATGAGGTTTTAGTAATTTAGTTTTGCACAACTTTGTGTTATGTAATCAGGCTGGGAATATGAGACAAATCCAAAATTATTGACTACTCCAACAATAGTTGATGCTCTTTCTTTACACAGAAACTAAACGTCTATCAATAAACTATGACTTCTGATCTATTACAGACTGGAAAAAATACTAGCTTATAATAAATACTACACTCTTCTAAGAGAAAAATAACCCATTTACAAGATCTCTAAAAGCACATCAGCTTACTTGCAGTTAAAGCTTCCAAGTTACTGAATTTGAGAAATTAGTTACAGCAACTAAAATGTCATAGATTTTAAAATATCTATATCGTCATGTTGCATTGTTTTGAACTGTTTGAAGCATTACCAGCAGGTCGGTCGAGAGAGGTGATTCTGCCTCTCCACTCTCATGAGACCCCCCACCTGGAGTACTGTGCTCAGCTCTGAGGCCCCAGCATAAGAAGGACCTGTTTGAGCAAGTCCAGAGAAGCCCACAAAGATGATCAAAGAGCTGGAGCATCTCTCTTGTGGAGACAGGCTGAGAGAGTTGGGGTTGTTCAGCCTGGAGAATAAGAAGCCTTAGAGCACATCCCTGTACCTAAAAGGGATTTACAGGAAGGATGGAGAGGGGCATTTTACAAGGGCATGTAGTGATAGTACAAGGGATAATGGCTTTAAAAGGGAAGAGGGGAGATTTAGATTGGATATTAGGAAGAAATTCATCTCTGTGAGGGGGGTAAGACACTGCACAGGTTGCCCATAAAAGCTGTGGACTAGCCTCCCCTGGAATTGTTCAGGGCCAGGTTGGATGGGGCTTTGATCAACCTGGTCTAGTGGAAGGTGTCCCTGCCCATGGCAGGAGGGATGGAACTACATGGTCTTTAAGGTGCCTCCCAACACAACCCATTCTACGATTCTGCAACCCTTAGGCTGGTTACAGCTCAATTTTTTTAACTTATCTGAACTGATTAGTCTACACACTGCTTACTAAAGAAATTGCTTGATGTTTTCAGCTTTCATTTCAGCCATAAATGCTGTCTTCATGCCCTCATGAGTACTCAGAGATGTCTTCATTTCTGTAGGTTTTGCAAACCAGCCTGTACAACACACCAAAATACAACAGTAAAAATATGACAGCAGTATTTCCATGACACACATCATTTCTCTTTGGTCTCCCCACAAGAATTTCTCTGTGCACTTTCCAACTGTTTTTATTTCAGCACATACAAGCAGCCACAACCTAATGTAGGCTGCACAGTGACGGCAGCAGGTGGTAAGAGAATGGTAAGAGAACTTATTTACCTGTGTAGATATTGAGGGATACTTACTCATCACAGTTATTTCCTGCAGATGCTAAGGAGACTTACCTATCTTCCTTGAGCACCAGAACATTATGCTGTCAGTCATATCAGCTACCTCAGTAATAAGGCAACAGCTTTACAAAAATGCATAGAAACAGGCACACTTTGTAAGGAACAGATGTCTTGTAACTCCTTTCTCACTCTCTGCTCTGTCTGGCTCTTATTCTGGAATCTTTCCCTTACTGTGCAGGCACTAGCAGAGTAAGCGATGAGAGGAACACCTGGCTAGAAAGAGAAGTGTTTCTGACATCTGTGTTTAAATCAGACTGGAGATATTCAGTGCAAATGCAGCAGCAGCAGCAGCAACATGGCCAGCATGAATGAGAGTATTGGTGTGTTCAAGTGGGTAAGGAGCTGGCACCACTAAGGCACAGGTCACTGGCACAGGGAAAGGCTCTTTCTACTGTGAGAGAGGAATTCAGTGAGGGCTTCCCAATGGCACCAACCCCAAGCACATACCAAATGGCAATGCAAAATACAAGTGGCTCTTTTGTTTTCCTTCCTCCCCCAAGCTGATCCTGATGCATCTGTGAAACCAAAAGGAAGGTAGGGAGGGGAAATCTCTTGTGGCAGCTACCCTCAGGCCAGCCTGCTTGGGACGAGGAGGAGCTAGGACACTAAATTAAAGACCATTTCTCCCCTGCTGTCCCGTGTTTATCTTCCTGCCGTTCTGGCTGCGGCTGCTGCGCTTCCAAGGCACCAGGGTCGAGGGGTCTGTCTCTTGTGCCGTCCTCGCACGCCCAGCGCCTCTTCTCTTGCCCACAGCGTGACTACTTTAATAAAAGTTAACTCGCAAAACAAGTCAAGGACAAGACAAAGACCCTTCTGTGGCGGAGCTGGGAGTCCCCGAAGGCGGCGGTGGCCGCACGCCCGCGGTGTGAGGACTGGCAGGGAGGGCGGCAGGGCGGTGCGGGCACAGCCTGCCCTCGGGGCACCTTGGCACACATGGGATCCCGCCCGCCGCTCCCCGCACCCCGGCCCTTCCTCCGCCCGGCCCCGACACACGGGCTGGGAGAGCCCAGCACGCCACGGAGGGATAGCATCCCGCACTGTACCGATGAGGAACCCGAGGAGGAAGAGCCCCGCCGCTGCTCCCAGGACGGCAGCCCAGAACCGGCCGCTGGATGCCCTGGGGCCGGCCGGCTTCGAGACGGCGCCCACCGACCTCCACATCGCTGCCGTCCTGTCCTGTCCCGTCCCTCCCGTCCCGTCCCGTCCCGTCGGGCAGCGCCCGCCCCGCACACACCCGCAGCGCGCCGCTCTCCCCGCCCCGCCCGGGCACAAAGCCACCACCGCGTCAGCTGGACCATGGCGCTACAGTGCCACGTCCAGTCTTTACTTAAAAGCCTCCGGGGTCGGTGGCTCCACCACCTCCGCTAGGCAGCCCGTTCCAACACCTAATCACCCTTTCCTTGAAGAAATTTATCCTGATGTCCAGCCGAACCTCCCCAGGCACAACTTGAGACTGCGTCCTCTTCTCCTGTCGTGGGTTGCCTGGGAGAAAAGGTCACCCTCTGAGCCTCCTCTTCTCCAGGCAAAGCACCCCAAACTCCCTCAGCTGCTTCTTATAAGACCTGTGCTCCGGTCCCTTCACCAACTTCCTTGCCCTTCTTTGGGCCTCAACATCCTTCCTGAATTGAGGGGCCCAAAACTGAGGTGCAGGCTTACAACCACTGCCCTGGTCATGCTGGCCACCCTATTGCTGATACAAGCCAGGATGCCATTGGCCTTCTTGGCCACCTGGGCACACAATTCTTTTGTCTTCCTACAAAGTGCGAAGAGGAGATAGAGCGATGCCATGGATTTCTCACACTGTGTTGTGCCATGTCATCCTGCACAGGCCACACAGCAGAGTGGGAAACACTAGCAAACTGGAAGGTGGGGGGAAGTAAAAGCCATTATTTTAACAGATATATTTTCCAAAATACTGTACTCCAATACCCAACACACTGACAGGCTATGAGGTCTCTTCAGAGAGATGTGTATCCCCATGGAGATAGGTTGATTGCCTCACATCTGCATGCTCTATGTTTCCTTCCATTTTCCAGAGGCACAGCCCCAAGGAGGGCATGTGCACCCTGCTGCTGGTTTGAGGACAAGCCTGAAACTTTGTACATGCTTGACTTTGATGGACTCCTTTTTTCTACCTCTTAAAATCTCCCCTGTATGATTTTGGAGAAACCTCTCAAATTGGTTCAGTCATCACATTTGGCATAAGACTGTTCGTTAAGGGCCATGAACAGAGAGGAACTTTGCTGGCAGAGGTGACCTCTGCATGAGTTTTCATCCTCAGAACCCTTGCTCAGGTACCAGCTGATGTGTAAGACTAAAGGTCTGTAGTTGTGCTCACGTCTGTGTATAGCACAGGCAAGTTCCTCTCAAAAACAGGGGCAAGGACTGTGCGCTTCACAGGACTGCTCTTTTTGAACTACACTAAGTGCTGATGCGGACAAAACTTGAAGCTGGGTTGGATTCCAGACATTGGACTTTGTCTGGCCTCATTTGCACTAAGAAATCTTGGTACAAGAACACCAGGTGGGCCTCGTGGAAAGTGGAAGTGTTGGCTTCAAAGAGCAATAAGGTAATGACACAGAAGTGTGCTTTGAAAACTTAAAACAGACAAAAAAACCTTTGCAAATGATCAGACAGAAAGCAAAAAAAATTAATTAGTCCTGTTTCCTACTTTATACTATTGTGCAAAAGCCCTGCTTATAATGATACCCTGCCCCACAGTGTGCTTTCCTTTGCCATCCTTTACCTAAAGGTGCATAACATGCCTGTGTTTGCTACTCCTCCACTGCTCACTGATGGATGCTGAAAACAAGGCAGTGTTAAGTAGGCTGAAGAATGGACATGTCTTCTGGTGTTCTTAAAAAGATTAATATGGTCGGGGCACCTTTGGGCATGAGGAACTTGGAAGAGCTCATGGATCAGTTAATTTCTCTTTGAAGCACTTGGAAATTAGGTTAATGAAACACCACGGGACTAGGCATTGAGCAAAAACATATCTCTTGATTAATATTCCAGAGGGATTTAATTGATCCCAGTGGTTTATGACCACACTTATTCAAGTAAAAAAAGATGGAAAGAAGCAGTGAGGACACTGTGGTGGGAATATTGTCAAAAGTTTGATGCTGTTGAGTACTTTAAAACTAATTGACCTGCCCACTCCCCTTAGAACCTCTGAATTACTGCTTTTAGACATTTTATATACAGTCTTCCAGTGTGCTTGCAGCTTGGGCAGGACATTATGAACCTTAAGTATATAATAGCAGCAGCCAAAGGGCATAGAAAAGATTTATTTTGGAACAAATTGCAGTTATGATAAATGCATAAAATATTATGCTTGTTCCCATACAGAATCAATGTCACTTTGCAAGGAAAGCCATTTCAATAAACCAAAAGTTGAAAAAGTTAATGCTTCTGGTTTTGTGTCTTAGTGAAAGATCTTCTACTAATCAAAGTGCTGAAAATTATTTTTTCTTATCTATGAGATGTGAGGAATGTATGAAAAATATTCAATTAATTCACCTGAAGAAACAAACTTGCTGGGTTTCAAGATACAAATTCTAAGCAATGTTTTGGTTAGGAATTATTCACTCATACATAATTTCTGATTACACAGTTTTCCTTTGGTCTACTTGCACCCAATGGTAGGATCTGTACTTGCAAAATATTGAGGAACCTATTTGTGTGCTAAGGTGCTGTTCAAACACAGATACAGTAAGTTCAACTTTTATGCTACTTTCTTTCTGTATACAGCTGCAGGATAACTGGTTTATTCTTTCCCAGCCCTTCAGCATGTGAAAATGTTTTCACATTAATTTACTGCAAATAAAGCTGGAAAATATTTGTGGGAAGGGTTCTTGTTATAACTACTAAATGCATGCTGTGAGTTTATTCAGGTTTGGGACTTGGAAAAAGGTTGGGAAAAACTGTCTCAGTGATGGGTTTTGCAGTAAACTTTCGTTCCTCTGACTCAGAAAGCTAGTTTGACAGATGACTGGGACAGGACCTCCCAAATTCTTTTATTTAGGGCATAAAGTGAAGAAGGTAGAACCTGTTATGTCACTTAGAACCCACTGGAGGAGCAGTCAGTTTAGTGTGGAGATAGCACTACTGTAGTGTCTCAGGACAGCTTTTGTAACTTGCCGAAGAAAGGTGTGTTTGCATACAGTTGCTGGTCTTTGTTACAGTTCTAACTGTGAGAGAGTGGGTGAAAAGGAGATACTTGAATGCATGGAGTTTTGCTGTGGAATTATGTCTCCGGGTTTGAGGGGAGGCCAGCAAGGGGACATCATGGGAGTTGTCTGCTACTAACTGCTCTATCAAGATGAGAAAGTGGATCAAGCCTTCTTTCAACACCTAGAAGAAGTCTCTTGATTGCATGTTCTTCAGCATGGGAGCACTAGAACTGGCTGCCCAAAGATGTGGCATAAAAATTATTGGAGCTTTTCCAAACACCTGAACAAAGCCATCTGCAAGCTGATCTAACTTAGATGTTAGCTCTGTTTTGAGCAGGAGTTGGTCTGAATGGACCTCCTGGGATCCCTTCTAATGTTTTTCTGAGATTCTGTGATTTTAACAGAGAGCTGCTTGTGGATTAATGTGCTCTGCTTTGTAAATGTTACAGTCTCTGTTTCTCAGTTAAAAATTTGAGATACAGATAGTAAAATATAAAGCCTTGTCTAGCTCCCAAGGGTTCTGTAGAATTAAATAATTTATTTTAAGAAAATTAAAAAAGTAAAGAAATAAATGAGTTCTAAGTCTCTATTATGTTAAGGAAACACTTGCTAATTGATTTCAAAGTGTTTTGGATAGAAGTTATTGTTATATACTTCATGACCAAATTAAATTAGATATATTGTTTTCAAATATCAATAGAAAAGCATGAAATGAAACTCAGAAGACTTTTCACCTAGAAAACTTTTTTTACACTTTAGTCCAGCTTCTTATTTCCAAACAATTCAAAATATTAGCTTCACACTTTTTATTCATATAAGGCATCCAAGTAACATGTACATTTTTAACTCATGTTTTCATTTCTCCTTTGCATTAAAACTCTTTGCATTGTATTTGCGATAGAAATTGCATACATAAAACTTTTACAGAGCCCAGGAACCATGCTGCTTTTGATTTTCACAAGTCAGTACAATGCTACCGAAACATCCCATTCTGCAAGGTGCCACATATGGCTATATACTGGAAAAAAAAAAAGTGAGTTTTCTTAATATTTTTCTCCCTATAGATCTCTGTATGAAGAATGCTGCCTCTGTGCCTACTTGAAGCACTAAGCAATCATAGAATCACAGAGTCATAGAATCTCAGAATCACTGAATATGCTGAGTTGGAAGGGACCCACAAGGATCATTGAAGTCCAACTCTTATCTCTGCCCAGGATCATTCCCAAGAGTCACACAACGTGCCTGAGAGTGTTATCCAAACTCTTCTTGAGCTTTCTCAGGCTTGGTGCTGTGACCACTTCCCTGGGGACCCTGTTCCAGTGCCCAACCACCCTCTGGGTGAAGAACCTTTTCCTGACATCCAACCTAAACCTCCCCTGACACAACTTCAGACCATTCCCTCAGGTCCTGTCACTGGTCACCACAGAGAAGAGATCGGTGCCTGGCCCTCCTCTTTTCCTCACGAGGAAGTTGTAACTGCAATGAGATCTCCCCTCAGTCTCCTCTTCTCCAGGCTTAACAGACCAAGTGCTCTCAGCTGCTCCTCATATGCTTCCCCTCAAGGCCCTTCACCGTCTTCATTGACCTCCTTTGGATGGTCTCTAATAGCTGAATATCTTTCTTATATTGTGGCACCCAAAACTGCACACAATATTCAAGGTGAGATTGCCCCAGTGCAGAGCAGAGCAGGACAATCCCCTCCCTCGACCGGCTGGTGATGCTTTGCCTGTTGCCCCCCAGCACACAGTTGGCCCTCCTGGCTGCCAGGGCACTGCTGACTTGTATTCAACTTGCCATCCACCAGGACTCCCATGGCCCTTTCAGTGGCACTGCTTTCCAGCATCTCATTCCCCAGTCTGTACGAACATCCAAGGTTGCCCCATCCCAGGTGCATAATGTGGCACTTTCCCTTGTTGAACTTCATATGGTTGGTAAATGCTTAGTCCTCTAATTACATCAGCAGAATCTGGCACTTTCCCTTGTTGAACTTTATATGGTTGGTGATTGCTCAGCCCTCTAATTTGTCAAGGTCTCTCTGCAGGGCCTCCCTGCCTCTGAGGGAGTCAACAGCTTGTCCCAGTTTTGTGCCATCTGCAAATGTGCTCAGTATCCCCTCCAGTCCTGCATCCAAGTCATTGATGAAGATGTTGAAGAGCACAGGGCCTAAGATGGAGCCCTGTGGAACCCCACTAGTGACAGTCACCAGACTGATGTCACCCCATTCACTATCACCCTTTGTGTTCGACCTGTGAGCCAACTGCTCACCCACCACATGGTGTGTTTATCCAGCTGTGTGCTGGACATTTAGTCCAGAAGGATCCTGCGAGAGACAGTATGGAAACCTTTACTGAAATCCAAAAAGGTTACATCAATTGGCTTCCCTTGATAACTAAGTGGGTTACCTTACCATAGAAGGAAATCAGATTTGATAAGCAGGACTTTCGTCTTATAAAGCCCTGCTGGCTGTGACAATGACCGTGTTGTCTTTCAGGTGTTTTTCAATGTCTTCCAGAATAATCTTTTCCATAACTTTACCAGGCACTGAGGTGAGACTTACAGGCCTTTAGCTTCTGGGATTCTCCTTCTTGCCCTTCTTAAATATCAGGACAGCATTCACCAGCTTTCAGTCAGCTGGGACTGCTCTGGATTCCCAAGACCACTTGAAAATAATTGAGAGAGGTTTTACAATGACATCAGCTGGATCTTTGAGAATTCTCAGATGAATCTCATAAGGCCCTATAGATTTATAGGGATTCAGCTGGAGGAGCAGGTCCCCCACAATTTCAGGGTTGACTGGGAGTTGATCATTCTCACAGTCATGATCCTCCAGCTCAGAGCACTGAGACATCCTTGGTCTGTCTTCTGTGTTGAAGAGAGAGGCAAAGAAATCATTAAACACACTTGGTTTGTCTGTCCCTGTTTGTGAGGTGACCACCCTCATTCTGTAACGGGCCAATGATATTTCTATACTGCCTATTGCTATTAATGTATTTGAAAAAGCTCTTTTTATTTTCCCCAACATTATAGAATAGTTTGGATGGGAAGGGACCTTTAAAGGCCACCTAGTCCAAACCCTTTGCCTTGGTCAGAGGCAATCTTCACCTAGATAGGTTAATCAGAGCCCCATCCAACCTGGCCTTGAATGTTTCCAGGAATGGGATATCCACCACCTCTCTGGACAACTTGTTCCTGTGTTTTACTACTTTCATTGTAAAAAAATTCTTCCTGATGTCTGGTCTGAATCTATTTGCCTTTAGTTTAAAATCATTACCTCTTGTCCTATCAGAACAGACCCTCCTAAAAACTCTGTCCTTGTATTTCTTATAAGTCCCCTTTAGGTACTGAAAAGTAGCAATCAGAGGCCTCCCTAGGACCTTGTCTTCACAGGTTGGACAACCCCAACTCATCAGAGAGGTCCTTCAGTCCTGTGATCATGTTCATGACCCTCCACTGGACCTGCTCCAATATCTCCATATCTTTCCTTGCTGAGGATCCCAGAGCTGGACTCAGTACTTCAGGATCTCGCTAGAGGAGAGTAGGGGGACAAAATCACCTCCTGGTTCCTTCTCGATTTGACTTTTTGCTAGTCAAGTTTATTACCTTCTGCTTCTTGTGCCTTGATGCTATGCTGTGATCTTAGAGACCTGTGGAGCAAATGTGATAACATTCCTTCTGCTGTGACTCTGGTAACTGGCAAAAAAAAAAAAAACAAAAAAAAAAAAAGCAGTAGTGGCAGGGCTGCTTTCCTGCTATAATGGCTCACTCGTTTTGTCCTCCTTCTCTCTTCTGAGTTCCTTATGTAGCCTCTTCTCTCTTCTCCCAGCATTTAAAACTCTGCAAGGGAATCAAATTTTATACCCTAGAGGAAATGCTAATGAATTTGCCATAGAATCTAAATGCCCATGTGTGTTCTTTTGTTGACTCCTTTTTGTCTTGAATGGTGATACTAGTTACTGTGTCAAAAATAATTTTGCTCCCATCTTCTGGGACTTCCTAATGAAATGCTGGAGCACTTTAACTTCTGGAAGTTTACTTCATAGAAGTAAATATCTCCACCTATTTGCAGAAGGGAGTCTGGTTATTCAAATAGTGCAGCATTTTGAGGTAGTATGTTGTAAAAGAAGGAAGAGGAAGGTACTGTGAACTAGTGTAAAAGCCCATAAGAATCTGTCCTACACATGGAAAGACCTATGGAAATCATCAAAACTGTAACAATAGCCCCAGTATTGCAAGATGCAGAGGTATAGAGCTAAGTGAATGTGCCTGTGCTGATTTAACAGCTTGTCATACTGAGTAAAGGAGATTTTGCTTTGCTGTTACTCCTGCTCTTGGCTTCTCAGCTCAGTTCTCTCCCAGTTGTAGTGCTCACTGGACTGCTTATGGGTGGATTCATTAGGTTTCATCAGCATGGCAAAGAGGACTATTTACTGCTCTCAACTTCAGTTTGCTGCTGGATTGTGGTGTTGATTTGGTCTGTGGAGGAGTCAGACAAGCTGCGATCCATGGCGTGTCTGCCCCTTTTCCAGCAGCAGAATGTTAAATCAGCTTAAGCTGCCCTGTGTTAATGTCACTATGAGAACATAAGTGGCCTGTTGTTATTTCAGAATTAACTCCACGATGGCTAAATTGCCTTGAATCATTCTATAGCTTGAGAACAAGTTTTTACAGAAATGCAGATTCTTCTGTGTCTGTTTTCAACTTTTGCCTTCCCAGGGCATTATTATTACCCATATAGCAAGCACATATTCTTCTGGTGGTTCTGGCACCAAAGACTGGGATGATGATGTGGAAAACAAACAGAATGGAGCAGAATAATGTACACATGGAAATTCCCTCAGATGTCAGAGTGTAGTTCATATAAAAATATCTGCCTTCCTGAGTAATCAATAAACTGATATAGTCACAAGATGAACATCCTGACCCTTTTTGCTTTCCCCAAAGCTGCACTGCAGTGCTCTGAAGCCTACTAATATTTTAGCTTTTGATTGCTATAGGAGCAAAGGATAAGAGGGTATTTTTCTGCAGAAGCTCAAATTGTATTGCCTGTTAAATACCCTTTTTTACTGACGGTGAATCACAGTTAGCCAACATGCGTTCTTGGAATTTTGCAGCATGGTGGAGTTCTTTGAATTATCACTATAGCATGCATTTTGGCAATTTGTCTGCCCCAAGCTGCTTATTCTTTAAGATCTTCTATTGCAGCTGGAAGAGACTAAATCTACGTAGTCAGAAGCAGGGAACCATTTCAATTCTGTGGGTGAACAAGACATAGTGGCTTTAACTTTTAAAAACAAGTTAAAAATAGGCACCACTGTTATGGACATTTGTGTTTGTTGTGTGATTGAATTGTAATGCAAAATATGAAGCTTATTTTTTTTTAATCATTTCCTGTTGTGAATTTCATTTTCTCAGAAATGAGAGGCTAATAATTCTCAGTGGGATTTCTGTGGTCAGATGTAAAACAAGCATTTGCTCAAGAAATTTACAATGTCTATTTCAATTTTTGTCCCATTCAAGATAATTCTGTGGTTGAAGATTTTGTGTTCTTTTATTTCTTTTATTATACAGAGAAATTAGAATATTTGTCCTTAGACAGCCCCATTTCCCCTGGATAGTTGGAAACATGTTGTGCATGGCACTACTTTTAATCCTCACGGAGTCTGAAGTGCAGAGTCTTTCTGAGTTGCCTGAGATCATGTAGTAGACAGGAAGTTCTGTGATTTCTCAGCCCTGTGTTCTGGCCAGAGGACTACAGTATTACAAAGGCAGCATGCAGTATTCCTTAGGTCTACACTCATCTTTCACAAGGAGAGTTAACTAGTTATTTGCATTTACAACTGCTGCAAAGGCAAATTGTTTTGACAAAGATAGTTGTGCACCATGTGCATGTAGAAAAATTAAGTGCTTCCAGGGAAAGTTCCATTTGCGGTGTCATAATTTACACTGCTGGTAAAAACTGGGGAGGATTTCCCCCTTCCGCCTCTGCACATTTCAAACATTGTCTTTACTTGAAGAATATCCCAGTGGCCTGGAACTGTCCCCCAAAGAGATACCTAAATACTTAGCTGATTTTCAGTATTGAATAGAAATCTGTAGTGTTGGCCTGAGGCACAGCAGTCTTACTCTCGACTCTCTTTCAAAAGAAACTACACTGGCGTGAAATTGGAATGATACACAAGTAAATCAGACTCCTGAACTTTGTGTGATCACCCTGTGAAGGACAAATTGAAGTGCACTCAACCTCCTGATAAAAAAAGCAATTGGGAGAGCAATAAAAGGATATGCAGCTGCAGAAAAAAAAAAAATGTGAGCAAAGGACATAGTTCAGATTAAAGACAGAAGCTGAAAAAGGCATGGCAAGAAATAAACAACTCTTTAAAATAACTCTTGTGAAAGTCCTGCAGCGTAAGGGGAAAAATGTTTTCTCCTGACCTGACCTCTAAAGAGAAGTCATCAGTTCTCTGAAACTCTATGTGAAAAGGAAGTGCTAACATCTGTTTTTCCATGTTCGGTCAGTGAATTTAATTTGTTTGAAGAAATAAATTCACTTCAAGAATTCAGTCACGTTGGCTGTCCTACACAGCAGTGTAAGGAAACCCCTATTCTACTGAGCATTTTTATGTTGAAAATGCATCATTCTAGCTGAGCTTGAAACAAGCACGAATCTAAATTGACTGAAATG
Source organism: Anabacerthia variegaticeps (assembly GCA_035583185.1). Lineage (NCBI taxonomy): Eukaryota > Metazoa > Chordata > Aves > Passeriformes > Furnariidae > Anabacerthia > Anabacerthia variegaticeps. The sequence continues at coordinate 35,447,961 of JAWWEW010000001.1, read as the reverse complement.
AGAGGCTGGCAGCTTGCAGGGTGAATGAAATTGGTTCTGTGGGGTCCACTTCTTCCGTCATTCGCTACAAGATTACTTACTTCTTCTTCTTCTCTTGTAAAGAGATAACTTAATAATTCCAGTACCTCTGTGCTTCAGTTAAAATTGCATTTACCTCTCAGCCTTCAAGTATGAGGTAAATGAAAATAGTGACTCTGAGGATACCTGCCATGTCTACCTTTTTGTTTCTTTGTGTGTGAATGGCAGACTCAAGAGGGCAGCTCCCATTCATGTCTCAGCCTATTTTCATTGCTGAGCATCATTATAATGAAAAAAATACCTCTTCACACATGTGAGAAGTGCAAACCAAACACATTCCCTGCACCTCCAGAGCGGGAGACTGAAGTGAGATGTATGGCAGTAGGTACATATGGGGATCAGTTCAGTATGTCCCATTTGAATCATGCTGGTGACACAGGCTAGCTCTGTCAAAACTTTTAGGGTTACAGCATTGAATGCATACATTCTTGCCCTTCATCAGCTGATGATGGTCAGTGAAATTGATGCAAACTTTAGGGGTTTTTTGCTAAAAGACTAGTAAAACAAACTAGTTGATAAGAACCTACTGGACATTTCTTGGATGCTAAGAAGAAGCTGCAAAGGTTGACTGCATCGAGCATCCAAATCTATAAAAGTGATCATCTGAATAAAATTATCTTAGTTTTTTGCAGAACACATGTGAGATTTCATATGCTATATTATTCATTTGTGTTAGAGGGGCACCTACAGCCTCATATGGGACTGGTGCCACACATATGTAGATGCCTGTGAAATACAGTACTGTAACCATATATATTTGACTGCAGGTTTTACATTAGTATTTTACCAAACTGTGCAATCATTTCTTCCTCACCTGAAGAGTTTAAATAAAGGCAGTCAGACTTAGTATAGTATTTCACTGAGTCCTTGGAGAAATTGTGTTCTACATTCTGAATCCCAGGCTGAATCCTTTAGACAGTCCTACAGAGGGGGGGTAGAAAAAAAAATGTTGCCAATAGCAACTTGTTCTTCTGTTGGAACAAGCCAAAGTTATTTGAAATACAGCATAGAAATAGGGAAGCTGGGGAGGGTGAGTGGTATTTTGAAAACGTAGATGGAACAGGCTTTAAATTGCAGGGGTTTTGATGGCAAAAGGAATGTGAACAATCCGTCTTACATAAACTGTATAGAATTGCATCCTGACTAGCATCAAAACTCATTTGTTACCCTTCCTCACAATGTGCATATCATCAGTCCATCTTCTGGTGCTGTTGATCTTCTCATTATCAGCCTACTGGACATCACAACCAATCAACACCATCTGTTATTTGCTGACAATATTGTCTAGATTCTGTAGGATCTACTGATGTGCTGGCACAGGGGTGGTGGGGGTAGCAATGCCTGCAGGGATGACATTCTGCTAGACAAAGGATGAGGAGCACATGAGAATCATTTCCTCTTCTATGTGCAACTACTTTTTAGAGCTTTTTGGAGAAAGTCTGCAGAGCGTAAGTTACATGAGGGAGAGTGAAGAAGAACACAATAATTGATGATTTTTGGAAGCAAAAGGTAAAAGTAAAGAACTAAATTTCTGAGAACTTGAAATATGTAAGTAATGAATCTTGTAATATCTTATCCATTCACCAACTCTGAAATAAAAGGAACAGTGATAACACACTCAAATTCTTTAAAAATGCTGTTAAAAAAAGCAAGATTGAGAGATGGGAATATTTCCGTATTTTCCTGTACCTTTTACATTTACCCACCAGATGGCAACCACAGACTGCCCACTGACTGGAGCGTACTCTCCTCCTATTTATATAACTTCTGTGACCCCAGACCATAGTCTGACAGAGCTGCTTTGCTTTCAAGGAAGTCAGCAAAAAGAAATACAACTGTAAACTGAACATCAAGGCTTTGGTTCCTCTGATTTCCACTTGTACTCGATTTATATAATTGCAGCCACAGCATTTACAGTTTGGGAAAATAAGGAATCTGGCCTGCTGAATTCATATGTGTGAATTTAAATTCACAGACTAAATTAGTTCTTTGAGAGCTTCATTATCCTTACAGCTCTTTTTATGGTCTGATTAGGTAAGGTCAGGTCCTCAGCTTGCAGAAAGAGACAATGATACACATTCAATTGAGTTATATGGTCTAAGTCAGTGAAAACAACAGCCTTAGTTTGACAGCATCTGGTGTCATGCAGCCTACTGACTGCACTGGCACTCAATATATCTCATGGATTCAATGTAAGAGATTCTCTTCAATGTTCTTTATGCCCATTCATTATTTTCTGCCTTCTTACACCTTCTTTCATCCCCTGTCACACCTGCAGGATGGGAGATGTGGAAGTAGTGTAGCTTTGTTGGAGTATTCCTTCTGTGAGGAACCTGCTAGGGTGCCATTTCCTTTTTTCAGCCCAGTCTTACACTCCTGAATACCAGCGTTAAAAAATACCTTAGTTCTTCCACTCTGACTTCATCAGAAGCATTGAAGTCTGACTTAAGTATTTTGAAGGCAAGGGCTTGAATTTTTGAGTCAGAGATGATTTGTCAGTTTTGCAGAGATGGAGTTCTGGTGTGCAAATTTGTCATGGGATGGGATTTAGATTTATAATCTAAATATCACCAGAATGTGCAGGGACATGTCCTGGATCACAGAGTTTACCAAGACAGAAGCAAGAGACATCCCAGGTATTCAGGGTTACTAGCACTATAGCATTCACTAAACAAGCAGTGCCACTTAAGCCTATTGATTTCCTGAGTTCCTAGAAATGGTTTCAATTTTCTTATAGTGGCTACTTAATTTAGAAATGACAGTCCAAAGAGGAGAAAAGAATAGTGACAGAGGAAACTGATTTTTCCTGTGAGCTGATAGGTGTGTGCTTTGCATTTGGCTTTTATTTTGCCTGTGTGCTGAGAGTTTTTCTGAGCTGGCAGCATTTGGGGAGCACAGAAAGTCCCACCATTTTACTGCTCTCTCTACTCCACTTGATAATTTGGGTGGACAGCCTAGGAGGGAGCACTGAACAAAATGAGGCCTAGTAACTAAATGACATTTGCTTATTTTCAGAGAAAATATCGTTATATTAGTGTAGTTTCTCTGGACTTCCTGGATGCAAGGAAGGGCAGCAAATGGCTCTCTCTATATCTAATTGGACTTTGGCCAGCCTTGAGAATATTGATCTAAAAGGATTGTGGGATTTTTGTTTCTTTCCTTGAGTGGCTCTTCTCCTCAAAAGAAAAAAAAAGGAAGGGGGGGGGGGGGGAAGACCAGACCTCAAATGAAGTTTAAATCCAAAAGAAAACTTCCCAAAAACTGCTTTTTAATCTGCAATGGTGCAGGGTAGGAGGTGTGTGTTTTTCATCTATTGAAAAGAAAAAATAAAACTTTTTGGATGGCTGGGATGTGATAATGACTGGGGAATCTTGCACTTGTGTAGGCTGAGAAAGTAAGAAGCCAAATAACATAATTTTCCTTTCTTCAGTCACCATGTGATGTGAACAAACAAAGGGAGAATTTCCTCCCTGCTGCAGAACTACTTTTCTATAGATAAAGTCTATATGAGAGTCTAATGACTCTCCAGCATGACATCCTGGACACCAGCAAGCTCCTGGCTCAGCAGGCTCTAATGCAACTCTGAGGTTACTCCAGGCTCATGGAAATCAAGGCATGTGCAAGCTCAAATGGAGAATTTTATTAGAGCACTGGGATCAGAATGTCCCATAATAGGACAGTGTGTTGTATAACAGGATCCTGTTGGATTGTAAATATGTGGCTGAAGTGTGGTGCTACAGGCTCTTCTCTTGCTCTGTTGACCCGAAGGAAAGATGCATCATGGTGGTAGGATGCAGCTCAGGTCAACCAGTTGCAGCCAACACACTAAATCAGCAGGAAGGAAGCTGTAATGATGTGCTTCAACGCACTTTGATGTACCTAGAAGGGAGCCCCTGGCATGGGTCCCTTGCGCTTATGCCCTTCCTCTTTCACATTGGCTGAAGGAGTAGGCAAGAGGCTGAAGCAGGGTGCAGTCTTGGCTGTGTGAGCAGCTGTTCCAGTTTTTTAATCCTTGGTTTTGCTATGAGGACTGGTCTTCAAAAGGAAGATGGCTATGAAGTTGACTTCTAAGAAGCTGTTTGTCTCAATTCTACCTTAACCAGCAGCCTACACATTTGGAAGGCTGAACGGATGAGAAATCACCTGCCCGCTCCTTCCCACACATTTCATTTGCTGGTAGATTTTCTGAAAGGCTTTACCAGTGACTGCTTCCTGACCCACTTTATTTCACATGTGTAGACTGGGAAGGATTTCATCTGTTGCTGTTAATTCTCTTCTGGAAAGTAAAGCTGGCAATACTATTTTTATTTTCATCTTACTCATGTCCTAAGGCAATGTCATCATTTGCCTTCAGCTTAGGTAATGCGAAAGAAGATGCCTGTTAGAGCTTTTGCTTTGACTATTAACTGCCAAACCTTCACTAAAACAAAAGATGGTACATCCTTTTATCTTAAGGATGTTTTGGATACATAGATATGTTGGTGCCTTTCTGTTTCCAGTCTTGAAGATCGGGTGATGGGTCTTGAATAGCTAAGCTACTGTTCATTTGTATTAGCAATTTTGGGACTTTTCAATGTCTTAAAAAGATCAACCAAGCAAACGAAAACCCCTCAACAAACCAAGAAACAAACGAAAACCCCATTTCACGCAGCTAGGAGTATAAAATTGACCCTTGCTGCTGTAAAAAAATATCATGATTCATAATAAAATAGATGATTTTATTCAACTTAGTATTGCACTAGGTTAGTGGTAAAACCTGCCCTCGTTGAATGTATCTTGCATAATGTATAGATCTCTAATAACTGCTGTATTACAGACTCCTTCACTTTCAGTACACAGATACACAGTTAAAAAACAAACACATTATATTGCTATCACTTAAAAGCAACACTGACTATGGGGCACTGCAGGAACTTTGAATTAGTTGCCAGAGCCCTCTTTGCTGCAAACCCAGAGTTATATGATTTTTTAAAAATGCATTTGAAGTTGCGTTGCCTATTTAATATTACCTTATGAAAGATCCTTGAAATTTCCAAAAGCTTTGGCTGGGGGTGGGAGATAATTTTTTTCTGTTAGATAAAGTGGCCTTGCAAATGCCTTTATCTGGTATTGTACTGTTGTTGGGATGCTTCATCATTTTGTGAATGGAGTCATCAGTAAGGACAATGCTTTTGCAACTGCTTTGTCAGCCAGTCACTTTTAACAGGAGAAATGTTTGTGAAGCTCAGTTTAACTGTTGGTTCTTGTCTTGATCCTGCTGTTTCAGGAACCGATTGTGCAAGAGACTCTGCTCTTGGACCTTTTTGACGTGGTCGTGCTGCATGGCAACAGAAGAGCTTGGTGGTTATTTTTACCAGATGTTATACACAAGGAAATTCCATCTTGAATATTTGTTTTTTTAGAATAGAAACATCTTGAACTTTTATTATTATTGCAGAAGTTATCTGTTTATATTCCAGTGAGCAATATTGGTACTGCTCCTGAGATCACATGAAAATACCTCTGCCTTTACAGCCCCATCAACTGTATCTGTTAATTACAATACATGCTGTTATGTTTTGCCTGCTACTCCTATGCCACACTGGAATGTATGCTGAGGGAGAGTGTTATCTGAGAAATGCAAGAGAAACCTGTGTTCAGACTTTCAAAATTGCCCAGTTACTGTAGTGTCTTAATTTGAGGGAAAGCAAAAGACCTTATCTTGCTGTTGTTCATTTGATGTTGCAGACAGATATTAGAATCTACTTTTGGAAAATTTTTCTCTCTGAGATGTGTGAAGGTTCACACCTGAGAACTGAGAGCTCTGGCTCTGACTTGCTGTGTCAAATGGAAAGTGATCCACTCTGTTATTTTCAGGATTCACTCAATTTTATTCAAATTTTATTCACTTTCTTTCACATAAACATATAAACCAATCCTCAAATGAAAAATATTACAGTGAAACAGGACTTGTTTTATTCTTCATTTGTACTCTTACTACTATGTAGAAGACAGTAGAGCAAAGGGAGAAAGCAATGAAGCTAAAAAAGAAAGACTGCATGGAATAAAGAGAGGAGGCAGAAAATGAGATGGGCATAGTTGGAGGGGTAGATAGCTCTTGAACATTCTAGATCAACAAGAGATTAGATAATCAGATTCACTGCCTTGAATTACAACCCAAAAGAATTTGGTGGGTAATTTTGTTCAAGGACTGTAGTGTTTGCTGTTTGTGAGATCTCAAAGAAGGCACTGCAATGTTCCAGACCAACAGTCTATGCCCTATTCTGTATGTCCCTGATGTGCATCTAAATACTCAAGATGCTCAGAAACCCTAAACAGGACAAAGGTGGAGGATGTGAATGGTGCTGTGAAGTTAGAGATCAGCACTGTCATCACATTAAGGCAAGGGATATTGTGCTGTTGCCCATACCTGTTTTCTGATTAACACGTGTGCTTGCTTTCTGACATACCCTATGGTACTATGATCCAGGTGACCCTGTGTATGAAATAAAAGAGAATTAAGCTGAAGGCGAAGGAGTCTCAAACCAGAATATCACCCACTATGCTGTGATGCATCTTTTCCTTGTACTACACAGGCCACTCTATCCTGTTTCCATCAGTGCCTCACTCAGACAACAAAGCTCCCCCTCCCTGTACCCTGTTTATTCACTTCCTACCCATCATTCAGCAATATACATCAATATGACTTAGTTGTCTCTGCAGATTGTTGGCAGCTACTCAGACATCACTTTATTTTATAAATGAGATCTCATTCTATTTTAGGTCAGCAAATCTACCTATGTTTTGGCAATTGCTTTCCATTACTTTGTGCTCCTGTAAAAGTCACTGTCATAAAACTTCATATCAGGAGGATAAGAACTGACTTCCTTCCTGGCTAAAATTTGTGTGATAGTATTTATAAGAGCTTTGAATAGTCTTATTCATTTTTCAAATTATTCAGGGAAAAAAACCTGAAACAATATTTGCATTTTAATTCTCTCTGTATTCATGTGCTTTCCTTGCTCTCATACTGTGAACTCCTCTTAGATAAAAGTAAGACTAGAGCCATGGGACTCCCTGTTCTCTCTCCTTGGAGGAATTTTCAGTTCTGTATCCTGTCCACTGGACCTTTAGGGCAGCAATATTACTCCTGAATATAATCTTTCTTCACACACTGCCTTGGTAATGTCTAGTAGTAATGTAGCGTTGTTGCATTAAAACATTTTTAATTTGGGGTTGTTTGTTTGTTTGTTTGTTTTTATTTTATTTTGGTTTGGTTTTTTTCCTTGCATTATGATCTGTATCTGGTCCTTTATGTTTAATAGACAACTATTAAATGATAAATGATAAGCCTGTCCTCAAAACTGCTGTTCAGTATATTTTCCATAGAACTTTTCTGTTGACTTTTGGACATGTGTTCTGATGTCATGCTTTCAGAAGACTTTTTTGTGATGATTTCCCGAGTGGTGATATTTGAATAAAACTCTTTCAAATTGTAATATTTTCAAGTGAGGGTGTGAAGACAGATGATGATTATTTTCTAAATCATATACCATTTATTTGAGATGAGTCCATTGTGTGGTTAGATGTCTATCTTCTTTCATTGCTTTTGGCTAGTGTTTATAGACTTGAGTCCTGCTTTTATTGAAGTCAGTGACAAATCTCAAACTGTATTGAAAGTAAAACTATACCTCTTTGTTTAGGACTTACTTTAGGGTAGCTGCAAAAACCCTCAGAAGATATGAAGAAACCTTAAGATGGTGTGCTTTGATGTCACAGTATTAGGTCACATTTTAAATTTTGTTATATACATCACACACATACAATTTTCTCGGCTGATATTTAAATAATAATGGTTGGTGAAGCTGTTTGTTTCATTTAGAGTGCAACTTCCCTGAACAGTTTTTTGTACCTGGCAAAATGCAGGTGCACATTCTGTGTCAGGATGAGCACCAAAATGTGAAACTACTAAGGAACAACTCATTTGAAAGAGCAACACTGCTTTGAATGTAGAATTGCATAATATGAGTGAAATCATTGCTCTTGACAGAGAAACTATTTATTTTTTTTTTGTGGGATTAGATCTCTACATTAGGAAATCCACCTTTTCCTGTAAATCATGGTCTGGATTATCCCTCCCATTATTAGGGTTCACTAGGATGTGTTTTTTTCCAAGTTAGATAAGAGTTTGGTCAGATTTGAAAGCTTTTTTGAAAAGCAGGACTAATGGCCTTTATTCTCCAGGATTAATGTGCTTGTCTCATGAGTAGTTTAAGTTTGAAGACCCTGTCACAAAGCCCCATTATGATTAAAGCTGTCACTAACTGAAAGCCAGGTCAAGCCCAAAAAGATTTTCAAATATAATATGTCATGCTGCCAAGAGCCTTTACTCTCAGGACATTTATACTTGTCATTAAAGTAGCTGTCTGAAATGAATAGCAGTAGTGATATCAATCTTTTGTGAACTTTGGAAAGATATGGTGTGTCCCTCTCTTTAAAAAGGGTAGCAGAAGTGGAAAGAAATTATTATTGGACTGAGTTGGTTTTTTAATTAACATTTTTTCTTCTCTGGGCAGTCAGGTACACTGACTGGTAAGAAATTAGGGGCAGTAAAGTGCCAATTTTGTCCTGCAAAATGAAAAAAAATCTTTTTCTTGCCAAAACAGGGGTGAAAAATATCAAGGATCTTCCCTAAGAGGACCAAACTCTGGATTTACCTGTTGTCTATATTTCTGCTTTTTTCTGTTATTCTCCTTTTTCTTTTTTGTTTTGTTTTTGTTTTTTTTTTTTTTTTGGTTGGTTGGTTGGTTTTTTGTTGTTGTTTTGGTTTGTTTTTTTGTTTTTGTTTGTTTGTTTGTTTGTTTTGTTTGGATGGCTTTTTGCCTTGGGTGTCACACTAAGCAGCTGCCTTTTTATGTCTCTCTCTAAGTAATTTCTCTTCACTATTCAGCACAATTTCCATAAAAATTAAATAGAAATGGAGGGTCGACTCAGTGCTTGAATCTTAGGCCATTCCGACCAGCATCTTCATTCTGTAGGCTTTCACTCTGAGTGGTGTAATTAAATGTTTTATTTTTTTGTTTACTGCTTTTTTAGGACTGCCTTGGTATCAGATGGTTGGGTTATATTTGTGTGACCCTAATCAAATGCCATCATCTGTCCTCATGCATTTCTAGTGTTCAGCTATGCACACTGACTCTACAGTCCCAAGGGACTATAAATGATGATGATTTTGTTCATGAGAGACCAAGCGTCTGCAATCTCTTTTCACTCTCAGTTTGAAATGGGCGCAGTTCTTTCTGCAGTCATGTCTGTCGCTGAAGGGCATCTCCAGAACTTTACTGCCATCTTATTTGAAGGAAACTGTATAATTTGAAGCAGCAATCCTGAGGCCTGGCCATCCCTTCCTGAGCTTAAAATGAGTTGTAAGGGAAAGACTGCAAAACAAGAAGAGTGTCTGTTGCACATTTGATGGATGATATCAGACAGAGTGGATACAAAAACAGTGCCACTATGAAGCAATGAGCTCACAGAAGTGCAGAGAGCAGAACTGATGATGAACTTGGATAAACCCAAGAAAGAGATGCTTATTGGACTTGAGTGTCAGTGTGATATGCTGTGTGCTCTTTCTGTTACTGGAATGCCAAGGATGCTGTCTCGGTCTGTGTGTTCTTGTGGGAAAGATAATCCATCATCACCATAGCCCTTTCTTTCCTCTCAATGTGGCAAAAGGAGCAGGTTTCACATACTAAGTGCATGTATACCTGGTTGATTCTACTGCTGCAATGACAAACCGGTGGTGGGGCCAGCGGTGTCAGAAAGGATTGTGGGACTTTTGGAACCTGGTGCACAAAGCTTGCATGCACAAAGAGTCACCAGGTTTGCTGCACATTCCTTGTCCCCTCAGAAGGTCTTTCTCAGCTGCCCTTAGGGCTCTTTTGCACTGGATCCCTTTCACATGATGAGTACAGGACTGACATGATCCACAGCTGAAAACAGTGCTGATGGAAAAAAATACATGAAGGAATTGTTTTTCTCTTTACATTTCTCTTGAAGCTGGCCAGGAGAAACCTTTCAAAACTCTTCTGAACTCTCTTTAGAGGAGGAACCCAGTTTTCCCTGCTGTGTACCCATAAAATGAGCAAGCCAGTGTCATCAGACTGCCTCTTCCTCCTGTAAGGTTTATATGGTCTTTTTTTACAGGATTTTAGACACCTTGTAAATGGGCAATTTAAATGCTTGTCAGGTTAGCTGGCAGTGCTTCCACAAACTGTGAGTGTGCATATGTAATTCCTTATCTGGTCTTCAAAATAATACTTGGGTCTGTCAGCATATCGTTCTGCGTTATTTCAGGAAACCATTTAACCCCTCTGCACCCCTTTAAAAGCAGACAGAAATCATGTGCCAAAGCTCAGTGAGGTGTAACTGCTTTATTTCTGTATCTTAAAATAGCATTTTTAAACTCCTGTAGTTAATAGCTTCCTTAGAAAGAAACCTTCCTCTAATCAAAACAGCTAAAGCTTTGCAAATACATGTGACTTTTATTTCCTCCCTGGAGCCTGAAAAATGTATGTTTTTTCTCCCCTAGATATTCCACCTTAAAGAAGTTCTTGGGTATTCCAGCACTGGAAAGCTATGAGGGTTTGTATTCTAAAGCTGTTCCCTCTAGCTCTAGTTAAACATGGTATTCATGTTCTTACCATTGAACAAAACTGATTTCAGTGGGGACCCTCCGTCAGATTTTTAATTTGGTTTAGGTTCCAGTGTAATTCAAAGGCCTTTTCTAAATTTTAGTTTATTTTTTAAAAATAATATAACATATGATAACATTTGCATGTTGCATGCATGTTCTACTACTGTGTATCTAATGTGAAAAGATAACCTGTTTTTCCTTGTTTTTTAGTTAATGAAACAGCAATTAAAAGAAATTTCCAATGTGCTGCTCAGCGCAACACACATGCATCAAAATGAAGGGGTCTTAAGGATTTAAGTTACCCCCGAGTATTCTTTGTCTTCAAAGTACTTCCACAAGCAACTAAAATTAAAATTTCCTTATTATCTCGCCTTTTATATTTTATTCCTCATAGCCTAAAATCCCTGTTTTTTAACCGAAGCCATCCATGGGGAGCCATGCTAGGAGAAGAAGAAACAGAAAGCATCTAAAGAAGATGATTAAAATAACTGCTGAAACCGCCTCATAACTTGGCTTGTGTACCAGCTCAAACAGAGCATTCCAAAATTTGGTCTAGTGTTTCATTCTGTTGGGTATTTTACAAAGTGGGGAATTTAAGTTTTTTTTCTTCCATTTGTCTTTTGTCAGAATAAGTACAGGGGTAATTTATGTAGTTGCCTCTCTGAGCTATGTCTCTACTCAAAGGTCTTCAGATATCATAAACCCACATCTGAAAATGGATGAATATCTGTATTATCTCCAGTGCATCTCAAATTTTTCACATCAAGGAAATACATCAACTACACTAACAACAGGCCAGTTGTACAAAATAGACACTCTTCCACATTCATATATATCCTTAGTTGCTCCAGCTGTCTATCCACTAGCTAACAAGAAAAACTCTGTGATATCATTTTAGTACCTTCAGAGATGCTTCTAAATATTTACATTGAAGTTAGAGAAAGTCTTAGACTGCTGCATCATCTAATCCATTTGACATATTGCTAGTTTCTAGTTAGCTAGAGAATACAGCTATCAAAAGGGGTTAATTTTTACAAGAGGCAAATCAAAATAAAGAAGAAAATTGCAAGTATGATGAGGTGCATGTGCAAAATGAGAATGTTAGGTCAATGGTAAATAATAATCTTTTTAGAAGCACATGAGCAATAAATTTAATAAATGCAATATTTTTTTTCTTACATTTAACACCTGTTATATTGGTGTATAATTCTTTCATTAGCAATTCTTGTCATCTTACATATGGCAAACAATTTAATTGATTCTTTATTTACTCCTGGCAACAATTTCCAGTTCTAAAACTTAGGACTTGAATGTTTCCCTGAGCCCAATTTAGAGCACACTGAAGTCTATTAGGAGTCACAGCAGTGAGTGATAGTGGTAGAGATAGGTGCAGTGGAATATCAAATCTGAAACTTCAATGAACACCTTTGAAGCATTTCAAGTGATAAACATAATAAATATAAAATAAATAAAAAACCAAAATAGACATAAACCGCCACACTGACTCTTGAATTAACTCTGAGGCTGTTTTAAAAACTTCTTCAGTATAGGCTTTCCACATTCTACACTTTGCAAGTGAATCTTAGCTTTCGTATTACAAAAAGTACTACAATGTGCTTGTCCTGTTATTGCACTCTTCTGTTTATACCTGTTGGAGATAATCCTTTGGTCTAAAAGGACCCTTGAGTGACTTGGCACAGTTGTTCTTAGACTATCTAATTAATTCACTCACAAATGAAAAATAGGAAGAGACAATCCACAGTGTAGGCATCATCTCCTTTGTAGGCTTTTAAGGGCCGGAGACATAACTTTATATGGCTTTTGAGGGGAGAGAGAATGACTAAGTACAGGGATGGCCTCTCTCCTTCAGTTGTGCTTCATGGTTATAATGTAAAAAGTAAAGGAATGCCAGGAAAAAGGAAAAGTGAGCTCTTAGAAAAGAGCATAACCTGAAGTATGTTTTCCCAGTCACTTGTGACAGTGACATATATTAATAATGCAGCCACTAGGGATGATATGATAATGGCATTGCTGTCATGGATTGCATTCGGGTCACAAATGTCCCCTGCTCATGGCCTTTCTCCGTATTAGGGAGCAGGGAAGTTGTGTTTCGAGGTGAGCTGATAATCCTCTGTGAGGCAGCCAAGCTGCATCACTTACTGAATAAGCAATAATATATTGATCATTCAGGAAACCTTTCCTGCGGAGCCGCTTGCCCTGAAAAATCAATCCTTGACTAATCCATGCATTCTGTAACAGCAGCATATACAATAACTCTTAATAACTTAATTGTAATGCCCTATACTTTCAGCTGCCTATACTGTGGGGTTTTTTTATAAAGGATACTTATATATTTGTTGAAGTTCACTGTTCAATCTTAAAAAATTTTGCTATTGCACTTTTCTTATATCTTCTAAGTTTCTTGGATACACTCATAGTTGTGAAGAGAAAGGAGCTTAAGTAGGCAAACTTATTTTGTAGTTCATAAGACCATATAGATCCTGTCGACCAAGGGAGATAGAAGAAGATGTCTTGGTCAGCCAACAAGTGTGGTGAAATCTCTGTCCTCAATTGAACTTGGTTCATTAAAACCTAACTGTAATATTAACACACATCTCCATCCCAAAGTTACCCACCTCCAAGATACCACCACCACCCACTGAGCATGTGCTCTGTCTTCTTTAGATTGTATGTTTAAATGCAAAGTGAGAGAATTTTACACCAGTCAAAGGTATTTATGACTAAAGTCACTCAAGCTCCATTTAAACATAGCCAAATTGTATAGGAGTTAGCTGAGAATGGGGAGAAAATCGGGGAAGACTGCACCGACACTACTGGGACTGGTTGACAGGCTGAAACTGGTTTCCTCTGCTATAGGGACACTTATAGGGAAAGAACCATACTGTACACAAGCTGAATATTGCTATTAGGATTAGATCTTGCTTGATAGTATAGTAGATTGCTTTAAACACATTCTTGCAGTCAAATGCTATCACCAGCAACCCTTGAACCTGATTAACCCGTCGCAATTTGTATCAATAGTGTTATTCCATAAACTCTCAGAGTGAATCCTTTACAGCTGTTGCTGGCAGCAGATAAAACATTCAAATAAAGTGGGAAGACCCACTGAAGGGTCTCTATCCTGTTGGCTCAGGCCCCTTGAAAATGGCAGTCTAATAGCCCTCCAATCCACTGAATCTGTTCAGTGAGGTATCCTCTTACGGGATGCTGACAGACTGCTCAGACACAAGGGCTTTGGCTTTTCCCAGGCATCAACAGAAAACAAATCATGAAGGGTAAAGGAAATCTGCCCACATTAAAGGCTGAGGAAATCCTTTCCTTTTCATGTGACAATGATCTTTATCTGAACCCACGAGTTTTCTCACTTTGACTCTTCTGATTTTCTCCTCCATCTCACAGGGGCAAGTGAGTGAGTGGCTGTGTGGGACTGAGTTGCTGGCTGGGGTTGAACCATGACTGTGTCTGATTGTACCTTACAGTCATCATTCAAGGGTCTAGAGCAAATTGGCATGTTAATCACCAAATGATCTAGAAAAACATAATATTATTGCAGCCTTGCTCTTTCCCCAGAACTGATTATGATGAATCTTGGCAACTTGGGATTTCCATATCAGAAAAGTCCATAAACAGTTATTTAATTTTCTATCAGTATTCTCTCTCATAAGACTTTGAGTAGAGATACATTTGAATCTCGTGCAGCAAAAAATCTGACAAGCAAGAGAAGAAATAAGATGGGCATAATCAAAATTCTGTGGTGTGGCACTACTAACAGAGTGCTAAAATCCACTTATCACACTACCCCTTCTAGATTTTGTATCTGTGTAGCAGAATAGAGTCATTAGCTGCAGCTTCATTGCTATCTTTTTCTACCCAATCATTTGAAATATCTGGAAAGAATAAATGGCATATATTGAAGAGGCTGCAATTGCATTTCAGAGTCATAGAAAAACCCATGACTTAAACATCAAACAATGAATCTTCAACTGAAATGCTTCTTTGCATTATCGGGAAATTTTAAAGTTGGAAGTACATCAGAAGTCATAGACAGATATCTAAGAGCCTTCTGAAGTGGATTGGGCTGCCAGCATAAACCCTCTGAACCTTTCTTAAAGGGAGGACTCAGTCAGAGAAACCAGGGTACAAAGGAGTGCAGATAAAGGACAGTATACATGAAGGTATACCTGGAACAGGTGCACATGAAATCATAAAGTGTACATGAAATGGTTTTCAATTCTGAAAGGTGCCTATTCAACAAATTCTTCAAATCTTCTATGGTGGAGGTCCTACCAACTTTGATTGATAAATTATTCCTATCCTTTGTTGTCTTTATTATGAGAAAGTTTTATTTTCCAGTGCTGAACAATGTTGTTAGTAGAGCTAACAACAGCTCTACTTCTATAATTTAAAACACTAATATTGGTTTTTCTTATGGTAGGCACAGAGAGGTGTTTATCCCCTTTATCATTCCATGTCTACCTCCTACATATTTGAAAAGACAATACATGTCTTACTAGTCCTCCTTCTCTGAAGAAAACAAGTCCATTTTTTCCTTTTTTTCAGGTAAATGTTGGTTGTCTTTTACTAGCCCTGTTCCCTGAGCCTTCTCCAGCTAATCCACATCCTTTCTAGATTGCTGTGTGGAAAATTCAGTGACTTTACATACCAGACATGTAAAGAGGTGTCCTGGAAGAGACACAGATGATAGATGATAGTCTTTACTTCACGAGTGGAATGTTCCCAGATTCATGCATATGAAAAACTGAACTACAGGCATAGGCGAAGCTGTGCTTACTCAGTCAAACCAACTGTCATCAAACTTCAAAATGTGATGCTCCAGATAAGGCTGCCAGGCATTCCCAGATGATGTATCCATTGCATTATGAATTCAATGTATTCTGAGTTAGGTTCTGCTGCTCTGCAGCCCTGTGAAACTGATACTTCTGTGCTTTGGAAGGAAGGAAGGATGAAGTAGCTGTGGTTTCTTTTGAGCAGGCTGTTGGCATCAGTCAGCTGGATTATTGCATTTTGGTCCACTTGACTGAGGTAGCCATTCTGACAGAAATCCCAGATGGAACGATTGGCCATATGCCAATTTTATCTTTGGATCCCTGACATTCCTTGCTTCCCTCACATTTGATATTTTGCATGAAATACAACACCCATTTTGTGTTCTTCAGCATAGGATTCTGCTGCAAAGCAAAAGCTTTGCCTGATGCCTTTGAGAAACACCTGGCATTTGCTTGTAAGTTTACAGTGAAAAAGAGATTTCTCATTATGCTAATGTGCTTGAGAAATAGCATTCAGTCAATAAACAATGCTTAATTGAAAATACAGAGGAGCTGGAACTGTGTCTATTAACTTTTCTGCATTAGAGTCTTTTGCTGCATAAACAATGAAGGACATAAGATTAAAAGACTAAGACACACATTGCTAAGTCATTGTTTCTCACGTAGAATTCCTATAGAACACAGTTGAACACACCCTTTGTCCAAGAGAGAAGGAAGTGTAATGGCATTCAGTGGCTAGCACAACCTCTTCAAGGGATGTTTGGTGAGTGTGATACATGCTAAGGTGGACAAAGGAGAGGCCAGAACTGAGGTTGGAAGACAGAATCAGTCTAAATTTAGAAATATGGAGAATGAGTTAGAAGACTGCTGGGAAGATGCTGTAGGCCAGGAAACTGCCTGTGTTTGTCTTCATCTTTTGTGTTCATGAGGGTTTGGATGCTTATAAACCACCATCAGCATCCAATTTACACTGTCACCTAGCTTTTTCAAAATTTCTGACCCTACCTGGTTTTGAAAGAGCCAATTTAACTTTTCTTTCTAGTCAGAATAGTAACCTGAAGAATCAAGAAGATATGGTGTGAGCTAGTACCCATCTATACTACTGTGGAACAAACAGTGAAAGAACTTCATACAATCCAAATATCCTTCTATTTTTATTATCATAAAGAGGAAGGCATATAATTGAATACTTTTGTTAGAAAAATAAATGCAGAATGGCTGGGCAGTCTGAAACATACTGTTACAAAGATCTTTTCTATAATTGTAAGAAAGTTTACAGAGATGGTCTTTTGGCCGAAGGTCAGGACATCCCAGCTTATGTAAAAATGAATAAGGGACAACTTATTTTCTTAGTTCACCACTGTGACACAAATAAATGACGTGATGTAAAGGCATATTTCAATGGACAAACTAAGCTACCCAAGTCTAATAAAACTGAAGAAATTACTCTCAGATTGGTCTAGAAATGATGCAGTAGAAAGTCTATTAGCGACAGCATGCCAAAGCCTAAACATTGAGGAAAGAAGCAGCTGCCTCTGAGTTGATGGAGGACCCGTTGAGGTCTGTGCTGCAAGTATAGCTAAGGCTATAAAGCTAAACTGAAAATACAACAATTTATAGATGTTCAGATAGACTTCAAGTCTACAGAATGCCAAGAGTGTGAGCCAGCATTGAGGATGTGCCTTTCTGGCAAAGAACACTAATGATATCAGACAAAGCATTGCCAGCAGGCTGAGGTGAGTGATCCTTACCCTTTATTCAGCACTAGTGAGGCCACGCCTGGAGTACTGTGTCCAGTGCTGGGCTCCTCAGGACAAGAGAGACATAGACACACTGGACAGAGTCCAGTAAAGGACCATGAAGGTGATGAAGGGAATTGATCATCTCTCCTGTGAGAAAAGGCTGAGAGAACTGGAACTGTTCAGCTTGGAGAAAAGAAGACTTGGGGAGATCTTATCAGTATCTATAAATAACTGAAGGAAGAGTGCAAAGAAAATGGAGCCAGGCTCTTTGGAGTGATCACCAGTGACTGGACAAGAGGCAATGGGTACATACAAAAGTATAGGAGGTTCCCTCTGAACATCACGAAACACATTTTTATTGTGAGGATAACTGAGCAGTGAAACAGGTTGCCCACGGAGGTTATGGAATCTCCTTGGAGACATTCAGAAACTGTTTGGACTTGGTCCTGGGCAACCAGTTCTAGGTGACCCTGCTTGGGCAGAGATGTTGGAGCAAATAACCTCCAGAGTCTCCTTCCAATTTCAACCACTCTGTGATTCTGTGACACTCAGAAAGTAAGTAATTTGCTGTGGTGCTAAACATGAGAAGGACAGAAAGTGAAAGCTTCAGTCATCAATTGTGTGGGAATAGCCTCAGGTAGGATCCCGTAGCAAAGCCTTGGAATTCTACAAGGCAGTTTGTCAAATGGTTGGAAAAACTAATGCTTCTCTTCCAGAGAAAAACAAGTGCAAGCACAAATGTGGTAACTCTTGTGCCTTCTTTAAAGCTTAAGTAGAAAAGAAAGGGATTTATTGCTCGAACACATGAGCATACTTGGCATGAGAGTTGTCTCTTGCTCTTTATCCATGCTTTGTGGAGGTGGAGGTGGAGGCAGTGCTGGCCTTTTTGCTAAGACACCGATTGCAAGACTTCCAGAGAAGACTGCAGTAATAAAAGTTTTGCACAGGTGAAAATGCATGTATCTTCCAAGTCTGCTATAAGGTAAATGCTTCTATACCGCTGCTTGTGGAACTTTATTTGCCAAAAGGACCTCATATAATGATTTTGCATATTTTCATATCAGCTTAGGGTTTCTGATGTTAAAATGCATTTAATTTATTTATGTTACCTGCCTCTTCCCTGCCTCTTTTTGTTTATCTGTTTATTTATGTTCTTTTTATGTTGCTCTCATCCCTGTCTTATTTATCCTCCTTCTTTGTATTCTGCTTACATATTGTGATATCCTTGGCACCTAAGGAAAACCACTCAGCATTCACAGTCACCCCTAGACCAGTCTGTTAGAGAGCATATTGATGAAAAATAGCTGATGAATTCCCAACACCAGATGTTCTGTCCAACTGCTAACAGCTAAATGAGAACTATGCTAAGGTATATCCCTCAGTCATCTTCATGATCTCGCATCTGGTTCATTTGCAGGTGCCCTCTGTCTCTGTAGCATTATATTAAATTCTGTGCATTGTATTGTAAAGGGATCTTATTTATTTTGTATCACACTGTGGGGGAAAAGAGCTGCTTTTGTCAGTAAATAAGCCTACTGCTAGCTGTTGAAAGAAAATTACTTGAAATAAATGAATTTATTTGCTGCTGTTTAGATTCCTAACTTTCAGAGAATCCAGAAGTGTCAATGGCTGTTTTCTGTCTAACCGCAGTATTTCCCCTGCACAATTGTTAAAACCCCCAACACCCAAAAAACCTAAACCCAACCCAACCAACCAAAAAAACCTCCCACTCCCCACAAAAACCCTAATAATAATAATTAAAAGAAAATCAACAGAAATGAGATTCATGGATTTGCTGTCATTATTTTATTACTTCTGGAAATGCAGCCACAAGTTGTTAATCTCGACTGTGAAATTTCATAGTGCAGGAATTCAGAAGGTTATTGCTTTGGGAAGATCAGATAGCAGAATGACAAGCTGGGACAAATTTATCTGCAGTGCAGTATTTTGATAGAGGGATATGACACTGCCTTGTCCTGTACAATATTATGAAAGGCAAAACAGCAATGCTGTTAAAACCATGCAATGTTTTCTTGGTCTGCAAATCAGTGGGGAGAGCAGAGAGCGTTGCAGGGCTCTAGACTTGTCACAGGGGAGCTGTCTGGCTCTGGATGTGCGTTCCTACAGTTGTGGAAAGAAAAGCTGCTGTGAGATCTGATAGAAGACATTATAGCCTCAATAATAAGCTGTTTCTGCTTAGAATGGCCACAACTATAATATCCACATTGCAGGTAATCTGAAAAAAACCCAAACCAACCAAACAAAGAAAAAAAACCCTTATGACCTTACACTGTCCTTTCTTTGATGACAGCTGAAAAAAAAAAAAATCTAAAATTCATTCTACTTCTGCATTCAAGAGGCCAGATTGATTTTTTTAATCAATATATGTGGCTCATCCACAGTCAGATTTTTTATCTTTCATGTCTTCTCTCATGTTTATCATAATGTAAAGGCTTTATCCAGAGATCCAGAGATGCAGATCCAGAGATTTGATGGGAACACAATGAAATTCAATTATTCAATTCTTACTTGTCCATCTGAGCACTGACTCCACTTTAATTGGATTTGCTGACTAATATTCTAGATTAGTAGAACACAAAGTACCTGTATGAAGGGACATGCTGTTTCTTGCTGCTGAAATAGAATTTTAATTGTTTATTACACACCTTACTGTGATATCATTTTATTTCTTTTAATCGGTCTGTTCAAATACACAGAGCGACCGGGGGTGCCACAGTCTGTCAACTAAGCACAGCCAAAATAATTCAATGAAATCTTGGGCTGGAAGTCAAATTCTTTAACTGATTACATTTGTACAATTACAAAGATAAAGTTTTCCTTAACTGCAGTGGGAGCTGCGTGTATGAGAGTGGGTCCGAACTGGTTCTATCTTGGGAGCTGTGACTATTGCTTGGAAATATGAGCCATATTATCCTCTTTTGCTGGCATAAATCTGGTGTAAGTATAAGCTGTGCTTGGCCAGCAAGCTGATCACTGTTTGCACAGATATCTCCTTGTTTGTCAGATATGTTAACAACAGCAAAAGAAATCCTCCACCCAGTCCTGTTCCTTACTGAGCATCTGTTTAAGAACTCTGTGTTGATACTGTCTTTCTATTAGCCCAGTCTGTGATGGTGTGATTAGAAAACTGATTGATGGCTGTTCTTCAGTTCAAACACAAAATACAATAGACTCCTATATAATTAAGCCTTTCAGCTCTGCAGTGAACATTGTCTGTAGAGCCATACTTGACATTGATGGTTCACATACAAAACCTTGTATGAGAAGCGTCACTTCTGCCTCATTTAAGTTACTCTCAGGGCTGTGTTCTTAAAAATATTCCTCCCGAACAATCAATTTAAAATGAACTGTTTTTTCTTGCTCTCAAAGCCCTTACAGACATCTTCACAAGAGCAGGCTATAATTCTCACAAATAATAGACAAAAGGCACACTGAAATAATGTGACAGAAAAACACCTGAGCTGTTGCTTGGTGGTTTTTAGACAAGGAACTTGGTTCAACTCTGTCGCAACGTTCTCCTGGATATAATGTTTGTCCCCACTTAAGTACTTTTTTCCCAACATTTCCAGTTGTCTTTCTGTGGTTAGGGTCATAGATGAGATGTTCTTTTTTACTGGCAGTGTGGCTGAGTCTTGTATTCTGTTTCCAAGCTGAGTTTCACATTCTGTGATAAAGCAGTCTGTCAGTCAGATGGTCCCTTAGGCAGGACAAGGGATGTCACTTACTCCAGATAAGCCATCAAGCTCTTAAACTAGGAAGTTGCATGGAGAATTTCTGCTATATGCTGTTCTTCCCAGAAAGTAGTTCACAGAAAGCATGAAGATGTGTTAGTGCTGAGCACCATTAAATCCCCATCACCAAATGCATCTTCGGTGAAATTTGGCAGCTTTGCTTTTTTATCTGCATTCCACCCCATGGACCTCACTTTGTAGCAGAGGAGGGTCGGGTAGCTTTTATGTGGGAATATGAATAAGAGCACTATTAATTTTTGGGACAGGGGAATTGCACTGTTGTTGGTGGTTCTTTATCTGTCTTCAGCGAGATCAGCCATGGATAAGAGTTCCTCTGTTTTTAAGCTGGTTTTAGCACTAGTTCCTTTGTACTTCAGTTGCCTTGAAGAAATTTGCTCTACTGAATTAGAAGTTGGGATCCTTGCCTTGCGTTTATTTTGTCACAACAGGGTATTAGGAGGAGAGTTGTCCTGTGAATTCTGCTGAGAGCAACGCATGTGCATGTGTAAAGGCAACCTTCATGAGGTTGTTTTGATCCCTTTCCTCTGTGTTCATTTCCATATTCTTAGTTCATTCCCAAGAGTGCACTTGTTCAATTTGTTCTTGATTTCTCTCTTTTCTCTTGATATTATCATGTTCTTTGGTAAGGGTATGCCACTTGTCTATCATTTGCATGATAGTATTAATTCTGTTATTCCAACAAGATAGTTCTTATCCCTGAGAAGCTGCTAGTGACTGTAACTAGATTTTAGATATAATTTTCCAGGTTTTTTTTCAATTTTCTTATAACATTGACCTACTTTTTTTTTTCTAATATTAGACTATATGGTTCATTGGATTATATTGCTATTATTGATTTGTTTCTCAGAGGTTTTAATGATTCTAGGAACTCATGCTTTTTTACTAGCTCTTCTGACCAAGTGCCAAATTTCTTTCTCTTTAAAAACTCGCTGTTGTGTTCTTCTTTAATTTCTTTATTGTCTCCCCAGTCAAGAATAACCTAAATATATTTCCTCATTACTGGCCTATCTGTTTTATAAAGCAAGGGATTTATTCTCATTACACCCTATTCCACGATTTCATTTTATTTCTTTGGGGCAACCAATCTCCTGTATTATCCTGAAATACTTTTTCCTATGTAGCTTTATTATTTCAATGGCAAGGAAGTTTTCAGAACACAAACCAATACTTTAGAGTTCTCTGATGTTTTGCTGAGATTTGTATTTCTTGTACATAAAATACTACTTCTCAGAATAACCATTTCCCCTTGTCATCATTAGAAATTGGTCGCATGCTGTTGCTATAGAATGGGGTAATGTTTGTTGGGATCTCTTTGCTCATTTTGAGAGTAAAGTAATGAAAGAGTAAAAAGGCAAGTAGCCAGAAATATTTATTGTCTGAACCCAGTATCTTTCCTGAAATCATTTCAATAAAGATGCCTTTTCTCATTTCCTGAATTCAATTTAAATAGTAATACTATGGATAAAGCTGTTCATCTGGAGATTAGACAAGTTGTCTGAGACCTGGGGAAATCCAGGACAATAAAAATCTGATTTAAAATATGTATTTCCCAACTCCAAACTGAGTGCATTTCTCTCTTGGAAGTGCTTCCTAACTGAAAACACTGGTCTTCTTTGTATGACACTTTTTAATTTCAGCTTCCAAAGAGCCTCACAATGCCAGACGAGTTTCACAATTCCTGTTGTTTTCGGAGACAATTGAAATACCAAGCAGACAGCATGCTGTGCTACACTAGTACAGGATGTAGAACTAGAGCCAATGTCTCTTAGATGTCTGCTCATCTCCCTAAATACCCTCCATTTTCTCAGTTATTTCTATACACAGTAATACCAACAGGCTCTTCAGCTGGAAATCATCTCATTTATTCAGTGATATTATCCATGAACACGCATGTTAGTAGGGCATATCTTGCTCTGGGTGATTTCTATTACCTCTCATGGCAAGAAGGATGTTTGACTTGAAGATAAAATGCCTGCATGGAAGGCAAGGTCCCTGGGATCTAGTTCTGACTGTTGTACTGCGTCAGTTTTGTCTCTGTGGTTATCCCTGTGTCTTGGTTTCAACAGTTCTGGTGAATAAACTGTAAACAAAGTCTCTCTCTATCAGTGCAGTGGGGCTGAAAACAAAATAACTGCATAATGTGAAAAACTGTTCTCGCGAAGAAATTACTATGACAGAGCAGAGTGCGCCAGATTTTTGTTCCTAGACTTGTGAGACATTGGGAAACTCAGATGTAATCACTGCCCTGCCTCAAAGGGATAACTGTGAGGATAAATATATTAAGACTTAAATGATCTGTGATGGTAGAAATGGTTGGCCATGGAAGGTCTACATGGAATTTGATACTAACCTTTTGTCAGCTGTTGAATTTGATTAAACAAATATCATTTTTCTCAGTGTAAAACTCCCAATTATAATGTATCTTTCCCTTAAAAAGGAAAAAGTGACTGTACCTCATGTTTCCAGATTAAATCTCAAAAATATATTTGAAGTAGCTTAGATGTTTAAATGTAAAAATATGCCTCTTTAAGTTACTTTTTTTTACCCATTGCATTCTTTGGAGCTAACTCATAGATGTATTTTAATGCTTGAGTTTGGCAATCTTCTACTAGCTGAATTGTCATCCAAAGGTAAAATCAAAATATTATTATAACCCTTAAACCAGGAAAAGAACATTTCATACAACAAAACAAGGTTAAAACTGGTCTCTTGATAATTGGGATCGAAAGAGTTGGATGTCAGTAATTTCTGAAATTTCTTGGCAGGGTTTGAAACCACTCTTTGACATGGTCATAAGTTAATCACTGTGCAATTAATCCCTGGTGCAAACCTAGACTATTTCAATATGTGGTGAAAGAGAGCGAAGTAGTTTTCTTTACCTCATTTATCTCAACAGTTGCCTGGTCTGAAACACTTCCTGAAGATGGTTCTTTGATTGAAATATTTACTTATTAATGTTTGACTGAACAGCTACTGAATTTCTGGGTGCTAGTTTTAGTTTTGAAGTTCAGGTTGTAACATAGCCTTCTGAAGGCCAGAGTCTCACTTTTGAGGGGCTATTTTACTGTTTAGGATGTATAGACTCTTATTCTTCTTGGTTGAGTGATATCCTTGGAGAAATGACGCAGTCTACAACTTCATCATGTGGGGAAGAGGAGGGGGAGGCACTGATCTCTTCTTTCATGTGGCCAGTAACAGAACCTGAGGGAATGGCCTGAAGTTGTGTCAGGGGAAGGTTAGTTTGGATATTAGGGAAAGGTTCTTCCCCCAGGAAGTGGTTGGGCACAAGAACAGGGTCCCCAGGGAAGTGGTCACAGCACCAAGCCTGACAGAGTTCAAAAAGCATTTGGCACATGGTGTGACTCTTGGAGATGGTCCTGTGAAGGGTCAGGAGTTGTACTTGAGATCCTTGTGGGTCCCTTCCAACTCAGCATATTCTGGGGTTCTGTGAAACTATCTGGACGTGACAAAGGACAAGACATGGAGAATTCCCGGGCTCT
Organism: Anabacerthia variegaticeps; assembly: GCA_035583185.1. Classification (NCBI taxonomy): domain Eukaryota; kingdom Metazoa; phylum Chordata; class Aves; order Passeriformes; family Furnariidae; genus Anabacerthia; species Anabacerthia variegaticeps. The sequence continues at coordinate 35,423,388 of JAWWEW010000001.1, read as the reverse complement.
TCCTCTAGCAGCCACACTTCCAGTTGCTAGATGTGCTTCTGATGTTGAGGTTTTGTATGAAATACCTCATCACCCTCAGAGCTGTCACCTTTCTTCAGAGAAGTAGCAGATCCCAGGGGTGACTGTGCTTAGGACAGAACTCAAGCGAAAGTTAGTGTAAAGGGAAATTAATGGAAAGGGTGAACTTTCTTTTCCCTCTAAGACAGCTAAGCAGGAGTCTCTGAGGGATTACTGTTTTGCAATGAATGCTAATTAAAAGAAATGGAGCCTATAGTCTTCCTCCAGCTTTCTGGCTTGTGAGGACACTTATGGATTACAAACCTCATAAAACACTGGAATGTGAGTGATGATACCTTTGTACATGTACATGAACAGAATATGAGTCCAAGTTGTAGCTTCTCAGTGTTGCCAAAGTCCAAAGCAATTCAGAAAAATCTGGGCTTGCATTCGTAACCCCCACGTGCCCTCAAATGAAATGGTAAAGGGATGGAATCTGTTAAACACAGCTCACCACTTTCCTCCTGTGCTTGGGGCGAAAAAACTACCCTGGGCTGTTCATGGCATTCCACTCCCAAGGATACCTCTTAAGTCCAGAACAATGAGGGAGGTGATGTTTCACAATAGTGACATGAGATGAGATGAGATGAGATGAAATATGAGTTGAAAGGGAAGGACTCTTTACCAGACAAACTGCTTGCTTTTGAAGTCATATTTGGTTACTGGAAAAGGGCTGACTGGGAAATTATTTTTCAAATTTCTGCTAAGACAATCTGGGTTTATCTCCAGCTATGTATTGTTCTTACTTTCCAAAGCTGAAGGCCTTTTCCTTTGAAGACAGGACTTTCTGATATAACTTTCTGATGTAACTGATACATCTTATAACTGATGGGTGATTCCCATCATTTTGAGAGAAGAAAGCTACAGCTTGAAATGCTATAAATCTGGGTCCATGGGTTCACAATGGTGGGATGGTTACTAGCTGTCTGAAACCCATGAAGTGCAAAGGTGATGTGTGCATCTATTGCAAAATCAGCAGACACCGTCACAACTAGATAGCTTATTGATCTATTAAATAATGTTCAGCTGCTGCTATCTCAGAATTTGGCTATTGTATACATTAAACAACTTCTATAAGTATTTTAGAAGAACATAACCATCCTTCCTCCATTGTTTAAAACAATTAAATGAAAGTAAATGCCTAAGTCATGGTCCATACTTATTTGTTTGGAAAGCTGTTTCTCAGATGAAAGTCATAACAAAGCCTTTGCATTGTTCAAATCCGAGTGACACCGACAACAACCATCTTCATTTATGCTTTATCAGTCTACAGACATTTGCCTTATTTATACTATGGTAACCAAGGGCAGAATTTCATCACTTACCTTAAAAAAAAAGGGAACTTCCCCTTAGAGTACATAGAGAGGCATATTTTAGAGCAATGGACTGCAGGAAGAACAAACTAACAACTGTGTACTGAAGGTAACTGAAGTTGTGGAGCTTGGACACCTGGAAGGCACTCACTGAATCTCCCTTGAAGTGAGGGAGTCCAGCATTAAGAGTAAAAGACAAAAAAGTATCTCTTGGTATTTGCCTTCATTGTTCTTATTTTAGCTTCATGTTATGGACAAACAAATAGTTCCAGTGGGAATTATTATTATAATAATTAATATAATCTACCAAATTACAATTTTTAGAACTCTAAGCACCATAGAGATAGCTGGATGACTATTCAATTTCAAGATAATATATGAAACTACATGAATTTGGCAATGCTGACTGTAGGTGATGTCACCTGATCTTACAGCTGGGTCTTATAATAGAAAATATCTGTTTTCTATTATGCTGAGTGTATTTCAGCTACCTAGCTCTTTCTACTGTTTCCAGTTTAAAAGTGTTACTTTTACAAACAAACCAGTTTCAATAGGCATGTCTCTACTGAGCAATGAATCTTTCTCTCTGGGGAACTGGAAGCAAGCCTCACCAATGCTGTGAGTAACAGTGCTTTGTCTGTCTGCAGAGTGCTGAAGATAATTGCTTCCTTTCTCTGGACAAGGACAGCTTTCTTTAGTCTGAGACCTCTTGCTCTGCTGTCCTCTGCACCTGCTGTGTTTTCCTCCCACTTACCACTTCAACTGTGCACTGGATTTATAGCAGTGGAACCCAGCGATCCTTCTGCAAAGGACACAGAAGTGTCAGTCATTATTATAAATCGTAACTAGAGAACATTGTAAGAAAGTGAAATCATATTTATGGATAAATATATAGGCTTTTTGCACATTCAATCCTACCATTACAGACTGATGATATCTTTTCAGGTTACCCTGTCTTGTGTCATCAGGTGAGTTCTTGATGCATAGGGGGCAGTGTCAGTTTTCTTATTTGTATTATTTTAGACAGAAAGTTAATAGTTTTATGAAGAGAGCTTGTGGAGCGCTTTGAATATGCCTAATATATCCCATGTACCATGAGTATAGAGCAAGCAAGCAAGTCTCCCAGGAATTCTAATGATTTCTAACTCTTCTGTGTATGGACAAACTTTATAGAAATTATCTATCTGTATAAACGTATCTGTATATATGGAGAGAAGAAAACTTAGATAATATAATAGAAATGCATTTAAGTAGGGATGTATCCTCTGTTGCCATTAGTCTGCTGAACATTCTGGTATCTTTCCTCAGTCATTAAGTCATCTTTAAACAAGGTGCTGAAGGACTGAGTTGTTACTCCTTTTTCTTGGCAGATTAACTAACCAAGAAAACTGCATGAAGTTAATCGCAACCTCATCCACAGCAGAGATGCAACAGAAGTAAATGTCACTTCACGAACCTTATAAATATTTCCAGTATCACTTACGCCTCCACACTGTAATTGCTGAGCTAAGGCTCTGTGTCCCGTACTAGGAAGAGTCAGTCAAACACATTGCTACTGACTTTTAAAATGTGTAATCTTGAAGTATTGAATCTGCATTTATACTCTGTGAAGAGGAATTCCCTGTGTACATCTCATTTAGCAGTCAAGTTAAACTCCATCCATTTAAAGGACATAATAAAGAAAAAAGTTTTACAACTGTTGATCAAAATGCTTATGGTAGCATTGGAAATTCCTGCTTTTTCTCCACTGCCCTCTTAGGGCTACAGAGGAAGGAAAGCAGATGTGAACAGTATGTCTACCACAGATTGCTTTACCATTGTGGATTCTTTTCAGCAGAGATAGATGCTAGCCATACAAAATGCACCTACCACAATGCCTGCTCTGCTGGAGGGCTCTTGGCACCCCCACACTCCACTTAAATTCTCGAGTCCCTTCCAGGACCTTCTAGACTGAGGGACTCACCTCCTCTGTTTGATGCAAGCTGGGCATCACCCTTGTTCCCATGGCATGGCAAGCTAGTTTCTCATTTGCAAGTGTGTGAGGAGTTATATTTCAGGGCAAAGGCATCAAGGATGAAAGAGATACCACTATGAAAGAGATACCACTATGCTGGGTTTGATCCCTGTCTGTTCTGGATGCTGAGCATCTTTCATATTATAAGGTAGTAAAAAATGGTGTCAGAGTAGAAACAAAAATAGCAGGCTGAAAGGAGGAGAGGAGGGGAAGTAGCTAAGTCTCTGTATCTTAATATGTGTTTTATCTTGCTAGAGTATTCACTTCTGTGGTGTAATGTAGTGGAATATAACTTTTGGATAGGCTTGTTTTCTTTATGTCTCATAACATACAGCCTAGGGCAGTATTGCTGTTAATCGCTACGCAAGAATCACAGCCATAAATAACCATCAAAACAAAAATGGATAAGGTGGCATGTTTTGGGAGGTTAGCTGCTTAACAGTCAGGCCCTTTTTCAACTTGTCTTCTCTGAGTTAATTAAATAGCTACTACAGAGCTCTTCTATTTGATCCTAACTTTGTTTTCCATGACACTGAATGCATGATATGCACTAACATCCCTGAGACTGAACCAAGAGTATCCTACACAAAAACATTAAATAATTACAGCTAGAACTAAGGAAAAGTGTTTCCAGTTTCTGTTAGAAATAATATCTCTCTCTAGTGATTCTGACCCCACAAGGAATGATCTGCATTATGCTCAAGAGGTAAAATTAGAATTCTCTGAAGATTTGAGGGAGAGCAGGGACCTTTGTAGACTAAATACTTCCATGAATTAAGCTGTACTACTTAGTTCCTAGTCTATTTTAGATCTCGGCTATTTGATTTGGATCCATCTTATTTAAACTGAAACTCTATCCACAACTATCCTTTTATTTGCACATTTGACTAGTGGTACCACAGTTGAAAAAGAATTTTTCACTAGGTCATGTCTAGCAAAGTTTATGAAAACCTCACAGATCAAATACTCCGTTGTGAACCTGTCAAAATCCATGGTGTTCTGAGTCGCAACAAGGACTGACTTTGATCAATGGGGGAAAAAAAAAGACAAATAGATCATTAATCATTACTTATTTTATATAGTTGTTTTCATGAATTCACAGTTCAGTGCCAACCACATGTCTCCAAGGAAGCACAAATTACTCATATGGTTTCATGTTGGATTTATTATTTCTCCTATGCTTAAGAAGCTGTCCATTAAAAGACACCATCAGAATAAGAACTTTAAAAGGATAAGTGACTGCCTGGCCACTGAATATCATCACTTCCTGTTAATAAAATTACAAATATTTGCAGCCCATTTACAAACTTGTGTTATATTTTATATCCCAAGTAAAATGTCACTCATATACTTAACAGATAAACCTTCTAAACTTTATTTTATCTAAATTTACTACACCTAACAAAGGCAGCAAGATAGTTTATGTATCTCAGTTAAACCACCCAAGAGAAGACTGGACAAATGTGAAGAGCTCAGGTTATCAATCACACATATGGGTGAAGAATATTATGCAGACAAATTACATGCTGCCTGCTCAGGTCAACAGATTGTCCATTAAGGATAGATAATCTGATAATCATTTAGGACGCATTTGTGGGCAGAGGGGAGCAGAAGATCTGGCCAAAGTTGTGCACACTGAGTTGGAATAATACCAGTGAATGATAATTTATCACCTAGAGCCCATAGAATTGAACAGCAGCTAGCTAGTTGGACATACTACTCAATCTGCCATGCCAGAAATGGGCAGCTGTATAGAAGCCTCTGCTGAGTTATACTCTGAGGGTGCTCTGTGTTGGCTCTTGTCCATAGTGAAAATTCTGAAGGGCATGCAGTAAGTGTGCAACATCACCCTAAAGTCAGATTTGTGCTTTTTATCTTTTTTCACTTTTACCTCTGTTTCTTTTTTTTTTTTTTTTCCCAAAGTAAATGCTAGCACTGAGGCTGATGCTTGCACTCCAAGCCAGGAGGCTAATTTTTGGTTATTTGATGTTACAGCCAAAGAAAATACTGCCTCTTAAATGCAGAATGCACAAAACAAGGGAGCATATCACTATCAAGCTTTAAAATACGGCACTAATTCTTACTCCAACACTGGACTTTAACTTGTGTTCTTCAATTATAGCACTTTAGAAGGTGATTATTAGGTTCCAATGAAATAAGTAATGAAGTTGGCTTGTTAACTTTATATTAATAAATATCCTTATTTCTGTTTTGTCTGCTTATTTCATTAAGTGTTATCCCAAATGAGAAACAGAGATATGGTATTTTGTGTTGTGTATTTCTGACGTTTATAAGATCTTTGCACTATATGTCCTGATTTATGCATCATTACTTAATATGAACAGTTATTGAACTCCTTTTCTTTTGTGTGTGTGTATGTTGAAACTGAAGTATTTAATGAAGTCTTTTTCTCAGAATGCTTCACACCGACAGTTTTACTGCCACCATGGTATAAGCATGTGTTCTGCACTGCGTTCAAATGACGGCTTTGGAACTATATTTCCTTTTTGTAAGCTCCCTTCAAAAGGAAACATGAAACTGCTAGAAATATTTTGATTTATACCCTATGACAGAAATGGGATCTGTATTTGAGGTCTTTGAACAGTTGTGAACTGCAATAGGAATGCTGCAGCACAGGATTGGTAATGGATCCATGGTTGCATTCTTACATTTACTAATGGCACTAAAATAACTGGGTTTGGTCAGTTTGCTCTCCTTAGACTTTTATTACACAAAATATCTATTAGTCACAAAATTCCAAAGACATTCAGACATTATTTGTACAGCAATAATGCTTACTCACCTCTGAGTAGCTCAGGATCCCTATGGGCTTTGTACTACCTTCTTCCCTGTTAAGCTGACAACATAATAAAAATAGAATTTTTGTCCCCTCTTATATTGTCCCATTGGCATAATCTGAAATATTTTAAAATGCCTCATATGCAAAGACATTTTAAAAACCCTATAAATCAAACAGACACTAACATCATAGTCCAGCTAGGAGAATTAAAACAGTGAAATAAAGAATGAAAGTAAAAAAAAATACTTGCTGGCATCCAGCGGGTTGTGACTATCCTTTGTAAAGATTCACTTCTCTAGACCTACTCTGTGTGACTGGATTCTCTAAACATCCAATGTTATTTAGGTAAGAGATGTGAACTAACACTGCTTCCTTTGTTTCTAAGGTTGTATTCACATCCTCCACAGGAGAAATCACTCTGTGCCAAGCTCAGCCTTCCTGTGACAAGACTGCTACTTGCAGGCAAGCTGTCTTGTTTTCTGGATGCTCAGTGGAGTAGGCAATGTAGGTGTGATGTTGAGACCACAGGAATCCTTGCCTCAAAATTTGTGCCAAGATTCTTCAAAGTCTGGCAGTACAGTCAAAAATGGTGGGTTCTGTTATGGTTTCTACCTGCCTGCTCAAGGGTGTTGATAACCAGTATTACCTGTCTTCCACTGAGAAGGAAATTGCTGAAGTTTTATGACTAACAAGCAATAAGCTGTTATGCTACCAGAAGAAAATCACTTTTGTATACATAGCCTTGACCAAGCTATTCTTTTTTCACATTGTATTTTTTTCATTGGGCATGATATGTTTAAGCAGAGCACAACATAAGCACTAATTTTTCAAAGTAGCATATTCTTCTCTTTTTCAAAAAAAGAAGTGTTGATGCATTTGTTTAAAATATTAAAGATAACAAATGCAGAGCTCCTTCTAAAGCATAAGACAAACCAGAAAATCTGTAAGAGAGCAAGGTACAATATTTAGTCAGGAGACACTCTTGGTAGCTTTGGGACTGGGAATTTATGACACTAAACAGTTTCATATGAATTGTTTCCCTAAATAAATCCTATCTTTGAGGATAAGGCAGACAGAAGGTGACATTTAGGCTGACCTTCCAAGAAAACCAACATTGTTTTTATTATTTTAACAAGAGCTACAGATGTTTATCAGAGCATCTGCTAAACTTACTCTAATTTTGAAGTTTGATGAAACAAATTATAGCTCAGTACATTAATATGAATTATTAGTAGGCTTTTAAAAATAAAAGGAAATCTTGACCTGTCCTTGTTGGGCAAAGGCTGTAAATTGCCAGTCTATGCTTCATCATGCCAAGAAAGGTCAACTTCTTTACCTCAATTTAGTATTAGTGCCTGCAGTTAGGACTGATTTGGTTACTTTATTTCATATTGGTGTAAAATTTGCAAATTATTACAGCTTTCAAAGCTGCATAAAAATTAAACAGTACTCTGGAGAATCACACAACTACTTGTAAACATGAGTCATTTTGGAACATAGTAACTGAAACTATGAATAAATAAATGTTAACCACTCCTTTTCCAAAATGTGCCTGTTTTTAAAGGAATAAGCTCCTCTGATGGTAATCACAACGTCCCAGTCACCTTAGAAATAAAACCACAATCTGCAACACTGTAAAACTTCCTACATTTTATATAAAGCCATGTGTGAGCTAAATGCATTTAGTTCTGCAACCCTGTGAATTGTTTTATGCACAGCAAACACACTAATAAGATTCAGGGGTCTGAAACATTTCTTTGTGTGTGTTCCCTTGACTCTGCATGGACCTACTGAAAATCACATAAGTCCTAAAAGGGGTGAGTGAGTCATAGAATAGTTTGGGCTCTAAGGAACCTCAAAGACCATTTTGTTCCAATCCCCCTGACGTGGACAGGGACACCTTTCACTAAACCAGGTTGCTCAAAGCCACATCCAACCTGGCCTTGAACACTTCCAGAGACTGGGATTCCACAACTCCTCTATGCAATGTATCTCAGTGCCTCACCACCTTCACAGTAAAGAATTTCTTCCTAGTATATAAAATAAATCTACTCTCTTTCAGATTAAAGCCACTATCCCTTGTTCTGTCACTGCATGCCCTTGTAAAATGTGCATCTTCAGCTTTCTTGTAGGATTCTTTAGGCTCCTAGAATGTCTCCATGGAGCCTTCTCTTCTCCAGGCAGAATAACCCCAAGTCTCTCAGCCTGTCTTCACAACAGAGATACTATAGCTCTCTGATCATCTTATGGTCTCCTCCAGACTCTCCCCAATATGTCCATGGCCTTCTTACATTGGACGCCCCAGAGCTGAATGAAGTATGGCAGAGCTTTGGACAGATAAATAAGTTGCTGCCTCCAGTTGTCCTGTCCCTATGGCGCTGGGGATGGAGCTGTTCATGAATTACCTGACATTACAAGTACATTAAAGGTAAATTGGCTTCTCAATGCATGGGCCTAATGAGTCAATGGACCCCCTCACTGACAGAAGGGACAATGAAGCTGGAATCACTGATCTGGTCAATGCTGTTCTGTTGTTCCTGCTTTCATTTAATCAACTGGAGGACAAAGAGTAATTTACCAGCACGGGGCTCATTGCTATACAAGCACACAGCCTCAGTCTTTGTCCTGTTTCATCTTTGAAACTGCAGTTTTGTTAATCTCACAACCACTGTAGCCCAGTGAGTCTGATCCTTTGATTAAAATGTAGAAACAACTCCAATATCTTTTAGAAATTTTACTCATCCTGGATTACAAACTACATACTAATAGGCCTAGTGTTGGGGTTTTGTTTAGTTTTTGATTTTTTTTTAATTTGGTTTACGACTGTAAGTTTAGAGACTGTATAAGTTACAAAAGGGGAAAAGGGCGGGGGGGGGGCGGGGAGGGAGAAGTAAAAAACACACATATTTATAAAAAATATGTAGGTTACACAGAAATGAAATGGAGTTCAAGGTCCCAGTCATTATTGCTGCTTGGTTTATTTTTTAAAGGTAACAGCACCCTCTTCCATTCTGTCCTGAATGAATTCCATCTCAAAAAAGCCTCAATTCCAGAAACATGTGCAATTAGCAGAAAAGAGCATGACAAGAGTAGGAAAAAGCATAAGGACGGTTGACTAGTTGATGTATTTCTGCTGACAATCTGCTGCAGAAACAGATCAACAGCCTTTTTCTAGGAGAAAGACCTCTGCTAATTCCTATCTGAACAGTAAGTAGTCATGGTATTTTTCCTGAGTAAGGGCTACACATCTTATATTTGCTTCTGGTTTTCCTCAGTTCAGAGCATGGACTTTAGAGCAGCTGATAAGTGGTAGAGAACCATCTGGGTTGGGGTGGATGCACAGCATGGAAGAAAAACACACCTGCTGCACCAGAAACACAGTAGATGCATCCTTATGCTTGCTGGAGGGCAACTGGTCAGCTTCCAATGGACCTGAGCCATGGCACTCATAATTGGATAACACGCTGTACTTGTTGCTGAAGCAACACTATTATTAATATGGGGCAGAAAATGTCTGCTCTGTCTCTTCCTGCTAAAATTTCAAAGTACTTCATTGCGGGATATGTTCCTTAACTTCTCCTTTCCAAGGGGTTCATGATGGATTCAGTGGGATGCTAAACATTTTGATTTTTCCTCTGGGGTTAATTAAGATTTATTTCAAACCGAGGTTTGAAGATAACAGGCTAGATCTCTGAGGGACACATGCCTTGTGTCCCATCAGCCAATATGAATGCACGTTCCTTGATGTTTTGATAACACCTCCTAGATCTGCTATTTTAAGGTGAAACATAGAATTGTCTTTGCAATATTGCCTGACAGGCCCTTCCAGCTGATCAACTCAATGTGTCTGTTCTGGAGTGAGAGCTTTGGTTTTCTTTTTACTTTATGGCCCTTAGTAGCTGAACCTTAAAAATAAGGACTAAGGGTGGTAAAAATAGAAGATTATGCAATTATTATATAACAAATATGACAAGTTCCAACTTCAGTGGATTCCAAAAGAGGGTGGGAACAAGCAGAACAAAAATAAAAAATTTCAAGGAAATGTAGTTTGGTTGTCATCAGGCTTCTTCTGAAAGCAAGGGAGATCATGAGAAAGAACAATTTCTAATTTTTAGATGCCATGGGATAACCAATGATAATGCTTAATTTAGAGCCAAAGAAAGGCGTGTTAGGACACCTCTGCACTGCAGGTTTATTAATCTGATTCATCAGCAGTTGTAGGAGCTAGTTTGAATTTTAGGGAACAAGTAAGCAAAAGGAAGAATTTTTTCTCCTTTCTCCTGTGAAATTTTTACTTTACAAATATTATAACAGAGCATAAGTATGCCTTGGACCAAAACAACTGCTGAAGCAATTTTTTATTCTAGTCCCTTCTACTAGGTGACTTTGTAATATCAACATCCCGTTTTCAGTGAAATAACTTTAATTAAATAATAAACAAAAAAAAGAATCAATCCAACTTTTGAAATTACGTTCTTCTCTTTCCACTAGGCCAAAAAAAGAGTTAATGATCAGGAGATAGAAAACTTTTTTTTTTTTAATTTTTGTAGTGATCTGGAACTTTTTCTCTTCCCTCTACTTTGTCCCCTTTCATTTGTTGCTAAAGGATTGAACAGTATTGAGAAAGTGGAAGAATGATCAGCAGAGACAACTACCCATCTGAAATTCTATTTTGAAAGAGAAAGCAATTTTTTTTCCTCCACTTTCTTTTTTCTTAACAATTGCCTCTGGGAAGAAACACAGAGAGTTGAAAATTGAGCAAAATGTGAACTTTTTTCCCTCTGAAACATGCCACTAAATTCCTCCTTTCTCTTTTGCCCTTCATCTGCTGTAAATAACATGCAAACTTTCTTGATGTCGTAATATGATTATGAAGGAACTGTCTAAATATTTATTAGAGACTTTAAAGTTATTATTATATTTTCCTGTGCAACTCCCCCAGTCTTACTTTATCAGCTGCCTATCTCTCTGGAAAGAACTTTGAAAGAAGTAAACAAAGGAAAGCATGAGAAGTGTCTTCCAGGACCATGGGGTGCCAAGCAGGCAGACATGGACTTGTTTTTAAAACTCTTCTTGATTTTTTAAGGCCTCTTAACTTCTGAAGGTTCTTGAAAAAAGTCACATTTACACGTCTTGGGCTTACCCAAAAATTGAATCATATTTGGGGTTGTCTGCTTGGATAGAGGGGAAATTTTATGGATAAAGCTGAGGTGGGTCATGGGGAACTCACTGATACCAGGCTGGAGGTGCCATTCTCTGTTCCACCCCAAGCTCCCTGGAACTGTGGTCCTGCTGTTCCTTATCTGCTGTCTCAAGAGCTTGGCTGATCTGACTGAGACAAGTCTGGTCTCTGAATCCACACTTTTATGTGTGGAGGTGCCTTTTTCCCTGCTTTTAGTGAGCACTACCAGCTCATGGAGCACTCAGGAAACATGAACATGAGGCAGCACTTGAATGCAGAAGAGATGGCAGTCCTGACTGCTTCTTTCAGCAGTTTTCTAGATTTGACTCAATTAGCTGTAGCATAACTCTTACTTCATAAATTAACACATTCAAACAGCAACTGCATTTTCTTGAAACTGAGACAGTTTTGGAAGGTGATCAATAGGAGCAAGAGGTGCAGTCCAAATCAGGCAGTCCAAATGTGAAAGTAATAATGACAAAATTGCACTTTTCCAACAGTCCCCTTCATGTTTTTCCCATGTTAATTAAGACTTCAACACTCTTGCCAGCTATTTGTGGCATGAGAATACAAAGAACCTTGCCCAAGGTCACAAAGGAAGGATCTAGAGGCTCCCAGGAGTCTCTGCCTTGCAAGAGCAAACTTCCCTGCTGGAGTCAGAGGAAACAACAGTGCTGCTTAATTGAATTGGCATTCTGTGCCCCATTCTGTTCCCTGGGAGCTGCAGAAGTCTAGTATCAGTAAAAGCAAAATATTCCCGTTCCCTGATCCAGTATTTGATTTGAACCAGATGCCCTTTTTGTTCCCTAATAAAGGCTCATTCCCTTTGGGAGTAACTCCTTGGCATACAAAAAGTTCTTCTGGAGGAAATGCTACTGGGCTTGGCAGGTCTCAAGAGAAAGCTAAATAAAGATAGAGAGAGTGAGTGAGAGGTGACATTTCCAAGCAGTGCAAGACTGTCTTGGGAACCTTTTCTACCCTGCAGCCAAAGTCTCCATCATCTGAAATCTGGTATCCTTGGATGCTGCTGCTGGTGCATATTTGTTTTTGAATAATATCTTATGCTTTAATTTTCAGAAATAGGGATCACTTTGCAGATCACCTATGAGAAATTGTCTCTTTTTCCAGGCACTGCCCAAAAAAAGCAGGTTTGTTGTTTCATTTTCTTTTTTAATGTGACTGTTGGCTGTCACTGTTTATCTTTCACTGGCAACCTTTCAGTCCCAGTATTCCCTCCAATCTGCAGTTAGTTAACAGTGAATATATTTAATTAAAGCTTCATCTTACAGCAGAGGAAGTATTAACAGTCTGTATATCATTAGGGGTCTTTTTTTGTTTTGTTTTGTTTTTATTATTCTTAGTGTTTTAGGACTCTTGCTATGAAAATATCATGACATCCCCATCTGCTTTCTCTTGGAAGGAGCTGTAGCCAGCTACGAAATGTAGACTTAAGTCTGTGAGCTGAGAGAAGTCTGGTCCCTAATCAATCTTGTCTTAATTGTAAAGCACTGCAGTCATGCTTTAGGTTTGTGTCACCAACGTTTGTACTTCCTCATGAAAAATACTTCCGTGATGGAAGTTAATAGTAACACCTGTCATTGACCTGTGTCAGTGCAGTCAACAGAAAATGGGAAAGAGGGAATACGAAATAGAACAAAACTCATATCTAGATTTGGAAGAACCATCCAAAGCCACCATCAGTGTTACTGTTTAAGCTAATAATGGGAAAAAAGGTTTTCTTCAGAGATGTAATTATGTCCTGGTTCCAGAGAGGACAGGCTGAATATCGTAGCCAGGAGGCGGCATGGCTAGGACCTGGAGGTTATTCTGTACCACCTCCCGTCATCCTCCAGGGGCAGGGAGAAGGGAGTGTCTTCTGAGGAGCAGAGGTTCCTTCCAACTGAGGAGCAGGGGTTCCTTCCAGTTGAGTAAACATGGCAGAGGGAGCAGTGGGGTGGCTCCAGTTCCAAGCTGGAGGGAAAAATTGGGCAGCACCAGTTCCAAGTCAGAGGCAGTGGTGCGGGTTGTATAGCTGCACTGAGCGTGTGGTGAGCATTTTTGCATATGAATCACTCTCTTTTTTGCACACTTTTGTTCTTAATATGGTTTCTGTTGCTGTTCATTTTCTTATCTCATTGCTGCTTCCAGTAAATTGTTCTTACCTCAGCCCGTGATCTTTACCTTTTTTGCTTTGATTCTCCTCCTCCAGCCCACTGCAGGGGAGCACAGGGCAGCGTGGTTCGGAGAATCTCAGTGAGAGCACCGAGGGACTAGCACTTGGGGACTACCATTCCTAACTCGTGACAAATTACCTGACAGGAGTTCATTTGTCTCCTATTTCTCTGCCCCACTCTCTTCCAAACACACTGAAGCAGTTGCCATCGGTGTTCCCTTGACAGGGGTTAAACATCTACTTGCTGGTTCAAACCATGCTCTTCCAACTTTAAATCCCAGAACCCTTCAAAACCCAAATATGCATCCCCTTCATTAGACCCTCTATCTTCTGCTGCATTATCAGTGAACCAGAAAACATTGTCACAATATTTTCACCTTGTATTACCTTTGGTAACAGTCTCTTGACAGTAAAAACTTAACTCAGCCCCTACAGTTACTGCAAATCTAGAAATGGCATCAAATGTGCCTGTTACTTTAAAGAGAGAAAGTGGCAGAAGACTGAGGTGAATGTTAGAAATTGTTATTGATTTTTATAATTTCAAACTTTCATTTTAGCTAGATAAATTGTTATGCAGAAAGTCTCTACTAAGAGATCACTGTTAATATAGTAGAATGAGTAGGTTTCTTTACAGGTTGTACCTAGGCATAATGGAAATTGATGCAAAAAAGAAGGAAATCTCTCATAAATCACAGCTTTGTTTTATTTGGGGCCAGAAAATTCATAGCCAAATGATAATAGTAAACTCCTATCAATGACCATAGGTTTGACATAATAATTTTACAAATTATGGCTATTATATTTTCATAGTGAGTGTCCTAAAATACTATAAGACTAGTAAAAAATAGTAAAGGGGTTCTTTTGTCTGCTGGATGTGTGTAGAAGTGGGTGGCTATGCAGGGATCATTGTCAATGAATTATTTTTTTGGATACACTACTTCCAGTCTCTTTCTCAAGTTTTTATTATTCATCCTATCCTTTTCTAGGGCTGCTTTTAGTCAAGTCTATACATTTATTGGGAGAAGGGTAGACACTCTTTTTCAGGACCACCATGATGTTTGAGCGCACAGCAGGCCTTAATGTCCTAACTGACTTCACACCAAGTCCTCCACTCCATGCACCCTCTGTCCACTTCTCTAGGAGGTCTGTTGAAGCTCAGGCTGTGTCCCTATGCCTTAACTGAGCTATGCTGTATATATACATTCTTGCCCTGTCTGGATTTTGGACCTGTTTGGTTGATTTGTCTCCACTCTTGCCTCCAGCCTGTGTCCTGCTGTTCTGAGTGTTTTAGACACGTGTTGGATTGGGTTCATTTCCTTCCTTTGTCTGAGACTGCTGATGGGACGCTCTTATCAGCATCCTGGTCTGCTCAGATATCTGGGACCTGCAGCAAGGCCTGGCTGTGACCACCTGAAATTCCCAACTCATCTCCCCCTGTGCAACAGTCTCACTTTTGCTGCTCCCTAACATGGGAAACATTTGTTTTCCTTTTCACTGAAATTCTAAGTAGGAACTTAGGTATTATTTTATGAACAGCCAGATTGCAAAGCTCCATTCAATCAATATCTTGATTAAAAATTGCCATAACTGAAGTGGAAGCTAATCTGAAGATGCTTAGCATCCAACAGAGAGAGTATGTATATGGAGAAAATGAGATACATTTAATCTCAGAATTCTGATATTCTGATTGCATTAAACATGAGTGTATTAGTGAGGACTATTGCCAAATGGTGGGGGAAGAAGGAGAGAGAGGACAGAAGTTAAATGCAACTTTTATAGAGGGTAAAACAGAATTTGGAGAGGTTAGACTTCATTCATTACATGAAAGACTTTACGATGAAATTTGAAGAAGAAAATCTTTTACCAATGAGATGTGTTTGGGAAAAGGAGAAAAAACAACATGCATTTTCCATCAGCAAACAATATTCAGTAATTCAACCACTCTCTCTGATAAGATTTCTGGGTTTTGCTAAAAAAAGAAGGAGATGCAATAAATTTCCTTTATCTTGGCTTCAGTAAAGAATTTTAAAACAACAAACAAAATGCTGTGATATATTGAACAACATGTTTTTACCAGAGAGAAGGAAGTATCAATGTCATTGACCAAAGCTCTGCAAAGTTGTCTGGGATTGTGGTCTACTCCCAGGCAGGAGTCATAACCCAGCCCTGGTACACATCTGGGATGCAAGACTTAAGATCACCCCAGAAAATATCCTTGTTCCATATTTGGCTTATCAAAGTGGAGCTTAAGTGGACAGGTCATGGTGTGGGGAAGAACTGAGAAAAAGAGAAATTAAAGAGACTATTGGAACAAATTCACAATGGATTTCAGAGAATGTAAATATATTTAAGCTGGATAGCAAGAGAAAGTGTCTAGGTTCTGAAGAATGAAGCTGTGTGATGAACAGTCAGTAGTAATAGGAGAAGCAGAACTGAAGTTAGAATGAATTTTAAGCAATAACAATCACTTTATGAAATAAACCTTCATAAGAGATTCCTCAAAGGCCTGAGTACATTGAAGATGTTTCTTCCAGTAGTGTTGTTTTCTTCAATTGAGTGAGAATGGATTGATTTTGACAGAGCACAAGGCTATTCAGCCACCCTGACAACTGTTGTTTCCCCTTTTTACTTGTACATGGTCTATTCTGTATTACTGTGTCCTTCAACTTCTCACACATTTCAGACTGTTTAATTTTCACACGAGTAATGAGAAATGTTTATGTTCTGCTGAATTATCTGGTCCTGTGTGGATGACTTATGGAGATGGAGATAATTTTCCATTATTGAGTAGTGGTTAAACTGTGTCCACTGCAATATATAGAAAGTCAACACAATGCAGAATGATGTTCTCTGCTCCAAATAGATTTTTGCACTTATTTTCACAGATACTTGCCTTAAAAATATCTCCTCCTGTGAGGTGAAGAAAGGCAAAAATGATGCCATGCTCACTCAACATCTTTGCAAGATTAGGGTGAGAAGATAGCGTCTCTGTGAAGCAGCTAAGCTACTTATAATACAGAAATACAGTAAGGATCTATCAAGGTGCCTGCTACCCTGCTGCTCAGGAGTGTAATAGGAAGCAACAGTCTCGATCCCAGTGTATAATTAACTAATTATGCTTCTAAGTAAAATTAAATATATATAAAATTCTCTCATTTTTATTCATAGCTCTTGTGACTTTATATGATAGCTAAGAGTTTCTTCTGTTACAGTTTGAATTACAGCAGCCTAAACCTGCTCATTTTCCCACTTCTGAACACTTCTTGTGCATCCCTTCATATCTTTGGCACAGCTGGTATTTCTGAAGCAATGGCAGAAAGAGAATGCAGCAATTTCCTCCCTTTTGTGACTTCTCAGAACTGTTTTATTGCTTCATTGGGAAAAAAAAACATTTTAACAAGGCTGCACAATGTGCATAAACTGGTCTCTGTTTTCTCTGGAGGAAACCATCATGCTTTCTGCTTTACAGTCTAGAAGGTGATTCACTGTCATTAATTACCAAGATCATGTGATCAAGAAACTTTATTTGTAATGAGAACCTCTCCCTTTACATGCAGCATTTCATGGCTGAAGACCAGTTTTCAGTATTAGAGAGAAGGATGTGCTAAAAGAGGTACTTAACACTCTCAGGGAGAAAAAAACAAAACAACCAACCAACCTACCAAAAACAAACAAAAACCCCCCTACAAAACAAACAAACAACAAGAGCAAAACAAACAAGCAAACCCCACAAACCAAAAAAACCACAAAAACTCTGAAAATTCATCAGCAAGTTATGCAAACTAGAACTTAGTGAGAAATTTTGGTTCAGGGTATACAGCCCTTTTACCTTTATCTCACCTACTATCTTGCTGTGAGCATAAACCCTTCTTGGAAGAGGAAAGATATTTGGTTGCACAAGTGGTTTGTTGAGCCTGGAGAAGACACTGAGGGGAGACCTCATTGCAGTCTACAGTCCATTCACGAGGGTAAGCACAGGGGCAGGCACTGATCTCTTCTTTGTGGTGACCAGTGACAGAACCCAAGGGAATGGCCTGCAGTTGTGTCAGGGGAGGTTTAGGTTGGATATTAGAGAGAGGTTCTTCTCCCAGAGGGTGGTTGGGCACTGGAACAGGCATCCCAGGGAAGTGGTCACAGCACCAAGCCTGACAGAGTACAAGAAGTGTTTGGTCAATACTTTGAGGCGCATGGTGTGACTCTCAGGGATGTCCCGTGCAAGGCTAGGAGTTGCACTTGAGATCCTTGTGGCTCCCTTCCAATTCAGGATATGCTGTGATTTTAAGTATCCACGTATACTGCAAATATAATGTAGACATTTAAAACCAAACTGAAACACACTTGCACTGTGGTAATCTAGAGAAATGTGTCTTCAAATGTGAGTTTAATTCAACAGAATTTAGTTCTGAGCTTACAAATATTTTCCCTACATTTTTAAGGATTGTTTTTGTGTGTGTGTGTGTGTGTGTGTGTGGTTTGTTTTTGTTTTTGTTTGTTTGGTTGGTTTTTTTGAGGTTTTTGTTTTGTTTTGTTTGGTTGGGGTTTTTTTGTGTGTGTGTGGGGGGGAGTTTTTTCATTTATTAAGGCCTGTCAGGAAAAAAATCATTTATAGGCCACACAATGTTGTCTTGATAAAAAAAGGAAAAAAAAATCCCACAACCCAAACCCTCCAAATAAATGTCTCCGTGAATCAAACTAACTTTTCATTTGTTCCTTTAACAGAAAATATGAATTGCAAACCTAAAATATTTGGGGGAAATAAGTTTCATTACCATGTTCTGTCTAAACCGTGGAGAGAGGTTATCTTCATGTCTATGTGCATCTACATCTCTCCGCAATGAGGAGATGTGTAGACCCATTGCAACCTGGAACCCCTGTTCCTCATTTCCTTCAAAAAAGGAGAAATCTACGTCCAAACTTGTTGGGCAAATGGATTCATTCTGGACTCAATGTGTGTAAGTGGGTGGCATAGTTCTGGATGTGCATAACTACAACCAAGAAATTTGCTTTAGCTAGTGCTATGTTTAACCTTCTCCCAGTCTTCTAGAAAGGTGGTCCTGGTCAGTCTGAGAAGGTCTTTACTGTGATGCAGGAGAGGGATACAGCTTGTTTCCTGGAACTTAGGAAACAGCTAAAAGAAAACCAGATGTAAGTTAAGACTTTGACCAGTGTGACAAGATTGACTTTGTGGAGAGAGATAATAAAGCTGGATGATGTGTGGAGCTTTGTGGGATACTCATGTAAGCATGCCAGAGGACAGGAAACAAGAATATCGACTTGCAGACACCTTCTCACTAGCAAATAATTTTTTAGATTAGATCCTTTCCACTTCAGTTTATTTTTTTTTAATGTGAAAGCAGATTTTACCTTTGTTTTTCTTAGAAGAGAGATTAAAAGCAATGTTTTTGTTAAATGGTATCATAAGAAGAGTACAGGCATTCAGGAGTGAATTTATTTGCTCTAATTTGTTCATGATTGTCCCTACAGCAAAACAATATCTTGGATAATTTCTCCTACTGCTTACAGTGCATACTGTGATATATTCCTTTGTGATGTCAATCATAATTCCTCTTACTATTTCTTTGGAAGAACTAGCCTTTCAGTTTCCTTTAATTTTTACTTTTTTTGTACATTTAAAACTTCCAAAATACACACTGTGTTAATGTGGATGAAGAGTAACAGCATTATCCCTCTTAATGGTAAACTTCAGTTCTCCAAAGAATTGTTGGAACAGATTAATGGCCAGCTTGCTTCTTACAGCCAGTCGTCTCAGGCAAAAGAGGATGAGCTCATCCCTTTCCAGTGTCTGAACATTTTATGTCGAGCTACTGTTTTGAGTACGTCTTTTTCCCTCAGGTTCATGTGCAGTTCCCTCCAGACAGGCAAATATTAAAAAAAAACCCAAGCCAAACGAAAAAAAAAATCAACAAGTAGGTCTTGCAACTTAAAAACAGAAAATCTTGCCAGGAAAAAAAAAAAAAAAAAGATATTAAAGTGCAGCGATTCAGTCTCTGTTTATCTCAGTTGGAATGACTGATGGCTGTTTTTCTTCTGCTCTTTGGCTGTTTCCTCCTCTCCGACTTGAGTTTAAAAACTTTGTAGCAATATTTAAACTTCAAGTAATCGTAATATCTAAACACTCTAAATCTTGAAGCACAAATACTCAAGATACTTAGCTTAGTCTTCAAAAGTGCTCAGTGGGCAAGTTTATTAACTGCTAAAGCTGTCTGCAAGAAAGCAATTATACCAGTTATGTTTAATATATGTTAATAAATTTAAATGCTTGAGGACTAGTTAAGAAACTACACTCATACGCGTTTAAATGCAATGTATTTTGAATGCTAAAAATTAAGATTCTTATTTTTCTTAAACACAACAGCAAAAATCTGTTTTTTCCTCAGTATAGTCTTGGCCCAGTGCTTCTGAGCTAGCTATTATGGCTCAAAAGAAAACATAAAATGAACACACATGCAGTTTTCAAATAACTTGAAAGTCGGAAGACAGGTCAATTGTATCAATAGGTTTCTACCACTGGATTTGGAGTGTACTGATAAATAATTTGTTTCTTAATAAAGCCATAGGGAATGCCAAGGAAAAAGGGTATTTATATATATAAGGAACTGTCTTTATAACAATGGAGTTTTATTATATTATGGCTGCTATTAACTTTATTCTTTGTGAAGACAAACTCAACCTTTTTTTTTTTCAGGGAAAAAACCTGCCTTTTGGAATTCAGTGAGACTTCCTTGTGTTTCTTTATCCCTCAGGATGACCTCCCTGTTATGATGTTAATTGCATTAACATCTAATCTGATTTTTCCCCGGTGTCATTTGCCCTGTGAAATTTTGCATGGCCTCGTAACAATGGATGGCAACATAAGTCTTATCTGCAGACTTTGATGGTCTTACAATCCTTGACAAGTCTCTGGCTTTGCAAGAAGAGTCCTCACTCCAACTGACCAGTACAACAGTCCAAGGCAGTCTTCAGGTTGGCTTCGCTGAAGTATTTTATAGTTTTGTCCTCATGCCTGCAACTTTTGGTCAGTTCTAGGGGTCAGGCCTCATGACTGACTCTATGAACTTCTGCAGCAGTCTGATCCTTGTTTTTATGCTTTCGCTGAATTGTTTGTTATGTTTGAATATTTTACAGGATTAAAACCAACAAAATTCTCTTTCATAAGGACAAGGACTGCAAGTTCTTCTCCTTATTCCCATTTCTCATTTTTCGAAAAGCTGTTTTTCACTTTGCTTTGTTTCTTAGCAGCCTCACATTCTTTCAGATGACCTTTCTTCTACTTCTGCTTTGCTGCTGCTGTATTTTTGTTAAGATGTGGCTAAAACCAGCTCTGTTGAGATAATTAATCATATCCATTTTCCTCTCTTTGCCAGTATGTGTTTAGTGATCACAAATTCATTCCTCAGTCTCTTACAGGAGATCTTCAAAGTACCACCCTTATTCAATAACGTTGCTTTTCACACTTTGCTTCTACTTTCAAATGCTTTTGGGCACTGCTTATTATTTCTGAGGCTTCCTTTTTTAATATATTTTTTTCATTTTCTCCTCCTGATAGGCCACGCTGTACCATCACTTAGTAAGTAGGATTCTTGATGTGATTAACTAAGTGGCTTATTTCCATCCAAAATGTTAGTAACTTAGACCACTCCATCTTTTAACTATTCTATCTCATCTTTTTTCAGTCACCTGCAGCTCTTTGATATTAGTTTAATGTTGATGCATACCCACTTGGTCTAGTCAGCATTTAAAAAAAAAAAAAAAAAAAAAAAGAAAAAACAGAAAAGAAAAACAAAACAAAACCAAAAACACGCCCCAAAACAAAAAAAGCACAAAACCCCAGGCTATTCTTATTTAATTCTCATTGTTGACTTTGTTTCATAAATTTGATCTACAATGTGCCATTATTCTTCCATATTTTCTAATAAACGTTTTCTCTGCCAATTCAGTACAGCCTTTACACGTCACAGTATTTGTTCTAGGTTTTATTCATCAAGTTGTTAATTGCTCTGGTTAATTCTGACTGAAACTGGCAATTGTCTTAGATAATTATGCAACTCCATTTTGCTTACTTCCAAAAGTCTTAGTCTCTTTTATGTAAACTTTTTTTCCTTTTATATATTTGAATTACAGAGTCCAAAAGCAATGTCAGGGCTCTTCTGAACCAGTGTTCCACAGTGTCCGTCCCATTCCAAAAGATTATAGTTCAACTGGGAGCGGAACAATGAAGGCCACCAAAATTATTCCAGTGTAAGAAACAGCTAACAACAGAACTGGGGGTATCATCCAGGAAGAAAGATACCTTTAGGGAGAAGGGTACATACAGGTCTTCAAAGTCCTAAGTGCCTTGGTAAAAATTGTTACATAACAATTGTATTTTTAAACAGTAAACAGGAGAGGTCAGTTGGAACCGGTCATGAAGTGCTCTTAAGCAGGCAAAGAAAATATTTGTTCCTCTGTAGTTCAGCTGTAGAATTTCTTACCAGTGGAGGTAGTGAACACTGAAAGCCTACGTGGTTCTGTTTCCTTATGGTTTTGGTTTTTTTCTTTTTCATTTTTTTTCCTGGTCATCCTCAGACACGGGGCAATATATGAGGCCATTTGTCTTACGCTGGAGTGAATATTGCACACTGAAGCATTTTTTTTCAGACTTTTATAATCTGAACTTGCAGGCTTGGAATTCAATAAATAATAATATAAATTACATGTTGTCTCTCTGCATTTTGGGTCACTTAACATTGCACAGAGACTGGAGCCTCCAGGACAGTCAACTCTGAAAACTGAAACAGCTTTGCAAATGCTAGGGAGACATCTCTGTTGTTTAGTCTACAGAAATACATGTGCTTCTGGTTGGAGATAGCACATATTCCCTAAAGCAATTCCCTTGTTAGCTGAATCTGCCTGTAGGATGCACAGGCTAGAGAACTATTCTGGAAAAGTGGAGGCAAAGAAAAGGTGCTGAGATTCCAAACTTCTTCTCTTTCCCAAACTGTTGTTTAACTAACCAATACTTGACATGTGCCTGGCAAGATGGCCAGAAACACAAATTCTTTTTCAATCTGTGTGGGAAAAAAATGTTCTTCTATCATCCTGCTTTGTCTATTCAGCAAGGCAAAAAGATGAGGAGGGATTTTGGTCTTGTAAAGCCTGTAATGTAACAAGTGGAAAGCCAATACAATTAGAGAGCAGAACAGGGAAAAACTGAAGGATGATGTAGAAACTGAAGAACCTCACACAGTCAGAATCAATAAGCATTTTAGGGACAAATCACTCTAGTTTCTTATCTGTAAAATAAGGACACCTCCTAAGTTTGCATGCAAATTTGTGAAAGTTAGAGATGCTTGTTTTATGCAGGAATACACAAAATGAAAAAGCTCCTGAGGAAACAATATTCTGAGTGCAATGCAATGCGGAAAAGTGTGAGGCCAAACACTGAATGAAGAGGGTAAGAAAAAGAGAAACAAAGAAATAACAGATAAATACAAAAATAGAAACAAAGAAAATTCTGACCAGCAAGACAGTTCTTTTACTGAGCACTCTCCATCAGAGGATCTAATTAAAATAAGCAAAAACTCAAGCAACTAGATTTATTAAGAGTACACAGAGAGTCTTCTGAAGACAAAAAAAAAAAGTCTGAGTAACACATCTTGTCCCTCAGCAGGTCTGGATTAATATGAAAGGATGGCATGTCATTGTTTTAGTTTATTTTTTACCTTAGAGGTGAGGGTTTTTCTTCTTCTCTCCCTCTTTTTAGCTCTCCTAAGTAGTCAGTTTGCTACCATATTTTTCTGAATATCTATCTCCCACAGCCTTGTGAGGTTTCTGAAAAGTCTTTCTGGCCCTTATCACACAAACATCTGTTCCCTGGAGCTGTCCCAAGACCACTCATTTTGTTTGTACTATGTCAGTTTGCTCAGTCTTTGTGGTTATGGTTCTCAATGCCAAAGATATGCTCATGATCCTAGTTACCATGGTTCTGCCTCTCTTTCCTTGCACACTAAGACGATACCTCCCTTTTATTCAGACTTAGGCACTGCTTCATGCTCTTTTGGATGCATCATTTTAACACCAGCAATTCTCAAGCATCTTAAAAGTTGTGCTTTTACTCAGACCTGGGAATATCTTGTTCCCAGCAGGTAACAAGCTGCCTGTTACATTCTCTCACCCAACTCTTGCTGTCGTCTGAAAATACTAATGACAGCTAGACTACATCTGATAGGTCTTCTCAAAACTTTTCTCAAACTGGGAAATTTGTTGGATTGTTTTTCTTTCAGTTACAGAATAAGATTAAAACCAATTTCTTTCAGCATCCCAATAATGAGAACATAAATATGAGATGCTGGAAGATGAATGAGCCTCATCCTCAGCCTCAGGGAATTAAACTCACCCTGCACACTATGGTGTCCAACAGGCTGGGCTGGAGGCAATGTCTCTGGTCTTGGGAGGACACTACTCATTTACACAATGATTGTAGGACTTTGTAAGGTAGAAGACAGCTCTCTGAGCAGAGGAGGAAAATCCAGCAACCTCGTTTCCAGTTTCTGCTCCAAAGTATTTCATGTCTAAAACATCTGACTCTAAAAAGAGTTAAAAAGACTTTTTCTTGGAAAAAAAAAAATCAATGTCTTACTGTCAAAGTAGTTGCTTATTTTTGAACTTCCTTTCACTGGTACTTAAGGGAGACGAAGAATCACGGTATTAATCTTCCAGAAAAAAACCCAAAACAAAGCACTGCGTGTTTATCTAGGCTTCTATGAATCTGATCACATTAGAAACAGTAAAACCAGTAAAACGTCTCTGCATTATATGAATACTGAAAGATTAAGACTCTATTACTGATCTTTTACAGACAGGATATGGAGATACTGCAGCTTGTCCCTGCCACCACTCCTGAAGTTTTTGACATCAATTTGTTAATTGTCCTTCTTTATATGGAAAATTCCTTATTATTTTTATGTTTTATGTTTTTGGAACATATGGAAAGTCACAGTGAAGGACAGTGTTAGCCAGTGGTGGTGATGTTCTTAACATGAGTAGTTACTTTGATATATAAAAAACACTTCTACTGTTCTCGTCATGTATTCACTCACTGAGAATGTTTAAGTGTGGTTTTTAACCTTAAGCACAGGAACCTCAGTGTAAACCAGTGATGCATTTTAGATACAGTATTGCCATACCTCTTCCATTTTAGATTAGCTTTAGTATTTCTGGAATTAAACCAATGCAAAGGCAAACTTTTCAGCTCCCAGGCTAGACTACCCCAAGGAAGTGACATTTCTAGGAAGCTTGTCATACTTTTCAGTGTTACTTCATTGTAGTTCATTGAAATAACAAGTAGACAATGTTTGATGCAATAAACAACTCTGAAAGTTATATTACAAAGTGGTTTTGATTTTCTTTCTCCTTTTTTTTTTTTTTCATATGGCACGATGAAGGTCCTTGTTATACATAATTTTGTGACTATTTTTTTTCCTTTAAATTATCTGATTTGATAATCAAAGCATGAGAAAAGTCCAGCTCAATTAGAATTGCACTAATCATACTTCAGTACATGTCTGACACTCCTTTGAAATATCACTATGCCAGGTTAAAATAATGCAATTGACAGAAGGGTAACAGCTGTGATTCATAAAATAACACCAATACTTTGTCAATTATTCTTGCTTTCAGGAAGTAGATGTGCTCTGTGAGTTGTGTAAACTCATGTGGAGTAGTGCTGAAAATCTCCAAGTGTTTTGGCCTATGTTTTGGTTTTATTTAATTTCTGCACCTCTGTCCATGTAAGTAATTTTTGCTGCCTTTGTTCCTGATGCAGGAAGGTTATGTGAGCAGTCACTGTTCCTTAAAATACATGGCTATTTGCTTTCTGTGAACA
The DNA here is from genome assembly GCA_035583185.1 of Anabacerthia variegaticeps. NCBI lineage: Eukaryota > Metazoa > Chordata > Aves > Passeriformes > Furnariidae > Anabacerthia > Anabacerthia variegaticeps. The sequence goes on along the minus strand of JAWWEW010000001.1, from coordinate 35,397,965 downwards.
ATAGGGTTTATAAATATCAATTCTTAACTTTTATAGCAAAGATAAAAAAAAAAAGCTAAATGGGAGACCTAAATTCAAAGGTTATCTTGGCATTCAGTAGAAAAATGTTAATTCTATCATTTAGAAATTACGTGAAACAACAGGTAAACAATCAAAACATTTCCCAGCAAGAACATCAGTTGCTCTGGTAGGCTCAGATTCTTTGTTCAATGAAAGCAATTTTATGCCAAACCACTGGGAGTTCTTCATTTAAAAAGATAAATTGTACAAATTTTTATAGCTACAGCAATCATAAAAAGGAAATGCTTGTAAAAAGTTTTCCTATTAGGCATTTACAATTGAAAATAATTATACCTAGAAATATTGTGAGACATAAAACTAATGAATAAAACCATAAAATGCTGTCAGGATCTTTAAGATGGATTTTCCTACTTAGCATCACTGTGTTTTCTTTGGTTGTGGCTGCAACAAAGAGATGTTACTTTCAGTAAATATACATTTGTCTTTATACATACATAAGCACATATCCTGGAGGATGTTGCTAAAAGAGATTGAAGTTTAGGATTGTGGCTATAGACAAACAGCACTCATATGAGACACAGCTTTGCCTGGAAGATGATTTAAACTGCTGTAGCACTGTCGTACTAGCACTGCTCAGCGAGTGATGTCTATTTTTGTGTCCTGGGGAATGTGGTGAACACCCCGGTGCTCAGCACTCCCAGCCAGGTATGGTTATTGTCCTGGCACTATATCTTACCTAACACCTGTCTGATTGGTGCATAGCACATGATGATGACAACATCCTCATGGAATTGCTCTCAGCGGAAAGGATAAATATTTCTACTGGTGCAATAAAGGATACTATTAAAACTCATATAAAATACCCATATATTTATGTATTTACTAATCCTACTAACTCCCTTAGAAACAGTTCAATAAGTTTTAACACGACTCCAGCTGTGGGCATCATTCCCCTTCTTCCTTTCTTCCTTGGCTGCCCAATCTTGCTGAAACTCCAAAGTGCTCCTTGAGAATTTTAGCTCAAAGTAGGGGCTACAGAATGTTGCTGGACTCCCTGTTTCTCATCCTTTCTCTTAAAATGCAAGACTATCCTCACTCTCCAAGCCTCTACCTTCCCCACTCACCTGAGATTGCTAATCCTAAATGCTCAGCAGCACTGAAGGAATATTATCCCACGTGAAGCTGAGAAGGGTTCTTCGGTTTGCTTCTGGTGTCACCTCTTTCCAGCTGCAGGATAAGCAAGCGTGTGTACATACCAGAGAGGATGGAGAGGAGACATCACTGTAGTAAGAGCAGGTGGTGCAGAAGTAGATCTTAGGCTGGAAGTCATGGATTCTGCCCAGTCCCACTTTTGAATGGCAGTGTCTTCTAACACACCCCTCTAGGAGTGTGTGTGGAGATTCTTCCCTGAGTGGGGACACCCCTCAAAGTTTCTTCTCGAGGCTGAGCAAGAGATTTGCCCACAGTTGAGTATGGGTAAGCATCACCTATCTCTAATTAATGCTTATTTTGCCAGCCTCCATATCATTGTTTCAATGTTGCTTCAATCAATAATGCACTATATTAGTAGTTGTAGCTATCCATACTGTGTGGCAAATAATTCTGATTAAGGGTTTTTAGTCCAATCATTGTGATCATCCATTTAAATAAATTATTTATTTTAGTCATATAAAATAATTTGGTTTGTCATCCTTAATCCTGTGTGATATAGTCCTATAAAGGCTCAATTACAGCAATTATAATCCTTTAGATATAAAGTCTGGAGATAAGACTAGATCCAGACACACTTAGGCTCCACTCTGAGACTAAAGTCCTCAGATTCCCTCAAAAAAGCATGTCTTGGTGGAAGGACAATCTAGATGACATAGTAGCAAGTAGCTCAACTCACATAGAAACCTGATAAGAATGTATCTGATTTCCTTCACCAATGTGTAGTAAACCAAGGAAAGGACAGAAACGTTGAGAAACAAAGTGTACAGCAACCAGCTCAAAAAACCGATTTTCTGCTCAACTAGATTTTTCCTGTTAAAAGTACTAATACTTTTCAAATAAAATCTTATAGATTTGCATACTTAAAAATACCAGTACCTTAGTGTTCCAGCACTCTCTATGTAGGTGCTGGGGAATGTTATCTGATGAACTGAAAAATTTATTTCCTTTGGGAAGTAATCTAATGACATAAAAATATTTTTCATTGTCACAGAGAATTGACTATATCTTGTTTGTTTATTTCTTTTTGTCTCTGATGTCAGTCCATTACCTTTATTGGCAGAAAAATGTAAATGCATTTTGTCCCTGGCAAGCGCATTTCACCTTCCCCCAGTGCCTCTTAATCAAATAGCAAAATTATCTTGGGATTAAATTATTGAAAAATGATGTTGTTTATTGACCTTTCCCCTACAAATTCTTGAAAAATAATTAATAGCAACTGTTTAGTTCATACCACAATTCACATTTTTGGCTTCCTAAGCAGGCGATGATAGATAAAATTCCACTAAGGGTACAGGGCAATAAAAGAACACCCAAAAAATCTCCTAAAGAATACCCAAGAATATAATTTATGATTTAAATTATTTGATGCACTTCAAATTGTGTATGTGAGTGAAAAAAAAATGTTTGCTTTTTAGTAACTTTTAAAGAGTGAAACTGCTTTCACATAACAAATGACTGAGTAAGGAGTAATTGCTGCTGTAATTCCAAAAGTCCATCATAATTGAAAATAGATGTTATTCAGCTATTCTATTTTATAAAGTGTTCATAATACTTTATGCAAGAAAGGATGAATAATTCTTATTTGGGGGAATAAGAGCAATTTTTTCATAGTTATATCATATATTTTCATAAAGATAAGAACTGGAATTACTGACCAATTGATTTCGAATGTGCATGAATTGAAGAAACCATGTCATTATCTACACTATTCCTTGTGTTTTTTTTAATCAGTGGAGGTAGGCTTGCAGAAAGCAAAAATGTTTGAAGAAAACATGCATGAAGAAACCAAGCACTTCCTAATTCAGTAAATATTTGCAAAAAGTGCTTGTTCATTAGGAATATGCATTTATAATTTCCTAGCAAGGCATCCAGTAACAAAAAAATATCACTGTATGTATTCCATGTTTTTTTCATCAACTACAAGTCTTGACACTCTTATTCAAGGTGTCCCAGCTTTTCTATTTCTTCCATTTGTTTCTTTTGTTTTTAGCCTGCAACACAGTCCCAAGCAAATGGAAATTTTTCTCTTCTTAATCAACATGTAGCAAACTCTGCCCTGTAATAAATTCAGTTTTGGCACACTTGCCTTTTGGAGCACTAACGTGCCTCATATCTGGGGAAATTTCTTTTCTTTCCATTGGTAGATCTCAGTGACTTCTTATGCTTCTCTCAAGTGAGAGAATGGAAGTGAGTTTGGTTACAGCCCTTAGTTTCAGTGAGAATTAATATAATCCACAATGGCCCTGTTCCCAGAGGAAGACTTTGGCCAACATATTTTGGATCTGCAATACAGAAAGGTGCCTGCAGCAAAGTTTTCAGAGGCACCACATAAATAAGGAAAAGAGAACAGTGCTGTCATATACCATGGTTGGGGGAACATTAAATGGTTATGGAAATAGTTCATTTACTGTACAGCTGCATGCAAGAGTTTTTATTTCTCAGCTGTGGAATTGGTCTCACACAAACTCCAGACCCACCTTTCACGATGCTGTTGGTTGGTTCAGTGTAAGTGTCTCATTGATTTGCAAGGGTTTGTGTAATGCTTGTGATTCCAGTGGAATAAAGAACATTAACTCTAATGTAAATCCTTATTATACAATAAGGAGAATTTCAGCTTCTCCCAGAAGACTGTCTAGTACAAAAGCCAAAAAAAATTTCAGACAAGTAAGATTTGTCCTAACTTTCTACCTAGATAGTTTTCAAAAGAGTAGCACAGTCTGGAAAAAAACTCCACCTCATAACATCAGTTATAAGCAAATCATAAGTCTCTAGATATTCAGTAACAGTTAAATGTGTTACTAAACTTGAAATGCATTTAAAGTAAAGGTTCTCAAGCCAGCAGCATTTTGTGTCAAGATTTTCATAATGGCTCTCTCTAATAAAACTGGCTCTGTTACTCAGAATACTGAGAGGAGAACAAGGAAAAACACAAGCCACATTTTGTTCCCAGTCTAACTGTCACAATTCCATCCCCTCACCAGTGTTGCTTCCCATTTACTTCTGTACAAGACTTGGATTTAACAAAGCAGTTACATATGAGCTGAAAGCCCTCACTGAGCAAAGAAATCCCTGTACTTAACTGTAAGCAAAGTTAGGCTGGACCTCAGTGCTTGTTTGTTTAAAGATAAATGTGTGCCTAAGACCTTTACTGGATGAGAGCCTAATTGAATAAAATAGGGGATTCAAGTCTATCCCCTATAATCTTTCCCATAATATTCACAATTTTTCTTCTCTAAACTATCTTTCCTGATACTGTTTACCTTGTCTTAGTACTAAATGCAACATGATCCCCTGAAAGTTCCACATGTCACTGGGCTTCATAATACTGAACGTTGGGTGGGATCCTCTGACATTGTGAGATTGCCTCTGTAGGTCATGCTAAGCAAGAAATTAAATTTGCTGTGCAATTAACTGCCAAGTAAGAAAATGAAGTATTGCTTCTATAAAAATAGTTGAATTCTGTAGTACGATCCCATAATTCCAACAATTAGAAGCACATTCTTCAAAAAGTTCAAGAGGATTTTACTTTAAAGACAGACAGAGAAATGCTGTGTTCTATGTTAGATGGAAAATGCAACATCAGAACTAACTTAACAATCTTGACCCAAAAACCTGATACAAAAACTGGAAGGAGTGGTGAAGTCAGGACCATGGCTGGCTGATGGGAGTGCTGGGTGGCAGTCCCCAGTCACTGGGATTGTTGCTGGAAGGCCTTTTCTGAAACTGGATCATTTAACAGTCTTCCATTACTCTGAAAGATATTATGCAGTCCTTTTCATAAATAGAGTTCTAACACCTAAGTTCTCTTTTTCCTCACTACTCTCACTGGAAAGCTGTTCCAGCACTCTGCTGCACCTTGTCTAAGTTCCACACTACATTTAATCATGACCAGGGGATAAATATTTATTCACATACTGGTGTTCCTCTTTATTTAAAGGCTGGTAGACTGCTTTGCCTCATTAGCGTTTACACTTCTACTGCCAACTGTTGTTGAATCCCATATCCCCATATCTCTCCAAGCCAAGCAGATCTTGTCCTTTACCCTGTATTTGCCTTACTCCTCAGATCCCTGCAAGTGCAGCGGTATGACACAGCCAACTTTTTTGCCTTAAGTTTGTACTACTGTCATGTCAGGTTCCAGTCATTGCTTATGTGCTTTTGTGCTGTTTTTGTTTGTTTGTTTGTTGGTTGGTTTTTGTTGGTTTTTTTTGTTTGTTTGTTGGTTGGTTTTTTTTCTGATGCTGTTACAACATTTCACCTGCATTTGGACTTCTGGTGATATTTGTACATCCGGAAAAAGCACATATTGCATTTCAGATTTCCTATCTGTACAGGCAGCAAAACTCCTCTTGAAGGCAACTTAAAGGCATCTTCCAGAAAGCAAACTTTTAAAGACAGAGTAATTAGGGGAGATATATCTGCATATCTCTTCTCTGCATTGCACGAAAATTTCTTTCTCAAATTTGAAGACAGCAGTGAACTTCCATAGAAGTAGTCTACATAAGACATTCAAACAAGTTTTACAAAGACAAATATAACCCCAAAGTAAATAAAAGTAATAAAGTTGGCTGTGGGACTTTTATAGAGGATTGTGATGTGTGGCAATATGAATAGACAAAGCATGAACTCCTTCCCGGGGTGAATTTCTAATATCTGTAATATCTGAATAAAATCTGTTCACTTTTTATCTAGCTCTTATGAAAAGTGCTTTCCTGATTGTACTTTTTTTTTTTTGTTGTTGTGATTATAGATACACATCAACTCTTATTTCTCAGAGGTCCTTTGTTAGTTTCATGCCCTCCTTTGCCCCTGCCTTTCCAATTTTTTTTTTCACCTGGCTAACTTTGTAGTAAAAGTGCAAACACCAGTTTGGCAGAGTTAATGCAGAAGAACATGCAAGCCTCTCAGATCTGCAGTCTTGATGCTTTTAACTTTATCCTCTTCTGAGGAAACATATTTTTCCAAGAGTTGGGGAATTAAGAGTGTTTATTTAATACTGACATTTATGACGTTTGCATAAGCATGTTTCTAGATGTTGTATTGTAGACTTTAAAAATTTCTGTAAACTATAAGAGCTGTAGTTTGTGCTTTAATAGTTTCAAATTTTTCAGTTAACTAAGATTGATGTTTTCTTGGTGAGACCCTTGGGAAACTTGGATACTGCAGATTATTTGCCACTGACTTTTGTGTCCTGGCACTGAATGATCCACCCTGGCACAATGTTAGCATGCATTATGTCACCTTGGGATGCAAGCTACAAGACATGTAAAAGAATGCTTTATTTCTTGTCCTAAATTATTGCTGTGCACTGTTCATCAGCTCTCCCTTTTCACCTGAGGAGTGACTGTGCTGATATGAAGCTTTTCTTGACCAATTTTTTGTTATTTCATGGCTTTTCAAAGACTCATGTTCAAAGACTCAAAGACTGTTAATGATTACACTAAAGTTCTGATCTCTCTTTGAAGGATATCACCTTTTTATTAAGTATGTAAAAGGGATTGGTCTTTGGTGGTTGTGAGTTAGTGTGATTGTTCAGTAACTTTTTTTCCCACACCAGCTCTGTTCAATAGCTTTTGTTCATGGTCTGGAAGCACTAATAATCTTCAGTGCAGTTGTGTAGTTAAATTGGCATATGCAGTAACTTTCCTCAGTCTTCACTAACAAATATTCTAGCTACACCAGCCCAAACCATGGAAGGCAAAGGCAGGGACTGGGAGAATGCAGAACTACCCACTAGAAGAGGAGGTCAAGTTCAAGACCATCTAAGTAATGTAAAGGTACACAAGTACACAGGATCTGCTGAGATGCATCCACAGGATCTGATGAGATGCATCCTCAGTTTCTGATGGAACCAGCAGATGAAGTGGCTAAGCCACTCTCCATCATATTTGAGAAGTTGTGTCAGTCTCGTGACGTTCCCACTGGAAAAGGGGATGCATAAATTCCCCATTTAAAAAGAGAAGCAAGATCCAGGGAACTACATGCTGATCAGTGTCACCTCTGTGGCCAGCAGCTCCTCCTGGAAACTATGCTAAGATACACAGAAAACAAAGAGGTGGTTGCTGACAGCCAACATGGCTTCACTAAGGGCAAACTGTGCCTGACAAATCTGGTGGCCTTCTATGATGGGGCTAGAGTGGTGGTGGATAAGGGAAGAACAACTGATGTCATCTACCTGGAATTGTTTAAAGCATTTGACACTGTCCCACATAATATCCTTCTCTCTGGAGAGACATGGATTTGATGGATGGATCACTCCATGGATAAGGAATCAGCTGACAATGCTACTCAAAGAGTTGTGGTAAATAGCTTGATGTCCAGATGGAGACTACTGATGAGTGGCATTGCACAGAGATCACAGGTATTTGGACCTGCACTGTTTAACATCTTTGTTGGTGACATGGACAGTGGAATTGAGGGCACCCCCAGCAAATGTGCCACCAGCACCAAGCTGTGCAGTGCATTTGACATACTGGAGGGAAAGGACGCCACCCAGAGGGATCTGGACAGGCTTGAGGAGTGGGCTTCTGTGAACCTCATGAAGTTCATGAGGCAAAGTGCAAGGTTCTGCACATGGGCTGGGGCAATCTCAAGCCAAATAGAGGCTGCAAGGAGAATGAATTGAGAGCAGCCCTGAGCATAAGGACTAGGGGATGTTGCTTGATGAGAAGCTCAAGGTCAACTGGTAATGCACACTCACAGCCCAGACATCCAACTATTTCCTGGGCTAAGTCGAAAGAAGTGTGGCCAGCAGGTTGAGGGAGGTGATTCTGCCCCTCTACTCTGCTCTTGTGAGACCTCACCTGGAGTGCTGCATCCAGCTCTGGGGTCCCCAAGAAAAAAGGACATAGACCTGTTGGAGCGAGTCTAGAGCAGGTCAGAAGATGATCAGAGGGCTGGACCACCTCTCCTATGAAGACAGGCTGAGAGAGCTGGAGTTGTTTAGCCTGGAGAAGAGAAGGCTCTGAGGAGACTTTAGAGCACATTCCAGTACCTAAACGGTCCTCCAACAAGAAATTTGGAGAGGGACTTTGACAAGGGTATGTACTAACAGGACCAGGGCAATGGCTTTAAACTGAAAGAGGGCAAGTTTAGATTAGGTATTAGGAAGTAATTCTTGGCTGTGAGCGTGGTGAGGGACTGGAACTGAGAAGCTGTGGATACCACATCTGTGGAAAGCCAGGAACCTGGTCTAGTGGAAGCTATTTCTGCCCAGAGTAGGAGGATTGGAACTAGCCTACTCTGGCTAGTTAAAGTCCTTCCAACCCAGCCTATTCTATGACTCTGTTATTCTATGAATGTAAGTAAAGGAGATCCTGTAATCTATTAAGATACTTGTACTCCCACCTATAGTATTAGTGAGCCTGGTCTTGGACTGTTGTATAAAAGTAGGGAGCTCCTCTTCAAAAAATAAGACAAAGTATCTTCTAAAATCTCTCCCACTCTGTAAACCTGGTTTTGGAGGGAAGAATTAAGAACTAAATGTGCTATTCAGTTAACAAGGAAAAGGGCAAAAAGGTGACTTGACAGTAGGTGATAGAGAAACTGAAGGGAAAAGGTATTTCTGAGGGTAGATTCATTTCTATGGAACAGCAAAATACAGAATGCCAGTGCTTCCAAGATGGTTTTAGTTCTGAGTTCTGTTTGCTCTAAAAACATAACGCATTTGCAAAAAAACTCAAAAAACAAAAAACCCAACCCAACCCAAACCAACAACAAAAGCAAACAAACAAAAAAAACCAAACCAAACCAAACCAAAAAAAAAACCCAAAAACCCAAGGCAAAGCAGCAAGAAAAGAACAGTGAATTCAGGGATCATTTAGCTTGATAGGTTGTGTTATTTCTCTCTTCAAATGTTTCAAAATAAGACTAGCAATTCTGATTTTTTTTTCAAAGAATTGCTCAAACAGAATTGATAGACTAAATATGGAAATAATTGGTTGAGAATCTCTGGAATTCCAGTTTGGGGGAATATAATAGTTCCTTTAACCTCTAAAGTAAATTCAGTATACATTTTAACCCCTGTACTATCCTCAAACTTGGTCCCCACTCAAAGCAAAAAAAGGAAAGGCCCATAAATTCAGTGGAAGGTGGACTGGATCTAAAAACTTTTAAAAGGTACAACATGCTGTGTGTTAATGCTCTGTAGATTTGTGGTTCAATTCTGTAATAAGCGTTCAAGAAAATCATGCAAACAGTTGGAGAAATAAATATAACTGACATTTCTCTCAAATTGTCATGGAATGCACTCCAGCTGTATTTATTATACACATTTTCTTCATGTGCTATGTGCTTGCATTCTTTTGTGATGAACGATGTTGCCGTGTGTTGGAGTTTTCATGCTATCTCTCTTGTTTGAATCAGGAATGTGCAGGAGGTTGTTTGAGGACAAAATACTGTAGGACCTCTTATCATAATTTTTGAACTTGTAACATTGAGCTGAGCAGTGGCTGAATGGCTTGGTTTAGGAGAACTCAATGGAAGCAGAACACAGCCTGCAAATGTTAGCAGGGGACTGGTGCCTTGCTGCCCATTCTGCTGTGTCTACAAGAATTGAGGATCAGAACTCCATCTGTCATTGTCTGACTTTTCATTTGAAGTCCTTGGACATAAATTTTACCTTTCTGATAAGGTAAATTGTGAGCCTGGGCCATGCCTAATACTTCTAGACACTACAGCAGCAGCAAACAAAGCATTACCATGAATCACTGCAGCTCCATCGAAACTAATAAAATTGGCTGCCACCCAAATCTGGAGAAGCACTTCACCCTAGGGAGGCCTCCGACTCCATCAGGGAGCATACAAGAAAGCAAGCTGATCTTGTGGTATGCAGCCAGTGTAAAGATCCAGTTTCAGAAAGGGAAAGAAATGATACAACATGTAATTCCATAAAAGCCATATGCCATCACACAGGATATTACTCACATGGCACAGATCTTCAGAGTGACATAGACATTGATTGTTATTTTACCCTTATGTTGTGACTACTATGATGCTAGAGTTATAGGAAAAGTGATAAACAGCATGTAGTTTGAGTTTAATGAGAAAGTTTCCAAGAAATACAAGTTCATTTGTGGGGAAATCTTTCTGTTTCTGATTTCTCCTGTGATTGCAGTTTTCTCCTAAAAATGTTGAATTTTGAAACTTGTTCCATATTTTTTTTCCTTCAATGGAAACAAAAAATGAACTAGCATCCCAAGTCTTTTCCTGGATGATCCTCTCTCTTTCTTAGATGTGTGCTGTTACCACTTGGCCAACATTGCTTTCTGATTTTATCTGACCTCTCTCTCTTGCATTCCTGGCTGCACAGTGGCTCGCTTGGAGATTGTTTCCTTCTTTGACTCCACTGAAAAGCAGTGGTTAGGAAACTTTCCTGGGATGTGAATTCAAGAACTTCAGCTCTTTGACAAAGATCCAGCTCTCCCACTACTGGGCAAGTGCTCTAATCACTGAGCTGTTATGCAGGATCTGCACTTTTCCTGTTCTCTGTGATGAAGTCAACATTTCCTTCTCCTCTCATGATCCCAGTGCTAAGGGTAAACACTCTGAGAAGGCATACTGGACCATCCTTAGTAATGCACCCTTAGGGATGCATGTAGAATTTAAGGGATTGTCTGCCTAAAACTAGATTGCAAGAGACCAGAAGATGAGGTACCTGGATTGCTCTCCAGACTGGAAGGACACAATATTGGTGCTCACCACACATGCAGTCACTGCAGGAAGTTTCGAGATGGTCACGATGTGCTGACCAATAGAGACAATTGGGAATTTGGGTGATTTGACTCTGGGTCACTCTCAGGGAGATATGCAGAATTCCAGCAGTAGAAAACTTTTAAGTCTGTAACATGAACTGTAAGACTCAGCAAAGTACCCAAATGTTGTAAAGTACCCAAATGAGCTCTGGGAGAGCAGATTTGGATATAGTGGATGTTGATGGCAAATAGACCTGGAAGGTGATTGTGCAGTCAGGGTGACTTTGCTGACACAGTAGAAGTAACATTATTAGAGAAACTATATGCATAGTCTCTACGAGGGGCTGCCTTCACAATGCTCTGTCCAGTTCATAGGACAAAGTACAACGACTGTCATAATCAGAGGATGGATGTTCATGAAGCAGAGATGAGCTGGTGCTCAAATGATGTTTGAGGGTCATGTAACTTCTCTAATTATTCAGGTTATAACAAGCATCTATGTCCATTTCTGAGTGCTCCTACCAGTAAGTTTAAAACACATGCTCATATACATCTGGGATGCTTTAAAACCGAGATCGAAGACAGAAGACTTCCTGAGATCATTGGGAAGGCATGACTTAGGCACTTGTAAACTCAGCCTTTTCTATGGAGGAAGAATGTAGATGTATTAGTGTGGCACTGGTCTCTGCCAGGCTCTTCTTGGAACAATGATTCAAAGCTCTTGGATGTTTCCAAGGAGAAAGAAAATAGGGATGTTTTCTACAAAAACACATTCTTTGCTCTGTACATAGATATGATGTAGGATCCAATGTCAACTGGAGAATGAGTCATATACTCCACATGCCTTATAGCACTTCATAAGCGGGGCAGTGAAGTGCTGGCTCATGAGTCACCACCTTCATGTGAGTGGGCAGTCAAATCCTGCATAAGCTGATTTTTCAGAGACATTTCTAATGGGCAAACATAGGATGGGCAAATTATTTTGGTTTTGTTTGTGCTTGCTGTGGCTTCAGCCTTGGCTGAGGCCCCATGCTTTGAGGCCTGACATATCCTACAAGTTTTATTTTCTGTCATTCCAGCTTTGACATGCTTTTCTAGAGAAGTTTAATCATCTGCTTTTCTGTAAGCAGTTTCCATTTTCTTTGCATTACAACTGAAACAGGCAGTGAATGGAAATAGCAAATTCAAAAAATAAACTATACTATTTCTTTTTCTGTTAGTGCTGCTTTGGCACTTATGGTTCTGGTGAGTCTTAAATTCAAAATATGTATTTACCTCTTCACTACTTCTCATTCCAGTGTCATTTGATGATATAAACTAACTGTAATCCTCTGCTCTTCTGTTTCAAAACTTCACCTAGCACTTCATACAGCCACAGAAATCCTGCCACTTTTTTTTCTTTTTGAGACGGTGTTCCCGCTGCAGCCAAAATACTCTCAAGTGAGTTTCACAGGAGCCATGCCCTTCTTGTACTCCTTACTGCCAGGGTCATGCGTGGGTCAGTTGCTTCCTCCACATTTACATGGAACTGAAGAAAGACGGTACTTTGCTTCCTTCCATTTTTCTCTGGCCCTTTGGCATGTGGCTCACAAGGAGCACAAAAATGGCAACTTTCCGAGCTATATGAGAATGACAGCCCGCTCAAGCTGGACTGGATGAGACTTCTCAGCACTGCTCCTTGGCCTTGGCATCTCCCGGAACGACAGGCGTGCTCTGCTGCCAGCTGTCACTGCTGCCGCTATCTCAAGGAGCAGCGTGTGCACCACACTGCCTGCTTTAAAGTGGAGCTTCCCCGTGACTCACCACGGTGTTGTGTTTGAAAGCAACAGGCAATCTTTTTAAAGCTTTCTCTTAACATAAAAATCAGTATCCGGGGCAACTTTCCCTCTGAAAAAAAAACACCAAAAAACCCAACCAAACCCAAACCAAACATGAAGACCACCACTAAGAGCAGACTGCTTGCAATGGGTGTCAATCCGAACTAGGGACGCCGCGGATGTGGAAGTGCCCACAGCCCCCTCTTCCTGGCTGCGGTTCGGCTGCACACCCACTGTGCCTGCGCACAGGAGCCAGAGTCCTGCGGGGACACCTGATGCAGCAGGAGCAGACTGCTAATAAGTAACACTGCCCGTCCCTGCCCAGCTTCCGAGGGCCTCACGTCCTGCCCGAACAGCAGTTTCTCGGACACCCTCCGTTTCGGCAGAGCTGCGGCGCAGCCGCTGCTTCCCCCGATCCCTCCCGCTCCCAGTATCACATTTCAGCCGGGGCGGGGTCCGGGGGGATGGGGAAGGTTGGGGCGAGGGGGGATCCCCGCGGACGGGATTCTCCGTGGGGAAACACGCTTCCCGAGGTGGGGGGATGCGAGGGCCGCGGCAGGGCCAGGCTGTCCCTCCGCGGGAGCCCCCCGTTCCCTGCCGGCAGCGCCGCGGGTCCCGGCGGGGATCCCGGCGGCGGACAAAGGGGCAGCGCGGCCGGGCCGGGGCCGGGGGGCGGCGCGGCGGGGCCGGAGCGAAACGCCCCGGCGGCCGGAAGGCAGGGCGGGGGGTGAGGGGTGGGGGCGGCACAGGGAGGGAGGCTCGGCCCGGCTCGGCTCAAAAGGAGGGCTCGCCCGCCCGCCCGGTGCCTCCCCCCGCACACCCCTTGGTGCTGCCCCGCACCATGGCGCTGTCCTGGAGGAGCTGGCTGGCCAACGAGGGGAGCAAGCACCTCTTTCTGGTAGGGGCAGCCCCGGGGGGTCCCCTGAGCGCGGCTGCCCCGCGGGGGAGGCTCAGGAGGGGGGCTGCGGGCGGCCCGCGGGAGGCGCTGCCGTGCCCGGCGGGATGCCCGCGCTCCAGAGGGATGTGCGGGAGCCGCTGCCGTGCCCGGCG
>JAWWEW010000001.1:35317328-35384073 GCA_035583185.1 Anabacerthia variegaticeps | reverse complement strand
GGATGCCCGCGCTCCAGAGGGATGTGCGGGAGGCGCTGCCGTGCCCGGCGGGATGCCCGCGCTCCAGAGGGATGTGCGGGAGGCGCTGCCGTGCCCGGCGGGATGCCCGCGCTCCAGAGGGATGTGCTGGGTGCGCGGCTGGCAGAGAGATGCCCGCGGGTGCCGTGGCCCGGCCGCGCTCGGCACACGTCGTGTATGTCCGCCCTTTGTTAGGCTCTCTTTGGGAAAGTTCGCGGGAGAAGATGCAGCTCCTTGGAGGTCAAGTTCTTCCTGCCTTTGTCTCTTTGTTGCCGGTTTTTATTCTTTCAGTATCTTATTTGAAATATCCAACTGAAAGTTTGGGGCGGCGTCTTGTGTGTGGGGGCTTCGCCAGCTCTCTTCAGTTACAAAGTTTTGTGAAGTTCGATGGAAGTGAGCGTTTCACACATAGGGGCTATTCCTTTTAATATTTAATATTAATATACTAGGTGCTTGAAGCTTGATTTCCCATTCCATTTACGTATTTTTTATGGAACTACAGATCTATGAGTTTATGAATGAAATTAACACTGAGAAGTTTGCACATGTAACTTTCACTTACGATGTCTTGTTTCTGTTTCATTTCAGTTTTTCTGGCTCTCCCTCAATGTATGGTTCTTCTGGAAAACCTTCCTGCTCTATTACCAAGGGCTGCAGTATTATTATTTGCATCAGATGTTAGGGGTGAGTGACCCGGACATTACTTTTTGCCCTGGAAATTGGGATGCTGGGAGATGGGAAAGGGGCAGAATGCATTTGCTAATCAAAGATGACACAAACTGTTAACCCTTCAAAGTGAGGAAAGATGAAGTAAGAAGTTACTGGGGTACTTCTGACAGTTATTTAGGAGTAGAAGGTGAACGCTGTTGAGAAGACAAAGAGCCAGTCAAGTGTGGGACAGCTATTCTTCCCCCTTCTCTCCTCCCTCCCGGGTTCCCAGCTGCAGACAGGCTCGAAGGAACACAAACATGCCCAACAGATGACTGGAGCTCCACTTTTCATCATCAAAACATTAGCCAAGCTATGGGCTCATGATGGCAATTTTTTTTCTAACACACTGTGATATACGTATTTGCTGAAGGACTTCTTTTAGTAAATCTTAGTTCTTTTTAGTCTTTGTGATTCTCATAGGTCCTCCATTCTGTGTAAATAATTGTAATCTATAGAATTTTAGTTTTGTTTTCTGATAATAAATTCTTGGATTGTGAATGGTTTAATGAGAATTTGAGCATTTTGATTTAGCCAGGGCAACATCCACCACCACCAAGTTAACTCAAAAAGATAATTTGGAGAAGTTGGATACTGGTCTGTCTTGGGAAGTTATCCACAGCTATGCTGTTGCAATTGCTTGAAAAATACTCTTATCTTGATAAAATTTTCTCCTTTTTTTTTTTTCTTTCTTGTCATTTTTAATTCAGATATGTTCAAGCATGAATCTTAGCAAAGGTAGTGCAAAAACGAAGGAAATGAAAATACTTAAAACCTTCATGCTGATGGCTTTCTTGTCAGAAAAGGCATGAAAATATGTTTAATTTTACCTTAATCTCTAATGGCTTTGCAGCCCAGTGTATCCATTTGAAAACTCTGTTAGTTCCTGGTAGAGCAAGTGGGTTGTTTGTGAAGTGAATCTTCTTGGGTAACATGTTGGGCCAGATTGTCAGCTGGTGTCAATCAGCAAGTTTTTCTCAATTATCATGACTTGTCTGCCTTGTACCAGCTCGTCATCTGGTCTTTTTGTTTGCTTGTTTTCTTATACTGCAGAATCAAAGATACATACAAAGTAACTTCATGTGTATTCAGAACCTTTGAGATGATTCAGGCAACCTTTGAGAGCATTCCTTGTTTTGGTCAGGAGATGAGGACCAGGAGGTCATGCTTTTGAGTTTGTCTAATTGTGTCTTCAACTGTGGGGAAAAAGCACAGAAATTTAGGTACTTTTTAAAATGAGGTGGAAAGTGAAGAGCTAAGTATAAAATATACTTTTGGTCAAAGTCCTGAAAGTAATTTTAAAATTTTGAAAATATCGAAGACTGTTCATGCAATTCACTTTTTACAGTTTGTTTGGACATAATCAGTAGAGCCCAAAGTTAGCTTTCTCCCTTTTCTTCAATATATTTTTATATGTGTGTTAATCATATGGGAAAACTGAACCCAGTCTAGATTCTTCAGAAAATGGCATATGCATACCTATACTACAGCTGCTGTTACCTTTTACAGGGATTTTTGCCCCTTTTCACGACAATTGAGTCCTTTTTGCATGCAGTTAACAAAAAATGACAAAAAAAGGACACTTTTTGATTACAAGAAGTTTCTCTTGTTTTTTAGCGAGGTCTGCTAAGGAGGGTTTGTTCCCTCCCCCACACCCTCTCACTTTGTATGCTACAGTAGCCTAAAATCTCCTTAAGAACTTTTGGACTTGGAGCACTGCAAGATTTACCACAGGTAATTTTGTTTACCAAATAACAGAGTGGAGAACAAGAAGAGTTGCTGTAGGAAATCAGATTGTGATATGAAATGAGATGTTGGACTGAATATCCTGAATATATTCAACTCTGCCATGTTTTCATGCCATGTCTTTGTGATGCGAAGAAGGAGGAAGAATGAAGTTAGTCTTTCATTCAGTGGTCACTGAAGTGATTTACTTCAGCTATCTACAGAACAAGGCTCAATTTTACTTTTTTCCAGTTGCATTCTCCACAATGCTGAACTAGATACATACCATAGTATTTTAAAATTGTTTAGGTACCTAACTCTCACTCAGTCTTTCAGTGACAATTTTTCTCATCTTTAATTTATACCTGTAAAAAGGCACTCAGAGCACAGTGGTGTACTGGAAGTGCAAAGACAACAAAGTCAATATAATATATATACACATATATATATACTACAAAACTTCATGGCTAAACTTATGTTGTGTTAAGTATCTCTACTTTGATCAGTTCAAGTCCTGTTGATGAGACCATGAGCTCTTCATTGTGAAATCTCCGTCCCTGGAGGTTTTGAAAACCTAATTGGACAAAAACCCCTGAGCAAACTTAACCTGAGTTTGGTGCTGAACATGCTTGGAGCAGGAGGTTGAATAGAGACATTCTATGGTCCCCTCCAGCCAGAATAGTTCTGTGATTATATAATGCTGGCAGTGAAAATTCTCCAGAACTTAATGGATGTAAACCCCTTACTGGTACTTTTGCTTTTTTGAACCATCCCTTTGTATACTGAATTGCTTGTAATTCTTCAGGTCATAGTCTTGCTGTATGAATGCATTCATTGCCACTGGTTCAGGAACACAATTCAGATAAAGTATCTCATTTTTTTTATACTTTGATAGATGTTATCTTCTTTAAACAATATAATATCACAAATTAAGCTGGTAAAGAAACACCCAGAAGACATGGACTTCTTATAAAAGAGTATGGCAAAGAGGGAAGGAATATTCTCATCTTCATGTTTGTGATAGGTACTACAATGTGTAGTAGGCATGAGTTATATACAGAAAGGAAGTCATAAACTGCTTGACATGACTCCAAAATCTTCATTGTTGGAGGTTTTGTGTCTGTTTGGTCAGATGATTAGTTTCTTTATGGACTTCAGGATTTCCCCCTTCAGATTAGCTTGGCTTGGGCCTGACCAAAAAATTCAGTCCTAAGTTTGGCATTGGCCTTATAGAAGTCAAGTCTTGCTTTTAACAGCATTGAATTAAATACCTGTTTCTTGTTGCTTGAGTTTCCTATGAACAGAAGGAGCTTTGGGCTTAGTTTGCCACAAAAGGTCTCTTTTTCCCTATTCCCTCTCTTGTCCCTGCTCAAATAACTGTAATGTAGTCAAATGCTAATGCAAGAGATAACCTTCTGAGTTTCAGACCAAAGTGAAGAAAATACATTTTCAGAAGAATCTCTTTGAGAAAAGATTGAATAACTGAAAATGGGATTGAAAAGAAAAACTACTGCCTCACTTTTTTTATCTATACACTTGCTGCCTTCTTACTGTGCAGTATTGTACATAGCCTTTGTCATCTTTATTCACTGCTTGAAATATGTTCCAGATGTTCCAGTAACTTTCATGTCTCTCCTTGCTAGTTTATCCTAACAATAGTTTTTCTTAATTGGGGCCAAATTCTGCTTTAATTGATTGTTATTCAGCCACACTGCAGGCTCCTTCCCCCCATTTTTGAGCATTGGAGGGAGCTGTGTATCTTGATTCTCTTTTCCCCAGTGCAGTGTGTTTTTGTGATTTAGTTGTCTTTTGACCAGGCTGTTTGGGAGTTGCTCTTTAGTGTTACATGTAGCAGAAAATGTCTAATAATAGATTTATGTTGCTATGGAAGCTATATATATAGATATATATACAGAGTTCCCTAGGGAAGACTGAGGGTGTTACAAGACTTTTTTGAGCTAGTCCTCTTGAATTTGCAAGTAAATCTTTTCCTGCCATCTCTTTGCCTCATTCTGGATTTTTTTTTTTTTTGTTTGCCAGAACATTTTTTTTCCTTCAACCCTTTCTCCTCCACAGCCCACATTTTAGCCTCATTGCTGAGATTTATTCTCAGCTATATCCAGGGATGAACTTGGGTTTTTACACTATCTATCTCTTCTGTTTGCTTCCTTATTTTTTTTTTTTTTCCCCCCAAGTTCAAGTGGCAGTAATCCAGTGAAGGATACCTATATTATTAAGCTTTATGGGAAAACTTTCACCTTTGCAGAACTTTTTTATGAAATTTTTACTGCTGTATCATGTAAGCGTATGTTAAAAATAGTCTTGTCATCATTGCTTCTCATTCTGAGATGATCATGGCATAATTATGTAGAACAGAACTGAGTTATGGTCAAAATGTTTCTCTGCTTGATTGTTCATTGTTATATATTATTACAGATTTTCCATGCTGGTCCAACAATGGTAGGTCTTAAAATAGCTGCATGGCACTCCATAAGACTGGTTTTACAGACTGTATTACCTCCTGTGTTGTAATAAGGGAAAACAATTCAACATAAAGGAAGCCCTTAGTAGCAGATGTTGCATCATTTTGGTGTGACTGTGACTCAAATAGGACACTATGCAACTTCTTGCTCTGGCCACCACTTGCAGTGTGCTGTGAATCTCTTGGAGGGATGTAGATACCCTTAATCCCTTGTTTCGTGACCAAATTTGTGGAGTTTAGATCATGCTGAGTCTAGCAAGATCAATGTTTAAGCTCTTGTTGCTCATTATATATAAAACACTGTCATGCTTTGTGTTGTTTTTTAAGAAGAAGGATGATCTAGAGCACTCAAATTTAAAACATAGCTTGAGATCCCATCCAGCCTGTGTGCATGATTCTGCCTGGCACAAAAAGAAGCCTGTGACTCAATGACACCGACAAGTAATTTTTTAAATTGTCAGTCCTGAGGTCAGCATTCTAGCATTAAATTACCTGACTAATAGATTAATGAAGATGAACCTCTGGTCTGAAATCCTCTAAATGAATACACTTTGCTTGGAGATTATCAGAGAAGATGGAAGCTATTAATGAATCCAAGATTAAGTTGATTGCTTTCTTCAATTTGAATGATTGATTTAAGCAGAGGGAGGAGTACATCCTACACAAAGGCACTGCCTGTAAAATGGGAACATGACCTAAACATGTAGATAGGAAAAAAAACCTTCAAAGAATGTGTGTGGTGAGTTACAAGTGAGCAGTGAGAATATTGATTTTCAGTAGTGCAGATAATCCATACCTTATGAAGGAGCTAAAAATATTACCATTGTCTTCCACTGGTAATTCTCCCTTCCTATAATATATCCAGCTTCTGATTCATACATGCAAGCAGGAGATTGAAGTTGAAAAGTTGAATTAGCATAGAGAATTGGGCTGTTGTTTCTTTGTGTAGAAAATGGCAGGTTTTGTTTTTTGATATGTGATTAAAAAATATTGCACAATTTAAGATAATTTTTAGAGGGTTGCAGTACATGAGATTGGGATTTACAGCATCCTTCCTTGAAACCTTCAGTCTTCAGGAACAAAACCAAGTCAAACCTTGTGGAAGTTTTACATGTTCTCGTAGGTTTCCACTACCCTCACATTTTTCTTCCTTTCAGCTGTTTCATGTTTTTGTTGCTAGATCTCCAGTCAGATCTGAAAGGCCTAAGGGGAATAATTGCCGTGCATGCACTTCAGTTCTGTCCTTCATCTTAGATTATCAGTGCTCTGTTACTCAAGACAAGGAACACTCTATGAAGAAAAGGAGGCTGAGTCAAAAGAAGGCACATTGCGTAGCACAGTTTGTCCCACCTAAGAAAATAACTATTTTTAGCTGCTCCAGTACTGGTTTGGGGAGGTGGTCTGTGACCTGTGTCTACAGAGCTGCATGTGGCTTATGAGTCTTCCCAGAACCCTTCAGGTTGCCCTGAACCGTAGAAGATTGGAAAATTTCCAATAAAGGCTTTCAGAGAGACCATCAGGTGTAGTGTCTGTACTCCACCATTACCTGTTTGGGGTTGTTGCTTGCGAGTAGTGAAGTCTTGAAAAATAGAGTTGCATCACTTTTGGGTGTGGAAAGATTTGCAGTATTCTACCTTTTTCTTTTGATTTTTTTTAATTTTTGTTTGTTTTGGGTTTTTGTGTGTGTGTGTTTTTGTTTTGATACAAGGTGGGCTTAAAAGGTGAAACACGATGGTGGTATTTGTTGAAGTCTTCTTGTATCTTTTGCAACTGTGTATCTAACATTGCTGTGCACTGCAGTGACAGGTGGTGTTCGTCTCTGTATTTGCAGCCTTGGGCTATTCTGTGGCACACAGTGAGTTACTGTAGCCCTCAACCTAATACTGAAATCATTTGCCTAACTAACAGACAAAGCTGCTTTCCCCTGCTGTGCTGGCAGTGCTGCACAGAACATCCACTGAGAACTGACCCTTTGCTTTCCTGTCCTATTTTGTATGTTTTATGTGTTGTGTGAGTGTAGCCATCTGGGTTTCTCCAGGAATAGACGGAGAACTTGCATTCTGGAGCCCTTTTCTGCTGCTTTGGAGAAGGTGGTGATTGGTTTATACTTCTCTGGAGAAAAAAAAAATCTAGCCTAGTTTTCAGGATTGGAGTTTGTGGATGGTCCAGTTCCCTACCACCCTTGCCACAGATTTACTGTGACTTTAAGTAATCCTTTAGTTTTTCTATGCCTCCTTGCTCCTGCAAGAAATGGGATAACGATGTACGTGGTACTGGGTAGACAGAGTAGAGAAGAAGGTGATCAGATGCTTGGGTTTAGTATCAGCAAAGCTGGATAAAACAATAAAACAGTGTCCAGCAGAGATCTTGGACATGTTTTTTGTTTTTGTTGTTTGTTTATTTTGTTATATTTTTTCTGGTCCTACAGAAATTTCACACACTAGTAACATGATATAATAATTTTTTTTCTTATTTTTTTTCTTAAGGCAATAATAACTTTAGGAAGAAAAGAGGATTATATTTCTCTCATTTCTTAGCTACTTAGTAAGGATATATATTCTCTTCTAGGCCCAGTGAGTTGCCTTGGAGCGAAAATCATCCTTTATTCTATTATTGTTCAAAAATCCAACAATGTACTGTGTTAATTTGTTACTATGCCACCCAGGCAATGCAAAGAAAGTTGAGAAAGAGATCACTTGGAAACCATTTGGAAAGAATTAGTTTCATGGGGATATTTTTAGCTTTCGGATATATATTAAGAGCAAACTTAGTACTCAGTTTTTCTTCTTGGTCATGCATGAATTTTGATCATAAGCATTGCTAAATGCATTTACCATTGTTTTCAAATTGGTCATGGGCTTGTTGCAGCAAACATTGCCCAACTTTATTTTTCAGAATAAAATCTTTCATGAATCATTGCTAACAGTATTAGAATTGACAATTTTCTAGAAGTGCGCTTCATATTTGAAAAAGCCACTTACTGTTCTTGGTCTCTTTTTTGTCCTGTTTTGTTTTTTTTTCTCCTTTATACAAGTGCTGATAGCATTGAATTAAGATTAATGTAAGGGACTTTCTCTATAGGAATTGCATTATGAATGAATATTTGCTATATCATATAATATTTGTTAAATAGTAGGAAAAAAAACCCAAAGGGGTGTTAGTAGGGTAGCTTTTTCTACCATCATTGCTGACTCATATTTTTTTGTACCAGTTAAATTGTTTGGTCTTTTACTTAGGATTGTAGAATCACAGAATATGCTGAATAGGAAGGGACCCAACAGGTTCATCCAGTCCAACTCCTGGGCCTTCACAGGACATCCCAAGAATCACACCATATGCCTGACAGTGTTGTCCAAGTAACTCACACAGGAATTATTTATTTAACACTATGCAGTCTCAATTCTAAATCGCTCCAAACTAAACTGTTTTGTTGAAGTTTTGTGAGAACTGTTGTGCCTGATAAGGAAAGTTTTAGATAACTGATGTCATGCCTAGTCTGTTTGAACTCAGACAATGTAAATTCTTGAGAAACTAGTGATGTATCACATCGGTCATATGAGAGAAAATATTAAAATTTTCAAACTCTTTTACTTACTGTACTGCAGCTTTTTTTCAGTTTTTGGGTGTTAGTCAAGAGCTACAAAATGATTCAGTTTACCGATGCTGTTTCCACGACATTAGTTCTACATAATTCGTGGATTTTTCAAATCATGCTCATTTAATCACTAAAATACTGTAGCACATAAGCAAGCTCTGATAAAAATGCTTTTGTTTTTAATGACCATGTTTTTGAAGTTACTGCTTTCATGAGGTGAATAGTTCATTTTTAGTTTCCCTTTAGACGATTTAGTGGAAATAGTCTTTATATTCCAACAACACATTAGAGAGACATTTTACTTGCCATTAAGTCCAGTCATTTCAAGACTACCTCCAATTTATCTCATAGTCCAAAAATATTTACAAGTCACTTTAAGCTACTTTAGTGGGCAAGGTTAGACAAGTATATTTTTTGTGGTTATTCACATATTTTTTTTTAAATTTTTTTTTTATTGTACTTTGAAGTGGGAAGTGACATTAACATTTGGTAAAATCTCAGCCCAATTGCTGAGGCTGTGGCTAGTGTAGCTGGTGCTCTGTTTTAATCTGTACACGTGGGCTCTGGACTGGCTGTGAGAGTCCTCAGCAAGGAGGAGAGGATGATCTGAAGCCTGAAGAACATGGCTTGTGAGTGAAGAGTAGGGAGAAGAATTTCTCATTGTGCTTGCAAACGGAGAGTGAAGTAACAGATGAAATAGAAGCAAGGGATGTTTTATGTAAGGAAAAAGAAGTCTAACACTACAGTAGAAGAAATACTGGAGGACATTTGGAGAGTGGGAAAGAACTTTAAGTGACATGCTTTATTTTAGTCTTATTTTCCATCATTGAGTAGGTTAGAGAGAGTATGTTCCTGGGATTTCTTGCTGGGGATCCCACATGTACATGGTGGAGAACAAGGCAGAACACATTTTATGCAGTAGTTGCTCCTACTTCTCACAGGCATCTTTTGAGAGAAGGTGGCCTTAGGACTGCTCTGTTCTGTGCAAGCTGGCAGTGTCTGGTGAGGAGGTCCCTAGCACTCAGGTCTAACTAAAGGATGTAAAGCAGCTGGAAGAGAAACAGGATTTGTGTGGAGATCTTGATGCTTGAGCTAGATGGAACATCTTTACCTTGTGTTTGCCTGCTAGTCATGTGCCTGGATGTGCTGCAGAGAAGGTGGAGTACGTGGGTGTTAGAAGCCATGAGAGCAGGAAGTTATGATGGTTTATGATACTGAGAACCTCTTGTCATGCAGTCGTGCTTGAGGTCTTGGAAGATATTCTGAAGTGCATTTAGTTTGTTTACTTTTACTGGTTTATATATCAGTCCATTTCTGTGACATGTATGTAAATCTGTAAAAAAAATAACAAATAGTAATTACAGACTTTGGGATTTCAAGACTTTTCTAACAATTCTTGTAAAAAATATATTTCCATTTAAATAGACACTCTTTGTTTCTTTCCAGTTTTGTTTCTTCTTATTAGCAAAGGTCTGAATATAATAGATGCTTCACAGATTAATTTTTTTGACCAAGAAATTAACAAATGTTCATTTTTTGACATAAAATTTCATTTTGAAAAATTAATAAGCCTTTAGTAATTTTCATTAACTTATTAGTACCTGTTCACTCACATACTACTGCAGTGTTTGAGTTATATTTAATATTATAATACTTTTTTATTAATTTCTTCAGGAGTTGAAAGACTCAGGGTTTTGAGAGCATTGTAAGAAATATCCTTCCAGAAACCTGTTGGCAGTCTGAAAGCATCTTTTATATAAGCTAGTAAAATGGTAATTCAACCTAATAACTAGGAGAACAATGACATTTTGTGATTTTTTTTTTTTTTAAAAACCATAAATGAATGAGATAATATAAAAAGATTAAAAATACAGGGTTATGACATGAATGTGTGCTTTGTTCATTTATTTGACAAGTGTTTTTGTTCTAATTATGTAAGTTCCAAATATATCAGTGAAGGCATTAGTGAAATTAGATTTAATTACAGTTCCCAGATATTGAGTAGTTAAACTGAAGAAAACCTACTTGCTTTAGGTCCAAATATGGTATTACATAATGTGAATGGATGAGGAGTTCTGTGACAATTCCTTGAAACAATATGACTGAATCGGGTTTTTTTTTACATGTTTTTATAGCTTGTTTACCAGAAAATCATCAAACTTAAGTGGCTGTCTAATGTCTTCATAGTATTTATTGCTTTTTTTTTTATTTAATTATGCCTGTTGAAGCTTTCAGGTGATTTCTCATTGGACACTTACTGTTACCTCAGACGTTCTCATTCCCTGTGACTTTGAGCACTGATGGAGATATGGGCTCTTTCAGTAGAAAGTTGTCATTTGTTGATGTTATTGTTGACAAAATTAATTTTTAATAGATTGTTGATGCAAAGGTGAGAGCTGTTTTGTTCCCTCTGAGAACAGGATAACATGCTGTGTGTACAGTACAATAAAACATAATGAAACTCCACTATTCTGATGAGTCAGAGAGCATGGGAACTGTTTGGTTTCACAGCAAAGAAAAAGCAATTGAACAGTGACACACATGCCATTCCTTTCTCCCTGTAATCTAACTCTTGTAATATTTGTTCAGCTAGGATTATGTGTTAGCAGAGCTTCAGCATCTGTCCTCAATCTCAACTGCTGCCTGGTGCTTCTGCCCATGTGCCGTGTTATCTTGACCTTCCTGCGAGGATCTCAGAAGGTAAGTACTGCCCTTGGAATGCAGCAGGTGAGGACAGGGCCCTGGTCCCTCTTTAGTCAATAAATAATAGAAAAAGACCCTGTTGTATCCCTGGTTATTACACAGTATGTGCTTGCATGGTGCCAGTAGCAGGCATTCAGCCTAGATCTGTGATTCCTGTGAAGACAATGACATGGCTGACACTGGCTGGTTTGATTGACCTGTTGTTAGGGCAGTTTCTTCAGTTCATGTGTGACGGGTGGGGATTTGCTCTGGAACTGCAACTGGATGAACGGTTACATTAGAGGCATCTGTATCCTCTTTGCTGCTTCCTGGTGGAATTCAACAGAGCAAAACCAACTTTGTTTCTGCATGACAATAAGTGTCCTACTGGAAATGGTAGAAATTTAAACTAAAATACCCAGCCTGATGCATTCATTGTTGTAGGAGACTAAAAATTTTTCTGGCATACCTAAGATGGTTTGTTTTCTGTACCATTATCCAATAAACACTAATTTAGCTTCTTTCTGATTTTCAGGTTGCTTTTCCATTAATATAAGTAATACTTTTGAGGACCATTTTGCTAGATGGTTGCAAACTGAACCTGTGAGCTCTGTTCATCATGTGGCAATACTTAATATGCCTACAGATACATATGTGTGTGGAAATATACCATTCCTTTTGATCTTGCTTTAAAAGTCAGTGATGCCTACACAATTAGTGGTGGAATTCTGAAATTTCAAGGCCAGAGGGCACATTATGCGCTCTTGACGTCTATGTAATGCAGATCTGACTGCAATTTCTTCATTAAGTCCTCAAAATTGTGTCCTTGCCATAATTCAGTAGTTTTTAAATTTAGCTACTATGCTTGCAAACCTAGTAAAAGCTGAAGTTGCTATTATATTGCTGCAGTTGCTCCTAGTAGTTTTTTCTTTGCCTCGTTTTAGAAGAGATTGATTGCTTGAATTCTTCTCTTACTAGGTTGCAAGCAAGAAAACCAGAAGGCTGCTAGACAAAAGTAAAACTTTCCATGTGACTTGTGGTGTTACAATATGCATCTTTTCAGGTGAGATCTTCCTGTGCTAAGCAGCAGTGTGATTGGGAAGCAAGCTGAAGCAGTGCTGTGTGGTTTTTCTTCTGCAGCACATTTGGGGGTAGTCTTGCTCTGTGCTTGCCTGTCTTAAATTTTAAATGCATAAGGGTTTTGGTTCATTTTTGCTTTAAACACGTGGGCATACATTCTAATGCTAAGTTTTTTCTTAAAGTTCCATTCTCTAAAGGTACAGGTATGTGAGATCAGGTCAAAGTCTGCCATTACAAGTGACTCATTGTGCCTGAGGAGTTTGGGTGTAGAAGCAGGATACTACAGGCTTCATTGCAGAGGAGGGAGTAATGGAGACAACTATCCACTTTGGTGAAGAAGAAATATTCTTGGCTGGACACCTTTCAATGTTGTCTCTCAGCTGAAGCATTGCAGCACAGAAATCATTGCTGTAACATTAAAAAAAAATAATCTTGAAATACATACAACTTTCTGTCATGAATATTTCTAAGCTGATTTATTTTAGAAAAAGAATCCCTTGGTCCCTGATGTATCTCATGCAGGTGATGTGATTATAGCTTGGCATCTGGATGGCTGCCTTTCTTCAGAGGAACTTCCATCTCTTGTTTACACACCTCACCTTTACTCAGGTTTTCTTTTTTTTCCAGTCTTACATGTTGCTGCTCATCTGGTCAATGCTCTTAACTTCTCTCAGAACTACAATGAAGAATTTCTGGCCATAAATGCAGCAAACTATCGTGGTGAGGTGAGCCAGCTGTCCTTTCATATTTTGCTTTCAAGCATATAATTTAAATATATGATTATTTCCATTGTATGATCCATCCTATGATCTATATATTGCAGCTGTTTTGTGCACTGAAAACTCACCATCATGTGGATTGCTCTGGATTTCACTTCTTTTTCGGGACAAAGCATGCATTAGGCACTTCTTGTTTAAGGCAGCAGGGTTCAGTCCTATTTGATTATGAGATGGAGAATGCAATCATCAAGTCCTTTCACCTTGCACCTTGTTCTCCTGCTTTTTTTTCTTTGAGTGGGCCAGGTTGAGGTATTTCTACTGATTTTTGGGAAAATACATTCTGCATTTCCACTATTTAGAATACAGTGAGATTTGAAATTGATTTTATGATTTTAAGCTGCAATGAGTGTATAAATTAGTATATATGCTAAGAGTGGAATTAGTTGTCTGCATGAACTGGGCTGGAAGCTGATTTCCGCTTGTGAAATACTTGATTTGTTTGCCTTCTTTGACTTTGGTGCACATCTCTTGCAGCCACATCAGATTCCTAGTCCCTTGTCCAGGTGCTTGCTTGTGTATTTGGCACTGGAAAGATATTGGCAGATTTTAGAAGCCAGACCAGAGTCCAGGACTCTTTCTTCTTTGGGCCGCTGTCAAGTTCCCTCTTGTTTGTATTCATTGTCATCTCAAGTCTGCATTTCTTTCCTACCAGCTTCGTTAGGATCTATTTACAATGACCCTATCCCAGCTGCATCCTTTCCCGGAAAAAGAGAGCCTGACTCAGCCCAGGCTCATAAGGACCAGCAACCAAGGTCTTCCACTCCCAGGGTGAATGATCTAATCACGGAGCTATTCTATGGCAGACATGTCAACACCAACTATTGTGCTGAGCTTCTGGGCTGAATGGAGTGTGTGCTTGTGTTAGGAGTGGTCTAACAGGCTTGACCTCATCAGGGACAGTAGCAGGAGCTTGCCTCAGGGTGTGCATGGCAACCTCTACTAAGCAGCCTTAGGAATTTTGCAATAGAAAATGGAGATAATAGCAAGTTTTTAGGAACTCTGGTATCAGACCTCCTGGATTTAGATGCTTTAGTAGCTTTTAAACATTTGTACTTGAATTCCACTTAAACCCACTTTTTGACTGTGGTGGGCAGTCTGGATGCTAGTTTTTTTTCTCTACATGTGCATGCACATCTGTATCCAATGAGACCATGGAGAGGGGCACTTTATTTTTCTTGACTTGTATGAAAACCACTCTCCTCCCCTCACTGCATTTTACTGCAAGTTTAAATAATCATAAAAAGTTTTCTACACAATGAAGACAAACCCTCTGAAGCATAGGAGTCAGGGGAAGTGAGGCTGTTTCCTGTGAGATCAACTTATCCCCTCTTGCTTTCACATGTTGTGAAGGACACAGGAGCATCTGTCAGATCCTTTGTGTTCAGTCTTGCTTCACTAGAGTCCCCTGCAAGTCTCTTGGTGGTGTAGCTGGCAGTAAAATGCTTGCCTCTTGTCTTACATTTGAATTCTGCTCCCCTCTGTCCTCCCGAAGGGATGAGGTAATAGAGTAAAATTTTCAAAAAATAATTGTCTGTAAAATTATCTGAATCCCAATTTTTCATAACATATCAGAATTGTCTTCAATGGGGAATGCAAAGACTAAAGGTTTAGTTTATGTTGAATTGCAGTCAATGTAAGCTGTTACCAAATACCAAATTCATTTCTGCATCCAGATTTAGGGATTGCTTGGTGCATGAGCTGTATGAGCTACTTATTATTACTGTGTTATTCGTATAGATATAAAATCTCATCTGCTGATATTATTTTCTTTTTTGCTTGTCTGTTTTTCAGGACCCAAGGAAACTACTTTTTGCAACTGGTAAGTCTGTTGCAAAATTGAATGAGAATGTTTGCTGCTTCTCACCATCACTCTCCAGACAAAACTTTTTGATCCTGTGTTCACATGCTCTGTTGTTGTGTGCCAGCTAGCTTGAGTTGTGTTATTTGTGTTAGTATAACCTAGGTTTGCTTATCCAATAGTCAGGAGGGAGGAGTTATGTAAACCCCATAGTAGGATGAGCAGCATCTTCAAAGCTGTTGTTGTGCAGATGAGTCAGCACAAAATAATTAGTTTCAAACAGAGATTCTGCATAATATTAAAAGCAAATTCCTAAATGATCTGATTTCTAGAAAAAGAAACATAACAGAAAACCGGTCTTGGTTCAGCTGGTTTGTTTAAGGGTTGGTTTGGCTTCAGTGCAATCTAAATTGTTACATGGTGGGAATCAGGCTTTAGTACTCATAAAAAATAAATAGACAAAGATGTTTTTGGTGGAGGAATTTAGAAAGGAGCGGTGTTTGGGTATGGAGGGGCAGGCACAAGCCTGAGCTGTAGTGCTTCACAAGCAGGTAAAGGTCCTTATGATGCCATCACGCTTTCACCCCTTATTTAGATCAAACACAAGAATCCCAACTTCCTAGCCTTTAGGGCATGGTCCAAAGGAATCTGAATAGACAGCGATGAGTGGGGTTCTAGATTTGTCAATGCCACAGATGCACCAGAATTAGCAGCTTGTGTGACAGTGCTTTCCAAAAACCCTAGGGAAGGTTTTGATCAGCTGAGAGCAGAGGAAGTGAGAAAGTGCAATAATAGAAATGGAGGGATAAGTTAACTGCTTACTGGAAGCAGGCTGGGTAACTGGTGCAGTTAGTGAATCAGGGATGGGGACTTGAAAGAGGGTAGCTGACAGGGGAGAGAGTTAAAGACGGAAAGGGATGAGAATCAAACCAAGCCCCTGAGGTTTGTATTTAATATTGTGTATGAAGGAGAAGGACTTGGGACAGAGAAGCAGTGAGGCCCAATCAGATTTTGTCCTGTCTTGTGGGGACACCTTGAGACCTTTCTAGTTGCAAGGTGGAACTCCTTTTACTCTCTGTCAGCCAGCAAAATGCTGCATTTTCAAATATTTGACCACACTGTTGCAAAAACTAGTGATTCTACATAATCTTTAAATGTAAAATTACTCAGATCAATCCCCATCCTAATGACTAGCAATTAACACTTATTGTTGGTGCTGAAGGAGTGTGCAGACAGGGAACAAGATTTTGCTGCCATGTGAGATGTGCAAATATGCAAACTCCCCTGCCCCTATTTCTTCCCAGACAGTTTAGAGCAGCAAACGGAAGGTATAAGGAGTCAGAAGGATTTGTAGTGTGACGGCTTCTCAGATCAGTCCAGGAAAGAACCTCCTTATATAAAGGTGAAAGGCAAACTGTGGGAGGAACAAATATTCAAGAGTGTAATCAGTGAAGGAAAAGAAACGTGAGGACAGGGTGGAGAGGAAGCACTGAAAATGCATTGATAAATTGGGGCAGGACGGTGAGTGATTTCAGTTTGATGGAGAAGGGAATTAAAAACTCCACGGAAAAAGTGACCTGTGGCTTGAGTGACAGTGTAGAAAGCTGGATCAAGTGCTGTACTGCAATTGCATGGGAAGTATTTGTGTCAGAGGGGAGATTCATTGCACGCTGCACATCAAATTAGATTAAGGAAGAAGAAATGAAGGAGGCAGTGGACAGAATGCATATTTTTTCATTACAACTGCTTTTAATTGCAATTTTTCCATGAAGGAGTGAAATTAAGTTTTTTTTTTTTATGCAGTCCATGGTGAAGCTTCCACTGGTTGTAGGGCTGGGATTTTTCCTAAAGTTTGTAAAACTGAGGAGTGATTTGGAATATATCAGATTTTGGGATCAGACTTTTCAATGAGTGGATATCTAGAAGTTTATAAAAAGATAAGATTTGAGATTGTCTCTTTATTGCTAAAGAGTCTAAAATCACAATAAATCATTAAAAATATTAGCTTGCTCTTGTTATTAGGATGTGGTCTTGTAAAAGATCATGTTGTTTTGCCATTTACATCCGTGAGAGCTGGTTGAGACATTTGTATTTTGATACTAAGCAGCACTTATATAGTTTTGTGCTTGGTGACTGGCTGGACTGACTTTGTTTAAACCCCAACACATGGCTTTTAAGGTGACCAGAAACTATAATTCCTTGAGGAGTAAAAGGTATTGATGTGATGCTTCATAGATTTTAGGATCTTAATTCCTGAGATGGCAATTTTGAAGATAAGATACTCAGAAAAAGTGCTAATTTTGGTATTTTTCTAGCCTGTCTTTTAGCTGGTGATTCACTGTACTTCACAGGCAGGATTCTACTTTAGTGTGGGATCACAGAATCACAGAATATGCTGAGTTGGGACCCATGAGGATCACTGAGTCCAACTCCGGCCCTGTGCAGGACACCCCAAGAATCACAGCATGTGCCTCAGAGCATTGTTTAACACATATCGTGCTGTAGAAATATTTGTTCCTCTCCTTTGACTTAAAAAGGAGCTGAGGATAAACTAGCTCTGATACAAGTCTGCATTTGAGCAAATGAATCCAATTGTTAATATTTTTAAACTTTCCTTCCCAAATGTTGCCTGCAGACCACTCTCACATACCTTGCTCTTTGGGCAACAATTTTAAGCATGATACAGTGCCATGGAGATTAATTTCAGGCTCTTCCTCATTCCAGAACAAAATGCGTTGGCAAAGAATTGTAGGGACAGCTTGCATAGAAACAGATTTGCTTGAAATTCTCTCCCTGACCAGGTTTTTAATTGTGATGATCAACAGAGTTTAGGATTTGGAATAAGAAATAGATACAGAGACTTGTACAGTCAGCCTTACAAATAAACAGTGTTTGTTCTTAGTTACCTGCTTAGAGACAGATGTCACAAGTAAGAGATTACAGGAGCAAAGACTAATGTGAAATTAGTGATGCATGGTGAAATGCAAGGGAAAGGGTAGTTTTCTTTGGGAAGGTAGGAAATAACACAACAACTCTTCTTTCTTATCTGCTTTGATACATAAATTGTCCTCAAGAGATAAATACATACATGAGTTTGATTAAATCATTATTTGTATATCTAATGCCACTTTCTTAAAAGATCATACTAGACAAGTATACATCTTCGCAGTTCAAATGTAAGTTAATTTATGTCCCTTTTAGTTCCAGGTCTGACTGGGGTTATTATGGTGTTAGTATTATTCCTAATGTGTACAGCTTCCACGTATGCCATCAGGTAAGATGTAACCTCATCATTATGCTGAAACTGCCACTTTAGTAATGGTGTTCTCTTACTGATTAGAGTGTTAAAAATACCAGTTTTCTTGCCCTATTTTTTGCTAGCTTGCAGTAAAATTAGCACAGTGAATTTTGTATTAAAACAATTACAAAATCTGATTTAATTTCCTTCTGAGAAACACCCTGTTTGATGAATGTGCAGAGTTAAAAATGTGGACCTTTAAAGATTCAAATAATTCTTGTTTTTTTGGTTTCTACAGGGAAGAAGCAGTAAACTAAGCATATGTAAAGTTCTGTCCAATGCATAAATTAAGTACACTGGAAGTAAAATAAGATGATATCCTTATCTTAATTATTTTCACCAATTAACTGTAACAACAAACTGTAAACCAGTATAATAAAAAACAACAAGGAAACAAATCAACACAAAATTATGTTGGTTTTCAAAGTTCTGTTTCTGGTCGTCAGATATATTCCTTTTTTACCTCAGTGCATGTGATGGGATTTCTAAAGGTTTAGTCCTCCAGTGGGTTCCCATTCTGTACCAACATTATCAAACACATACGATAATAACTGTGAGTGACTGCTACCTTGAAGGATCCAGCGCAATGTTGTAGTCTTTTTAAGGCTTGGATTCTGCAATTGAACATGTAAAAATGAAGAGGTTATTTTTATAGCAGTTTGAGGCAAAGACTGTTTATGTAAATGCATCATCTTAATTCAGCCAACATGGAAGTATGCATTAGTTATCTTCAAACATCAGTGATATTCCATTGATGTGAGTTACGTATGTGGCTTGGAACTTTGTTGAACTAATGTGTTTCTTCAGAGTAGAAATGTTATCTGGCAATGTTATCCTGTGATTTGGCAAAGTAGTGCAGCAAAAACTTGTGCATTTTTGGTAGACAAAGCTACTTGCAGGGCTGAGAACTTTGTGAGGCACTGCAGGCTACAGAAGTGCAGGATGAGGCTGCTGCATGAGGTGCCAGGATGGCTGCACACTGCATAGTCCATACAAATGGATCTACTTGCAAAAGAAAGGCAGTGTTGGGAAGATGGAAAAATAAAACAAATGCTTCACTCTGCAGCAGTGAGCCAGAACAAAGTCCTGTTTTCTTAAAGGCCATGATAAATTAGGAAAAAAAGAGAACATCATGTATTAATGATTAGGAAACTTAGAAAAATACATGTAGCTCTAAACATATTCTTGGAAGTAATTTTGTGGTTCATGCACTATCTTTTGAAGTTACATGCTTTTTGTTTTCTTCTGCAGTTACTGTAAGGGCAAATACTTTCACCTGCAAAAGTCTGAAGTAGATTAACCAAAACTAAAATTAAATATTCAACTTACCTCAAATGTTCAGAACTTTGCAGTCTAATAAATGCATTAATTCTGTGAATAACGTCTATTTTAAGCCCTAGAAGGTAAAAAAAGTAATAAATGTTCTGAAGAACTATAAAAATAAGTGTATCACTAGGAAGATTATTGAATGTGTTAGAATATTGCATGTATCTGTAGGATACACAGCTTAAGGATACAAGAAATGCATAATTATGATAATGTTGGAAAATATACTTCATGGTAACAGATTCAAGGATTTACATCCCCTTAGTTTAAGGAGGTGAAGTTCAGAGGGCTTGCTTACGTTTAGGGAAATTTGATATGTATGAGAAGCCTGGATTTTACATTTGAGTTATCTGTAGGAGTGCTGAAAGAAGAATAAAGTGCTCAACTGCCTGGAAGCTGACATTTAGGTGTATTCAAGACAAGTACAAGAAGTGTACAGTAATTTTAATCAGTAACAATAATTGGCTGCTGAAAACAACATGTCAGAAACAGTCCAGGGATTGACTTTCCATCACTGAAATTTTGAAAAAATTGGTGCATTCTGAAAAAAAAGGGCTCAAGATCCAATAAAAATGAATTCAGTGTGCAGCTTTTGATATTACAGCAAAATACCAAATTAAAGCAATGCTGTCCTTGTCCCTGCCCATGGCATGGGTGAAGGAACTAAATGATCTTTAAGGTCCCTTTTAACCTTTTCAGGATTCTGTAACCTGTTTTGGGACTGAGGGTAAATTTTACTCTCTCTGCCTTTCAGTTGTGCTTCCGCTCCCCCCACCATTATCCTTTATTTTCTTTTTACTGATGTTCACTCCCATAGCTCCTTACAGATACTGATGAGTGACTGCATAGAAATACCTACCAGGGTGAAGGGAGTTAGAAAAGGTTTGAGCAGCTTCAAGGAGGAAAAAGTGTTGACATAGTGTTGACTGGGGGGAATGATAGCAGGGTGGAGGGGGAGTTGCAGAATCCGTCGCTGTTGCTGGGTTCCTTCCTTTGCTTCCTTTGTTCCTCCTTTGCTTTCTTCCTTGTTCTTTCACTTGCTTGGATTTTATTTTGGTAGCCTGCAAAATACCAAAATTATTTTTTTCTCTTGTGAAAAAGAAACGAAGTCATGTATTGACAGATACAAATGCAGCTGATGTGTCAGTTGTATTGAAGCAAGGGCAGTTAATTGGTTATGTAGAAGACCACAGGAGGGGAAAAATTTCTGAAAAAAAAGAAAAAGGTGTGTCAGAGGAATTGCTTCTTGAACCTTATTCTCAGAATTAAGGATGTTTTTTTATTTAATAGTTGGCTTTATTTATGAATGGGAGTAGGTTTTTTTGGTTTTGGAAGGGGCTCTTCTACCATGCTGTGTAGTGTGAGAGGTATGTTTTTGTGCTGTGAAGTAGTGTATTTTCTTAACCATTTGGTTGTTGTTGTTTGTTGGTAATTATTTTCCTTAAGCAAAAAATCAAACATGCTTAACAGAAAATGGTTCCAGATGGGTATTTTCTTTGGTCTTTGTTCTTTTCATATTGCCTAACAAATTACTGAGAAAAAGAAGCACTCTTTTCCCTTCCCCTCCCCTGCTCTCACAGTGGTAATGTGCTTATTCCTCCCAAGGCCATCAGTCCTAGAGCCATACTGTATGAGGCCTCCTGTCCAGAAAAATCTACCTGTGCTCTTGTTGTCTCCTTGCTCTGGTTCCTGTTCCTCCCCTATCTCCTTCCACTCTATACTCTCACTAGTCCTTTTGCTGCCATCTCTGCTACCTGTTTGTGTGTTGTAGCCTTAGTGGCACGTTAAACTGTATTGGGGCAGACAGAATGCAATGTGACACTCACTATAAAGGGGCTGAGTTTTGAGACGGGATGTGAAGGAACTATTCTAGTTATGAGGGTCTCATAGAGTCTAACTAGGAACTATGAAAGCAGTGAAGTCTCCTAATTTCAGAAGAGTTCCTCAGCTGACTCTACTTCTGCATCCTTATCTCTTCTTCTCATCTAGTTACTTCTGTGCTACTCACTTTTTCTTCTCTATACTTAATTGCATGCAAGTACAATGTGCCTGTGGAAAAATGTACAGGGCTTTGACTATTCTGTGCA
The DNA here is from genome assembly GCA_035583185.1 of Anabacerthia variegaticeps. Taxonomy (NCBI): domain Eukaryota; kingdom Metazoa; phylum Chordata; class Aves; order Passeriformes; family Furnariidae; genus Anabacerthia; species Anabacerthia variegaticeps. Next base: position 35,362,495 of record JAWWEW010000001.1, on the reverse strand, counting down.
GTGTATAATGATGTCCTGTGTCACAGGTCTGTTTTTAACTAGTAGTGATTCCATCTGAGCTGAAACACCATTGAACCATGGTTTATTCTTTTCAGGGTTTCAAACTATGACATCTTCTGGTACACACACAACCTTTTCTTTGTCTTCTATATGCTGCTGATGCTTCATGTTTCTGGGTAAGTAAATGAAAAACATTGTCCTTTTCCGGAAGCACAACCAGAAAGAGCAGTTTCCTTGAGTGCTGCCTTTCCCAAGCTTGGTTTTGCACAGGGGGCCAACTTTGGGACAAGATGACATTCTCTACAGTTTTTCAACAGGGGTTTGTTTAAATAAAGATCAAACTATAGCTTGGAGAATTATATGTGATACAGCCAACTAGCACAAACTTCACTTTCAATATTACCCATTATCTATTTTACTAGTGTCTACTGAGAAACCAAGAAAATAGCATCATTTCTTTCTCTGCCCCCTCTTACCTCCTTTACTGAAACAAGAATGAAACAAAGTTGCTCATCCCTTGCATTTTCCTCTATACCTTCTGTTTTGACTCCTAAGCAGAGTGAAGGAACAGCTTCTCCTTAATTACCTCTTTCTCATTGCTGTGATACAGCATTTGCTAGTTTTTCCTGTTTCCACAAACATCAGACAAGTGCATATGTGCCATGAGGGTGATGATCAGGACTGTATCAGGCACAAAGAAGCCCAGCTCTATTGTGAGGTAAAGCAGCTTCCACAAGTTATGAGGTATGTCTGTGTGGCTTGGGGATTAGGCTAGATGAGCCTTAGAGGTCCTTTCCAACCAAGACTGTTCTAAGATTCTGTGACAATCTGGGACATTAGTATCTGTGATGTTTCCTCTGTGGATGTAAATGCAGAGATTAGTATAGAGAAGGGAAGGTGTATTTCTTCATGTCATCAAATATCTTATGAAACACAGGGTGCTTCAGTGTGTGGCACTGGCCACTGCTGCTTAAAGTAGACATGGAAAGGTAACTAGGCCTAGCAAGATCACAGTGGGAATATGTTTGTGGACAAAACTCACAGCTTGAGATCTGGTGAATTGGAAAAAATGAGTTCAAAAGAATTGAAACTCCTGGACACAATTCCAGTTCTCTGAGTTTGTTGGGGCTTTTTTGATTGTTTGTTTAGATTTTTGGTTGTTTGCGTGTTTTGGTTTTTGGTTGGTTTTGTATGTGTTTTTGGGGTTTTGTTTGTGTGTTTGGATTTTTTTCTGTGGCATGGCTCTTGTTCACAGCTGGGGAAGATGGATCTAATGTGTTTTCCCCATCCTGGGGCAGGATGAACTTATTCTAAATTATTCTTGACAGGTGTTTTTCTAACTTCTTTAAAACATCTGGTGACTGAGATCTTCTAACCCCTCTAGGCAATCTGTTCCAGTGATTGCCCTTGGGCTGTCTTTTGTTTAATTAATCTGCTTCATGGTGTTATCTTTTGCCGACTGTATTCCTAACTAGGTTCCATTTACTGAGCTTGCAAAACAAGGCTGCAGTAATACACCAAGCATTGAACAGGCACCTTCTGGTACACAGCCTCCTTAGTATTGAATTACAAAGGTATTCAGTGCTAATCTACAAGAACTGAGTGTCAGTTAAAAGTGGGAGAAGAATTACTCATGGAGAGTGGGAGTCAGTTCAAGTATAAGATGCCTAAATATAGATCTCTGGATGTTTTTGAAGTGTCTTTCTCCCATTATGGCTTAATGACTTCTAATAAATACAGTCAATGGAGTCTGAAGGATGCTTCAACTAACTTGCTGTTACAAAGACCTACATTGAAGTGAGCTGGATTGATTTCTGGGCTCCGTCAGTGATACTGGTAAAACCAAGAGGAAGTGGCCACAAGTTGCATGAGGGGTGATTTAGATTGGATGTTAGAAAAACTGTCTTTAATGAAAGGGTTGTCCAACATTGAAACAGGCTGCCCAGGGAAATGGTGGAGTCACCACCCCTGGAGGTATTTGAAAGATTTGTAGACATAGTGCTTGGGGACATGGTTTAGTTGGGAACACAGCAGTACTTAGTTAGTGGTTGGACTCAATGGTTTTAGAGGTCTTTTCCAACCTAAACTGTTCTGTGATCTCTTCTGAGAATGAAGGAAGCTGAGATATCCACACCCAAATTACTCCTGTGTGCCATGTCTCATAGATTTGTAGACAAATAGCCAGGTACTCTACAGAACATGGCAGCTCCTGTGGCTGCACTCTGCGGGCAGTTGGATGAGGTTTTGCCTGCCTTAGGAATAAAGTGCTTCCACAGTATTGCTGTATTCCTGTTTTGTTTCAAACTGTTGGTATGTTCTTACAGTATCCTCTTCAGGTAGCCAGCCACTTCTCGGCAATATATAGTGATTCAGCTGTCATATATTCCTGGTTTGTTCATTCATCCCTCCCCTGAGGGGGAGGAGAATCTTTTCAGGAATCATCCTTAAAGGCTTTCATTGACCTTGTACTTTGTGAAACATTTTAGTGATTTAAGACTTGGTGCATATCTACATTCATTTATCTACAGTTTAGGTCAGGAATAGCAACAACAAAAATTACTTTATGTAGAACAGAAGCTTGATGTTTCTAGTACCAGTGTAAGGAGCTATAAAACATACAAAATATTTGGAACCAGATTCCCAGCAGATCCAGATTCGGTATTACTGTGGAGTTACATGGGTTATTCTGAGAATAAGCCCTTTATGCTGTCACTGGAGTTATTCAAGCATTTTTCTTCCAAAGGGTGAAAATTTTTCTGATTCCACCCACACATTGACCTTTAGCAGACATTTCACGCAACTTACCTCGAGCTGAGCAACAGAAGATGGATGAGGAGATAGGAGCAGTGCAATTCCTTATAAAAACACAGAATCATTGACCTCTAGTTTATCATCTTTAAAATCTTAACAAATAGTGATATGTATTTTCCAGCCCTAGCCAGAAGTGAATTTTGTCTCTCTTTTGGGGATGGCAGTTTAGGACAGAGGTTGATGTATGCCCTTGCAGATCCTCCGTGTTGCTCAGCCTGTAGCACACTTTTACAGGACTTTCTGATGTTGTCTCTGCCATTCTTGTTTTCTAAAGGTGTCTATTATTTCTTATTTCTTGACACCCACACTGAGTTTTTATATATTCAAGTGTTGTGTCTAATAAGTATATGAGGATATACTAAGGCTTCTTAAAAACTGTAGAACTCAACCTTTCTGGCAACTGGTCTTGGGTGTGTAAGAAGATTTGCCTTTCCTTGACAACTTCAGAAAAAGGAGTCATTGCAGCTGCTGTTATCAGGCAGCATTGTCATCCCTGTTTGCCACTCAGTTAGCATGTTTGTAATAGTTTAAACAAATTAGAGAGTGCTGGAAGGGATGCTCATGTTTGCAGCTACTCATGTTTCAAGGAAATCCTTTTCTGGATGTTCTGAGACCAGAGAAGCTGTGGGAGCTTCTGGCAGGCTTGAACACAGGGTTGGCTGGAAAAATATTGCATGAGCTTTGACTTCCAGTTAAATCTGTGAGGCACCATAATATTTATGAAGCAGGGAACCAGCATAATGCTAGGGGTGTCTGTCACTTTGCAAATATGTGATGAGCAACAGTGATGCCAGATGCAAGCGATGGGCATGATCAAGCAATAAATGCAGTCAGGAGCATTGGGTATAGGTGCAAGGACACTTCCCAAATGATTCTCCTGCGGTCAGATGTGGAATTTAGAGTGAGGAAGTTTAACATCCAAGCTGACTCTATTCACTGGACCATGCGGGAAGCTTATTACTAGCTGTCAGGACTGCATTTGGTAGGGAAGATTGCCAGTAGCCTGTCAGAGCCCATTTAAATTGGGAATATTGCAGATGTCCTAGTTCTCTCTCTTCTTGGGAATTAAATTCTGTTGCTGCTGCTGCTGTGTGTAGCTTGAGGAGAGGAAAGGATAGCATATGTCCCTGTGTTTGATTGCGTGCTTAAGATGAGCCTTCACAACATGGCCTAGCACTCCAAGAGTATGTCTTGCCAGAGGTTGTCTCATTTCACCCCAGCACCCTGCTATACAGGTGTCATTCAGCCCTTTTTTTTTTTTTTCTTTTTGTGGATTTACTGTTCGCAAAACCGGATTTGGAGACAAGTCGTACTTCTGAGGAATTTTATTACTACTCTTATCATTTCCTCCCAGTTTTCAATGATTGATTCATGTGCTGAGATATCCCAGTCTCATGTTTGCAGTTCTTTCTTCAGAATTTCTAGCTACAGCTGCAAAGTCCTTACTTCATTTTACTATACATTTAAATTAGCTTAAAAGCCCCCCAAAACAATTGACTGTGCAAAATAATTTTCCAGGAAGGTTCCTTGACTATCATGCAGAACTTCCTTTTTAACTTTTTTCTATTTGACAAGATGATATCCAAAGGAGGAAATTATATCATTGTGTGCAAACCAGATAAACACCAAGAACCAGGAACATTCCTGCAGTTTATGATTTAGCAACTTAGGCCACTCCTGCTACAAGATTGCCTTAAAAACAGGTCTTGCTGACTGTAGGGAGGATGAGTGAAAACAGCCAGCCTGTGTGTGATTAAACTGGAAATGTGATTACTTAATTTTTTTTCAAAGCTCCCACAATATTTTCTCCCTTTCAAGCAGTATTAAGCTTGAGGCTGTTCAGTGGGGGAGTGCCAAGTGAGCAGGAAAAGTTAAACCTTGCCTCCAATGACAGAGGGCTCTATTGTTGCAAATCTTCAATCTCATTGAAAGGCCTGAAAGCAAATGGAATATAAATTCTAACAGAAGATGAGGCTTGTGACTGCTTTCTAAAGCCCTCTCCAAATTAAGATGTTTGTTTTTTACTGTTCCTTCAGTGTTCTTACTGTTTTTGTTTTCCTGTAGGGGAGTGCTCAAGTACCAGACCAACTTAGAGGAACACCCTCCTGGTTGCTTTAATCCTAACAAAACAATCCGACAGAATCTGACTGTGCCAAAGGCTTTTGAAGAGCTGTTTCCTGACTATACCACTGAGCCTTTCCCAGAGGACTTACCAGTACCAGAACCCTTTGTACAAAATAACTTTATGAGAATTTGTTCTGAGGAACCCAAGTTCCAGTCACACTTCCCAGAGGTCTGTATGATCCGACATTTCAGGTATTACAAGCCATGCCAAGTCTTTCAGTCAGCCATAACCACTAATTATTGCTTTTTCCAGACCAGATGTTTTAATAATGGAAAATATTAAGACCTTTTGAGGCATTCAAAAATTTAGCGGGGAAAAAACAATCTGTATTAAACCCTGAACCACATTACAATGGAGTGCATAGGATAGGGAGGGTGGAAAAATGTCAAGAGATTGACTGTAATGTTATTTTTGTACAACACGATAAGAGATGTATTGGTCCTGCTAAAAATGTGGCTTTAAATTGCAATGTAGCACTTCAGAGCAAACATTTATATAACATTTCATAAAGTCCCTTTGTAGGCAATGTGTGACAGTAGTTAGTTGAAAGAATCAAGCACCATTTGTTCTCTGTTTTTACCATGCAGATGCAAGTCCTAATACTCATTTCTGGTTTGCACTTGGTTGTGGTTTAGCTTTTCTAGCCTGTTGTTTGCAGTCAGTCTTGCTTTATATGTGGCATGGGTAATGAGTACGATGACAGCAGGGATAGAAAAGCCTTTTCTGTTTTCCATTTTCCTTTTGTTTCTTTATGCTTTGTGGCAGCAGCTTTTTCTTCATTCAAATTTTTTCTTTTGAGAAAAGAGATGAGCTGTAACGGCAGGTAGCCTGAGGACGCTTGTGAATATGGAGTTCACAAGTCCAAGGCCCACCATTCAAGATGGGCCCATAACAGACCTCACAGGAGTTTCTCTTTACACTTATTGTTTTCTCCTGAACACATATGTCCCTTTCTAGCTGTAGTGGGAACCCATTTTTCTATGGAGCATGTAGTCATAATAAGAAACAGTTAATTCTACATTGAATTCCTCCCACAAAGCTGTTTGTATTGGTATTTTGTTGTGATAATGCTCCTGAATTACAAAAATCCATGTATACCTGGCTCCACATGGCCCACAGAACAGTAAAGAGTCTTCTTAGGGGCTTACGGTGTTTTAGAGCCATTTATGGGAAAAGAGACATGGAAAGAGATGGCCACTCAGTGTTCTGCTAGCAGCTTTGTAACGCTATTTAGGACTTTTTTTTTGATTTTGAAGTGTTGTGATATCAAGTTATGAGCTACTGAAACTTTCAAGTTTTTTTCTTTTAGGTTTTTTTGTTGTTTTTATTTTTGTGGAAATTAAATACTCTGCTCGTTGCAAGAGATGCTGATATGTAACTTCAAAAATTGATAAGGGAAGATGGACAAGTGTTGAGGCCACTTCAATGCCATAGCTTGAGTGACTGAGCAGATGTGGAATTTGTGGTAAAGTCTCCCATAAGCTATTGGTAATTGACTTTTGGGATGAGATTTAACTGAGCAGCTGCAAATATCTCCATCTGGTGTAGTCACCCAGGGCTCTGTGTATAATCACTGCAGAGAAATGGACATTTCCATGTCATTTTCTGTCTAGCATACACATCTTCCATGGGGGCAAATGAATTGTGATTCAAAAGTGCCCATTTCTCTCTGTTGTCTATACTTTTACCTGAGTTTAATAGAAACATAAATTCTACAGAACAAGAATGCATCTTTCTTAAGTTTTTACTTGAACCAGAGTTGATTATAAGAAGGTAATAGTCAGATAACACTGCAGGACAGGCAGTGTTTTTCCTTAAAGTTTAACTGATTATATATATAGTACTCTGGTCTGTTACATTTTGAAACCATGTGTGTACTGTGTCTGTCACTGCCTAAACCCGTTCCAATCTAATAACCTAAAGCCAGAATAACATGGTAGCAGTCGTTACCATGTTCATTAGCATTTTGTTCCTGATGAGTTTTGGTTTTGAAATTCCTTGTACTTGTGGATGCTGCTGCTGGTTAAACTGAGTAAGGCTTCAGAACACACTTGGAGTTTTGCACATAGATGTGGAATGAGGTCCTGCAAGCACCCATGTAGTTGTGAAGTTAAAAAACATAATATTGAATGTGCTTGGGGTAACATATTTTTGCTCTCCCATAGACCTGGTTTTGGATTTCCGGACCTCTGTGCTTGTACTGTGTGGAAAGGCTGTACCGCTACATCCGCAGCAATAAACCAGTCACAATAACTTCAGTAATAAGCCATCCCTCCAATGTCCTTGAAGTAAGGATGGTGAAAGATGACTTTGAAGCAAGGCCTGGTCAGGTGAGTTAATGTACCCCTAAAGAATTACTGCTTTGCTGTAGCAGTGTCTATAGGGACCACTATCACTTTAGAAACACTGAATGTTTGAAAATCTCTTTTCTATAATATTATTTCAGTATGTCATTCTACACTGTCCAAGAGTGTCTGCCCTGGAAAGCCATCCATTCACCCTTACAATGGTAAGAAATACTGTTCTTTTCTATACTTTCCCTTTTATATGTATTTGGTAAGCAAATGGTCTTTAGTTCTTTCAAGGTGAAAATTCTTTCCAGAACAGCTTATGTTTCATTTATGAAGGTACCAGTGAATGTGAAATGGCATGATTATTATGTATGACAGTACTCAATACATATTTAATTTCCTTCAGTGTTGAGAAAATGATAATGGGAATTTCTTTCGAAGTCTTCTTTAAGGGCAAACCAGTAATAAATAAATGAATAAAATCCATGTGATTTTGGTAATTGTTTCATGAAAGAAGTTTCAGCTGTATTTGTAGACCTTAATGCAGAGTAAGCACAAATTGTAATGAACTTTGTCATCTTTCCTTTTCAATAAGAAGCTATTTCTGCAGCTGCCTTTTCCAAAATTAGGAAAACACCGTTTAAAAAAGAAGTTTCTAAAATCATCTTCTGCTTATTTTTATATTGATATATATTTATGAGTTAGTGATATACCAGTAAAATCATATAGTATACTCTGCTCTATTGGTCTAGAATGGGAATTGGAACCTCTGGAGACAGATAGGAATAAAGTGAAATTTTATATAAATGTACCTGAAGTTTTTCAGGAGTACACAGTGCAGAGACCTGGGAGGTGCTGCTAGAAAATCACTGTGCTGATTGTCTATGTTGTTACAAAAGCAGAGTTTTTGAACAGGATATTAGTGGAAGCCTTTTCCTTCCAAAGGGAGTAAAGGCTTGCTGATTGCCTGAATTGGATGTTTTTCTTCAAGAAGACCATTGAGATAAACATTCATGTTTGATTCTTTTCTTTGGACTGAAAACTGATAATTTATCCCCACTGAGTCGTAGCTGGTGGTGTGGAAAAACTGGGATATTTTACTGCTACCTGAAATTCAGAGAGCACAACCAGGTCCCGTTCTTTGGGTTTGTGGAGTGTTTTATTTTGCTTTGTTAACTTATTTTACCTGTATCCTGAGCCGGGGGGTCACAGGAGAACCCACACAAAATTCCACCGAAAATAAATTTTGTGCTGTAAACCTAGGAGTGAATCTCACTTAAGAGAGGCTGCCTCTGTATAGCTTGGTGAAACACTAACGGTACTTGAATAGCCTGAGTTTTCCAAAGCTTTCCTGGCTATTCACTTTAGTGCTGGAAGGCACAGGAATGTGTTATTTATCTGTTGTTAACTGCAGCAGGCACTCTTCAAGGCTGTCCTCTGTATATTGCATGAAGATGACTCAATCTGCAATGCTGAAAATTATGAGCATTTATGAGTATGATGGAATGGTAGCTGTTTTTTTGTTCAGAATGATTTAGTCAGTATTTATTTATATTTTGTGTTATTTTAGTGATCAGAACATAGTTTAAAGAACTTAGTTTAAGTCTTGGGTAGCTTCTTACGCTCATTTGGCCCTAGCGTAACTATATTTAATAAAGTTAGACCTGTATCAGTGGATACATCTTATTTAAACATTAATCTCAAAACATGATGTTCCTAATTTCTGACTGCCCATCTCAGTTGAAATTAAAATGATGGTAATAATTTGATCATTAGTAGTAACTGCAGAGTTTGGAAACTATGGGACTCTTCCAGAGATTTAGTCTTATATTAGGACGCTGCTAAAACAATGGATTGTGTGGTTCTAATTTCCAGGGTTAATGCCATCAAACAATATTCAGTTTGGTTCAGCAGCCTTTTCTCTGGCAAAACTTCCTACTTGTTGTGATGAGAGTTTTTGTCAGAGAAGAGACTACTGACATGGACCTACTGGGTGAGATCATAGGCTGAAGTTGAATTAGATGCCAGATTCCTTGCAGAAGTTGAGGATTTCAACCAGTATTTAAAATAGCATACTGTAACAATGTGGGTTATGGCAAACTTTTTGTGCATAGGAACTTCGAGGTCTAGGAGCTATGGAAAATGGATCTCTTGTGAATTTGTTTTCTCAGTGAACATTATTAAATAACTCATTTATGTATAGATAGAGTACAGTATGTTTCTGATACATAAATGTAGTTGATAAATTACTGGTTTTGTAATTTTTGCACTCATGTATTAAATATCTAACATTAAAACTAGCAATTTCCACTCATGCACAGTGCATTGTATTTTAAGTAAGTAATACTAGACTAGGCAACTTCTCTTCATGCTCAATGTTTTGTGCTTTAAAGGACAGTAATAACCTTCAGCATAAGGAAGGAAGCATATCCTTCAAGATCACATATAAATTTTAACTATTAAAAGATACGAATTTGCCACAAATATGTTTTGGTAGAACATCAACTGTCCTGGAGAAGTGCTTTTTTTTGGGTAAATTACTGTTTTACAGCATAATGAGTATTCAAAATGTCTGGTTTTGTGACAGTCTTTTTGCCCAGCCTAAGCAAGGGACAAATTTCCACATTTTTCTAGGTCATAGACTATGCCACGGATGGATGTCCTGCTTAGAATGTTTTTTTGTTGTTGTTTAATACGATGCCAACCATGGGACAATGCTTATAGAATGTGTAGGCAAAAACTTAGTTGGTTTTCTACTTCCGTCTGACTGACTTGTACTTACCAAGCAAGTTGGAACACTACAGCTCCTTCTTTAATTGGATAATGATGATCCCTGGGTAATTTTTCTAGCTTGGTGTAGAAGGGCCTTAGATCCAGCAGGAACAGCATGAAGGGTGTGTGGGGCTTCAGGTGCTGGAAGTACAGTGCAGCAATGATGGCAGCAGAACTGGGGGGGAAGACTTCAGTCTTCTTCCTGGCACTGTTGTCCTCCTTAGAATCATAGAATACTGTGGGTTGGAAAGAACCTTTAAAGACCATCTAGTCCAACCCTCAATTGCAATAAGCAGAGATATCTTCAACTGCCAGGTTGCTTAGGGCTCCACTCAACTCAGCCTTGAATGCTTCCAGGGATGGGGCATCTACCACTTCCACCTCTGTGCAACCTGTGCCAGTGTTTCACCATCCTCACTGTAAAACATTTTTTCTTTATCTCTAGTCTAAATCTACCATCTTTCAGTTTAAAACCATTACCCCAGAGGTAAAAAGTCTGCCCCCAGGCTCTGTGTGATGTCCTGTTTGTGCTGTTGAAACATCTCACTGTGCCTGGAGCACGCTTGAAAGACAAAAAGCAACCAGTTCAGTCATATCTTTATACTCCTAATTGAGGACGATAAGCAAAATTGGAAAGGAAGGGGTGAGTCAGAATGGAAGAGTCGTGCAGATATTTTACTAGTCCCTTCCTTTCTCGAGGTTGTGTAATATTTAGAGTTTAGCTCATCTTCTTACATAACCCCAGGGTGGGGGAACACACAGGGAGGCTGTGGAAAGGCCCTGAACCCACTCCCATTGCACTCTGGCAGGGCTCCCATATGTTTCACTTATTCATGAGGGAGCTCTGAATTGTAACCAAGGGAGCATTAAGAGTCCAGACACCCTTAGCCTTTCCTAGTAGGAGAAATATTCCAGTCCCTTCCTCACTTTTTTGATTGGACTTTCTCCAGTTTGTCCATATCTCCTGCAGTGAGAAACCTAGCACTGGACACAGGCCTCAAAGTATGGCTTTACCAGTGCTGAATAAAGAGGAAGGATCACCTCTCTCAACGTTCTTGTAGTGTTGTGTGCACATTCTGAAGTTCACACACTTGGAAATCATTTTCTCTCTTGATCATGATTCTCTTCTCTCATAATAGGTGGCATTTTTTAGCTCCATTTTTGAAGTGTATTTCTACTGGTTTTTATTCACTAGTGACTTTGTAATCACTAGTGTAACTCTTTGTCACCTGTTGGAAAGTCTGGGAAAGGTAATGAGGAGATGGCCCAGCATCTGGGATTCCTGCAGGTGACCTGCTGGACAGGTCTAGGTAGTGAATAGTGGGCTACTTGCTCCATTGCTCCATTGTCTTTGTTTTCACTTCAACAAAAAAGGGTTTTTTTTAAAAAACGTTTTTTATGATTTTTTCACCAATTTCTGTACACAACTGTACACAGCTGTTACTGTGCTGTGTAAAACAGTGTAACATTTTCAGTCCTGTATACCCTCATATCCAACTTACTTGTTTTAGATAGGACACGATTGCATCTTACAATTGAATCTGAGCAGAACACAGTCAGCTCCAGGGTATTTTCATCTGTAGTGGGGAGAAATACTTTCTGTATATAAATATTTTAGTTGAGTATTTGTCAATGGACAAATAATTTTTGATGAACTCTTTTAAGGAGATACATCTTTCAGATGAAGCATAAGATATAGTTTCAAAGAAACGTCAGTAATCTCTCTAGTGTTCTGCTTCCTGAGACTGTCATTTCTTTACACTTTTCTGGAAGAAAGTGTGGACCTCATCTACGGTGGAATTCAGTTTAGATGTAATTGTTTTAGACAATCCTTAAAGACTATGAAAAAGAAACCAAACATTATCAATAGTAAGAATTTCCAGTAGTAAAGAGGGTCCTTCATTACAGTTCATATATCCTAAACATTACTTCCACTCTTTATTACACAAAGCCCAAAGTATTACCAAACCTAAGAAAAAAAGTAATTTATTCTTTCCTCTCTTTTTTTTTTTTTTTAGTTTTTAAGTTTTTTGAAGTGTTTGTTTCCTTTGACTGGTTTCTCTTCGTTTTAACCTGTATGAAGAAGACGAGACTAAGGCTTGCAGTTTATAGTAACAGTGGTGTTTTTTCCATCTCTCTCTTACATTTCCCTTCTGGTGCTGAGCTCCCTCTCTTTTCCTCTTTTCAGATTCTTGACTATATTACTGATTATTTGCAGCAGCAAGAACCCATAATACTGACCATTTTTAACTTCATGAGTCCTTTTTTCTTTTTTCTTTTTTTTTTTTTTGCTAGTGAATGGCTTCACAAGTAGATTGTTATTTAGAATATATGTTAGTGTCTTACAAGAGGAGTCACTTTTTGTGCCATGTTTTTGGTATTTCTTGTATTAGCATGCAGTGATTGGTGGTTAGCCTCATTGAAATAGCCTTGTGTTTTGCAGATGTTAAGTACTTCAGAAGATGCCTTGGGTTCTCTCATACTGAATCTGCTACAGAGTCAATGCACAAACTCTCACAGGCTGCAGTTCAGACAGCTTGGCTATCAAAAGACTGGTGTCTACTCTCAGCAGCTCATAAAGTTTGGTGACCTTGTTATTTCAGTAGTGTTGATTTTCTTGTGGCAAAGGAAGGTAGGAAACAATTACATCACTTCACGTAGAACTTAGACTGTAACAGAACTTGAAATAAGGACAAAACTAAGAGGTGAGTTCTTCTAAATTTGGAGATGGCTCAGATCTGAGGTTTGATGAAACTTTTGCTTTGCAACAACAATCTATAAGTGCAGGATGAAATAATCTGTTATTGCAAAGTTTTTACAGTTTTGAGTGTCACTAGCTGCTGTCATGCCTCAGTTTGCCCTTGGACTTGAATCTGAATATCCTGAAGTTTCCCTTGATGATCTGCTTTTTTGTTTTTAATTGTTGCTTTCCTGTATCTCAAAGTACTCCTGTTGAGACTTAGACACAGGTAACTTGCATAAACACTTGTCAAGCTTTGTGTCTGTGTAAGACATAATCTGCATATCTGCAGATAAGTAGCTTCATGATATAGAGTTAGAAGAGGCAGACGGCTTGGAAGTGTCACATATAAAGCAAAAAATCAAAACAGAGAAACCAAAGCAAACATTCCAGCCTTGAGACTCCAGGACTTTATGAAATGTGTGCTTTATAATAGCATGAGTGACTGCTTCTTCATATCCTCTAAAGAGCTTTGGTTCTTTATTCAGTGTCTAGGTACCGGTTCTGGCAACAGGTAAGCAATGATCAACTACTTGCAACAAGAGATTTGAAACATTCTTTGAAACTAGAAATTTTATTCTGTGTTGCAATGTGTTCTAACCACCCCTTCTTCAGTGCTGCATAACAAATCTGCTTTTAAATCCCATTGAAGTAGAACGTAGAAGGGTCTGGTAATAAAAAGCTCCAATAAGTTCTGTCATTTTGCTGGTTCTCCATCTTTTTGTGGAGATGGTTAATTTGATGCTGATCACATCAGGAGGATTTGTAGTACGACATTTTCTTTCTTTCTTTCCTTTCACATACAGTTCTGTATGAGGAAGAAAAGGAAAACTCCAAAGGATCCTGAATTGTCTGTTCATATTAAATGTACAATCAAATCCTTACTATGTCATTTATGACATGTGGCAAGTTAGGGGAATGGTATATGTGCATTTTTTAACATGACAAAGCTGAGGTTTTAGGAGAGGTTTGCATATACTTAGATCCACTCAAATACAAGTATATATTATTGAGGAAGAATAATTTGCTTGGTTTAGTATCCAAATTAAGATTCCTTAAAGTAATTATTACTGAATCGCAGGCAGAGAAACTTAAATCCATTAATCAGCTCAGAGTAGGTAGAAGAATTACCTGGGAGAGGTTTCCAAATCTACATTACAAGTTCTATATTGTACCTAAATGTCTCAGAGCTATTACTTATTCATAGATTTTTCTACCTTTAAAGTTCTTGGTTTAGTTTGCTATTTTTTTAAGTTTTTATTTTTAGTTTTCTTTGTTACCTCTGCACCTCTTTTGAGTCCATTTAATATCTGGATGTAGGCATAATGGGATTACGGAGTGGTGGCCCTGATCTGTACTTTTATGGTTTTGGGCTTGATTCCTTGTCAGAAAAGTATCAGCAAATAATACATGAGTATAAACAACTTCACAAGTAACATATTTGCTTTTGTAAGAGAAAACAAGTGCCTTGTAGATCCAGAGCTATGTTTATCCCTGGATAATCTGGGGTTCATTTAAAGTAAGTGAAGATATTAAGTCTAGCAGTGAAGCTTTAGCTCTAAGCTTGTTTTAAGCAAGAACTTTTGTATTGCACAAGGACATGATGGAGAAACATGTGTCCCGCACTGTAAACTTAAGAAATAAACTATCCAAAACAGGAAAAACCTTGGGGCCAAATTCTGAAATACTTAATAAAAAAAATGGAAAATTTGTTGGAGGTTTGCCTAAGTAAAAAGTATGTAAGGACATCAAGAGCTAAGTTCGTACTGTCAGATAAATACAATGAAAACAAAATCTAACATGATGACATTCTAATAAGATTTGTTAAATATCTTGTGCAAATAGTTATGAAACTTGTCTTTATGAGATGATTTGCAGAGTGTTTAGGGAAATTATGAAGTATCTTGCTGGCAAACTAAAGAAATCCCTAGAGCTTGTCTGCTCTTCGTAGAAGTAGACTATCTAGCAGCTGTTTGATGAAGAATTTGAGTAAAGCAAAAATAGAATAGATTAATATTGCAGATGGTTTTAGTACTTCCTTAGACTTGTTTGTTTGGTTTGGGGATTCATAGTTTTGGGGATTGTATAAAAACCCTACGTAAACCCTGACTTTTATTTCAACTTTAAAATCTGACTTTTGGATGAAGGGAACATAGAAATTATTGCATTCAAATTCATGAAATCTCAAATTCTCCTTCAGCAGGTACTTTAAACAGAAGGTGGCAGGTTCCTCTCATTAGCACGTTTGGGTGTTGGTTTTCTGTTTGGTTTTTTGTTTGTTTTTTTTTTTTTGTTTTGATACTATGAAAGTAAATTTACAATATATAGTAAGCATCTACAGAGTTTAGCGAATAAATGTGTTTTCTCCTGTCAAGAGGTATGCTTTTAGTTTAGCTGCTAGGTCAGGTTAGAGAAATGTTGAGGAACTGTAGGACAATGTCAAAGTTGGGGAAAAAAAGAAAACTCACCAAAAAAAACCCAACAACACAACCAAAAACCAAAACAGCACAACCTTTAAGCATTAATACAGTTAACATGTGGATAAAAGATTAGGGGAAACAAAGTGCCTTGCCTAAGACCGTCTAACGGGTGGGGATCTCTGCTTTAGCCTGGCAAAATACTGCATGTGCTGGCAGGGGAGTTTGGAGGGACAGAAGATTCCTTAGAGTATTGGTGACCAGACTAGGAAACCTTTTGACCCTTTGATAGTTCTTTGCATTAGTGCCTCCCACCACTGAGAGCCGCGAGTGTGGAGCTGGCCCTTGGTTTTGTTCAGGCATGATGGAGAATGGACCTTTTGTGCAATCCAGTTTCCTCGTTCCTATGTTTGTCAGCTCAGCACAGCGTTGCTTGGCAAGGTCCACATACCCTTGAAGGACTAGGAGAGGCAGCTTTGGGCAGAAGTATTGTTCTGCTGCCTTTTACTCCTTCAGGGGCCAAGGCTTACAATCCTGAGCACCTCTAAAGGTTGTGATTTGTTTTTTTTTCCTGAGCTAGCAACTTGAAATTATGTAGAATTGGAACATTTTTACTATGTTATAGGAAGTTGGACTCGATGATCCCTATGGGCTGCTTCCAACTTGTATGTTCTGTGATTCCATGACATGTAACATGTCTGCTGGGCTGAAGCAAGTGTTTTGCCTTGATTGAGCTGCAAAGAACTACTGATTAGTCTGTCAAACGGGATCTTTGTAGTGCATATGTAGCAGTAATAGAATTGCAGCTGGGTATTACAGACCTACTAGAAAACAAATAAAGAGATTTCATATTCTATATTCAATGATTTATGTATTTTATGCAACATAATGTGTATTTTACAAGTGCTGGTCTATTTACAATTCTAAGGCATTAAATATTTGTTTTCTTGTGGTGCAAGAGTGAAATCAAGGAACAAATGCTCATAGATTGAGACCTAAGGAAGACAAAGATCATTCTGAACACTGAGGGTAATTAACAACTGAGACTTCAGGGACTGAGGCAGCAAATAATCAACTACAGACTCATGGGAATTAGTGGGTGTGGGTTTGTGGTTTGTGTTGCAGTTAGACCCCAGATGACCAGAATGATCCTTCTTGGAACTGCAGCTGCCCAGTGATGCATCCTGCAGTGTTATGTTGTGTTTTTTCCACTAGCTAGACTGCAGGTGTTTGAGGTTGTACAGCAAAGAGTATATAGGAGTGGAAAGTAAAGGGAAAAGTATTTGGCAGCTGGGCTGCTTGCAAGGAGTTGGCTGTAGAGCTGGGAGGGCTCTGGCTGTAGCAATGAGTATTCAAGGCATGGTGGTCTTGCCTTGATCATCCAGACACCTTTGATACTTAAATCATGTTCCGTGGTTAGGATTTCCCCACATTCAAGATGTTATAATGTCTGCTGATGTCTGCCAGTTAAATTAGGAGAGCTGTAAGGCCAAGTCTCTAACAGGGAAAACTTTTAGACAAAATCCAATCTGTAAAGTAACATGAAGCAGAAAAATAAACAGGCACATTTTAGAAAATCTCCAAGCCTTTGAGGTGGAAATATGTTTAAAAGAATAACTCCACATGGTAACTTTTTACATCTGAAATTTGCTTCTTAAGGGATTAATTAGTTAAAACAGGGATAGCCCAGTGTGACAGAGTTCACCTCCTATGAGTCAGACTGAAGTCTAGCTACTATTTTTTGGCTACCTTTATATAGCATGCCTGTGTTTGTCATCACTCCTCTTTAATTTTCTAATGTCAGAATGAATCATTTTAGGAATGTTTATGTCAGTTCTGTATGAAGCCAGACAAGCTACAGCTTACTGAGCTTCAGAGGCTCACATTTTCTTGTCAGTTTACAAAGTTGAAAATCTTTTATTTCTTTTTTTTTCTTTATTATTTTTTTCCCTTTACAGAATGGAAAATATGTTGGTTGTGTTTAGTTCTTCTTTTTTCCCCCTCAGTTCTGTCTCTTTTCCAAACATGTCAAGTCTTTAATGTGCTTTCTCGATTTGGGTAAGGGTTTATCTGAGTCTGGAGCAAAGATGGGCTGATGAATGAGGGTTTGCAGTGCAGCTGGTTCACCCTGGCAGGCAGTAGCATGGAAACAGATTCTCTGCAGTGTTTCCAGTGCCTGCCAGGATTTCTGCAAATCCACATTAGGATCATATCACGGCTTTCTCCTCAAAGTGAAAGCTGTCTTTGAAGGAGTTTCCTTTTATGTAAACAAACTTCACAATGAGCTTTTTAATTCCCCAAATCAGACACTTTGTTCTTCCAGCTGTGGGACAGGACTTCTTTGTAACTTTAGGCACTGTTTGGCCACCTTCTACAGCACCAAACTCAGAAGATGGTGCTTACCGTGGTACAGTGTATTTGAGGGCAGTATGTCCACAGGAACTGGTAAGGAGCTTTATTTGCAGAGCCACATGGGGGTACATAACTTGGACATCCCTTTCGCCTCCTTTCTTCTGATAACAAATACTCTACAGTGTCATCCTGGTGCATGCATTAGCACTTCTGTGACAGCCTGTAATCTAAACCTAACATTTCTTCAATGGGGCATCACAATTCCTGCAGTAGAGTAGTGCAGAAGAACTGGAAGCATTCAGGAATGAACTTTCTATTTTCTTGCTAGTCTGCCATAGACTCACTCCACTCCATGCACCCCAAGGCCTAATAAGAGTGTTTTAAAATGCTGAATAGTATTTAATATCATTAAAATAATTTCAGTAGGGTTTGTCCTGTTTCTTTTTCTGGAAAGGATTTTTGACTCACAATAGATACCAGTGATGTTGAATATTCACGATACTCTGAACTGGAAGCGTAGATGCTTATAACATAGTTTTCATTTACTTTGTTGTGCTTTCATATGCACATATTTCTAAAGTGCTCATCACCTCAAGCAGATTTGAGCTTAGATTCGTCAGTGAGATTCCTCACTTAGATTGGAAAAGACCTCTAAGATTAGGAGTCCAGCCATCAACCCAGCACTGCCAAGTCAACTGCTAAACCGTGTCCCTCATTACCACATCCACATGTCTTCTGAACACTTCCAGGTATGGTGACTCCACCACTTTCTTAGGCAACCTATTCCAATGCTGGACCACCGTTTTGGTGAAGGAATTTTTCCTAATATCCAATCTAAACCTCCCCTGGTGCAACTTGAGATCATTATAGCAGGTATAAAGTATTATTGCTGTGATCTAACAGTAATTAGTTCACTCACCTTATATTCATATAAAAGTAAGGCAGAGGACAACTGAGAACTGTGATTGCGATGTAAAACTGATAAATAAAATACATTTCAAGTATGTATTAATCTAGGAGTGCATTATATATTAAATTATCCAAATTTTATCTCATCATAGAGATAGATAGTAGAGCTACAGTTACTGGTGAGTGTAATTAATGTGGTGGTTTATAAGCATAAAGTTCTCCAGGGTTTGTTGCAAAATTCCTATGTGATAGTTTTAATTTGTATTACCAGTTAGCTTGAAAGAAAAGGAATAATATATGAACAAGTGTGGTTTTGATCAAGATGTAGAATAATCTGTTTTCTATATATTTTATCTACATATAAAATACTATAATTTTGTTGAATGTGAAAATACAGACAAAGATAAAATTAGGCATTGTAAACTTGCTCACATATGATTAGCAGCTCTGAAGAAATCTACCAGCTTACTACTGCTAAGAGCATAGTTTGGTTTGTCTGGGGGTGCAAATCTGCACAGCTCTTAAATTTAACAGAATTCCTTTGGCTTCCAATTGCTTTTGGAGGAGGGCCAAGTGCTGGAAGATAACTTGGTTAGTGTAGACATACCTATGAAATCTTTCACTTTTTAAAGGTATAGACTGCTTAAGGTTAGAATAGGATTAACATAACTTCATGCAATTACACTGTCTGCAGCAATTAATTTGTGTATCATAGCATTTTAATCAAATGAGTGCAGTGAACAGGATTCATTTAACTCTTCAAAATGTGGAAAAGTCTACTGAAAAGCACTTGTGACCCCTAGTTTAATGAAGTCTACTGTTCCTTCTCATTACAGATTATTCAAGGTGGTGATTTACCTGTTTGGAAAACATGGTTTATTTAAGGAAAAGGAACTAAGAGAAAGCTTGGTTTTGTTTTTTTTTTTTTATTTTAAGATTGACTAATCTTTATAGTTGTGTACTGGGTGATAAAGAAGTAAGGGGCTGCATGTAACTCTCAACACAGTACAGTGGATTGTTTCTTAGGGCTCTCAGGTTAAAAGCAAGGAGAAGTCCAAATGCTATTTGCCAAAAAGACATTTTGAAATCAATTTTAATTGGTTTTGTTCACAGCTGCAGAGAGGGCATGACACATTGCTGAGACCACTTAGATATGTCTTTATTTGCCCAAGGCAATAACTCCAGGTACTAGTATATGAGCAGACTGGCTGAAAGCAGAACAGCAGAGAGTGACCAGGGGGTCCTGGTGGATGCTAAGTTGACCATGAACCAGCAGTGTGCCCTTGCAACAAAGAAGACCAGCAGCTTCCTGGGCTGTATTAGGCAGGGTGTTGCCAGCAGGTCCAGGGAGGTGACCCTTCCCTGATCAGCACCGGTGAGACATATCTGAATCTGTGTGTCTGGTTCTGGGCTCCCCAGTATGAGAGAGACGTGGACATATTGGAGCACAAAGACCCATGAAGATTACTAAGGAACTGGAACATTTCTGAATGTGAGGAGAGGCTGAAAGAGCTGGAAATAAGGAACGAGTGAAGAAAACAGAGCCAGACACTCAACCAGTGACAGGACAACACAAATTAATATACAAGAAGTTTCATCTGGACTTACAAAAACCCCCATTTTTTTTCTGTGAGGGTGGCACAGGTTGCCCAGAGAGGCTGTAGACATTTAGACACTGTACTGGGCCACCTCTTCTCAAAGGCCCAGCTTTTGCAGGAAGATTGAAGTAGCCAATCTCTAGAGATCCTTTCTAGTCTCATCTATGTTAAGATTCTGCATGATTTCATGAAGAAGGTTAAATATATAAGACCATTTTCATTGCACTTCGTTACACATGCCCAGTGGTCTGTTAATAACACAGGAAAGTTTACCCACTTTCATGATTAAATTTCTGAAAAACTGTCCTTCAATATTTCTTAAGCTACTGGAATATATTGTCTAATGGTCTTGAAAAAGCCATGATTTGGACACTTAATTGTGTTTACGGAGATGAGAGAGGTAAAGTAAGTGTTCTGTTCAGGAAAAAAAAATGTAAATACAAATTTCAAAGTTAAAATTACAAGTATATAGGAAAATCTAAGGTTGAAAGAGGCTTCTGGAGATTTTCTGGAGATTTTGTGGTCCAACTTTCTGGTGCCAGAGCTCTAGATTGGGTTATTCAGGGTCACATGATGCTGAATTAAAAGGAGAAATTGTACCATTTCTCTGCCTATTCCACAAGGGAGAATGTTTTTCTTAAATCCAGATGAATTTGCCCTGAAACAACTTCTGCTCCTAGTCTGTTGTCGTGCTGCTATGCACGGTGCTGAAGACAGGAGAACACTTTCCTTGTCTCCATAGCTATTTTTTTATTTCTTGAAAGACAGTGATCCTCTTAAACCTTCACTTGTGTGGGTTATGCAAGCATGCTCCCTTTTTGATCTCTCTTTGTACGTCAGGTTGTCCAGTCCTCTCACTGTTTTGGTGGCCCTTTCATGGTCCTCGTACATGCTTTCTCTCTCTTGAACTGGGGGAAATTCACTCTGTGTAGCCCAGACGAGCATGTTTCTTCTGGTAAGACTTAGCAGCACAATAAGATTTTTTCAGAACTCTCTGAGGATCTCTCATATCAAGTTATAAGTATCAAAATAGGTTTCCTGAAGATAAATAAATCTCACTTTTATTGGATAATTTTTCAGAGAAGTGCAGAAAGGAGGTAGTCACAAGGGTAGTATGAAGTATAACAGGTTTGAACCTATTCTTGATGGAGACAAGGGATATTCTGCCATTAACCTCATGGAAGGAACAAATGACAGACAATTTTATAGAAGGTGTGCTGAACTGGGACTGTGAATAATTGGACTAAGAAAATCAATCAACCTCCTATGAAACAGAAAGCTCTCGGACAACCCCAAGGGGAAAATAAAGCCTGCAAAAGGCTTTACAGAAACCGCCAGGAGAAGAGACCTTTTTGTATGCAACTTCCTATCTGAGAAGCTGCTTACCTCCTTTTATAGGGAGAGTTGATATTTTTGTTGGAAGACATTGTAACTAGGCATAGCAAACCCTGGCCTCACTGTGTGAAGTTTGCCTGCATCCCTGCCTTGATGGTATTTTGTTTTTGAAGTCTGAGACTCACTGAAATAATTGGAACTCTAGGTCCATCGGCCATGTTTTTGTAGGAAAACTTGGAAGATGACAAGGAGTTAAATATGAGTCTGTCTAGTAATCAGCCATCTTAACAAGAGTGCTCTTCCCCTGCAGGAAAAATGGAGTGACTAGCTGGGAATTTGTATTCCTTGTTCAGGTTTGCTGGGTTATAAGTAATACTCACCTTTTATCTGTGTCTGCTGTTATATAAGGAATGGACACGATCTGACCCTCATCCCTGAGGCCAGTGGTTTCACACTCCACAACAGATTATCTTTGAGAATGATCATGGCAAAAGTCCACAACAGAGCCAAGAAGTGTCTTCACAAGCATGGCACATGATTTAATGCTTGGATTCACCACCTGCACCTCTTATTAATAATATACATGTGTTTCTTTAATTTAAGCCCTCCCCTCAGAACTCACATTTGTCTTCAGCAGTAGGAAAGAAAAAAAAGAAACAGAAGCACTGTCTGTTAGGTATTGGTTTCACGATGGAGCTTGAGTCAATCATTAACAGGTCCTAAGAAAGGCAGCAAAACTCAGTAGTAATATCTGTTGTCAGAAAGAAATCAGTGGTGTTGGTTTATAGAAGGAAAGTGAAGAATCTTTTATTGACTCATAGTTCCTTGTCCTGTTTATGTGTGCCATCATCTCGTGTAGCTGAGAAAGCTGTTCAGGCAGTGCATTCAAAATGTTCCTGTAGCTAACAAGGAACAACACTGAGGGGACTCCTTAGATCTTTGATGTGGCTTGTCTGGAGATTTTTAGATACCACGGTGTAGACAAGACTGTAGTAATAGCATTCCTGTGTTGATAGTCACAAGCAATTAGCCTAGAGGTGTGGGAATGTGTGCAGAGTGAGAGAATGGTGGCTGCATCATGATTTTTATGATGTGCCATGCAATCTGGTTTTTCCTTTGCAAACTGTAAGCTCCTGTGAAGTGCAGCAAAATCTCAGTTTCTGTTTAGAAGAAAGTGTTGGTTGTGTGAGAATTATCAGCTTGAAAACATAGGCCCTGACGTTCAAGAACCAGAAGTGTCTTAAATGCCTTGATTTAGGAGTGATGGAGTGGTTCCTGATTTTGAATGATGTGTCAATAGTAGGAGTATTTCCATACTGTTGTATCCTCAGTTGATATCATTGCTGAGTACTGCCTAGTGAAGCGGCTGTTCCAAATCACACCCCCAAGCAAACATCAGAACTCCTCTGTGACCAGGAGAAGGGGTTAAGTCTGAATGGAGACTAGGCATGCTTGGCTTCCTGAACTGTCCTGTTGATAGACTTGCTTTTTAAAGGGTAGAGCTGCTGGTATGGCTGCTCAGCAATGACTTATTTACACCAGGTTCTGTCTTAACAACTGTAATTTGAATGCATTTTGTTATTTTTTTGTTACTCAGAAGTGGTGCTTAATATATTTAATATTTTTAGTGCCCTACAGATACCAAAGCAACGTTTGGGGTCCACCTAAAAATAGTAGGAGACTGGACAGGTATGTAGAAAAACAATTCCTTTTCAGAGACAAATACCTTTACTTGAACTGCTCTCCCTTTCTGGCTTCAGCACAGTTGTTCTTTGATTGTGGTGCATTCTCAGTAGAGATCGTTCATGCTTGTTTTCCCAAAGTTGTTTTTATTGCATTCTTGATGCAACTCCTGCTTTATTCAGATGTACCATTTCTTCAGATAACATGTTTTTCTGACTACTAACAGATTTTCTGATTGCCCTGTAATAATTTTCAGTGTTCCTCCATTTCTGCCTCTTTTTCTTACTGTTGGGTGGCCTACTGCCCCTGTGCAGAAATGCTGAAATGTGCAGCTCCCAGATAAGCGGGTTTTGATGCCAGCAGTTTGGATGGCAGCCAGGTTAATTAACGCCTATGGTACACTGAGATTACACATTTGCTTTCATGTTCTTCCATGCTCTTCCAGTGCTCTTTGAATGTCCTCCAGATCAGGGGTGTAAGCCAGGATTCCCCGCAGAGGAGAATAGTCATTTGGTGCTCACTGTGACATTTGTATACCCAAGTGATAGTTGTCGCTGTTCCTTGGCGGCTGACTTTCTTCTTGCTTAGCACAGCATTTCCTTGTAAGGAAGACAAATACACAGTACTGTCTGCTTCTTTACTCAAGAAGAAATATTTTCCGTGTTAATTTGTATCAGCTTGTGTGTTTGTGTAGTTGAATCAAATGAGCTGTAGCCCTAAAAAGGATTAGACCAATGCAGGGGTAATAAGTCTGTGAATAGTTGGTGAACTTTCTGAGCTGGCTGCATACTTGCCCGGGGAAGACTTCAATAGGCAGAGGTTGGGAGGGCAATGCCATATGCACATGTGTTCCCTAATCACCCTGATTTTCTGTTCTTGCTTGAAGTATAGGATGTTGGTCAGACAGGGATAGATTATGGGCCTCTGTTTTGCCTCAGAATGATGGTTCTTTTGTTGTTAAACATCATTTCTACATGAGAGAGGACAGTAGGCTATTGGGAAAAGTGGGATGGAGAAGTACTACCTAAATGATTTCTCCAAAATGCATGATATCATTACAGTTTTCCAATTACCTCTCTATATTAGCATTTTAATATTATTCTCCCAACTCAGTGTCTACCATCTCCACTGAAAGGTCTGCCTATGTTGGACTGTCTGAGATTCAGGATGCTGTCACATTACAGAGACCCTTTATTGTAGTAATTTTCCTAAAGAGAGAGATCTCTCCCAGAGTCAAATGTGCTGTGGAGAAGCAGATGGTTAACACACCCCTTTATGCTGCATCTGTACCGTGGAGCCCTGTTCTCACTCACTCCCTTAAACCCTGTGACAATTAGCACTCTCTAATCTGCTGACTGTTTGAGGAAGGATTATTATATTTGCCACATTCCTTATTATCTTTCTTAAGCATGCTCTAAAGGCTGCTTCTGCAGACAGGATATTAGAGTGGAGGAGTTTTTATGAGACATACTGTCAGTTGAGCTCTTCTCCTGACCTATTCTCTCAGCCTTTATCCTATTTATTAAAATTCTTTTTTTGTATCACATTTTCACATTCCTGACTGTTTATGCCTGACACCAAAAAGCTTAACGATTTATTTCAGAGAACTAGATTACAAGCCTAAATTGAAAGGATGCAAGAGGAGTGCAAATATGCTGAGAAGAACTGGTTAGTTTGAGGCATTTGTCCTCTTGATGGCTTTAGCTTCTGCTGCCTGCACCTGGGAGATTTGGTGAAGGAGCAATTTCCTGCCAGGACAGGAGAGGGGTTACAGATTGCTGGCAAACCAATTCTGCAAGTTGTTTCAGGTCAAGTCTCTTAACATTGAGTCCTCTATTTTGAAAATTAATTAGATTATATTGTGGCCTTAATGACTTTGTTTTGTAGCTTGGGAAAGCAACTGTATGTTACGAGAAAAGATACAGGTTGATAGTGTTTTCAGCTATTGATGAGAAGGTGCTGTTGATGGGAAGTCATTTATTGCCTGTATTCCAGTGCATATCATTTTAGATTTCCAATAGAATAAGCTGAAAGAAGTGACTTCTGGAAAAGTCCGTCACTCTAGAAATAATGCTTTGCATAGGAGCAGGTATTTAGTAGATTTTAAGGCAATAGTATTATTTACTTTTTGAAATCAATGATTTTAATAATGAAAACATAGAACAGAAGAAGTAGGGAAGAGAGGAAGAAACCTCAGAAGTGGTAGCTCTGAGACCTTTGCAAATCAAAGGGTAATCCAAGACCCTCTGTTTCTTGCTCCATTCAAATGAAACGGTGCTGAGCTGAGAATCGAGAATCTTCCCGTTTCAGAACCAGATTCGGATAAAGGCATAAATTTTCCTCCCACTATGGAGGCACCCACATCCTTTTCTAATACAAATCTGAGATCTTCTGTTTCTCACCGCTGTTGTGGTGGTATTAGTAACTGCATAGTGCTGAACTTTCATGTTCACCAGAGAAAACAGACACACAAGCCCTGGTATTGCTGTAAATGCCCTTAGATGCCTGTGTAACAGATACTTTCACTTGAAATACTTCCCTTTGTAGATCTCTGGCCTGTTTATGTGCCTAGTTAGGATGAGACTAAGCCAGGCCACAAGCATGCCTTTTTACATTCATTCATTGTAAAGAGTCCAGATATCACTGCCCTGGAGGTAGTTAGTTTAGTTAGCTGACAGCTGGTTGTGATTTTTCCCATGTAAAGGTACCTAACTTGATTTTTCTTTCTGTCTTCTGCCATGTGCCATGGGTATTGTGAATACTGGGACAGCTATTGTAGACCTCCCTAAAGAATGGTGCTCAAGTCTTTATGCTGACATGTGACTACTTAAGTCAGCACCTATTGTATTAGCCAAACATTCTGTTGCTGTACTGAGCAGCTTAGCTTGCCCATCAGGACTTACACACCCAAGTTAAGGTGTGTTTAGAGTGGCTGCTCTGTGGTCATTGCACACGTGCAGGCTGGGTTAGTCCTATGGCTCAGAGCTAGGGCAGCCTGCCTTCCTCTGCCTGATGGCTATCTCAGCTGAGCTGGTGGATGGCAGCTCTAAACCTTACAGTAACACTGAGGGCCCTGCCGTGACTCATGCATGGGTCACAGCTGTCACATCCATGGCTGAACTAATCTTGTTACTGGCCTCCCCTCTAAATACCTGTTCAGTTCTGCTTCTCTTGTATTGCTCTGATCACCTATTTTCCCTTCAGCTTTGAAACAATTGGTTTAGTATTTGCAAAAGGATTTTATTTTGTCTCACTTAATGTCTAGTTTGCCCTCAGATTTGTTATCTATCAACGTTATGCCTCTTCTGTCCTTGCTGCTGCCTCAAGTACTACTGCTTGTTTAGTTTTAAAGCTGACATTTCATCTGGCACCTCTGAAGGGAAAAAGAGAGTCCATGGGCCGTGCCTCGCATCCAACAAGTTGACAACAGTGAAAAAACACATGGCAGTGTATCAAAACAGTGTGTCTCGTTCCCTAGACAAACTTCAGGGTGTGAGGCATAAAGTGATATTGATGATGCAGCAATAAGAGACTTCAGAAGTCATGCAGCATGTACAGAGCACTCAGAGGTGCTGAGGTGAGCTGTTATGTTGCAGTGTGTTGCTGGTACAAATTGATGTGGGCTTGTGTTTAGAGCCCTGTTGCTGTTCTGTGCTCTACAGTAATTTTATCTTGTAGTGACGTCATCCTGCTGTGTAGTTGTGTATTATTCTAGAGATGTTTGCAAGGCCTGTCCTGACCAGCATGATGTTTATTGTGGGAATGCCCTATGAGCATCCATTGAATCTGAGAGTTCTGTCCTCTAGGTTACTAAATGTCATGACAGCAGGAGGTGGTGATATGTACTGAACTGTCCAGCTAGAGCCAGAATAGGTAGATTACGGGGCAGCAATCTGCATCACCCTAATAAACTCCAGGTCTTGTCAGAAATTACATATCTTTGCTTTATTCTTTGTGCTGCAGGTGAGGATAAGTGTGGTCACTAGGTCTTTTAGGTACAAACTACCGTATTTTGAATGCTGACGTGGTGTGATGGAAATTTCTGTCGGATGTTGCCACAGTCCTTTTTCTGGAAGGTCCAGATTTGGAGCAGGAAGTTTCAGGGGGAAAAAACAAACAAACCATTTTTCAGTTAAAACCAACTATTTTCCAAAACATGGCAAATGTATGAAAGCGTGGACCTTATTTAACTCCCTATGGACTAAGACCTGAGACAGCAAACAGTACACACCCCAAATTTCTTATTTTTAAACAGAAAAAAAAGGCAATTATTTGTGATTTTGGAGGCTGACTAAGGATTTTTTTCATGTTTGCTAGAAGAAAATAAACTTACCTTTTAAGTGGCTCTGAAGGAAGAATGATTTAAACTTTCTGGTCTGGGAGGGTTTGTCAGGAGTATCTTCATGACCTTGTTAAGCCCTTGAAGCTCCTGATTTAGAGGATGCCTGTGGCATCCCAAGGCTCATCGTGCATTGCTGCACTTACCTGGAATTTATCATCAAGGGTAGGATGTAGCAAAGAGGCAATATTTTATTTCCAGCAACCCTGGCGACAGTTTGAGATGTATTGAAGTAGTGGATCACTCAGTCAGTATGTCCTGTACTGTTAGTAGATCTTGATTCAGACTGGAGGAATGTGTGAAGCAGAAGATGACAAGAAGGAATAATAAGACTACAAAGTCTGCCCGCAGGATGTGACAAGGTTGTCCCAAGTTCACTGTAACTACTACTGAGTTTCTTGAAAAATATGTACTCACTGGTGATGAATAGTTGGTCTTCTCTTTTGCTATTGCCTCAAGCTCTGTTGACTTGGACCTTTCTCATTCCATAGTAACATGTACTTTGTTGTGTTTAGTTGTTCCATGAGGTTCCTGGCAGGGTGTGAAGGTGTTAATGATGTGGCGCTGTCCATTGTTCCAGCAAAATCAGTGTGTGGTTTTGGAAGAAGAGGACAGAGATGAGATAGATGTTATTTTCCACTGTTAGGTTTTATGAGTAACAATTCTTATGTTACCAGGGAATCCCACTTACACTTCTGAGGAAGATATAAGAATTGTGTGCTGAAAAGGTCTAATTGTGTTTCTTTTTAATATAATTTGACATTAATAATAAAATAATAGTTACTTTACTGGGAAGTTAATATGCCTTAACAATGCAATTAGCCATAGTGTGCTGTTAAGAATACTAATTTTATTCTTTGTTGTCATTAATGTTCAGTAATTCTTTTATTTATTCCTGAAAAATCTCAATAAAAGACAGGATCAAGAGGTTGGAGAAAAAGTAGAACAGATTTGGTTTACTGGTGCAATGGTGAAAGAACTGATTAACGAACTAATGCTGAAGGTGAACACATCTGAATTTTTGGCTACAGACCTGGATTATTTTACATTAGTTGAACTCCAGCTGACTTAGTACCAAAACCAGTGTAACTTGAGTCAAATCCAATATGAACAGTTAATGAGCTTTACCTCTAGAGAGGAAAAAAAGATTTTTAGTTGAGAAACTTACCTTGAAAGAAATTTTTTCCTACACAGAAGTGCTTTCTTCATGCACCTTCTATTTGTAAACTTCCACACTTTTGCATATCATAGGCTCTTTTTAATTTTCTAAAGATTATAAAAAACGACATGGCTCAGTGATGTAAATTTATTTTTATCCTTTGATATAATATGCCCAGGATGTGTGGATGTTGCCGTAGTTCATGACTGATCCAAGGACAGAAGGTTGCAGGATTTCTTGTCATGCCTCATGAACTACAGGAGTGAAACCAGTGGAGCACGTTAACATGTAGCATCTGATAGGATCAGAATGAATGTAGTGAAAAAAAGCAAGCTGTTCTCTACTTTGAAATCTTTAGGGCATGTATTTTAGTGGACTGCCAGGAAGATTTCTGGTTTAGTAATCACTATTTATGCACTGTGTCTGCCTATGTAAGAAGGCAAAGTTGCTGTCCTGGAGTTGCCTGCCTTTCACCATCTTTCTGTTAATCTTTGCTTAGGCAAGTCCCATTCTCATGTCATTTGTGTGCTGAGGTACACAGCTGCTTCAAGCACTGAATATACAAGTCTGGCTGGATTTTCAGGTTCCTTTGTGAGAGCACTTTTAATAAGCTCTGGTGTGTAATGGTTTCTAGAGAAATAGGACAGCTCATATCAAAATGCCAGCTCTTCATGCTCACCTGCACTTCCCAAGGGCAATAGATTCCTTAGATGCCACCCAAGTTTTGCTGAGGAGTCCTTACCAAATGTCTCGTTTTGTTCCCAGTTTATTGAAAATTCTCCCTTGGGGACAGAAGATAAAATCAGACGTGCTTCAGACTTAGAATGATGAGTTAGCACAGTAAAACTAAAAATCGCTGGTTAAAATATGTTAAAAGTAGATTTCAAATGTTTCTTTTTGGGATCCTTTTCTAACAGATTGTAAAAATTGCTGTAGTTAATGAGGAAAAATCTATTTCAGATTTAGAACATAAAATAGGAAAAACCTGTATAGGAAGAGTTGATATTTATGCTCTTTATGATTAGAAGAGACAGTTATCTTTAGATGCTCTCAACTCCTACTTGATGCTTGATAACTTCTTAGAATAATTTCTATACAGAAATGAATAAATGGAACTAAACATCTGGGGTTGAAATAGTCTGCAGAGTTTTCAGCTTCAACCTTTGGGTTCTTCTTGTGCTGTTTGTGAAAATGAACCTCAACTTTATGATGGTCACAGAACTTGCTGTTGTGGGTCTTTTTGTTGTTGTTCATTGGTTGTTTTTTTTTCTTGTTGGTTTGGTTTGGTTTGGGGTTTGTTTGTTTGTTTGTTTGTTTTCCTTTATTTTTTCCTTCTTTCCTCATTTCAGGGCAAGAACCACCTCTGGGAAATGGGTGTGCATTTTAGTTGTTGCCTCTTTTTGTGCAAATACTTACAGAAAACAAGCATGACACATTTGAACTTTCTATTTGGTTATCTGTTCTACTAAATTCAGCTTTTGAGAACTTGCATTTTTCTGGCTCTTTGCTTTCTGCACCCTCTCCACTTCTAACATTCCTTTGAAATACAGAAGTGGGCTTGCCTTTCAGTAGCGGCCTCACTGTTGACTTGGGCAGTGGTGCGATATAAAGCGTGGCTGGCTCTCTTTTGCCACAAAGACCACCAGTAATGGTGGTTGTTGACCTATGATGTCACCCTGTACTGCTCCTTATTCCTTGGTCTCTTCTAACCATCTGCTTATTTCTACAGGTACCCTTGACAAACTTTTTTATCAGAAGGGAGAGGGACCATTACTTGCTCAGAGTTTGTTCTGTGCTCAGCAATTAATTCTGTGGTAGTTAATTCAAACTCCCACAACATTGCAAATGTCATAATCAAATAACATGGTCAAGTGATGATTTCATCCTATTTTCACTGCAAACATTATGTAGCTTCTTGTTGGCATGGTATTAGCATTGAAGTTCTAGTTAGGGCATCCCATCTCCTTTATTGCTTCCCTCTTTCTATGAGTATATTTAATTCACTTCTTGAAAGCTGCATCGCCTGTCCCCAAACTTGTCATCCTTGAAAGAGTAATTGTCTGTTCTAAAGTGATTTTCTAGTCCAAGGTGCATTAAAATCAGTGCTGGCCTTGTCCATGGGAAAAAAATCCCACACCCCAAATTTTATCATCAGTTCCCTACAGTCCTTTGCAACTCAACTTTGCATTCATATGCCTCACACACCCCTCTTCCTGTTGCTGCATCCTGTCCTCTGACTTTTTGTATGTGCATTATTTCTCAGGTGCATCAAGTACTAGCTGAAAAATTTGAGGTTCACCGTAAGGAAATAGAGACAATCTGTGATCCAAGAATTTTTAAGGGGCATCTACCAGCCACAGCTCCTTTCTGCCCCAGTTGTCCCCCAGAGATTGATCCCATTAAGTCATAAATATTATTAATAGAAATCTGTCACTAACCAACTGTATAGTTATTCAGCTGCAAAAGTAGGATTCTGGTGTATGTGGTAGCCACAAAAGGGTTAAATTCTTCCTTTAAAGAACAAATCAAACCAAACCTCAGAATTTGCACTGAAAGTACCATGTCAAGACAGTGAGGCAACAGCAAGTTTCCACAACTTTTCCAAACAGATATTTTGATATCTGCCCTGAACAGAAGAACTTAGTTTAAAATGTTTGTGGCTACACATTTTATATGAACTTAAACTACACACTAATCACAGCTCTGTACTAGACTATGAGCCTTGTGGTTTTATGTGTCAAAATGTGGATACCCCAATGCAGAACACAGATGTGGAGGCAAGTTCCCAATAAGAATGGAGTCAGACTGCCAGTGCAATCCATGTTTTAATATAAAGACATCCTTTTGTGACTGTCAGTCCAGTAAATTAATTTGTAATCAAACCCCAATTTGTTTTTCTTTTTATCAGGTTTTGAAATTTCAAAACGCAGCAAGGCAGAAATGCTTTAAGTACTCTCTAAGGTTTAAGATGCTGCAAGGTAAATTAATTGCTTGTGCATCCCTATTTTGAAGAAAACTTGAAATGGTGATTGCTACATGCTAAACGTGGCATTTCTTAGTGAGACAGAGGACTCATCTATCTCAGTATTAACTAAAGCACTGTGAGGAGAAACTGTTGGAGGGAATTCATAGGTTGGAAATTACTTTTCAAAATGCGAATGTGCTCATTGTCATACATGAAGTAGAGTATGCTGTGACAGTAATAAATAGCCCTTTGGTATGAAGTCCAGCAGCTGATGGGCAGGGTGCAGTGTGTATTCTGTTTCACGGACATTGCAACCCACATTTTTGCAGCTCAGGCATGCTCCTGTTCTTCTTTTTCTTTCTTTAAAGCTGTTTTTCTCAAAATGGGGATAAAGTGACAGAGCTTGTTTCAAAAAGGATATCGTGACACTTCTTGTTTATATGGTTTGTGACATTTGTAGCAGAGTACCAAAGTACCTTATAGTGGCATAATATTCCATAAGAAGCAAGTTTTGTAGGGAGAAGTAATATATTTTATTAAATCAGCTGAAACAGCTGGGAACAACAGGTTGTCTTTCAGGCATGCAGTGCCTTCTGCAGGTTTGATGAAGAGGCAGCGAAGTCAAAGCAAAGAGCAGGGAATGAAATAACATTCCTGATCACATTTCTCAAGGAAGTTTTTCCTTGAGAAATATAAGCACTAGAATTACCTAGTAAATGAATGCAGGATGCCTCTTTCTTTTTAAAAGAAGTTCATTTAACTTTTTCATAGAGAAATACTGTTTTTTTTTCTCAAAAAATTCATGTGGTCAAAAATACTGTTGAAAGCCAAAAATATCACTTGTAAATGTGATATCTCCTCACTGCCTCTTAGGATTTGTATGTCTCCAGCTCTCTTTATCTTCTCTTGGCTAGGTTCCCAGTTTAGAGTATATTTGCTGTAATATGCCACGGTCTCACTCACTCCTGGAGAGAGAAACACGTTCATCTTGGCAGACGGAGTGCAGTTTCTTCTTGGGAAACTGGGAAAAGGGATGGGCACCTGAGAAAACGTCACTATGAATTGCATGAATTGCTGCATTTTATTTATATATATATGTGCCCAAATACTTTCACCATTTCAATGCGTTTTTTACATTTTAATAATTTATTCTTTTCTTAAATCTCAATATCCTAGATAAACAATGGTTAGACTGAAATTGTTTGACCATCTACAGAGAGTAAAATTTGGATGCTGCTTTATGGAAAGCATCACTGTGTTTCTAGTAATTTGAAGGGATCTTGTTGTGAATATAGGAGCTGATAACCAGTGGATGACTGCTTAGCTTTGTGACTTACCTGGAATCAGAAAATTTTAAGAAGTTAGTAAAACATAAAATGCTGTAGCGTGATCATGAATAAAAGAAAATGCTTTTCTGCTGGGGAAAGTGCCTGGATCCAAATGTGCACATTAATGTTTTCGTGTGTTGAACAAAGATGAACTCAGTGGAGGTGGCATTTAATGAGCACTGTTGACACATTTTTGTGTGTTGAGGGGGGATTTCGGAGAAAGGAAGAGTTTCAGAGATTATTGGCTGCTTTGAGTATTGCTGAAGTGGCTGCTGTGATGATTTTACTGCACTGTCAATGATAACCAGCACACCTACAGCCTCCAAGAAGCCTCCTCATGTTATATGGAATTAAAATAAATTGGTGGGCAGTTTGTGCTCTTCACTGCGACAAGCAGCTTTAAGGATTACCTCTTGTCGTAAATTTGACATATTCCCTTATTCATTAAGCACACTGTAAGTGCCATTTCCTCAAGGAAAATGCCACAGACGCCCACACACATTTTTGAAGTCAAAGCTGTGGCGCTTTGCTGTGCTTTCCCAAGTGACTGGTGCCAGCCTGACGGCACAGGGTTTTCCCTCAGGGATTTCGCTTGCGCTGTGTTAGCTGAGTGTCTTTCAAGCTTAGCTGTGAGTAGTTTAAAAAAAAAAAAAAGACACTTGTAATTAAAGGAAGGCATTTTATCATTTCTGTTATTTGATGCTTTCATTTTTTATAATGGGTTGGAGATTATGCTAATTGTGCCCCATTATTAACAAGCGTGGCAAATAGAATTTTCTTAGTGTGGTTTCCAAATAAAGCAACAGTTCATTAATCCGAGAATCTAAGGAAGAATATTTCTTTAAAAATCTCCCATACTTCTCCGTATGTATGTACCAGAATATACCATTTCTGCATGGAGAGAATTTTTTCATTTCTGTGCTGCTACATATTGCTGAATTGGTGAATGGTGCCTTGATGCATTGTTGTTTGCCATGTTGTGTCTGGTAACTAAAGAATCAAAAGGTAGACATCTAATGACAGTTTATAGTTACAGGAGTTGGCAAAATCACTTTTCTGGTATGTGCCAAACCATTTCCTTACAGTGATGTGAGGAACTGTTTGATCTAAATAATGTTAAAACACTAGTTCTTTGTCCTAGAAAATAGTTATCAATGTACTATTGCATAGTAATATTTTCCAGCTTTTCTCTCCCATTCAGGCGTGGGAATACCTTTTCTGCTGACTTGAGTAGTAACAGACGTTATGTCATGTATAAAAGTCTGTTTAGTATTTTAGTACATTCCTACCATTATAATTGAAAGATGGAGATGACAGTCTAATAGAAAATCCCACAGCATATTTTAGTGAAAGTCTACACAAGACCTAAGTCAATAAATACAGGTATTTGTAAGAAATTATGATTAAGAATAAATGAAAACTACCCAGACTAGGCTGTATGCAGTAGTTTATATTCAGGCAGTTGTCTGGCTTAAGTTCTCAAGAATGACTTTTCTAATTCAGATTTAAGAAGAAATGACAGAATTGCTCACATCAGGTGAAATTAAACCAAACTTTGGATACATTTCCTGATAACTTGTGTGCACTACACTTTATCGCCTATCACAAAAACAACAACAGCAACAACAACAACAACAAAAAAGCAAACAACCAAAAGGAAACAAAATAGAAAAACTATATAATGGCTCATTTCATTTGTCAGTTCAAGTTATTTTCTGCTAAGGTTTTGATATTGCCCTTTGAGACATGTTATAAAAAATGGAGCCTTGGATGTGATTAGATCCTTGGAAAAAATGTACATTTCTTCCCAATGGATCATCCCCAGTTGACTGGTAAAATTTATATTGAAAATAGGATCCAGCTGAGCTCTGATCACATTATCCTGTGTTATGCTGCAGTGTAACTAGTGCTAGGAGTGCTTTTAGGGAAGAATGTGTGTGTGTTCTCTGAATGAGACAGGCAGCTGAAAACACAAGGGAAATTATTTTTAGATAGCTAATTATTTTTAGATAGTGCAAGGGAAATTATTTTTAGATAACTAGTCTGTTAGTACCCTGTTTCTTCTTCTGTTTCTTATTTAGACCCTCACTGTTATTTCTAGCATTTTAGGTCAGCTAAGTGTTTGACTGGACAGGCACAGGGTGTGTGTCAGCACTGTTCACTCTGAGTGCAGTAATCAGCACACTTCAGCTTTCCCTCTGGCCCTTAGCACAGACCCTGAGAACAGTTTAGTGCCTTCCATTGCCTTCCACGAAGGTATTCACCCACCTGGGCTGTGAGCAAGTCCAGGTTGTGCTTAATGATTTTCCTAACCTCAGTTAAGGCTCGCTGATGAGCAGCATCATTCATGGTTGCAGTTCAATGGATGAGTGCTGTGCAATCTCTGCTTTATATTCCAAGGCTTGGAGTGAGAAAGCTCCCATTCTTTTTTGCAAACTCATTTTTCCTTAGTGTTTCCCTTTCTCCTCCAATCCCTCTCCCAGCTCCAGCATCTAACCTGCCCAGCGTGTCTTAAAACAGTGTCTTGACTGCGTATTTATCAGCTGTGGGGACAATTGTCTCTTAAGCACCTATGTCCCTCTCCTCAAACAGACATGGGTTTCCAGTTTTATCCAAAGATAGCAATCAATGGAAACAGCACAAAATACTGCTATTCATATTTCTTCCTCCCATAAGCAGACCTACTGATTATATCATAGAATCATGGAATGGCTAGGGTTGGAAGGGACCTTAAAGATTTTCCATGTTCAATCACCCTGCCATGGACAGGGAACCTTCCAGTAAACCAGGTTGCTCAAAGCCCCATCCAGCTTGGCCTTGAACACTTGAATTACTGAAATTTAGGGTGATGTTTCAGAAAGTAGTTGGCACAAAGAACTGGGATGTACTTTGCAGGGCTATGTCTAAAGGGGCATCCTTTGCTAGGCCCAAACCTGCAACACTTCCCTTATGTTCTGTTGTAACGGAGTAGAAATGCTTTGTGGGAGACTGGTCTGTTGTGTCTTTTGGGTGTGCAAAACACTTTGTGTGTAACCCACCTCATCAACAGTGGCCAAAGGCAAAATATAATCTTTTCAGCTTTAAAGTACCCCTTAAGTTGCACAAGGAAAGGTTTATTAGGTCTTGATTTCTAGTTTCATGGCTTGTAATTGTTTCCTCCAAAACCTTTTGTCCTAACTACTTTTACCTCTGAGGGAGAAAAGTAGATGGAAGCAGGCTCTTCTCAGTGGTACCTGGGGACAGACCAAGAGGTAATGGGCTCAAACTGAAATATAGAATATTCTTTTTAAATGTAAGAAAAATCGTTTCGACTATGAGGATGCCCAGGCATAGGAGCAGGTGGCTTAGAGAGCTTGTGGAGTTTCCATCCTTGGAGATACATAAAACCCAACTGAACATGGCCATGAACAGCCTGCTCTTTCTGGCCCTGCTTAGAGCAAGGGAATTGGACTAGAGATTTCTTCTGCCAGCAGCTCTTCTGTGATTCTATGATATTATTGTACAGTAATTTATTTGCATATTTAAGAGTCATAACAAAGCTGTGCCTTTAATAGTAAGAGGGTGAGACGATCCCATACTTACAGTTTAAAGTGAGACCAAATGTGAATAGGAAAAAGCACAAGAATGAGTTCACAGTGGCTGGTGGTTGTTTTGTTACAGTACAAAATTTTAGTCTTGGGTAGGTTTAATTCCATTATTTTGTCACTGCCATATAAATATGTTTCATGAAAAGTTCTTGCAGATTGTTCAAATGTATAAAATATATTACACTTGCACATCTATTTATAGCCCAGGCTAAAAATAGCAGTGCATTTATGCATGTGGGTATGTACTACTGTTTAATGTATTTGGTGACAAGCTAATACACATGTCTGGCAACGATGAGACCATGGCAGCCCAAGAATAACACTTTGGAGTCATGATAGCTAATTCCATGAAGGCATCAGCTCAGTGCTCAGCAGCAATAAAGAAAAAAATTATTAGGAGCACAGTTGAGAATAAAGCCAAGGAGATTGTGCAGCTGGTGGGTGTTTTTGTGGTGCTACCAGGACTTGAATCCTGTGTGCAGGTCTGGTCCTCATCACTCAGACGTGATACTGGACAGGGTTCAGGACGTCATGACAAAGATGACCAAAAGCACAGAAAGGCTTCCAAACGTGGGATAACTGATTATGTAGGCACTCTTTAGCCTGGAAAAGATATAATTTAGGGGAATATAGCCATGGTCTACAAAATCATGGATAACACTGGAAGAGCGGGTAGGTAGGGCCTAACTATTCACAATTATTGCTAGTATCAGAATTTTTGACCATCAAATACAGTCAGTAAGACACAGCAAACATGAGTCGATGGATCTTCATATGATAGGTGAGAAACACATGGAACTTCTTGTCAGAGGGTATGGGGATTAATTAGGAGGTTTACATGGAGACTGAGCAAGTACTTTAAAGAGAAGTCAAGGCACTTCTTAATAGACAAATCTTGTGAGACTTGTGAGATCCACTGACAGAGAAATGATTGGAGTCTGGGGAGGTTGATGGCAGGAGGGTCTTACCCTGAGATCATTTTTCCATAGGTGTGTCCGCAAGTGAAGCCAGATATTAGGGTAGGGAGGCTTTGGTGTGAAACAGTCCACCCTGACAAATTGTGCCTTTGCTCAGCCTTTTAGAGGCAAACATCTGGAGCTGTGCAGTGCTGGAGAGTATTGCAGTAATTGCACAGCTGGATAGTAGCTCCATTTCAGTGTTGAAGTTCCATGTAGCTTTTGAAAGATTGAGTTTTCTCCAGGTTCTGTATCAGATTACAAGTTACAAAGAGAGAAGCAGTTGAATCCCCCTTGCTTTGCATATTTGAGTAGATCAAGTGTCACAACATTACCTTAAAGCCAAAAGGGATGTACTGACGCCTCATCATTTTTTCTGGCATATTCTGAAAGAGGAATGTACACCACTAGTGAGGGAAATGATAGCTGTGTCCGCTTCTCTTCTCTGACTGTCTGGGGAGCCCAGCTCTGGCAGTGTAGCTCATGGATGGTCTGGGTCACTCTTGTCAAGTTAGTCACACAAAATGCAGTCTAAATATGATCCTCAGCCTCTCTCCTCTCAGTTTTGAAACAAAGCAAGTGATTCTTTTTCCTTCCCATCATTCATCTTCCAATCTTTAAACGTTCCTGGGATGAGAACTGCCTGTTTCTTCATTGGCTGAGATATGGGTATATAAATCATGTGTGATTGTAGCGTAAATAAGGGAGGTCTAGTTAATAATAAATTCATCCAGGCTAATTTTGACTTAGGACAAGTTAAAGACAAAAAAGAAGTCACCTGGAATTCCAGAAGGGAAAGGATTTGCTAATACCAGAATCAGGGAGAGAGAATGCATTCCAGCTGGTAAGCACACAGCTAGAGAAAGAGAAGGAGCTGACTAATTTTTAAGAAGCAAAGAAAGGAGGGAGGACTATTCTGCAGGTCCAGAGTAACTGGAGGTTCACTGCTGACCTGTGCAATGATTAATTGAATTCCTTATTTTTTCCCCCTCTGCTTAAATAAACTAAAACCCTGCAAAAGAAAATGCTGTACAGAGGAATGATCACTGTTTATTCACCTAGCTTAGAAAAAGAGTCCAGTTGTGTTTGTATAAAAGCTTCTCTAATTCCATTAAAGAAATGTAAACAGCAAGGGGTTTTTATATAGTTTTCAACTTTCTGGGCTTTCAATAGTTTTCCGGTGTTTTTAGTAGCTCTGTAAATGATGGGCTCTAATTAATCTTTCAGATGACTTATCAGGAGGGAAGGAAATGGTGGTGAAAAAACCAGAAGAATTAAACTGTGAGGCTTAATGGACTGAGAATCATGAAAGTTCAAGCTGGTCAAAAAGCCTGTCTCTATCAGCAAAATATGTATGTTTCAGGGGAATTCCAAGGCTGATTATGTAATCATTTTGGAACCTTTTTCTCATCAACATTAACTCGTCTTTTTCCTTCCTCCCCTCTTAATCTGATGGAGGATATTTGTAGCACTGACTCTTCAAGGGGAAAGATGTGATAGTTCCTTAACTTCAGGAACTTTGGCCATTAATAACTAAAATATCAGATATTTTAGTTTTATGCCATCTTGTTGCTCATCATAGTTTTATAGCCCTTAACTGTCAAAGACTTCTTCCTAAATGCTTTTTTTTTTTTACAAGGCACTGAGGAACTACTTATGACAGTATTTCCAAATTTACAGAGCTTAAAAACAAGTCAGTTTAGTGGATCTCAAATCCTTTTCAATGCTGTCTGCCATTTTAAGAAAACTGATTTCTTTTTAAATTTATTTTGTGTTAATTTATTGCAAGTTGCTGACTAGCTATTCGTGACATGAAAGGTGTTCCAGACCACTCTGCATTTTGCATAAAACAAGGCAGATTTTTTTAGTTTGAAATTACAGGACTTGGAAATGTCTATGGGTGAAAGGTGGTATTTATTTCTCAGTGAATGCAGAACAGCTTAATTACAGAAAAATATATCTACAAAATATCCAAACATACAAGAGTGTCATTATGAATAGACCTTTTGGTAGACATGCTGGCTGCTGAACCACAGTTTTGATACTTTATAACTGATGAGGCTATTCTGTTCTCCCATTCTCTGGTTGCTCTCTAATCACATTTCTATTTATTTTTATAAACTTTGATTTAAAAAAAAATAATCCATAAAACTGATATAAAAAAAAATTCTTATCGTGTAAAAAGAAATTACCATCAGTTTTACATTGTTCCTAATTGAGTTGATTGCATGCAATTCAGGCTTTTTTTATTAGAGGTTCAGAGTGGGAGGCTGCTGGTTAAAAGCCGGTTGGGAAAAACAAATCAGCAATATCTCAGACTTTGGTTATATACTGCTGTGACCTCACAGGTTCATACCCATCAAACTCTCAAAGAGCAGGGATTTGAGTTTTCAAGGCTTTTGGAATTCAGAGGAGTGAAATCGCAGCAGAGCTACTTTGCTGTTATTTTCTGAAAGGTATTTTATAACAAGCAGCAAGGAAAGACAACCACAAGACCTGACTTTTAAAGTCAAACCTTGTACAACTGCAGTGTGTGACTTCTGGCATAATTTTTTAAGTGCTAAAGCACTAAGAGGTTCAGGGATGTGATGGCTTTGAAAAACAAGGCCAGTGCTCTTTGTGCCACAGTGTGTCTCTCTCTACAGAATATGAATATTAATGTGTTTTAACTCACAGGGGCCTTCTATACAAATTATTTTTCTTTGCTTTGAGAGCCCCAGATACGAAAATATTGTGTAAAATCCCTTTGTCTCCAGTTTTCTAGTAGTGTATCCCTGAAGAAGTAAACTTGACTGTGTAATCAGTTTGAATGAGCTTCAGACTGCCCATTCTTGCTCATGTTTCTCTGGCATTAGTGTTACTCACCATGCTGAGCAGAGCAGCATTCTGCTTGAGAACAAATATGAAATCCATCTAAATATTTCAAAGAGAAAATTTCCCTTGAAATGCATCTTTCTGTCCTTGTAAATTGTTAACTGGTTTGCAGCAACAGGTATTATAAAAATGTTAAGAGCATTTTTACTGGGATTCTGGTAGTTGACTTTTGAATATCTTATGCTTGGAGGGGTGGAGGAACAAAAGATAGAATAGAGAGATGAAGAATTAGATGAGAGACAGGAAAGAAAGATATATGGAAGTAACTGTTCACTCAAATGAAAGCCAGGAGGAAGTTATGACACTCAGCATATTGGAAAAGTGAGTCTGAGCATAAGACGTGACTGTGAAACTGTTCTTGATGTCTCTGAGAGCTTTGTCCTGTGGGTGGACTTAGGGGAGCGTTGGTGAGACAGGCTGCAGTGTCACACTCAGCAGAGCAACAAATCAATCAGTGGTATAACTGACCTCTCAACAATGTGAAAAATCATTAGGGGACTAGCTAGTACATGCTTAAACTAATGCAACTTGCATGGATAGCATGAGGAACAGACAAAATAATTGCCAGCTTTCAGAAGTGAGCGACTTTGGTTAAGTAAATTGTTTGTTTGTTTGTTTTTTAACAAGCCAGGCCAACACCTAGGCAAAGGCATCACATTTTAGATACTAAACTATAGGAAGTGATGAAAAAGGAAATTTTAGAAGATGTCTCTCTAAAGTTGTCTAAGTAATAAAAAGATTTTCTGTGACTTTAGGTCTATTGATCAACTAGTGATTGCAAATGAAAATCGTTCAAAAATGCTCTAATTATTAGTTTCATTAGTTCTCAAGT
Source organism: Anabacerthia variegaticeps (assembly GCA_035583185.1). NCBI lineage: Eukaryota > Metazoa > Chordata > Aves > Passeriformes > Furnariidae > Anabacerthia > Anabacerthia variegaticeps. Next base: position 35,321,422 of record JAWWEW010000001.1, on the reverse strand, counting down.
CTTTCATTTGTTGTTGTGGCAAGAATTAGAAAAAAAAATCTTAGGTTTTTGAAAACATTCCCACCTCCTTTGGGAGGGTATCACTGTGATTTTTCTTTTTTTTTCCTTGCAAATTGAAAGGCCTTCTCTTGTCCAACATTAATCTTCTCATATTTACATCTGTAAGAGCACCAAAAGTACCTGTGTTTTGACCATAGCTACCAAAGCTCTCATTACTTCCCTTGTCACCTTGCTGGATAGTCCTTAAAGGCAATAGTGCTGTTTGCACTGGGGTAATTTTTGTACTGTGCAAACATATGTGTCATAGAATATCACAGACCTGAAGAGTGACAGATCTATGCAATGGTCCCATGGGATGAATTAGTCCTAAAGGCTCCTTTTCTGTGTGCCATTTCTCTTAGGAGGATTTACAGGACATGGAAGTTACATGTGCTGGAGGAAGTTGCAGGGTGGATTTGGGATGAGGTGGAACACTACCGTATAGTATAAGTGTTTTTGTGCTGTCCTGGTTTGAACTGGAATAGAGTCAATTTTCTTACTAGGAGCTGGTAGAGTGCTGTGGTTTGGATGTAGAATTAGAATAATATTGATAACACATTGATCGTTTTAGTTGTTGCCAAGTAGTCTTTATACTGGACAAGGACTATGACTTTTCAGCTTTACATGCTCTGTCAGTGAGAAGGCTGGGGAGTCCCAAGTGTTTGGGGGGGGACACAGCCAAGACAGCTGACCCCAACTGGCCATAGGGATATTCTATACCATATGGCATCATGTTCAGTATACAAAATGTGGGGAAAGCTGGCCAGGGGCTGCTCTTGGGAACTGGCTGGGCGTCAGTTGGCAAGTGTGAGCAATTGTATTGTGCGTCACTTGTTTTGTATATTCTAATTGTTTTATTCTAATTATTATTATTATCACCACCATGATTATTATTTCTTTACTTGTCTGTCCCAATAAACTGTCTCTATCTCAGCCTGTGAGTTTTCTCACTTTTACTCTTCTGATTCTCTCCCTCATTCCACTGTGAGGGGAATGAGCAAGCAGCTGTGTGGGGCTTAGTTTGCTGGCTGAGGTTAAGCCACACCACATGATAAAATGAGTAAAGTCATAGGGTGAAAATACATCTGCCTGGGAAATTTGCCATAGCATGGGGAAAAAAATAAAAGTTGACTTTAACTAAAACAAGATCCAGTAAAACAGGAAAAGTGCGTAGGCCAATTTCAGATGCCATGACTTGGCTGCTTTCGCTCCAGTACTGACCTGCTCTCTCACTTTACTATTCAAAATATTTTCAAGATTGCAGCTTGTTGAATTGAGCCCTGGAGTGCAGGGAGGTGGCCTTGATCAATGGCAAAGGGCAGCAGCACAAGAACAAGTGACAGAGTAGAGGAATATGACTCTCTGCCTGGGCAATGTCCATCTCAGACAGAATAATGGAGCAGGACATATCTGAATGCCCACCAAGATGTTTTGTCTCTCCCAGAATCACAGGCCTTTTGCAAGATCTGACAAACCAGCTTTACTCACCTACCTGTAGTGTGGTGGTGTGCAGCACTGAACTGAATAAGAGCAATTTTTGTTTCTCATTGCTGTCACACCTGGTTACAGGCCCTCAAAAATAAACCAGTTGTGCCACACAAAGACAAATCCTTAATCATGGTCTCTCAAACCACGTTCTCGAGGTCAACATTTTCAAGTTATGGAAAGATGTGCTGTCATGCAGTGTTTGCCATTGTAAGGTTTTTCTCATTCCTCCACCAGGCATGCACAAAGGCTGTTATAAAGGATTCCTGGAAATGCTCCAGTAGCTTGAGTTGCATTGGAAGATTCCTGAGGTAGAGGTAGAAGTTAATGTGCTAGCTCTGGAACATATACAGTGGGATATTTTGCATCAGTGAAGGCTTTCTGAAGCCTTTCATTTCTTGTCCAGTGTCTTTTAAGGTCATGTAGTATCATCTTTAGGGAGATAGATGTAATGACAAGCTTTTTGTCAAGACAGTTCCCTGAAAGATACTCCTTGGATTTCACTTCCATCTTTACAGCATTGCATTTTTTTTTTTTTTTTGTTGGCCACGTCCAGTCCTAGTTAGGTACAGGAAAGCTAAGTTTCATTTTGAAGATGTAGTAAGATTTTTGGAGGTAGGAGTGCTTATTTCCTTAAAAATTGCATCTGAAGAGGTGTAGAAATAAAGGAACAAAGATAAGCCCTTGTTTCTTCACTGACATATCCTGGTATCTTGTCCAAGATGTTTGCAATATGTCTTAGCCGGCTGATGAAAGACTAGAGATGTGAGGCAATTGACCTTTAAAACTGAGCTCTTAACAAGAGGGTTTTCCTTCTGAATTTAATTGTGCTTTCTTCAAGGTGTTACAACTTTATGAAGTATGGATTTTGAGTTTTTTCCATTTTAGAGGCTACAAAGCAGAATTATATCAAAATTAATGGAGTTTAGTTATGATGATATTATATAAAACTAAACGGTTTTCTGTGCCTTGATTTCCTTATCCATAGATTCGATATTAGAGGATATTTTGAGATACATAGGGATCTAAGAGGAGGACAACTACACTTACCCTCAGGTTCAGTTCCCAAAGTGAAAAACTGCCATGAAAGAGAGTTATTTTAGAGAAATCCATGGTACAGCAGTTACACCTAGCACAGGTTGAAACTGTAGTTTAGCAAATGAAGGGGAACACCTGTTGCTGAACCTTTTAAGTCACACTTACAAGGTATTGCAGGAAGACTAGAAGATGGGAAGTGTCTTAGGTTCTGTGCCACTGCAGGACCGATTAAAATTGCAGGTGATGGGAGGGAAAGAAGGAAACAGAGCATGCCCCTTGCTGTGGAGAGAGCTACGGGGTGTGCTAAAGGGATTTGATCTGGGTGGGAAATTCTATTCTATCCCTGAATCTGGGTAGCAAGTGAACTGAGAACTGAGAAATTGGTACTGGTAGAAGCTCCCGCAGATCCCACTTGACATGTTGTGTCTACCCACCTCAAGAGCAAGAAAGGCAGCTATGCAAACCACGACCGACCCTTCCCTTGGTGCTCAGTGAAGCTAAGTTACAAAAGCTTTACTTTCTGCAGATGATCCTATCATGCAGTTTTTACAATATATAATAATGATGAAAAAGCAATCCAGTCTTTCAACCAGCTTTGAAAATACTCATGAATCAGCTACTGAAGGATTTGTACTGCAGTTTAATTTAGATGAATTAACCAATCTTTGTTTGTTTAGACTACTGTGCTCCCTCCGTGGCTGGTGAATTCTTAGTGGCTCCTCCTTTCTGTTTAGACTAAGCTCTTCAGGGCCAGAATTGCTTATGGCTGTCTATGATACCCAGAAGATCTCTATGTAGAGCTCAAAAACTTATAGACACTACTAGAATTCAATATTGGATGAAAAAAAAATAAATTCTGAAATATTAAAAAGTTTTACTGGGAATGGTAATCTTTAGTCCCTGTACTCTTGTCCTCTGCTAAATATTGCTGGGGAAAAGAATTCACTGATATTACTGCTTGCTTACTTGTGGCCTGAACTTACAGTGCAGAGTCACAGTCTGGGTTTGTTTTTGTTTTTTTCCCTTCCTTTTATTTTTTCTTTGTCCTGACAGAAAGATTTCGGGATTTACTGCTTCTACATTCAAATCAAGATACAGAGATTCTGCCCATCTTTCAGCAGAGACGCTATCCCAAGTAAGTAAGATTGTCTTCTTGGGAGAAATAAAATCTTTATCTTGCTGCAGTGAGGGAGAGCACTGTACATGCTTGTGGTGTTAAGTCCTTAGACAGAGCTGTCAGGCAGCCACACTTGCACTGTCTTTGCAGTCTCTGGAGTCATCTCGGGGAGCAGCAGACGTGCTTTGTAAGCATGCCCAGCTGTCTGGGGAGGAGGTGGTAGTGGAGCGCAGATCTTGAGTTGCCTGGATCAGTGTCTGATGGAGCTTTGTTTCACTGTTGACATAGACAGATGTTTTGTCAGGCTAATGCCCAGTCTTGTCTTGTGGGATTCTGTCATTTATGGTGACAGATTCCCCTGTATTTTAGCAGGCTTTCCTCTTAAATACTGCAAACACTACAACACCGGGGGGGG
>JAWWEW010000001.1:35249909-35317318 GCA_035583185.1 Anabacerthia variegaticeps | reverse complement strand
TAAACACTGCAAAAACTAAAACCCCCCCCCCCCCCCCCCCCCCCGCCTTTTTAGGAATAGGCAAATCAAAAGACGAGTATTGTGTGTTTAGGAGGTCTTGAATGTATTGAGTATCCTCTTCTTTTTCCAAGTGAGATATCGGAATGAAACAATAAAAGCTCCTTATTATTATATTGGCTAGAAGAAACAGTTAATTTCAGCTAAGTCTTGAAAAGAGACAGTGAAGGGGAAAGAACAGAAAATAGTCCTCACATTAGCCATGACCAGAGTGAGCAATGAAAGAAGGCTAATGCAGGATGGACAGAGGAATAAGAAGGAAGAAAAAATGTATAGTGCCAGTCCCCTGATGATGATGGAAACAAGCAAAGTTATTTATTTTAGTTATTATTATTCAGAGATTCCCAGAGAATCCTGTGGAGCTAAATGTTAAATACATCTCTTAAAATCTGATAATACACATTTTTTTTTAAGAGCAGGCAACTATTAGTTGGGCTGAGTGCTGAAAGACAGACACCTCCTCACTGTGAATACTTGAAAATGAAAGCACTCAAGGATGAAATCCTGATTCTGAAAATGGTGAAGTTTTGCTTTGACTTAAAGGGACACAGGATTTCATCCCCCTAAATTTATTGTTACTATTTTATGGGAATACTGTGGAGGTACAATATATAAGACAATGGGAGGCACCTTATGAGGATGGACTTGTCTGTTTGTTTCAGTAGGACTTCCATGAATTATTACTTTTCTCCTCATCCTTTGGAACCCTGGCTTTCTTTGGCTTAGATGATTTCATTTTTTATATGGGCACTGTCAGACTGATCTGAGAAACCAGTTCATTGTCCTTCCTCAAAGAACAGACTTATTTCTATATAAATCATATTTAAGATTCCTTATTCTCCATTCCATTACATTCAATTTATTGCTAGCATTCTTGGCAAGTACAGCCTACTAACAATATTACACATTGTCAGATTCATGTGTGAATGAGTACCTTTTGTCTTTTGCTTAATGGATTCTTCAGCTCTTTAAAGACCATACAGCAAATAGCTTGTATGGAGCTCTGTAGCTGTTTGGAGTTACAGTGGCTTTGCATTATGAAAGGATATATGTTTTCATCCACATTACTTATCAAGATTGACTGATTCTCCTACTATACAAAGTCAGGCAAATTTTGCCACCTAACTGAAAGTGAACTTTACGTATGTTCTTAAAAGCAATAGTTTTTTTTTATAATGTCATCAATTGGTGTAAATTTGCTTGCTTATTACCAAAAAATATCATATGGTTCATTTAGAAACTGGCTGAAGACTATTGACACGTCCAAATTTCCCCAAGGATTGTCTTACAAGCAAAGTACTTGTGTTCAGTAAGGTAGAAAACCTGTTCATCTTCATAATGTATTTTGTCTTGTTCCCATGTTGGTTTTTTTCCCCATGCTCATTTTCATTGAAGGGTCAATGAACAGAAACAAAGGTAAGGAAGAGACAGATCTCATACATCGGTGTTCCTTCACTCACTTCAGCTGAGCAGTGGCTCATTGTACTACATGGGAATCTGAGCAGTAAGGTCATTTTAGTGAGATGTTGTCATGGGGCACAGGATAGAGCTTGTAATGATTAAGGAAATCCTAAGAATACAGAAGGTTAGGAACAGAAGAGAATTTTTAGTAATGACTCAGCTGAATAGTTTGACTAAGCAGAGTTTGGTCGGTAGAAAGGGCAAAAGTTTTCACATGTTTAAGACATGTGCCCAAAAAAAGGAGATTGGACAGGGGGATGTTCAGCACCACTCAGGATATTCAGAATCATCGCAATATATATTAAAGTCTAAATGAGCAAACTATAATTCATTGACTTTTGAAAGAAATAGAAACCTTGATGTTCTTGCCTGAATTATGTTCTTGTACATTTATTATATTAAGACCTGAACTCTTTCCCAGGGAACAGCAGGATAATTTTGGGTGCATATTTTTTCTCAGAGAAGATGTCTGTGCACTGGAATTTCTGGAAGCAATTTTCTAGAATATGCTTGGACATTTTTCTGGATTTTCTGGGGTAAATGTGTCAGAGAAACATTCTTTGCACTCCTGGTTAATGGCGAAATGCAGAATCCTTTTGCAGTCCTTGTGTCTGAGTTTATTCTTCTGGTCTTGTCTTAGCCAAGGAGCAAATACCTATTTTGTCAAGTGGAGGAGACTGTAGAGAGGCCTGAGCTTACAAAGATTAGGGCTTGTAATGCCTAATGGCACATCACCATGACTTCCTTGACTTACTACTCTGTGTCTCCAAGCAACTTGGCATCATGAGCACCTGTTCTTACTGTGGCCTGTGGGCTGAAGCACAGGTCTATGGCAGCGTCCATCCGGCCAGCCCAATCTGCAGTTTGCATACTCACACTTTTCTTCACAAGGCTGCAGAGCAGATGGAGCTTGGCTGTATCTTCTTCTTCAGTCACATGCCTACAGGAGGGTGTCTGAATGAAATACACTGACTGCACTGCCTGTAGGTACAGGTTACACAACTAGCAAGACCAGTCTAATTCTGATGCCTCAAGTGACTGATGTGGTTCAGAAATCAGACATCACTAAACCCACCTCATCAATAAACTGACGCATCCACAGAGAGAAATATTTTGAGGAGAAATCCTGTCTCCTAGCTGACATGAAGCCATTATGATGTCTGTGAGGCTTCACATTCCTAAAACTAAGAATAAACCTGCAGCTGTGGGCAACAAAGTGGGTTGGGGTGAATAGCTGCTTCTAAGCACAACTTCCTGGGAAGACACTTTTGCACATGAACCAAATTACAGACATACTTGCAATTTGTTCCTTCTCCCCCTCACTCCACAAGTGTGCTGAAGTCATTGAGGTGAGTTATGCCAACACAGTCAGGTCTGTCAGCAAACTAAACTTTTGGGAACAAATCTTATCCCGACTCTTTGACAATGAGTATTAGGGCTTCTATATCTCATAAAAAACTTGCCAAAATTTCACATTTAGCACATTTCTTCAGGAGCCTTTCTCACAATGGTGTCAAGCTCATGCTTTTCTTGATTGCCCACTTTGCTGATGACATTCCTTCATTTTTGTTTCATACAGTTTCACTCATAAAATGCGAGAACTGCCAAGTTGCAGCAAAGGCTAAACAGGATTCTTCCTGAAGAAGACACCATGCTGATTAATTTGGCTGTGTGGTCCAGCATGTGGCAGGGTGGTTGGTGGTAGTAGCAGTGGCTCAGGTTGTTCCATCCCATCAAGGTCTCTAGACTTTTCCTGCTGACTCCACTCTGCTCCTGACAGCCCGTGCTCTGTGCGCAAGGAAAGGATGCACAATTCCTTTGAAGCACCAGGGAGACATTTCTCTTGTAGCTGGTCCTGATAATGTCAAAAGGCAAAAAGCAAACCTAAGAGAACAGAATGATAAGGGAGAAGTGATAAAAGAAGCACAGGAGTGAGAAATTAGGTTGGTGGGTGGAAAAAGCAGGAGAGAGGCTTACACTGCACGGAACAGCTCTTGAGAAGAGTGTGCCAGAACTGCTACTGGGGTTTTTAGCAATTTTTTCCGTCTACAAGAGACTTGACAGTCAGTATTACTTTATATTTTCAAGTTATTGCTGAAGTCCTCACATATATATGTGGTTTTTTTAGAGGGATTATTTGCTTCTTTTTTTTCACCCCTTCAGAAATGTTTGCAGTCTTACTTCTTCTGTGTGTTTGGTAGAAAAGTTTTTGGATGATTCACAAATTTTAAGAACAGAAAGAGCTGTCCCATCTAATGTGAGTCCCCTATTAACACAGGTCATAGAGCATTACTCAATAATCCCTGCATCAAAGTTTCTTATTCAACCTCAGCTCAGTTCTCAAAGAATTTAGAAAGACACCCAATCTTTAAATTGAGATGTTAAAAAACGGGAAATTCACAAGCCTTTAGACCAGTTTGTTTCAGTTGTCAGTTATTTCACCTATGTATAAAATTAATTTATTTAACTTCAGTTTCTAGTCTCTACTATCTCACTGTACCATTTTCTGCTGAACAAGAAAGTCCTGTACCGTCTGAAATGACACCTCCATAAAAGAGGTCGCTGAAAAAGTTGCTCCTCTCTTGAGCAAAATAAATAAATAAATAAACAGGGTAAGGCCTACTAAGAAGATCTCTCTCTAAACATTTTAAAACATTTCCATAGTTTTCGCTTCTAGTAAAAACAAACAAACAAAACCAAACAAAAAACATACCCCCCAAACAAACAAACAAAAAAAAAACTGAGCAAGAATGAAGACGAAAGAAGGAAATATTTCCATAATGTGCACATAGAGAAATAATAACACTTCTTTGTAATCCAGTAGGGAAACAATCTCAATTATTAAATTTAACTTTGTAAAGATAAATCTTATTATTTAAATGGAATGACAAATTCTTAAATTTAGGATTAAAAAATGAACTAGAACCATAAGGTGTAATGAAAGGGATTCCAAATACATTTAATTTCCATCAGTCATAAAGTTACAAACCATTCTTTGGCATACATTTATCATAAAGTAGTCTTCTTGTTTATGCACAAAACCGCTGATTTTCACGTCACAAAAAAATCCAAAAAAATACAGAACCTTGATTTTTATAGAGATATATGTCTCTTCAAATACATATTTTTGAAGGTCATCTTTGAAAAGTTGCTGCAGAGTTTCAGCTCCAACAAAGCCAAATGGTGTTATTCAATTCTCATCATGGAGTAGTCTAGACAAACAGGCGGCAGAAAGTTAGTGCCCTAAACCACTGTGCCTTCTGGTTCCCCATTGGTACTCATTTGAATGATAATGGATCTGTGCCAGTTTCCTACAGCTTGAAATTTGAGCCAAGAAAATGATACTACATCATAAATAATACCCCAGGAGTGAAACTTATATCTTATTTGTCACTGACTTGAGAACATTTTTCTTTTTAGAGGAAATTAATTTGTGTCTAACTAAAGAAAGTAGTGAGTTGTGGCTTCTGGAAGTGATGATGCTCGGTCAGTGCATCCATTGAGAGTCTCTTGAATCACAGACTGAGGCATTCACGAAAGCAGCTAGCAGGATCATGGCCTAGAAACCCAATTGAGTTTGTATTAGAAACAAAGGCAACATCTTCCTTAATGTTCTGCAAGGGGAAAAATCATGACTTATTTGTTGAGCACTCAGTCTTTTTTGTAAAGGCAAAGAGATTTTTGATTTCAAAAAGAGGTGGAGAACTTCCATGGAGTGATTTTGTATAAAAGGCTCTCTGTGAAGTGCCTTAGAAAAGATGTTCTCTTGTTATGGAGGAGAAACAGATATGGGACTCTGATGTGAGTTACCAGCATCATCCAGGAACAATTCTCCTGGGGATGAGACCAGAAATAGAAATCAGGTCTTCCATAGTCCTTTCAGTTGTGTGCAGTTGACTCTCTTGTCTAAAATAACATTTATCCCTTTTTTCACTGCAAAAGCATGTGACCTGACCGTATTGCTGAAATCAGATAGAAAAGTTCCAGCTAAAGGAGCTTTTCAGAAATCCCCACATAGGCATTTTAAATGCTTTTTGTAGCATTGTATATTAAGCATGAAAATTACTGTAATCTCGGGCTCCATGACAGTGAAACACCCAATCTAAGTAAAGGTCATTTTCCTGTCCCTTGGGGTTTTTTTCCAAATGGGAAGAACAACAGTAGCAATGAGGTAAAGACTGATAAGCTGTTAATTAAAAACAGCAGTCATTTTGTAGAAGTAAAAATGAAAGTATTGGATCTAAATTTTGTTGGAACCGTAATGAAAATGGGAAAAAATAGGACATTAATTCATACTGTGCATTACATCTTTGAGCTCAGATCCCACAAAGACTCATATGGACACATCTAGTTAATATAAAATAGGACCAAGTCAGTATCTTGAAATATTTAGGACTACATGTTAAACTAAAATGTGGGTCATAAATTCCTCGAGATAGAGACTATATTTGTTTAGAGTACCAGTACAGTGCTCCAGTGACTTGCAAAATAAAGACACTTTTGTTCTGTTTTCAAAGGCCTCAAGTTCATGTAACAACAGCACAGTCAACCAATGCCCTTAAATTCAAGGGGAATTTTGCTGCTACCTTCAGCAGTGCTCAGACCTGAAATCTAAGGCACAAGTACAAATCTCTCAAGGTAGAAAGATGTGAAAAAAAACACCCTGTAAGAGATTTGTGCAGCAACCTATATGCAAAATTGAAGCTCCCTGTGCATAGATACTGTCTTTTAAGTACCAAGCATTCTAGAATGCTGCTTTAACTTATCTGTTTGTCACAGCATAGTTGTGGCTCATTAGCAGTCATGAGCTGCTTTATGAAAAACATTGCAATAATCCCTACTGAGAATGGGAAAGGGCTGAATGAGAATACAAGATGCCTAAACTTTTCAAAATATTTGGGAGATGAAATCATTGCTTTGTTCAGAGTAAATGGGATAAGACAAAAACACTGGAGCTGGTTTTTGTTTGGCTATTTTGGGAGCAACCGCATGGTTTTTGATAAAGCCTGCTGATTTAATTGATACATACCTGCCTACTACTGAGCAGCAGAGTGAGACTGTGGGGAATTATCTGCCACCAGATGTCTTGAGGGGTGTTTTATTTAAACATCTCAATAAGAAGTTATAGTAGTTTGATGTAGAAATGATTAGTGATGTTCTTTGATTCATTATGCAAGAGAGAGTTACAATGATCCCTTCTGCCCTTACATCCAGTTTCATCTTGTTTAAAAAATAATTACTTGTATTAGTTAAAAAAAAAAAAAAAAGTGTTATAATTACCGTATTACAGCAATCCAAGCACCAGGCTCTGGAAAAAAAAGGAAAACAAATGCTAGAGTTTTGGTTGTTTACAGTAGTGATTTCCTCCTGGACATGATCCTCTGCAACCTACTCAAGATGAACTTGCTTGAGCAAGGGGGTTTGGACTAGATGACCTCCAGAGGTTCCTTCCAACTCCAGTCACTGTGATTCTGTGGTTCTGTATGACTCTATGGATAAAAAGGAGCAACTTTATTCTTTCACTCCTATGTCCCTACCTGCACATTAGCAGTTGTATTTTTGGTCCCATGTTTTCATAAAAGCTTTATAAAGGAGGCAGCATCTTTTGTTGGTTCTTTGGTGAAAAAGGGAGAAAAGAAAGATTCCAGCTATAATAAAAGGCAAAAATGGATGATATGATAGCCCTAAACCTGTGAAAGAAACTGGGAGGAAAAAAAGCTGCCTGCCATGTCATCCTTTATGTTTCATGTAAGACATAAATGTACTTCCTGATCTTTACCAATGGTAGAAATTTATCAACCCTCATTGCTGTTCTGGCCCTTCCCCAAACAAGGTTTGAAGAAGCAGGTAAACTGTTAGACAAGTATCTCATCTGTACCACAAGTCTCTCTTCATACTGGTTAATACCCCAGAGCAGAGGAGAGCACAAACCTGCAAGCCAAAGAAGACTGTTACGATGTTCTAGTTTTACATATAATGGGCAAGGATTGTTTGTTCTCTTTGGGACATGGGCCTAGATTTCTGTTTTAGCAACCTTTTGGTGTATGGCACTGGTGGAGTGGTTCAATTCTGAGTTCCAGCCTCTTTAATATAAAAGCAAGGGGGACAGTTCACATTTCTTTTTCATGAAACATGTTGGTCTTTAAACTCTTGGTGATAATCGGGGACAGCAGCAGACCCTTGTTGATCTAACAACTCTTCCCTGTCTCTTCAGGGAAATGGACAGGAGATCTGGGCTGTGGGATGCCAACTGGACCACCCTCATTTGAGCATCCCCAAATAAACACAACATCAACCCCACTTCACAGAGAAAGTCTCAGTACCTGGGCTAGAGCTTAGCTCAGAACTATCAAGTCTTCAAAATTGGCAGTGGTAGAAAAGTCATCTCATCCTATAGTATGTTGCTGTAGACATTAATTATCCTCAATCAAAAGCGTGGGAGTTGGCTGCTGGAGATAGTGCCCAGTGGGCCAAGTCTAGCCACAAGGAAACTTCTTCTACGACCTTGTCAAGTGCTTTGCAAGAATCACAAGTGCTTTTGAATGGCCAGACAACTAGCAGCTGGAAAACATTGTTAGCAGCTGCAGAGCTGCAACAGCTCCTGATACTGGCTGCCAAATCCTTCCTGAGTGTTGCCTAATCAGCTGGCTGAGGCTGTTTGTGAGTGGAATTGGAGAGTGTAGTAGATAAGTCCAAGCACAAAAGCTGTTTGAATAGAGGATATGTGCTGATTTTCTGGATGGTGAGAATAAATTGGATGATATTCAGTTCCTGGTTTTTGTTTTTTAAGGGAAGAATTTTGTGAGTTACAGATTTGTCAGAAAATTCCCAGTCTAAACATCTGCACCTAAAGCGAGGCATCACATGTGTTGAGTGAGCAGATTAGAGTTGGGTTTCTTTGGTATCATCGATGTAGTGACATTTTTTCTTCCTTTAAAGCGATGAGAGAAGGTGTCTTACAGGCACCAACTAGAAAGAAAAGATATGAAAATCATTTGCTTTAGAGCGTAATAACTTTCATGTAACACTTTGCTTTATGACTTAATTATCCATTGCTGTCAAAGTATCTGTATAATCCAAGGTTTAAATTAAATTTGTGGCTGGTTGAAAGTCATTTAGAATCAAACTCTCATTTAAAACCAAACATTTAAAGCTTCCTTATTCCTCTGGGAGCTTGAATAAAGCAAAATTGCCGCATATTCCAAAAACCCACAGCGGAGCAGGATCAGTCCTTCTATCCCAAATCCACTTGACCAGTATGGAAATGATAACCTATACCACAGTCTATACAATTATCAGTGCAAGTATTCTCTGTATCCTCCCTGGTTTCAGAAAGTATTGAAAAATGTCTAATGAAAGCCAAATGCCTGAGAGTTTCCAAGGACCAAGGTCTTGTTTCCCTCTGTGCGGTGCATCATGAGGTTACCTAAGGATATTATAATTTTTTATTTCCCTTCACTTTATACTATATCTTTAAGATTAAAATAGAGTTTTTGCTGTTGCTGACTTATAATATTCTTAAGGTTTAATTACTTGCTCTTTTAGACACATCACCTTAACAAATTGAACATCTTTATTATATTGAACCAATTCTGAAGGTCTTAAGTAGATTTTTTTGCATGGATAGCTGAAGTTTCCTAAACTATATTTGAAATGTGAAAATTTATTTCTGGTCTTTTCTCCAAAATAAAGGTATTGTGTGCCTTCTGAAAAGACTTTGAAAGCTATTTGTACTCTATTTTTTGTGCCATACCTCTTACCTTGTTAGGGAAAATACAGCAATGAAGGTGATTGTTCACAAGTTCTCCATCACATGGTATTATTTTACCAGATGAAGGCCAAAGAAATGGTGGCAGAACTGTGTCATGCATTTTCTTGTGCTTCAACTTGGATAAGGCAAATCATATAGATGTAATGTTATCTTGTGAAGGGTATATAAACCTGATGTTCTGGCCATTGGGGCACTGTGAAGATGAAACTCTCCGATCTTAATAATATACCAACAGCATCTCCTGCACTGCAGGAAAAATGAAATTTTGCTTCAACTCACATATGTCAAATTTGCTTCTGAACTGAGGTAAAAAGAAAAAAAAACCATGGCAAAATGTTTGTTTTCTGAATGGCTTGGAAGGGAGTGATCATGCTGAACATTATGTGGTCTGAATGGCAGGGGGAAGGGAAGATGGGGAAGGAAAGGAGGGAGGGAGGGAGAGTAAATGTAACTCTCTGTTTTATGCACAGTCCACACAATACATGGAGGAAGAGCCCTTAATTTAAAAGAACAGGTTTACCTTATGGGATCAGCAGAGCGAAATCTAATGAGCTTGTTCAGAGACATAGGTCTGTGGCTGTAATAGGAGCCTTGCTGCTTTTGTTGTGGCATGCAAGTAATGTGGACAACCTGAGCCCCTTCTATCTTGTGTTAGTGATGAGAGTTTAAGGAACGTCTTGTGAATTTATTTGTGAATCGTTGTGTCCTTCAGGAGAGAAAAGGTGGAGTTCTCCAAGTCTCCTTTCACCATGGTAGCATTAGCACTTGAACGTTTAATTCCAAGGTCTAAGTGCAACAGAACGGCTTTCCCCTGGAGCTCAGCTCCTGCTTCCCTCTTTTCAGAGTCAGCACAAGCTGAGACGGGCAGGTTCTCTAGCTTTCACTGCTCCATCTGCAGCAGTGCTTTGTTGTCTGAAAGCATTTTTGTGTGTGTATCACATTGTATACATGTCTACATGTCTATGTAGTGACACGTATACATGTCATCACATGTATACACATTTTGCCTTCAGGTTGTTAGATGACAGTAACTGTCTGTGTAATGGCTGAAGGTTAACTTTTGTTTTACTTGGTGCATATTTGCATTGCAATTAAGGAATCCAATCTAAAGAATCAGTGCAAGAAGCGTTTAACAAAATTTTATGTCTCAAGTCATTTGATAGCAAAGTAGAGCAGGTTGGCTGCAACAGCTCTAAAGAGCACCCCTGGAGCTTAAGAATTCCATTTATCTCTGCACTGACTATGCCAGCTTTGTTTGTAGTCAGATGCACCCCCCTCAATGAATTAACTTTTTTGTTAGTTATTTGGCCCCAGTTATTCTGGCACCAGTGAATAGCATCTGCACCATGTAGAAATGTTTTGGCAATTATGAGCCAAGTAAATTTGGCTCATTCCCTTGTTCTGTCCTTCTTGTGATGTCCAAGGAGAAGACTCATGGCTGAAATATTTAGCATCTATTAAAAAAACCCAAAAAGAGTGTCTTGATTCTGCTGAGTCTGGGGTCTGTTTATCTCTGTAGCGAAGGTCCCTTGGAGGATGAAAGTTCAAGGGACATTGCACCATTAAGACTTCTCAGAAAAGTATATACCAAAAGTCCTCCTAAATCATGCATGGGTTTATTATCATTGGTCACTGGTGTTAAAAAACTCCTGTGCACTCAAGTATTTGAACACTGTCATCTAAGGTTAACCAAACTGATGTAATAGAATTAACAAGGAAGTAACAAGGATGGTGGCTTTATCCACAGTCATCTTTACCCTTTCTTTAATCTGTTTGTCTTGGCAAGTCTTCTCCAATGAGATATGGAGCTGTTGCTTACCCATTCTTAAACTGTCAGGTCAGGTCTGCGGATAAAAGCCGTCAGTTGGACAGATGGAAAATGCAAAACAACGAATCTCTAGGAACACTCTTTTGTGTGATGTTGTACTTCGTTCCTTTTACTTGCTCATTAAGGATTGTGATCCATATATTGATGGGGTTTATGACCATCATTATAGGGGCACTTATGGGACTCACAAACTTTTAATGGAGTTGTTGCAATGTTCCTCTCTGTTTGAGAAATACAACCATTTCTGTCTAACAGGTAGATAGTGTCACACAATATCAAAATGACTTGCCCAAGTTCTCCTAAGAAAGGTATGAGAGAGAGCGGGTTGAATCCCAACGCAGCACACAAACTGCTGCTTCCTCCTTTCTTTTTGTGCTCTTTGTGAAGTTCCTACTCCAAAGGTAAAGTACCTTTTGATTAGGGATCATGGGGCAATTTCACAATAGATGTTAGAAAGGTTTGTGGTGGTTTAGCAAATGGTTGATGAATGCAACCATTAGGAAATACATTACTGCAGTTTTCAGAATCTCAGAAAGGAACAACCAGAAAGTATTCACTTGTCTGTCCAATTTTTACAAATTAGAACTGTTAAGGGAACCCTTAAACAGAAGGAAGGTAAGTGGTATGTGGAGCACCTAAATCACCAATCACAGCTGATGGACAAAGAGTGAGGTTTAGTAGATACACAGAACCTAGAGCACTGGGATTTCATCCGCAATGTACTGCCCATTTCCTGGTGTATTTATTTGCAAATAGAGATACCCCAGCAGGATAAATAGTAAAAAAGTAGACTCAGTATATATATATGCACTTATATAGTGGATATCTGCTGGATAATACACCTTTTAGTCCTGAAGAACTAAATCCTGATATCATGTAATTCAGTAGCATTTTTGCCATTTGTTTTGCTCTGGAAAGAGATTTTTTTTCTGTAGAAAATTCAGCAAAATAGTTTCTAAATAAGAATACAGTACTGTGTATTAAAACTGAAAAACAAAGAAAAAGTCAGTGCTGATCAGTGGCGAGAACCAAGTAGTTCTTAGTGAGAGAGTTTTAAAAGGTATGAGATATCAAATAGGCAGCAATTTATCTTGGGATGTGTTCTTTCAATATATCAAATAATGAATGATAAGGAGGGAGATGTAAACAAATTAATTAAATCCTTGGATGATATTGTGCCAGGGAGGATAGTATATTTCACAGCAGATGGAATGAAATTTCTGAATGATCTGGCAAATTTTAGAGGTCAGACAGAAGAAAAGGAAGGTGAGTTGGAATGGGCAGAAATATCAGACTGTTCACCAAAAAAGAGAAATTATGACCATTGAAGAAGAAACAGTGACATGGGGTAGGGAAATTATTGGGGTCATACTTTACAACAGCCTTTTGTCTGTGTGTATCGTACTATGAAACCTATTAGAATCATAGACTCATTAGTGTTGGAAAAGACCTCAAAGATCATTGAGTCCAACCTTTGATCAAATATCACTATGTAAACCAACTATGTAAACAAATGTCATTTTTTGAGCACTTCCAGGGATGGTTACTCCACCACTTTCTCTGGATAGTCCATTCCAATAATTAGCCACCCTTTCAGAGAAAAAATTCTTCCTAAAGTCCAACCTGAACCTCCCCTGGCACAGCTTGAAACCATTTCCTCCCATCTTATCGCTCATTGCCTGTGAGAAGGGGTTGATCATCCCCACCTTGCTACAACCTCATTTCAGGTCATTGTAGAGAACAATAAGGTCCCACTTTCACCTCCTTTTCTCCAGGCTAAAGACCCCTGACTCCCTCTGCTGCCCCTCATAGGACTTACCCTCCAGACCCTTGACCAGCTCCACTGCCCTTTCTCTGGACACGCTTCAGCACCTCAGTGTCTTCCTTGAAATGAGGGGCCCAGAACTGGACACAGGACCTGAGGCGCAGCCTCGAGGAAACTTAATCATTAAGCTAGTTAAACTTAAATTAAGCATCACTTATCTTGTGTAGGGGAGTTCTGAGAATGTCTTGCTACCTGGTTTCACCAAAATGAAGAGTGAACCTGAGGATGTAAATGGCATTCTGGAAATAACAGTAGATCAGCATGAGGGAGATGGGATTAAAAGTTTGGACTTCTCCTCTCTAGATGATCAAAACTGGCATTTTAGGTTAGACCTGAGGCACAGTCCTGTGATCTGCATTTCACAATGACTGCGAACGTAATGGGCATCAGCTTTACTGGTGTGGAGCTGCAGGACAATGTTTTGTGCAAGAAATCCTCATGTGTCATGATTTGTTGTGTCTTTATAGAATGGCAAGACCAGTCACACACACTGGTATAGAATCTCTATAGATTCAGAGCATCTTCAGGTGTGCTGGTCAATAGGAACTGATGTTGAACCTACAGGAAAACTCCTTTGGCTTGGACCCTGACTCTATGCCAGAGCTATTGTGCTGTGATGCCCAGCCTCGGTTCTCTTCAGTGTCTTACAGTCACCTTGCTCTGCAGCAATGTTTCACACCCAGTGAAACATTTCGGCCCTGAGGATATTCATGAAAAGTGGGGATGGGAAGGGTTAGAAGAATAATGTATTTAACATACTTAAACATTAGGCCCCCTCTTTGTCTCTTGCCAAGTCACTCATCTGTTTTGATCAGGGTCACCTGTCCCCTGTAAGCTTCTTATATATAACTCATAGAAATGCTAAAAGTCTTTTAATATGAGTACTCACAGCACATAGAAAGGTAAGACCTTGACGGAATTTAAAAATTCAAGGGACAAAAAGGTCTTTATTTTGAATAACCCGAGAGGGCTGTACAGAGGCGTCTTTGTATGGCCAGAAAGGTAGTAACAATGACACTGCCACCTATGAATAATGATGTCATTATGCAGGGCCTTGGCAGAACTGAAACTAGAACACTGCAGACAATAATGGGCCATTCACTCTGAAAAACAGAACTTGAAATAAGAAGTTGGAGCATATTCAGAGAAAAACAAAGAAGAGGTCGAGATAGTCAGGGCTACATTGAGCTCATCTAGGATGTAATGCAGTATATTCTCTGGTAGCTCGATAAGCTGCTGCCAGTGAATCGATATGCAGACTCATCTCTAGGCTTCTGTTGACTTCAGAAATTCCTTCTCCAGGTTGGGTGATCTCATCCTTAATCTGCTGTTTTATTGCAGCTGTGTAGGGTTCACTTTACTGTTCGGCAGGTGTTCTTTCTTTCCATTTTGGCCTTGCCAGTTTTCTATATCCCTTTCCAGATAAGAGACTGCCTAAGAAATTAGCTTGTCTGACCATCACTGAACATCTGGAAGCCATCTGAAGTTGCGTTATCGCTATCTTGCAGACCTCTCTCTTCAACTGTCAGAGGAATATTTAGAGAATTTCTTTTCTAGGTTTTCTGGCAGCTAAATTCAAGGAAAGATACTCTACAGACTCCAAACCGGTAATGACTTGCTTCATGAAACTTCCCTGAAGGAAACGTACTCCTATAGGCACACTCACTGCCCTGTATAGGATATGAGGCTCATGGAGAACATCTTTCCTTAAAGCCATTGTAGCTTTTCTTAAAACGAGAGTTTTACAGATAGAACATGGGCTTGGGACCGGACAAAGTCACTTTGCTTACCCATTGTAAACTGTAAGACAGAAATGAGTCAGCAGTGAGACATGGAAGATTTGTCTTGGGAGTTTGTTACCTTTTAGGTAGCATATTTGTGCTTAGGTTTACTATATTGATAATCTCATTTTATTGCAGGATTAACTACTTCATTCCAACTGCAGAATTTGTTGTGAGTTTGCCCTTCTTTGTTTTTTCTTCATATTCTCCTCATTGAATTTTTCATCTCTACTTCATCTAGTCCAAAGGGCCTTTGAAAGAAACTGTGTTATGCCTCGCCTTGTCTTCAGATTGATCTGCTACCAGCTATATCTTCCAGCACTCCAGTCAGATGCTTCTCTCCTCACCTTTTTTTTTTTTTTTCTGCAGATATCTAGCTAGGATTTTAAATCCTGTACTTGTCATGCTTGAGATTTGTCAACAGAAGCCAACTTTTGTTTTCCCAGCCCTGAGGTGTATTGGAGCTTGATTGTGTTGTGCTTTTCTCCAGGAGTCAGAACGTTTGTCCCAGAAAAGTGCTGCCCTACCTCTGTCTGGTCCATTCTCCAGCCACCATCCTGTTCTTTCTCACAGTGTGTTATTATAACAATACTTGGCTGTTTTTACTACCAGTCCTTGTTTGGCTCCACAGCTATCCATTCAGCTAGAGGTGTTTGAAACAGGCACATTAGCCCCGTTGTCTTTTAGGCTTCCACAGATATGGGGGCTGCAGGTATTTCTGCTTACGTGGAGACATGGAATATCCTATCCTATAATTTACTAAGTGAGGAAGAGGGCTGATATTGGCACTGTTAGATGGTAACTCTGAGATGACCATCAAAGGGAATGGTATAGGCAACAAAAACTTCCTGTAAATATTGCAAGAGACCAAAGACCAAATACGGCAGTGGATTACTCTAAAGCAGAGATACTATTTGCAGTGAGGTAAGCAGATACCTCCTGTGTCAGTGAATGAGTTGTGGAGAAATATGGCCAACACATTCAACCTAATTGTGGCTGCTGGTCTGCAGCATTTTATCACTTAATGATGTAACAAACTAAATTTTGAAAGGCAAATTGCAGTAGGTGGTGCAGTCACTGCAAATACTCTTCTTTTTATTTTTCCTTATTAGGTGAGGCAAAGTTGGTAGGAAACAAGTTGACAGAGAGGCAAGGCTCTTCCCAAAATAGAAACTGTAATTGGTAAGAAAAAAAAAGTCTAAAATAGGATTTCTTGTTATAATAAAATGGAATTACATGATCTTTAATCAAATGAATACATTTTGGAAACATTTTTTAAAAAATGACTGTAAAAAGGCTGCCATGGGGAAGAAATAATACAACATTAATTAAGAATATTGACCCCAGAATTTGGTACAGAAAGTACATGTACTTTCAGAGAACAAAGTTGTCTCAATACATAATTATACTTGATTGTAGTTCTCATAGTGGTTTTATAGACCTTTTTAATGGAGTAAGTGAAACTGTTGCTTCTATCCTGTGGTAGTCAGTAATGAATAGTCAGAAATACTGGTTCTCCATTAATACTCTAGGCAATATTTAGATAACTTTATTCAATTCTGAGGAAAATTTACTTGGTCTGAGAGGTTGCCTTCAGATTTCTCTAGGAGTCATGAACAAGGAAGAGGCATGTTTGCAAGGGTGTCTGTCAGCTGTGCACGTCTGTTTTCTCTTGTCATCAGTGGTAGTTCCATCTCCTTCCTTTTTTGAACTTCTCATTCATAGTTAGGAGGTTCTTTTGTCATTCTCTACCATCATCCTCACTCCTCTGTTAAAAGTGCAGCTCCCAATAAGTAGTTGCACAACTTTAACTGCTGAAGTGTTCCAGCCTACTCTTGTGGAATCTTCTTGGACCTGTACTGTGCCTCACAGAAAACCATGTATCTCACTTAGGGATTTGCAGGAGGAGCCTTGTCTGTGAAAATACAGGTGCCTGCTCAGATGTTCCACTTTATTGCCCTTGTCATCATGCCTTCAACTCTATTTCCTCTTGATAAGGACATTGTAGAACTGGAAATTTTTATTCAGCTGTCTCTGTGCCCTTGTGAGTATAATAAGCTAAATATTTTGTTTTGGTTTTTTTTTTTCAGGCAGAGAGAAATAAAGGAAACCGAGATGTATTAAACCAAATGGCTCTTACAGGATTTTAAAAATGATAATTTGGCATGTTTTTCTGGGAAGGGAATCTGATGCTAATTGATTCTATAGGGTTTTGAGCCATCTATGTTGTTGTAATTGGATGTTTCATTAATTGATCAAGGAATCCTCTTCTGTAGAAGAGAGAAGGAAACTTTTGCAAGCTCTAGTACACATTGTACGAATATCGAATTTAAGAAGAAAAAATGTGAATGATCAATCAAAAATTAAACTCAAGCAGTTTAAAAAAATCAGGAGAGGCTGCCTAATGAAACCTGAATTAGAATCACAACCCTTTGCTATCTTGTTCAAAATAGTCTATAAAGTTAATTGGACCCACTGGGTTTTGCAGGCTTACTTATCTAAGGGGCTGCTGATTTCCTTAATGGAAACATCATCCTTCACAATGTCAGCAGAACACATGGGAATCTGTGATCTCACACGCCAGATGTCACACTTTGTGGCACTTTTAAATCTTGAAAGCCACTGTGCTTTTGGAAATCCATACTAACCAAGGGTGCTGTTCTTTGTTCAGTGGTGGCCCTTCTTCTGTAAAAGACTGTTGATACTGAAATGCTGTCAATAATCACAGCCCCTCTGGAAAAATATTGTCAGAGTGTATGCTTATAAATTGATGTTTAAATAAAGACATGAAGTATTATATGTTGACTTCAAACAGTTAAGCGGCTGTCTTGATTTTTGCTGCAGAAAATATTTGAAAATCTTTAATGGTAGTTCATGCAGCTTCCTTGAAAGTAAAATACTGTAATTTTTTTGTAGCTAGGTCTTTACTGAAGACTGTGATTTGAGCCTTGAACTCGAATATTCTGGAACACTGCAGCAGTCAGTTTTGCTTTCTGGAGGCCTACCATATGAAAGATTGTCTCTGATACAAGACTCAGATTCAGGTGGTTTTCAGTAATTCTTCACTGATATCTGCTATCTTAGTGCCCTGCAGAACCAGTCATGCATCGGGAAGCCATCCTGATAGACACAGTCACACAGCAGAGAGACAAACCAACCTGAACTGGAGAAATAGGAGACAACAGATGGATACAGTCAGATAGCAGAATTCAGGGAAGCAGTGGGACTTTACTGAGCCAGAATATCATGGAGCTACAGTGAGCACATCAATAGCCTGTTGTTTTAGGTATCAGAGGAAAAAGGAGTCCTAAGAAGGAATTTGAAGAGAGATAATTAAATAGTTCTGCAGATATTTACCCAGAGTCCCTCCCAGGCATGAAGGAAACTGTGGGAGGAACATGGAGGCACTTGTTTGAACACTTGTCATGTGGGGGTATAGGCTCGTACTGTGGGTTATTGGAGAGAGGGGGTTGCATCTCTGGTGCATCAGACTTACAGCAGCTTCAGCCAGCAGTCACTTCCTTGTAGTGCTCAGGCTGTATCCATCAGGACTGAGCTCAGGTTTTGGCAGGACAAGTAAAAGAGAAGAATGAGCATGGGAGGAGGGTTGTTTACATATCGAAGTCAATGATGTAAGAGTTTTATAAGGGATCAGAGGAGGGATTCAGCTCTATTAGCTGTATTCACTGTGTCTCGTGACTGGATCCAGAACTTAGTATGCTCGCACGAAGATATCTACATGTGGGTCTTAGTAAGAACCGAATACTAAGGATATAAAGGAAATCTAATGCTGTTCGGTGAAATCCTTACTCTTTTGACAATGGCAAGGGTTTTGCCACAAGCTTCCATCAGACTAGTACTTCACTTCTTGTGCTCTCTGCAGTACTTTGTATCCAAGCATTTTTTTCAGCTTGCCAATGATGATACTTCTTAAATTAAAATTTCCTGCAAGTTCTTGAATTAACTCCTCTATCCATCTGTTATTCCACTAATATACCAGATAATATCTTACAGTAACTCCCAGAGAGCCTGGGGAAAAAAAAAAAAAAGCATTATCATAATTTACTTTTGGGTAACAAGTACAATGTAAGCATTAAACTTTTCCAAGGGTACCTACGCCCTGAAGTAAAGGATGGCACTGGGACCCAAGTCCAAGATGTGTGAGCAGGTATCTCCACACATCACTGTGCAGTTCCTTATGGAAGATAGTAACTTGGGTCTAAAAAGCAGTACAGCTGCCTGTGTCCCTGGGATAGCATCCCCTGCTTTAGCGACAGCCCCATGTTAGTGCTGTTGCATTGCCCAGCACTGGAACAAGCTGTTTTAGTGCTTGCTGGGCTGTGTCAGTATCACTTTACTGTAGAATAAGAGTGTGCTTTAAATCGAAAATATTTTGACCGTCTATCTGTAAGACGCTTTTTAATAATGTGCTCTGGTATTTTTTGTGATGTTTTCTGTTTTGAAGAGCTTTTCTTTCTGTTTCTGAGCAAAGAAATTGTGCCAGAATAAGTGAGAGCACTCCTAAGACTGGAAATGAGTACATGTGGAAAGAACAACTCATTATTTGAAGGGGCAATTTCTAAACTCTTACTAAAATTCTGTTCCCTTCCTTCATGTTAATTAAGTTAAAGCTGGAGGGTTAGGAGAACATAGCGTGGTAGTTTGATATATCTGGGGCACAACTCAAAAAAAAAAATGTCATCTTACCCTCCTTGGCTTGGCTTGTCTTTTTATTGAGTGCTGTGTGATTTCATTTGCAATAATGAACTGCTTTTATGCAAAACTTTTCAGTTCTACCAAATGAAAGGAGGAACATGTTGACAGGAAACAAAAATTACATAATCTCTGCAGAAGTTTGTGAGTCGCTGCTCTTTTCAACCCTGTCCCTTTTGATAGGGCATCAGAAGGTTTCTTCCTTTCACTGACTTGAATAAGAAATGGATCAATTCCTAAATGGCCACTGCCATTAAGGCATCAGGGCCACATTTATCTTAGTTATAAATTATCCCCATATCAAAATGGAATTCAATAGTGCATGTTTATGGCATCCAACAACATCTTTTAGGGAGATTGTGTTATCCTTGGAATCGGTCTTTTCAGGCAGTCTTGTGGAGTGGATTAATGCAGCAGCAGTATTTCTCCACCTTTTTCCCCATTTCTCTTTCTCACACTTGGAAGCAGTGACTTCTGGCTGTTCTGTGCTGGACCACAGGCAGACATAGCAGGAGGTTCTTGGCTTCTCTGACTGCATTTGCTATCCAAGCAACTGCTTCCTCACTCCCTCAGAGGAAGACACAGTGGACAAATAGAAATATTTTGCAGGCCAGATGGGGCTAATGGACCACAAACTGGAGCAATCCAGCCAAAATACATATTTAATGACAGGTTATTTCTTGAATTTCTGGCATGCATCGTGCTTGACTGGTTTCTGGTGACCAGATCTAGTTTTTGCATGTTTTAGCTCCCAATCATGTCAGTGTATTCAGTGAGACTCAGACTTTCCAGGAATTGCTTAATCCCTTCTGAGATCAGACATACATACTTTGGGTAGTCCTAAAGTTATGCTAAGTGGCACCCATACTATTGTCACATCCACTGTGGTCATTTCTGCAAAAATGTGTTTTGCTAGTTTGTTTTTGTTTTCTTTGTGTTTTTCACTCAAAATGTTGGCTTTAAGTTTGTATATACAAAGGATATTGCTTCTTGTCCAAAATGCAAGGAATTTCCCTCAGGCCTGTGCTTTTGCCCTTCATACCTTTAGGAGCAGTTCTCTTTATTTCACCAGCCAGGGAGGGTCTGTTTAGGGTAACATGCATAAGAGGTATTCAGGGAATGACATGGGACCTCAGTTGGTGGTCTTTGTTATCCAGTTGGGGTTTTTTTCTCTTTTTTAATTTTTTACGTGCTCAGATATCCCAAAATTAGATCTCTCTTACATCTGTAGCGTATACATCTGAGACCCATAACATTTGTGGACTTCTTTCAGAATGTCCTCCAGACCAGACTTACTCCAGTGTGATGACCTGCTTCTCAACATTTCCCCTGTTGCTTATTTAAATAATAGATGTTCTTTTACCTCCTCAGTCAAATGACAGTGCAACGTTTAGATCTCTTAAAGCAGCTGCTGCTGCACTCTGCACCAGCAGTGCTATAATTTCATTAGTGGAAAATAAACTCTGGTTAAGCAAATGTGGTATAAAGTGTTATGTAACAGGAAACATTTAATGAGCAGATACTTAAAGTTCTGTTTATATTGTATACACATGGCCAATTAAGTTTTTCTTGCCCCCTTTGTGCAAAAGAACTTGTCTGTCCTAAATAAAGACTGGCTTTTCTATTCTAATATTCCCATCATGCTGGAACTAACATACCTGACATTGAAAAGTTTTGAGATTCTCCAAGAGGTTTGTAGAATTCTGTAGAGACTTCAGAATATAAAGACGGAAATATGAATAAGAGTATTTAGGTTGCAGATAAAATTTGCTGCCAGCATTTCCAATGCCTTTTGATGATGTTTGTGACTGGGCCAGTGTCTTCTCCCTTTCTCTTCAGGAAGGACACTAAGAAAGGAATTTATAAGAAAGGGCATAGTTAGGGATTTCCCTCCAGATCCATCAGAAAGTAAGTACTTGTCTGTGTTCAGTTAAGACACTGTGGAATAAGGAGCATCAAGATGTCAGCAATAGCAGAGGTCTGGAAAAAATTTCCTGAAAAGAGCCATATTGGTCAAAGACATCCAGACAGAATGTTGTCTTGACTGGTAAGCTGATGCCAAGGATCACACCACAAAACTAAAAGAAATGAGATCAGACTGAGAAATTAAATTATGACTAAAATCCATCCTTCAAAAGGAAATAATCTGATGAGAGTTGGAAGGGTTTGTCTGGGAAAAGTCTCCTCTGCCTGTAATTCTCTGGCTGATGTTATAAACAAGAAGCTTATTCTCTTTCATTATGAAGAGTATGCACATTCTCCTAAATAATCTTTGAAAACAAGTGAACAAAATAGTTATAATGAGAGGCATGAGTCAAAGGGGAGCAGCTCAGAAATTTTTCTCCCTCTTCAAAAAACCTGTATCAGATGAACCTCCCAGACAGGCCTAGCCAAATTCTTTTCAGTCCTGCATATGACCCACCAAGTTGTTGTTTCTAGTGCAGAACTTTCTTTGCTATCTAGTGCCAGACACAAAGGGCAGCCATAATTTAGTCACCTCCACTTGTTTGATTAAAAAATAGCTTGTCTAATGATGGAAGAGATTTTATACAACAGTTTTTCATACCACCTGTACATTCATTTCTGTCCAGAAAAAAGATTTTCACATTCTGCATCTCAGGACTAATAGAAAAATTTTAAAAAATTCTTTGTACAGTTTTAATTGCTGCTCTCTCTTCTTTTTGCTCTTTATGCAGACTGTATGTGGATGGACCTTTTGGAAGTCCCTTTGAGGAAGCCCTGAACTACGAGGTCAGTCTTTGTGTGGCTGGAGGTATTGGAGTTACACCATTTGCATCACTACTCAACACACTGCTGTAAGTGAGCTTAAGCCTTTTAAAGCCATCTCCCCCCAATTCACAGTAGTAGTGCATGTCAGAAAAACTTTGAAAGTCTTAAAAAACTTCCACTGGCATAAGCAACTGATTCCTTGGAGAGATGTAGAGGACTGTGATGTACTTGAAGGGCATAAATCATGTCATACTGTCTGTGTAACCCAAAGAGTTGTAGCAGAGTTTTGCCAGGAATGCACCTGGACTGGGACAGTGTTACTAGACTTTGTATCCTTCCACCAGCCTAGCCTGTGATTAACGAAGTCACAGTCCTTCTATTCTTGAGAGTGTATGAATCATCCTCTCAAAAACGGTACATTTTTGCTGAAAAGCTTGGTGCTCGGGTGGATAAAATGACTGTTTTCCTCATGATGAATTATCTTTGACAGTGTTTAGCAAAAAGATCACAGTGATGGGCTAGCAGCTGGTAATGAGATGTGTGCCTCTACCAGCTATCAGAGGATGTGGGAACTTGTACGGACTTTGTCAGAGAATTGTAGTGTCCAAAGGACTTCACAATGTCTGCTTCTTTGCATAAAGCCATCAAATGGCTTCCAAGGAGCCAATTCCATAACCTGCCTTTGTAGCCACTCTTCCACTTGTGCAATATACAGGGCAATCATTCTGGGGAAAAGTAACAGCCTTAGTCTGCTTCCCTGCTCAGTATTTAAACATCAGCAAGGCACCGATTTAGTGGATGACCTGCCTGTGTCTTTGCCCCGGCTTGGAAGCAGAAATTGGCAGGCATGAACATGCAAACTGCCTTAGGATGCCAGCGCTGCAGAACAGCAAGGCCGGTCCTGTTGTGTCGATGACATGCAGCTCTGGGGAAGATCAGAAGTATGTTGGTGTAGTCTTTTGTTTCCTGCTCCATTGTGTTCCTGTTGTATGTTCATAATTTGATTCCTACTCTTGCCCTTCCCTCCACTTAGCTGTTGAACCCTATGCTCTATTTTGAGAAAATACAATGTACTTTAAGGAAAGCTAGTGGCTTTCATGCAGAAGGGTCCATAAATAATGGCTGTTATTATGGGCAGAACTAACACAGAAACACGCAAGCAGTGTTATATACATGTGGATTTGGTTGTAATGAGGGATTGCACCTTTACTGCGTAATATATCCTCCTGGAGGCAGACCCAGGCATATGTGTCTGAGGTGCTATTTTGAATCTCTGCTTGACTTGTTTCGTGAAGCCTTGCAGTTCAGCCTCTTTGTCCAGCTGCAATGTTTCATCCCCGTGAGTAGTGTTCTGTTACTGAAATACAGCGTTTCAATACAAAATGCCTTGCATTTTTTCCTTCTTTTGTCTTTTTTTATGGTGAAAGGCACTTATTTTCCTTGTTACAGCTTATAGTTCTTTTGCCACATTTGACCAGATTGTAACCTTTCCTAAGGGCTTCTCTTAGTCTAGGCAGTGAGAAGGAGATGGAGGAAATCTTGTTTGGCAGGTCAGCAGGTTATAAATAAAAAGTTGAAATCAGGACTTGAAAGACACAGTCTTAAAGCATTATTTTTTTATCCTTTTTTTTTTTTTACTCTCCATGGGGAGTTGACACAAAGGGTGAGTTCTCAGCAGCCTCTCTATGCTGCTGAGGTGCTGCTGATATCTCCATCCTTGTTCCTCAGGGCTGGGAGTGGTATAGGGAGGCAAGGTTGGAACCATGACTTATGGAGATCTATTGACGCTGTACCCTTCTAACTATGCCTATTCCAACTCTGGATTTTGGAATAATGCACAATGGGAATGGTGAGGTGTATCATGAAACTTTTTTGACTGGGCTTGGCTGCTAGGACTAACATTTGAGGTGAACAGGCTATTGCCTTCTCTATCCAAAAATTATTTTAGAGGAAAAGGAGGGAACAATCTATGCCCTGACCATTTCAGTGATTAGAAGAACAGAAAACGGTGTTGGCCAACTAAGAAAACACTTCCTGAATATTTGTGTTTTATTTGAACTCATTAATCGTCAGGACATTTTTCATTTCCATTTTCTTCCCCAGTTCTTTCAAATCCTTCCTTTGTGCTTATTTGTGTTTTAATTGAATTAGAAATCTGACATGATAATCCTGTTTTTGTAAATGCAATACCAAAATCTGCTCATGGCTGCACTTTACCCACCAATATTTTTTAAGGTCTCTAATATATCACACAGTTCCCTTACACAATGGAGCCCTGATTTGATTTAGTCTATGTGATTTTGCTACTATTATTAATTATAATCAACCAGAGCCTTTCACATATAAAGGCAGAATTAAGTCCTGACATTATTGCATTTGTCAATACTTTCCACTTATGAGTCACTTAATAAACCTAATAAAGAATTGACATAATACATTTGAACTTAGAATGTCTCCTTTTCTTTGAAATAAAAGTTTGATGATGATGAATGAATCTATATTTGCTACCCAAATCATCTCTATGGCTGACAACTCCCTAGTGTAGAAACAATATCTACGATGGCTGTTAACTCTGTGCTAGAGATTTAATATTCTCAGGATCATCCGAATAGACTGAATGGTCAATTCAGTGTCTGATGTATCATAGCTTGAAGAATAACTTAGCAGTTAGCTTCTAATGGAAATTTGTGTTCCCATTAATGAATATAAAGTGTCTTAATTAATGTTTCTTTTTAAATGATAATTTCTAATTACCCACACATTTTATTTTCAAGTGATGGCTGGAAATGCTACAAGCTCAGAAGACTCTACTTCATTTGGGTGTGCAGGGACATTGAATCTTTCCGCTGGTTTGCAGATCTGCTCTGTATGTTGCATAACAAGGTAATGGGTGTTGTTTGAAGGGATACTGACAGCTTAAATGCAAGGTATGCCCACACCACACAACTGGCAGCCTTGCTCAAAACAAGTGAGCTCCAGCAGTAGTTCTACTTGGGCTGCCTGACCCAGGCTCCATTTATTCTTGGAGTTGCACAAACCAGTTTGAGTATGCTTCATTGTACAGTGCTGAACTTGTATGTGTCCAAACTACCTCATGAGACGGAAGAAGCACGTGCAGGCTGGGAAGTCTGAGTGGCCTTTAGCCATTTGATTAATAAGCAGATTGAGCAGGGAGGGGTGAAATTGAAAGGAAATCCAATTTCAGGTGGATTTTAAGAGCTTCCTAGAATAATATTTTGTGCAGAGTGCAAAATTCACAAAGGGGTGAATTTTCTCCATTAAAAAGCTTACTTTACTGATGCTGAAACCCATGTCCCTCAGCATAGTAGGCACAAGTGACTTCACACTTAGACTAAGAGAAAGAATACTATTTCACTAGCTGTTTTTATCATCCTTCCAGCTTTGGCAGGAGAATCGGCCAGACTATATAAATATCCAGCTGTACCTCAGTCAAACAGATGGAATGCAGGTACGTGGCCAAATGTTGTTTGTAAACTGAACTAGACCTTGGAGTAATAGGCAATGCAAACTGCCAGTCAAAGGCAGAAAGGGATTACTGCGGATGGTAAAAATGGGAGATGAGGCCAAAAACTCAGGTGACTGATTCATTACCAGAGAAAGTGAGCCAGTCCATCTCTACAGCATTAAGAGAATCTAGTTTGGTACCCTTAACTTGATTAGGTGTGGGCGGAAATCCATATCTTCCTTTTCTAGGAAAGAGGTCCTGCCAGGCCACAGACCAGACAGTTGGCCTTGTTTGATGGGAAATCTGCATTGTTTCTGGGCTAAGAATCAAAACAGAATAGTTCTAGGAACTTGCAAGCTCAAATCTTCTTTTCCATTATGTATTTTGAGAGAAACTAGCTATTTTAAAAAGCTTTTTTTTTTCTTTTTCTTTTTTTTTTTTTTTGGCCTCAGTTATAAATAGAAGGTAGGAGTTTCTTGATGTGTGAGCCTGGAAATTATACTGAACTGTCAATTGTCATGTATTACCAACTCCAGGCTGGGATAATGCCCTGACTCGGCATCTCCTGTAACTATTTACGCTTGCAATGTTCATTTTACATTATTTAGCACGTAAGCCTAGCTACAGGTCTTTCCATTGACTGCAGGAGGCCCAGACCCAAGCCTAACAATTGCTTTCAAACATCAAATGCAATGAGAAACTATGCCCAAAGGATTTTGACCTGCCTAGTATCAGGTGGAGATGGCATAACATTCACAGCTCTACTAGGAACACTATCCAGTAGTCTAAATGATGTGGTAGCTACAGCAGTTATGACTGACAAATGTAATGGGTGGATAACATGTTGATTGAAATGGGCTGCTTGAAAATACCTAATTGATGAACCTGGTAGGTAGTGGTTAGATTAAAATTAAAACCAGAAGCAGGACTGCAATGCAATGATGCAATGAGACAGTAAAATTGAAATAATAGTCAATTCAAAGGAAGTTTTCTAATATTATGGATCAAGCAGCTGCTGAATTTATTTAAGTCAGCTTTTTGGTTGAAGTCACTTTTTTTTTTTTTGTGGCTGTTGAACAAAACTGGCATGAACCATAATGCTGCTCATAATTTCTCAAGAGGGAATTAAACTCAACTCTCCATTGCCATACAGCTGATGTGTTCACTGCTGTCAGTCCAGAATGCTGACTGCTACCAAAATTAGAGCGGTTTCACTTCATGCTCCCTTTGCACAGAAGCCCTGTGCCTGTGTGGTAAGCGGGAGCCAAGCCCACCCTGCAGCAAATGTCTCTTGTCTCTACAGAATCCCAACAGAAGGTGTGTTGGCCAAGACTCTGTGTTTGCATTCATATGAACAATGTTTCAGGTTGTTCAGCAGAAGAGGGAATGTGGGAGCCTAGAAAGGTGTAACTTCTCTCTGCCTTTCTGTGGCATTAGGGCAGCAAACCAAAGAAGGGTCATGCCTGGCAATGGGAGGGCATTCCACCTTATCAAGATGCTGGTGAGTTAGCATTACTGGAATGGATTAGGTCCCACCTGGGGAGCAGTTTTAGCTGCTTTCTGCTCTTACAGCAGTTCAAAACAGCTGGCAAACTATACTCAGGGAGAAAAGTAAGATTTCCCTTGTTACTTTTTCAGATCTAGTCATCTTAATAGTTACTTGTACGAAGTTAAAAAACAGACTTCAGACAGAAATATGATTTTTGCATCAGCAGTGTTTCTTCCAACTTAGCATAAAAAGCCAGTGAGGGAATGAGTAATAGGAGCATGGTTATTGTTTTATGGCTTAAATAAATTGGTTTAAAGGTAATGTGGAAATTAATGAGCAGCTGCATGAGGAACAACGTATAATGAACACCAAGGAGAGCCATTGAAAAGGTATTGAGCAGAGGTATTGGAGCATAAAACAGCTGCAGTTTTAATCACAAGTGTTTGGTACTTGTGCTTGGGTTTTCCACCTCAGCAATATGGCAAATCAGCCAGTGTCAGAAATGAGAGCCTTGGGTGATATGAGGCAATTTGCAAATGAGGCAGAATGGTGTTTTTTGTTTCTTGCAGAAAATAATTGGTGAAAAATATCAAGCTTTAAACTCCAGGCTTTTGATTGGACGACCCCAGTGGAAACTCCTGTTTGATGACATAGCAAAGTGTAACAGGCGGTAAGTACTAGTCCTCTTGAAGGATGCCACAGTTTGATGGCTGGGGATATCTCTGTCTAGCTCTGTTTGCATGAAAATATTTCTGTGTTTCAGCATAGAGCGTAATGTCGAAATTCACGAATATTTTGCTGTGAGGGGTAGTCTGTACAAACAGAAACAATTTTTATTTTTTTTTTACAGTCAGAGCAGTTCAGCTTTTCATGCAGTTGAGATGCTCAGTAGCCCAGAAAACAAGAAATCCCCTTTATTCTTATCCATGGCAATGTCTTGCTTTCAGCATATGCTGTTTTTATATATAAACTTGCATTTTTTAAAATTGTTGATGTCTCCTATAATTTTCATGATTTGTAGTGCTAGTTTACAAACAAAATTCACAAGGAAGAACTTGACTGAACTGCATTGTTTTTATTCAGGAAATATATTGTCTTTGGAGATTTCTGGAAGTTTTTTATTCTTTTTTAAGACCTGGCAATGCTTTTTTGCTGTGCTAGGAAAACATATTATGCTCTGAAACAAGACAATTGTGAACCAGAGAAGGCATGCAATTAGACTAGGAAATGTCTTTGTCCATTTCCAGCTTTGTTGGTTGAGTATTTTACCCTCCACTAGTAGTTTTCTGCCTCAAAAGCTGATCTGGTAGAAGGGATTGTGTGAACCTTCCCTAAACCACTTTTGGCAAAGTCAGCTGTGCAAGAGCAAACCACCCTCAGCAGCTGTTGGTGGTAATCTGAGTGTATCAGGTTGAGAAGTGCACTCGTGTTCACCTGCAAAACTTTTCCTCAAGAACTCCTTTACCTGTATTGCACTTTCAAAGTGACATCTGCCCATGGCTTACTGACTCTTCTGTTCTGAGGCCAGATATAACTGGGGACACTGAGCCCTGGTTCTTAACAAATACTGAGTGCCAAACAGATCATGCTGGCAGTGTGAGCTGCTGGCAATCCTTTTCTTGCATGCGGGTCATAGAGGATGTTGTGGACAGGGTCCCTTGCCAGGACCCCCAAAAGGCTGCTACAGAAGGACGTCCCTAGTAGAATTCTCACACTTAGAGAAGGGTTTTAGAGTAAAGAAACATGGGAAAGAAAGCAAAATGGAGAGGTCATGGGAGCAAGTTGACTCTCTGGGCTCAGAGACTCCTGCATAGAAGGCTGTTGTCTTTTATGCTCGATTCTAATGTCTTTATTTTTTAGTTTAACTGTGTGAGTGCAGTTTTAAAAGATGAAAATGATGAAGTTTCTGCCACTTCCTTGCAAGGCACATAATATAGATGAAACTGTTAGTAGTAGTCATACTTGCTTTTTCTTTTTTGCTTTCCATTACATTACTCCTAATTAGACTTCAAGTACCATTTCCTCTGCATTTTCACATCAGGTCTTTAAATCGTGCCACCAATTTCAAGCAAGATGCCTTTTAGTAGCTAAATAACATTCTGACTCATTTGATTACCTGCAGCTTGCTAAGATGTAGTCTTTATCACCCTTTGTCACCCCTTTTTCAGGGTTTATACAGGTTTGTATTTGTAGACACAGTTATATGTAACATGATGCACGGTAGTGAAACCTGTAACAACCTCATCTGTCTTACAGAAATTTACTCGTTATAGGTAATTATTCTCCACATTTCCTTGGGAGATAGGAACTTCAGTTTTGTTCTATAGTCCTATTTCCAGGTCTGCCACTAACTTTATTTCAGTCGTTATTTCTCTGTAACTTTCCACCTAAGTGTCCCTGCTGCAATACGGCGACCAAAAGAACTCGAACCAAAACAAAACAGGTCAATCAAGTTGTTTCCAACATCTGGTGCCAGTGTTCAGGCTTTCACATTTGCAATCATCCCCTTGGGCTTGTTTATGGGCAGCCAAGATATTTTCCAGTTTTTATCTTGTGATTTTAGGAAAAGCTGCATATAAATAAACAAGCAGCTGGCAAAGCTCTCCCAGTATAGCTGTTTGATTGCTGTGTGCTTTGTGAGTTGCTGTTGTTGCTGTTTGGGTCCCAAATAAGCTAAATGCATTTGTAAGTGTCTGAGCTTTGCCAGACCTTCAGAGCATGACATGGGACAACCCAGCATCAGGTTCCTGATCCTTTTTCTGGAAAAGAGGAGCAGACTCATGCCATCTACTGTTGATATTTCATATGACACCTGCAGTCCCAGCAATGTACATTGGGGCTGTTTATATAATAAATTACTCATCCTTTCTTTCCCTGCTTTTTTGGGGGGGATAGGGCAGCAACCTTGTTCGTGTTCAGTTGTGTCCTGGATGAAAAGCTTACACTGTGCTCAGTTTTAGTTAGGTCAAATGGGCATGTCCTCCAGGTGGAAACTGACCTAGGAAAAGACATGAAGGGAGAGAAAGGCATGGAGCATCATGATACATTTCTCATGTGCTGTAAAGGAGAAACACGTCTTTAGAAATGAATGTGGGGCTCAAAACAGAAATTTTTCAAGTCCTGACTGTATCTTCTTGATGTAGCAAAGTATTTCACCTCTCCCTAACCTCCTGCTGTTCATAAAATGGATGTAAGAATACATCCTGACCTACTCATCCCACAGGAACACTGAGGAGTTACTTGCTTAGTGCTTTGAATGAGTAAACTCCTTAATTATTGCAAAGAATGGTCTATAACATAGTTTCATTAGTTGCCAACATGTTAATGGTATTTATAAAGATTTTCAGACACAGCACTACACAGTGGCCTGTTTTCTTCTAGCAACCAAGTAAGCCTTTGTCCCAGACAAGTGATAGACAATTAAAGCCCATCAGCTTAGGATAGTATTGTGATGCTCCGTGCAGAACCTGCTTTCAGCCACCTTGTGTCACAGCAACGGGGCAGAAGCCAAGCAAGGCAGGGAAGAAGTTGTCTGCAGGCAGGAAGGTGGGTGTTGGAGGTGGGGGAGGAAGTGGGACATGAACTGTGGGAGGTAAGTGGTATGTGGGAGGATGTCCAGAATAGATGCTGGTGATGGGTATCCTGGGAAGAAAGCCTGAGAACCTCTGGCTTGCTGCATGAAAAGTGAGTCAGCTGGGTTTCAGGAGACCTTCTTAGCCATAGGTCTCTTACATGACTTTAGGCAAATGATTTAACCTTTCTGTGATTCTGATTACTAGCCACAAATTCTGTGTACCGTGGAAGAATGTTGCTGGGATGAGAATACATTAGCAGTATGTGCTGCTTAGGCATGTCTGTACTTTGGTGGCTATTTATATGTAATGAAAGGGAGAGGGGCAGCTGAACTCTTTGGGGTTTGTTTTATCAGTTGGTTGTACTAATTAGACTAATGAAAAAAACCCAAGAAACAAACACTCAACAACATTAAGTCTCTCAATTAAATACACAGTAGAAGACAGATTCTTGCTGGCAGCTCATAAATCCTTTTTCTCCAGTGTGCACAGATTAGAGGGGGTTCAGAGTCTGCAAGTGCTGAGAAATCTTATTTGAGAGCAATGAGCAATAGTGCTCTCATTATTGCTGCAAATCCAGCCACCAGCACAAGACCCTTTGCCATTAATATGAGTACTGCTATGACAGGAAAGCTTAATAGACATACATAAGGGTGAGAAAAGCATGGGGTATGAATATTTGCTGTGGATTGATAGGAGAGATGATGTAATTAATTGAAGACAATTAAAATCAGCATTGTAAGGTCCCCACACAAGGACATCACTGCAGTTACCTGTGCAACTTTTGTTAGTGTTGGAGTCCTCAGTTGTACCATACCAGGGTTCCTGTGCACTGGCATAGAGTGCACTGCTGTGCTACTTGACCAGCTGCCTAACATCTGCCATGTATGCTTGACAGTATGCACCAAAGGTTTCTTCTTGTATGTGTTAGTTCCCTTCTCTCACCAAACACAGGGAGCTTTAAACTGTATTTGATTATCCTACATGTGCTAAAATATTTTATATTAAATAGTTATTGGATAAAATACTGAGACAGTCCTGGAGGCAGGATCCAGAACTTGTCTCCAGCCTCTTGGTGGGTGCTGTAGGTCACGATAATTAGAACCATGTTCCCTCTTGTATGATTTTTCTTTATCCCACTAAGTCTTTAAGATCTTTCTCTGCAGTGGCACAATTTCAGTAGGATTTTTTTTTTTTTCATGATATAGAAGAGGCAGCAATGAATTGTCTTTCCCTGCTCCTTCCTTTCCTTTCTCATCTTTCAAAAAAATTATGAGTATTATGAATGGCTCGGTCCTTTTGTGGTTGATGTTCCCTGTTCTGATGCTGGCTACAGTTCTGAGCCCTTAGATGTCATATGACTGAGTCTGACTTACAGCCCATCTTTAAGGTGACCAGAGAGCAGAGAGCTGTTGTCAGTAGGGTGTTGTGAAAAAGGTTAATTAACGAACCTGGGCTGAGAGCTGTGGGTGAAGAACAAAGATCATACTCTGTGGCTGACTTTACATAAGATTTCCCAGTATAGATATTGTACAAAAAACTGCATGCTAATGTGAAAGTAAAGCAGCAAAATTATTCTTCTGCTGCCAGAAATAATCTGGGGTCAGTAGTGCTCTGTTTTCATTAGTGTAACAAATCACCATTAGTGACTGGATCTCCTGCTGGTGTAAATCACGAGTTACACTAATGACATCATTATTGTGAGACACGTTTTTTACAAAAAAGTGGTTAATCGTGAAAATAAAAATAGAGTGGAAACCAGTAATTTTTCATCACTTGGTACCTTAAGACTAAAATGAGGCAGTTCCTCCTAAGAGTTGTCGTAGTAATATAAGTAATGGGGTTTGCTGTAGGAATACTTGGGAGAGATATAGTGGCTTCAGTAATACTAACTGCATAATCTAGTGGGCTGTTCTCACCTTGAAACTTACGTATAAGAATCCAGTTCTGTCTCTCATTAGATGTTACTGGTTTTTCACAATGTCATAACTTCTTTTCCTTTTTATTTATTATTTTTTTAAAACAGGAAGACCATTGGAGTTTTCTGTTGTGGACCAAACAAAATCTCTAAGATACTTCATAAACTGAGCAACAGCAGCAACTCTTATGGGACAAGGTTTGAGTACAATAAGGAATCCTTCAGCTGAAAGTCTGTTGGACCAGCAAGACTCTCTAGAAGATGAAAGTGCAATTTTCTGTTTGTACACCTTAGAAGTTCGTCTGTGGTTTAAACAGAGAGAAATGTACCAAAGCATAGCACAGATGTTTTTATTTATGATTATTTAAGACTGATGGATGCAGCAGTATGCCAACAAATAATCAGTGCTTATACTCAAATGTGCTCACACAATATTTGTGGCAGGACTGATCTTTGGAGTTGTTTCTGTTAATTAAAAAATACAGAAGCTGGGGAGAGACACAATTGCTTTGAAAGCTGATGGAAGAAGAATTTGTGGAACATTTAAACTTCTTCCACTTCAGTCCTCTGAAGCTGGATCAGTAAACCAAAGCCCAGGTTAATCCAAATGACAAAACAGTGTATTACAAAGACTGGCTTTTGTTGGTATAAAAATCTTATGGCTTTGGGGTGAACACACTCCATATTAAAGATTTTATTATACATTGCAGAACTGGGATTCTATATTTAAAATATAGAGTGTTACTCTCAGTAGTCTACTTCTGTAATGACGTTAACCTAAGGAAAAGGGAACACAACTTTTTAGCACCAGTGGGCAGCATCCGCTGTGATGTCAGTCACAGCCTTGGGCAAGTAAGCAGCTGTACATGAGAACTCTCTATCTTACATCAATCCAGCATTCAGTGAGTTTGCAAAGTAAGTATGATTTATGCAGCCAGAAAGATGGAGCAAGAAGTGATGAACACAAGGAGACGGCATCTGAAGTTTTATTATACCACACACTCAGTGTGGAAGTTGCACTCATTCTGCACTCACATGCCCTGAATGTCAAATACTCTAAGCATTCAGATGCTCTTACTGATTATTTTACAATGTAGCAGTTTGAAATCCAGTTTTGGAGGTCCCGGTATGTTTGGTTGACTGTGAGCCTTTGAGTACCTTCCCTGGAGCCACCCTTATTTGCCCTGATGTCACTAAGAGCAGGATGAGACCAGATCTACAGCAGAGTAAGAATGAAGCCCTCAGCACCAGAATGATGTTTGCAGATAGAAGCCTTGCAGGAGCTGCATTATGCTTTCAGTATGCTTCAGAGGAGAAAATCTGAAATATTCAAATTTAAGCTCTCCTTCCGTTCTCCTCCCCACATTTGTTTTCTGCTTATAATTGCCATGGAAGGGCTAAAGGTTGGAACAGACACTTTATAGCTTTTTGGTTCTGTGGAACACCTTTTTTTCCCTCCATCCAATAGCCAATCCAACTTTCTCTATTCTTTTCTCCCTTTTCCTTACTTTGCTGAGAATAGGGCATTTAAACAGAAGTCAGACACTTAGCTGGCATAAATAGGTACCACTCTAGTGCCTCTTAATAGAGTAGCATCAGTAACATGCTGGAAACCTTCCTGTTAATCTCCAGCAGAAGCTTGAGAGTGGTACCGTGTAGCATTTGCAGCGTACACAGGTGGAGGATGGCTCAAAAACTCTTGTGCCTCTGGTCCACCTGTATTTAGCACTGCATTTGGTTTCTTTTACATCTTTCCAAATGAAGACCTTTTATATTTTAGTGGAAAAGACACTAAATTTCCACTCACAACACAAGCTCTGTTTGGGAGTTTGCAAGTATCAGTGTCAGTGCTCAGAGAGGGAAGTGTTTTTCTAGTAGGTGGTGTATAGGCATGTTGTATGTGTAAATAGTGAGAATGAGTTTGGTCTTTGCCTTGGCAGCTTCTGCTCAGGAGTTGCGCTCAGTGAGCATCAGGGTGGAGGTGCATCTGTGAAGCCACATTGGAATGTGTTCCTTAGTGTCTGGATTTGTAGCTGAAGTTTTTACCTCTGACTCTACCCAATTTGAAATTCAGGAAGGGAGGAAAGAACCAGAGATGGATGAATTCCTACTGACAAAAATTCTCAAAGTAGCCCAGATGAGAGAAGCCAGAATAGAAATGCAGTGTGAGATAGGAGCCTGCATTACAGATACTGATTTTAATTTTTTTCTTTTTGAGGCTGGAAGGACCATTATTTTCCTATTGGATCTCATTCATCCATCACTGTAAAACTGGAGGTATGCAGCAAAAGATTAGATTCTTTTTAATCACTAAGATCTATTTCTAATACTGCCTGCATAGATTTTGTAATAAACATAGCACTGATGGCAAAATGCATAGATATTGGATATTGTTGGTCCCACGTGCTTTTCTTGTTTTCTGGCAGTTAGCTTAAAGCATGATTGAAATCATGCCTGTGTCTATTAACCACAACTAGTGATCTTTTCCTCTTGCTTCAGGATCTAGTATCTCAAGCTTTTTAAATACAGTTTAGAGTCATCTAATCACAGTGGTGTTTATGGTTTCACCTCTCCTCTCTGATAGATATCGATTCCATTATCATATAATGAGCAGCTAGTTTTGCAGTTAGCTCTGTGCTAAAGCAGAATATATTTTCTGGCTCAGCTTCTATACAGGTAATGCTTTACAACTGAAATAGTAATACTAGTACTGTGCTCTTGTTCTGCATCTTAACAGGAGTTGATGGCTGCATGTAAGCTTGTTAAACACCTGTTGTTACTTTAGACAGTGCTGTCCCAGCAAGATCTAAACAGATCTAGGCTCTTCCCTTTCTGTCTTTGTGCTGTATCAGCCTCAGCTGACCCACTTGTAAAACAAGCTCTGGGCTGTCTGCCTTTCTAAAGTGTTGTGAGGCTTAATTAATGTTTTGGGATCACTTCGGTGCACAAGCAGTGAAAAGATCCATCTAATTGCTATGCAAATGTACTTGTATTTTATTTTGGATAAATCTTTCTGTTGGTGATATGAGTAATCACTAGACCAGATGAGGGTGAGTTTGGGGAAAGTCTAAAAGCCTCAGCTGCTTTTTAACTCTTCCTTGAGCTATGTCTCTGCTAGAGGGGCAAAAGGTTTCAGGGTTGTTTGTGACTGAGACTTGGTTTCAGGAGTGGCAGATATTATGACAAACACAATCTTTTACAGGCTGTGTTGTCATTGCTGTCTCTGAGCATGTCTCCATCTTGCAAAACAATGTCAAGGCCTCTTTCAAACTCCATCACTTTTTTATCTGTAAGCCAAGTATACATGAAAATATAACTCAGTGCCAGACAAGTAAGTGAAGGCTGAAGCACTTAATTCCACATTTACAGATTAACTGGATTTACGTAATTGAGCATCTCTTTGCACTTTAAACTGTGTCGTGTGAGTGCATCAAAAGTGTCCTGCTGGCAGGGGAAGGATCCAGCCATGTGTTCTGCTTCTCACTCAGTCTGTCACAAAACTGCAGACCCATCAGTGTTTGCTCAGCAGGATCTTTGTGTCTTACATCAAAAATGTTTCAGGGCTGCTTTTTAGAGCAGGAATGTTTCCATGCCCTGGTGGAAACCAGGCCCTTTCCCTGCAATGGAAATCCAGCCCTTGCCCAGATGGTTTGCTCAGATTTACCCAAGACATCCTATTCCCATAGCACTGAGATTATTTGTGTGAGTAAATGTCCACTGCCACAGCAAAGCGGTGCAGAGGCAAGCCCTGATGTTGTGTGGAAAGGTCTGATCAGGAGTGACCTTCACCTCTGAAGTCTGCTGGACAGCCTGTCCATCCACAATGATTATTCCAGCCCGATGTTTGAAGCATCACTTCCCTGTTTCAGTATGTGGTACTACTACTAGCTTGTGAATCCTTCCTGGGTCTTTTATCTGCTTTTGTAGAAGACAGGACTAAAAGCAGTATGGGAAATAACAAGCACCAACCTTGAACTGGGCTGGGAGAGAACAACACTGCATACTACAGACACCTAGGTGATGACTTTACTGCTTAGGATAGAAAGTTTAAGCCAAATCCATTTTTCTGCAAAATGCTGATTGTTTTGTCACAACAGACTAGAGAACAGTTGCTTTAAAGCAATATGAAGATTCCTGCCCACACAAGCCTGATGTGAAGATGTGTATGAAAGCAGTGCACACATTCATTACAAAGGTATGTAATGATAGAACAAGTGGTAATGGATTTAAACTGAAAGAGGGCAGATTTAGGTTTGATATTAGGAAGGAATTCTCTACTGTGAGAGTGGTGAGACACTGGCACAGGTTGCCCAGAGAAGTTGTCATTGCCTCATCCCAAGAAGTGTTCAAGGCCAGGCTGGATGGGGCTTTGAGCAGCCTGATCTGGGTCTGAAAGTTATCCCTGCCCATGGTAGGCAGGTTGGAATTAGATAATCCTGAAGGTCCCTTCTAACTCAAACTACTCTGTGATTCTATTATTTCAATTTCCCCTGCATCCTGATCATGGGCTTACTCGCTCAGCTCTGAATCCCCATTGTTTTCTTTGCTTGTTGATCTTCACTCATCTTGTTAGCACAGGTGTCTTGCAGGTAAGAGAACTGCTACATATATTTGCGTCCATGTACAGTCTGATCTAAGCATGGAGCAACCTGTGAGCACACCTTACAGCCAGTGCAAGCAAGTGCAGGAGCTGCCTATTTGCCACTAATCCTTCTAGCACAGAGGTGAGAAAGAGATTTGGAGTTGGCTGAGAAGAGGTAGATAATACGAGCAGCAGACCAACCATGTTGAGAATAGTAATTCAGCTGTAACAGCCTAACAGAGCAGAGAAGTAATGGTTTGGTAAGACTTGTAGAACAGCAGCCTAAGAGAAAAACCTTGACTCAAAACTAAGCACACCAAGTTGTAGTTTCAAACTTCAAGACATGACTTAGGGAAAGCAGGCAGGTGGCTAACTAGTCTATAGAAGTTCAAGGCCATAAGTCAAAGAAGAGACATGTTATTAAAATTAAATGTTTACTTTTTGAAAAAAAAAATAAAAATGGGCTTCTAGGAAGATTAATTTTCACTTCACCCTGGCAATCATTTCATAAACTTGCCAGTGTGATATAACAGAAGCTGGATCTGTTCTTCTCTGGATTATGCATCTGATTTGTCTTCAGATTTTACACCCCTCATAATTTAAATCTGTTTTTATTGTTTTAGCAAAGAGGCTTTAACAACAAGATTTAATAGAAATACCACGGGTGCCCGTGCTGAACTGAGATTTTCTGCTATGAATGTGTGTTTTTCAGGGATATATATAATATAGCTGATGACTCAACTGTGAACTGAGATTTGGGATTTGCATCATCTCTGCTGCTGCTGTATTTCATTAAGGCCAGTACAGTGATGCACTGATGAAATGCATGGAGCTGAACTGAGACTCCTCATTCCCACAGAGAGTCAGATATTTTAGTGCCTCTACTAAGCAGAGTAAATCCTAGAAACAGTGGAAATTCCTTTGTAGGTACAGTAGATTAATTATAGATCATCTTTTCAGGTTAAATGCTGAGTCCTCTGCTGGACTGACATCTAGAACAATGCTCTTACAAAATGGTTTTGAGCAACAAATGCTTCTCCTTAAAGTGCTGGATGAGTATTTGTGAAGGTTTAATATCCTGTTAGTTATATCACCCAAGCTGTAAGAAGGATGGGATCCATTTTGGTACCAAAGAATGCTGTGCACTTCCTCTGATGTTATGAATATCTCCAAACTTGCAGTGGATCCTCAAGGATTGCCATGCTTGAAGTGTTATTTTCTCTAGAAGGGTCCTGTTTATAAGAGGCAGGTGCTGAATCTGTACTAAGGGCGGTGGATCTGTCCCATTATTACATGGTCACAGAGAGAAAGCTGGGAAAAGGCACTCCTCCCAGTTGTAGATTGCTTCTTAGCACAGCCCTTGGATGAGAGGGGAGCCTGGTCCTGAAGCTTCAGGTAAACTGCTGCCAACTGAGAAGTAAACCAAGGAGGGCAGGAGAGGATGATGAATGCCAACAATCAATAGGGTTAAACATTTCTAACCTGAGAGCCAAGGGGAAGGCTTCTCAATTTTAGAAATTAAAAGCAAACCCGATTTTCTAGATGTGGATACAGTCTGCCTGAGTGTTGAGAGCTAATATATGCAACGGCATTGCATTTCCATGCACAACTCTGTGCTAAAGCCCAGAAGAAAACTAGTATACTTTTAGCAAACAATTTGGAAATAAGCGATTTGTTTGAAATAAACCCTTTAGTCTTCCAAGTAAACCTATTTTAAAGAAATCTACTTCTGCAGCTTTGGGATTGGGAATAGCTTTACATGTTAGCTCCTTTTCACCAAAACAGTGGAGTGTAGAATTCTCTGTGTCAGCTGCAAGTAGCTTTGACAGTTCGATAAACAAATCTTGTGTTTGTTACTGCTGACCCTAGGAAAGGAGAGCCTTTAGGATGAGAAGCAGTGTTACATAAACGTGTAGCGTACATAGCAACACTGAGCAGGGAGACGCTGCTGCATCACTTTTGGTGCACCAGTCACACATTAAAATTCTGTCATTGCAAGGTCACGTTGCTCATCCATACTCTGCAACCCTGAGGAAAAAATTTGGAGAGGTGGGGGAGGAAAAGTGATAATTTCCCCCTTGTGCTCTAACCAAGAATATATCCATTGACAGCAGGGCATATATTTTGATTTCTTTCTCAGGGATAATGGATTCCCTTCTGGTGCTGTGTCATGATGTTTGCATGTTAGAAATGTAACACGGTGATAATAAGTTGCTTTTAAATTGAATAAATAACACCTCTGAGTTTTTTTCTTCTCCCTTTAATAGTCTGAGAGAAATGCAAAATACAAGAGAGATCCAGAGTGGACTGTGTCCTGAGCTGCACTTGGTGCAGCCTGGT
Source organism: Anabacerthia variegaticeps (assembly GCA_035583185.1). NCBI lineage: Eukaryota > Metazoa > Chordata > Aves > Passeriformes > Furnariidae > Anabacerthia > Anabacerthia variegaticeps. Next base: position 35,277,785 of record JAWWEW010000001.1, on the reverse strand, counting down.
TAGGAATGCTGCACAGAAGCTCTGGAAGCTGCTGGGAAGAGGCAAAGAGGTTTAAGGCAAAGAGGTAAACAACAGTTTTGAGGAGAACACAGCAGCGATACATGATCTACAGTCAGAAGCAGGCCATGTCACCACATTGGCTGTCATGTCTGAACAGTGCTGAGTCAGAGCCAGCCTTAGTCATGACATCAGGAAAGTCAGGGGCTCTTGGACTGAGTCTGCAGTGTGAGACGAAAGGCAGTTTAAACACAGGTAGGTGATCCTCCTGTGTGCACTTTCCAGCTTGGAGCTCAGAGCTGTTGTGTCTCAGGGTGAATTGTGCAGACTGTGAGCTGGTCTGACCTGTGAGTACAGCCATAGTTGTATGGTTAGCTGAGGGTATGGACACACCCTCTGTATTTCTCCAGCTTCGTGGAAGTGTGTTGTTCAGGGACAGGGATCAGGGTATGTTATTGTACCGCATTAGGTGTTACATGCATGAAAGCATGTATGTATTGTCTAGAACAGATGAAAGCATGTATTGTCTAGAACAGATGGGGATGGTGAATGCCAGCTTCCACCACCAACTGAATATACCCTGCCCATGTTTGCACTAGTTGCTGAATGCATCTTGATCTACTCCATCTCCATGGAAGATTAGAGGGAGCTGTACTTTTAGATCCATCTCCTCCTCTCTGCATATAACCTCAGTCTTCACCTAGAGGTGTGCTCTAACCTTTGAATCGCTGGATACATGATCATCCATGTGTCACATAGTCCTCCTCTTGTGCTCTTCCTTCTTCCATAGCACATACTGTATTGAGGCCTCTTTCACCCTCTGCTTCCCTTAACTCAGGAAAAATGCCACTTTGGGAAATACAGAGGTCCTCAATTTTAATCAAAGTACACCAGCCTTGATAGTGCTCTTAGTGTAGAAGCATTCAAAAATGTAATCCACATTCCAGTAGGGCTCTTGTGTTCACTTTGATTAGCCTTAGGAAAACGCTGCGTGCAGCATCCCAGTGCTGGAGATGTGTTTTAGAATGAGAGGAAAGACAGTGCTATAAGAGCAGCCCTGTAGAAAATGGGGAAAACTCATAATAGCAAAGATGTTTTCATCTTCTAAGTGAGAATCAGGGATTTGGTTTTGTGAAAGTCAGACCATTTGTGCCTACCACTGAAATTAAGTCATGTTTCTGCCGTCACGTGTAGGCATTTCAGGACAGTGGGCAGTGGTAGAAAGGGTTTCTTTTTTCAATTGCATTTGATATTTCCATATATCCCCCAGTTCATCAACTGCATATAAATTCCTCCTTTCGCTGATTAAATATTTCCTCGCCTGGTTTCTTTGCTTCGGGGAGCTTGAGAGCTCATTGTTTATAACGGGAAAGAAGTACTGTGCTGTTAAGCAGACAACTCCCAATACATATGTTCAGTTCTGCATCTCTGAGAAGGAGGCACTGGTGCTGCTGCAAATGCAGGAGGACAGAGCTTTCACTGAGAAGTGACCAAGACCTTCTTCCAGGATTCATACTTTGATGAAGCTCTGAACTTATTGAGCAGCTTTTTCTGAATCAAGTAGCCTTAGCCCATGTGTGCCAGGTTGTGAAATCCTTAATCCCACCAAGTTTTTCTGTCCCTGTGTTCCTTCTGATCATTTGCAAGAGCAAATTTGATGAAGTACGATTGGGTAAGAAATAGTTCTCTTGGTGTGTTCTCTTTTTGATGAGAAAAGTCATAATTGTGACATCTTCCCTCAAACAGATGTCCAAAAAAAGTTTTTTGAGTGGCCCAGCTATATTAGTTCCACAATGTGTATAAGGATTGTTGTTTTTTTTTTTTTATGTTCTGTGATTTTACATTGTTTATGTAAATCTAATTTCATTTCAGAACCAAACCAACCAACCAACCGAAAAAAAAAAAAAACCCCACACATCTTCTTTTACTTGAGAAGTGTTAGCACGTCCAAAACATGTCTGTTTTAAAAGAATTCTTCCAAGATGCTTAGAAGAAGAGTGGAAACCAGCTCGAAAAAGATATTTTCTAACACCAAAGCATTCTTTGGGTTTAGTTTTTTTTTTCTTCTTTCCAACCTTCATTAGTGAAAAAGTGCAGTTCAAACTAAACAACAATACCACAGTCTGAGCTTCAGCAATTCAATATCTTCCTTTTGAAGCAAGGCATCTCTCTAGGATCATGTCTGTAGTGTCCTATGAACCTTCAAGGCAATGTCTGTGGCATGTCTAGACTTGGGTTGCTCTCAGAAAGATGCGATGATCTCTTTTTCTCTCAGTTTGGATAGTTATTTGGTACTCAAAGGCCATGTGAGGGTTTGATGTGGTAAATGGCCAAGAACTGGATCCACTGGTACAAGCGAAAAGACCTTTGCCTGTTATCCTGCTAGTCAAAGTAATCAAAATCCAGTCTCAGGAAGGAAGTTACGGACCACAAATGAAATTCATGCCATACTTAAAATTTAAAGAAAAAGCAATAACCTAAGGTCATCTTTCCTTTTTTTTTTTTTTTTTTTTTTTTCCCCCCCTAAGAAATGAGCCTTGGAAGTAGTTATTCCATATTTCCAGTTAGCATGTGTAATGGGATAGAAAACCATGAATATCCTGTCTTTTCTGTAGCTGCAGGTCTTGACTTTTTCACTTCTGATCACATTCTTCCCTCACTTTTCTCCGTCCCAAAACAAGGAGAGCAGGATTTTTTTTCTGAATTTCCAACTCTGTAATTATATATTTTTTTCCCACTAGATATGAAATAAAAATAATTTATTAAAAAGGAAGGTGGCATTTACTTTTTGTATCTCTGTAACCATTTTGGAAAGTAATAGCATAAATGTCCACAATTTTGGGTACTCAGTGTTCTTTTCAGAGATGCCTGTTTATATTAATGTAATTTTGGTCTGTTCTTATGTTTTTATAGATCAGGATGTGATACAATTCTTTGAAGAGAAATGTCTCCTTAGTTTCCAAGTGGAACAGAAAGGAAAATTTGGTACTGAACTTTCATTTTTAATTTTTTTACCCAGGAGGTGACTTTAAGAAAAAGAACAATACTTAGTGGGTTCGTGTCTATAGCAAGTCTTGTCATATGAAACAGCCCATTTTGTAGCCTCAGCTTGCTGCCCCTTCAACACAACAGAGAAACTGTGTTTCACTCCCCGGAAGAACTTAAAATAAGTCACTGTTGTACCTGCACGTCATATAAACCTTCAAAGAGTAAGCAATAAGCTTTTTGACTCTGTCAGTTCCAATAAAACTAAGCAAAGATTTTACCAACTATTTGTGTAATAAGACAGAGCTAGAAAACTGCTTATAAAAAAGCTGTGAGTTTTCATTTTTGTATTTTCCTGAGTTTTTCCTCTCCTTTTCATGAGTCGTGCAGAACTCTTTTCCCACCGTGTCCCTTTCTTCATTCTACATTGTTGTGAGGGTGGGTGGCTAAAAAAGGGCTCAGACAGAAAAAAACTCTGAGCTTTATCCCATGTTCTCATAGAGTTCTCCTACAAACTAGTCACTCCGTTTAGAATTTTGGGAGTAATACGAACAATTCAAGTTAATTGGGGTTTTGATACCCAACTGCATTAAGTTTCTTTCTAAAATCCCATCTTCTTTTTGCCTACTTGTAAAATGGGGACAATTACACCTGGAAAGAGTTTTATCAATTTGCCTGGCAAATAGTCCTTAATTTCAAGATTTTTTAGTTAAAATGTAAAATCCTGGTTGCAGTGTGGAAAGGATGCTTGTTCCCAAAATACTCCATTGAATTAGCAATTTTATCTCAATGGCAATCCTGACAACCAAAGTATTTGGCTGCTGACTTCTGTTGGTGTTCAGATGTGATTTTTACATTCTGTTATATTAGCAGAACATTTTAATGTGATTTTATGTCTCTTATTGTATTTGACAAAGTACCATACATTTATACATCATGCAATTATGGCACTGTACTCTCAAGTTATTTACTTTACAGGAAGTTTCATGACTTTGGAATAAACAACAATTCCAAGACTGAGCAAAACGCGGTTGAGTTGCTGTTTATGACCTGGTTTTAATTAATGACATACTGCTTTAATTGTGTATGTGCATACGTGAGTATGTATTACTGCTGGTAGGGGAAGCTGGGATTTCACTCCTTAAAAAAGTGTCCCTAATACTCTTTGTCATGCCCTAAACTAACAGACGCATCCACCCAGTTTTGGCAGATATGTTGCTGGAGATCCAGGATCCTCTGGCATGACAGCAGGCGGTTGGGTAGGATACCCAAAGTACCAAAATTGTGCTAGGTACCCTTGCTTAGCCATCCAGAGTCATGAACAGAGTTCAGAACACTGGGCACATGTTTATTCCTTGTATATCTGTGTGACCTCAGACGCAGAATATATTACCTCATTCACAGTGGAAGCAGAAAGCAGCACATGCCTGACCCTAACCCATCAAAATCAGTCATGAGCAAAGTTCCTTCCCATACCAGAAGTGTGTAGAAATTCTTTTCACCTATGACGAGCCTGACACTTGAGTACTTGACAGTGAAACGTGATTTGAGCATCTGCTTTTGTCGGCTTGGTTTGGTAAAGTATTTCACAGTGTCCTCAGACCATACTGCTTTTGATAGATCTTAATGAAGAGCTGGTATTTTATTATGAAGTTCAAGAAAATGCTGATTCGATGTCAAATCTGCAACAACAGGTTTAAAAGTCATAACCAGCTTTGTAGTAATGGGATTAGGGAACAATCTGGTACATTGGACACTAAAGCACCCACTCGATCTTCCTGCAAGATGTTGAATGTTCTGGTGGCTGTCCAACTAGTGATTTCTGCATTTGGCAGAGTTTTGGGTTTTTATAGGAAAACTACATTTGAAAAAAGGATTAATACGAGTATGCAGGCTTCTATGAGATTTTTCAGAATTGTTGTCAAAAGCTCTGGGGATTTTAGTTTTGATAAGTAAGGATACAAAATTAAACTGCATATATTGATCTAAGGCTTGTATTTTTTTTGCTTTCTCATTCCAGAGTGGTGGTGCTATAATGGTGGCAAAAGGCATCATCCCTCCAGAATGAAGAGGTTTTCTTGCAGCAATATAAAGAAACCCCAAACCTCTGTATATTCTTTCTCATGTTTAATTCTTAAGTTAAAAACTCATAGAGAAAGCTAATATCTCCACTTCATAGAAGTTCTTGATCTGTGTAAGTGCAAAAGGTGTTTATTTATACTTAAATCAGAGTCAGGCAGTGGCAGGCTGGGCAGAGCTATCAGAAGAAAACTATATCTTCAAAAATTATGATGGAGTTTTTCATTAAAAAGAATATCCTTTCCCACTCACCTTCCCCTAGCCAAGTAATGAGGTTTGGCAAAATGTGTTTTGGCTCTTGAGCTTTGATTGTCTGTCTGATATTTGGAGAGTTTTTATGGGAAGCAATATATTTCACAAATACATTTGAGCAAGAAGATTGGGGAAAGGGGAACACAAAAAAATTGGGGGGAATATTTTTTTTTTTACAGAAGCTGGCGGAAAGTTCTGAAGCAAATAAGAAACTCTCTTTAGAGTGGGCAGCAAACAAAATATTGCAGTCTGCTGTTTTCCTTACAGAAGAGAAAAACTCTCCTTCCTCCTCCCCACTTCAGCACTATATGGGCATCACTGATCATGGTAAATTCTTGGTAACATGGTGAGGAGAAGGATGGGCAACGGTAGGCAAAGGCTGCTCATGCTAATGCATGAGATTTTCTAGAGAGAAAACTAGCAGCTGTGGCCTGAGCAGCAGCTGTCTGACTGACCCAGGCACCAACCTCACATGAATTTCATTATTTAATGAACAGAATCTAGAGTAAATGAACGCCTTTCTCACATCATCAGTGGGGAGATAGGAAAACATTTGAAGACCTCCAGGGAGATCTGATTCACCTGACTTGAATTTTTGCATTTCAGCATGCAAAACTGTTTCAAAAGCTCCTTTTCCCCTGTTTATATATGACCTGGCATACCTTATCCTAGAATATCTCAGCTGAAGAACCATTTGAATAAAACAGTTAGAAAATTGAGACCATATGAGGAGCACACACAGGTGTCCTGATTCTGAATACTGGAATAAAAGGGATAGGTACCACATTGCTGGCCCCACCAGCCTCCTGAAAGTTAAGGGGAAGTTGTGCAATCCAGACAGAACCTTGTTCCCTGCAGACAACTGGATGCTTAGCCTTAAATGTGCCCTAAGGTGCATTACAGGCACATGGATGGTACAGGAGGGCTGAAGAGTGGCACATTGGAATAGTTTGTAATCAATGCAACTTGGATTGTTTCTCCTGAAAACCCATCATCATTTTTCATAAGCAAAATGACTTAAAATAATCTGCATTTCTCATCCATTTCCCTTTTCCAACTCCTCCCAAATTTAATACTTATGAATTTAATGGCTCCATGATTTATTATTTCTCTTTCTGGTTTCTTGTTTAGCATATGCATAAGCACTAGACTGAGCTTAATAACAGTGCACTTTCTGATCTGAAATTGTGCACTGTGGACTGATGACTGATGGTCTGAATGACCAACAACTTGTCCTGTCTTCCTCCCCAAAACCATTCTTCTGGTTTGCATGAAAATTAATTTTGTTAGGTCAAAGTTTCTTATCTCTCTACAGATTAATTTTCCAAACAAGCCTTCCTGTAACTTTTTACAGTACTACGTCTTCTTGTAGGAGAATGTCACCTTAATTAGGATGACTGCAGAGACTTCCCAATCTGTCATCTCTGTCCAGACCACTAAACACAATTTCTGAAGTGACAGCCTGCCTGCAGACATCCCTGTTTGGTGCTGTAGAGTGCCGTGGCTCCTAGGATGAGACAAAATGCTATCATTTTTAAGACCTGGTGTCTGGACTTCTGGATTTAAGCATGCTGGTTCCACTGAAAGGGAAAAGTCTTTCTGACTAGAAGTGACCTGATTTTCTGAAGTAGCAAGCACCTTTTCTTGTAGCTGTAAGGAAGACAGGAAAGGCTCATTTTCATTTAGACTCTCAAATTAGAGTTGTTAAAAGCCTGATTCTGCCTGAATATTAATAGGACGTTGATGCTTTGAAAGTCAGCACTCTGAGTTAAATAACTGAGACCACAGATGATAGAATTAAAAGACTAAAATTAGTTTTCAAGTAGGATCTGAAGTCCATGATGATGTAAAACAGAACGTGGAGCCTGGAGTCTCTGGTGGTCTATATCTTCCATGGTCACTGTGGCATTGACCGACAAAATCATATTTAAAACAAATTGCTGCTGTTCTGACTTGACAAATCTTATGTTCACTTGCTCTTGATATAAATTACTAATGTCATCCTGATGGAAGCTGGAAAAAGTCCTTATAGGGCTTGTCTACACACATATACACACATGGTGTATAACTTCTGCTGTTACAGTAAGTATACAGTTATTTAAGTATTTGTATTTTTGCCATGAATATTTTGCTACCAGCTAATGAATGTAGCTCTGTTACTAGGGGATGTATGTGGTGCTTCAATTTAAAAAAAAAAAAATCACATTTTCTCAGAATTGCACCATTAAATATTTCTGTATACAAATACTATCACCTTGATAATTTGGTGTTTTTCAAACTATCTAAGCATGTATATATTTCATTCTGTACAGCCAGGTCTTCTGACAGTGAAATCAGTCTGTAGAAATTTAAGCAGAGCATTACTAATGGACCAGTATTTTCTGTCCTGCCAATCCCCCCATAAAATTATGAGATGACAGTCCAGGCCTTCAAGTTCATAGTGGCAGATCTTCCTGACTTGTTCAGTTCTGTGACAAAACAGCCAGCACATTTTTGTAATGTTCTTGTCTTTGCATAAAGGGGTCACATGCAAGGAACTTAAACTTTCAGCACTTCTCCCAGAAATGTATTTTCTTCTATGGTACATATAGACTGTGTATTTGTAGTAGGTTGTACAAAGGAATGAAAGTGAGTAAAGATATTAATGTCGTAGAAAAGTCCATCATCATTAGTCACTGGTGGGCAAACCAGAATCCGATTACAAGGAAGGTTGTTGGTGTGCAAGGAAAGGAAAGACTTGTTCATGGCTCTGCCCTAAGTGTTAAGAGGCTCTGCAGACTACTCTCCTTTATTCATATTTATGACATTGTTGTCAAAAGTGCTTGGAAAGATGTGCAGCAGTTTGAAAATGTAGCACATTGAAATGGTTGCGCTTACATTTTCTGAGAAACAATTCAAACCAGAAGCATTTTAACATTGTTATAATTACAGGAAAATGAATGAAAATGTATCAGCAATATGTAATCGACCTGAAAATGCCTAATTTTCTTATTATTACCTGACTGTTTCTTTTACTGGAAAGCAATGAAAAGAAGCAGGGATTTGTTTTTATACATCCAGGTTCCTTTAAAATCCGTATGACACAGACAGTAACCATGTAGGTACTGTGCCTTTCACTGCCACCGCTATATCAGCCTCAAAACTGTGGGACAATCCCACCATTGAGCGCCCAGGATCCCCTTTTCTGGATGGATAAAACAGTGCAGCCTGGGGTAATGAGAGAGGGAATCAAGTAGCACGAAGGGAGGTGATCTGAAGTGCCAAGCCACAATGAAGGTCCAAAATTAATGGGTTTTTTTGCCAAATTCTTATTTCAAAGAGGATTTTTTTTTTTTTTTTAATGTGGGGACAGTACTGTTTTTTTCTACATATTTTATTAATCAATCAGATTTCTAGAACTTGTTTGGCATTGTGTGAATTCTGCATAACTGATGCCCTCAAGAGGAGGTAAGACTTTGGGGGAAATGTCCATATATAAAATGGGACATCAGAAAGCCTAATGGGTGCAAGATGGATATGCAGAAATAAGCTGGTTTTCTATAGTTATAATAGCCACTCCATATCTAATTCAGAGCTTATTACAAAAATTACAGTAAAAGGCTGTTTTTAATGACAAGGTCTCATTTCTGCCAATTTTCAGCTCACTATGGAGACTGATTCAGAATGACTTGCATCCTTACACACGTGTGTACACAGATGGTGAATTATAGATTTAACTCAGCGGAGAGGCCAGGTGCTAAAAATACAAATTTGGGTAAAATGTGGGAGGGAGAACAGAATGAAAAAGACAAACAGCTGCTCATTGTCTTGCCTTGACTAAATGTGACTCTTAACAGACCAAGAAAGTAAGAGACCGGGCTAGGAGATTAAAAACTTGACAGAGGTAACAGCCTCTTGCAAAGGCTAGAGACATACACTGCTGAGTACCTTATAATGAAGCTGTCAGGTACCCTCTAGATTTCAGAATTTTTTTCATTATGTGAAGCATCGTGGTGCTGATACTGTAAATACTTCCCTGGATGCTTAAACTCGTGGGATCCTCATCTAATGAGTACTTTCAGACAAGCCTAACCTCAATGCCCAGAGGGTCAAGGTTTATGTGATTACATACACAGAATCTCTATTTTCAAGGAGTGTAATCCCCCATTTTTGGCATTGATCCTGTCAGAATAAACTCCCCAAGGCTGAGCCAACTGCCTAATGGCAATGGGAAGTTTCTTGTTTCAAGGTAATTTGGCCAGACAGAGGAAAAGGTAAAGGCAAGGTTGTGTTTAAGCTCTGACCATTCTGATTCAATGACATTACACGGCAAGCACAGCCTCATGGTATCACCTTATTCCCAATTTTAAAAAAATGCAGGACCTACAGCTTCCATCTCAGAGAAGCACTTATGAAGAAGTCCTTCAACACTTAATTTATGTATGTATGCCTGAGCACAGGAATAACCACAACCTTGAACATGACCCTGAGAAGAAAAAGAATGTGCCATTGCATTTGTAGCCTGCAGACAAAAAGCACAACGTCTCCTGGCAGCACTGGCGGCCAAGAAAACCTTTAGTGCCGTAGCGTTGAAAGAGTCCTCTCCCTCCTTCTGGCCCATCCAGAACCTAGGTGGCTGGTCCAAGCCAATGTGAAGGGTGCCCAAAAAGCCTGTGCGAAACCATGTCTGCAGGACAGTTTCTCCTGTCCCAAAATAGTTGCTTTAAGATTGGTGCAGTCAGTCTGCACCTGGCAGCGGTCTTTGCTTCCTACACTGAAGGAACCTAAACAACTTTGCTCAGAAAAGAGAAGTGTGCTCAGTCATATGCATTGCTGAGGAGGTTTAATACCATGCTGTCATCAGATCACTGGTCTAAACAGATACACCACAATGCTGGAGAGAACCAGCAAATTTGGTCCTAGTTAGTAAGATTAATATACACTGTACTATCTACTCCTGGCCACAGACCAAGCTGACTGTTGGAAGGAGGGCTTTGTTCCCTCCCAAAGCAGACATGGTCACCAGGTCATACGATGAGTGGCAAAAATGCTTGGGGGTATGCCTATAAGGATGAAGCAGATAAAAATTCCCTTTCACCAGTTAAAGCTAGTTTGAGTTCTCTGTGATGAAATTTCTGATGGAAGAAAACACACTGTTAGATCTCCTCTGAAGAAAAGGGAAAGGAAAAAGCCTGCCTGGGAATTGTTAAATGATCTGAGCAGAGCATAAGACTTTCACTAATAGGTCATGAGTTTGGTTGCAAGTATGAATTATGCTTTTTGGGAAAGAAGGGATGATCAAGAGCTGGAAAAAATAGGATTTGCAAGACCTGATGAGCCAAAGCTCCACTTTCATCCTTCCATGCATGGTGAGTTGCCATGGCTAAAGGAGGGAGGCCCAGGGAACATTGGTAATCTGTGGAGAAGACACCAACAGCTGAGAATTTGAATCAGAAATTACTTGTTGGCCATGCCCTTTGCAAGGGGTGACATCTGGTAAAAATTACCTTGACCAATGTGAAAAGGAAATGTCATCATGGAATACTGCAAAGACTGAAATCAACTTGCTTAATTCAGTTAGGATTTTTCTGTCAGAACAACTCGTCAAAGGATGACATCCTTTACTGACACTGAACTATTTTGCACAATGGCATTTTTTTCAATAAATGTCTAATGAAACACAGGAGTTGCTTTTCTGCCAGGGCAACCACCCAAACAGGGCTTATGGCTCTGCTGCAGTATGTCCCAGACTGCCACAGCCGTTCAGACTGTCTCAAAGCTGGACATCTGGGACTTTTAGGGTGCACAATTCCAACATATTCCTGTCATGTTCTAACTTCAGGATTGGGAACCCTAGAAGCATACCAGCTCCAGACTCCCACAGGAGACTGCCTGGAAAGCCCCTGGGAGCTTATCGGATTTCCACTTCCCCTCCACAGACTGAATGCGTCTTTATATCTCAAATTCCCTGCAGTTGCCACTGTTTGTATGCCTCAAGCTCTCCATCTGCCCAGTGCAGCTGAGTGAGAGCAGGGAGTCTGAAATTCCCAGGCAATCATGCCACTTAGGCACTTGCTGAATAAAAAACACTTTTTACTTTAATCCTACTCTTTCTCTGTCCCCAAATACTTCCTTTTGAAATTTCTTCTGTTACTTTTAATGTATTTGTTCAGAAGACTTTTCAGAATAACAATTACATAGTAATTTTAAATATTTTAGCCAACCCATGGTTATCAGGCACAACAAGCAAGGTTTTAGAAAAACCACTGAGGACGGAAGGATGCTTTTCACTGTGTACCTGTCAGAGAGGGTTTTTTTTCCCATTTTATTAGTTGAAGTAGTCCAGAGGAATTAAACAAATAGCTAATAGTTGTGGAATTTGAGTGAAGTCCTCAAATAGACTGAATAAAAATCTTTGTGCTTATCTGACTTTGAAGCAAATCAACATTTATAAGTAAAAATATAAATATGGGTGTTTTTCATTTGTTGCAAGTATTTATTTCTACCAATAGAATATCCTGGCTTATATAAAATACAAGTTAAAAGACTGAACTGATCATTTGAGATATTATCATAGTATAATACGTTTTCTGTCAAGATGATACTCCCTGAGGATATTCATTGGAGGCATTGGTGAGAGAAAATAGATCATTTGAGCAGTTTTGAGGCATTTGTTGCCTAGAGAAGAGTATTTAGACCAATGGTCAAAGTTGATGTTTTCCCTATTTGAAAATGATGCTATTTTCATCCCTTTCTTCCTACTTATCTTCCCTCCCTCATCCTTCTCACTACCCCCCTGAATTTGCATGTGGCTCCTTGCAGTTTTCAAGATGCTCTCATCTGCAGTTCCCAAAGTCTGAACCTGTCACTTTGACCACAAGACTGTCCTAAATATGTAGATTAAACCCAGATGACATCAGTAGAGAAGGTCTCCCCCTAGGAACAAAGGCATGGCCCTTGCTTTGTTAATTATTTAAAAGAAGGCCAAAAAATGATGGGAATCCTCTGAACCAGACTAACAGTGTAGATCATTTTGGGACAGCTGTGAATTAATGTTTTGGCTAAAGATGAGCTTTGGAACTACTAAAAACTACTTGGAGCCATCATATCAAAAGAAAAAGGAGTGATTCTCTTTGTTTAAGGTTAATCATATCTTTAGATACCTTGCGTACTAGGTTTGCGTGGCAAAGTTTTAGTATCAGGAGGCTGTAGAGGTGGCAGAAGTTAGCAGAAGCTTCCCTCATGTCCAACAGAGCCAATGCCAGCCCTCTCCAAGACGGACTCACTGCTGACCAAGGCCAAACCCATCTGTAACAGTGACAGCACCTCTGGGATGACATGTAAGGAGAGGGCTAGGGGAGGAAAGCACATTTGCAGCTAGGAGAGAGGAGTGAGAATATGTAAGAGAAACAGCCCTGCAGATCCCCAAGTCAGTGCAGAAGGAGGAGGTGCATCAGCAGAGATTCCCCTGCAGCCCGTGGTGCGCCCTTAGTGAGGTAGAATATGTCCCTCCAATCCATGGAAGTCCACAGGAGAAGAGACATCCACCTGTAGCCCTTGGAGGACCCCATGCCAGAGCAGTTGGATACCCAAAGGAGGCTGTGACGCTGTGCGAAGCGTGTGCTGGAACAGGCTCCAGGCAGCACCTGTGACCCCATGGTGAGAGTAGCCCACACTGGAGCAGGTTTGCTGGCAGGACTTGTGATCCCACGGGGGGACCCACATTAGAGCAATCGTCATGGAAGAAACCCATGATGGAGCAATTAATGAAGAACTACAGCCCATGGGAAGGACTCGTATTGGAGAAATTCATGGAGGACAATCTCCTGTGGGCCAGGACCCCATGCTAGAGCAGGGGAAGAGTGAAGTCCTCACAGGGACAACATGTGATGAACTGACACAGCCCCTGTCCCCCTGCACTTCTGGCATGGAGGTAGAGAAATCTGCATTTGAGCCTGGGAAGAAGGGAGTCATTGGGGAAGGTGTATTTTCTTTTTTTTTTTTTTTATTTCTCATTATCACATATTGACTTTTGATGGGCAAGAAATTAAAGTAATTTCCCCAAATAGTCTGTTTTGCCCATGACAGTATTTGATAAGTGATCTCTCCCTGTCCTTACCTTGACCCATGAGCCTTTCATTGTATTTTCTCTCCCCTGCCCCACTGAGGAGGAGCCTTGATGAGCACCTGCTGTCCAGACAGGATTAACACTCCACACCTTTTTTCATTATGTATGGGTTGCCTCATGGAATATATGCATACCGAGCAACCAAAAGTCAACCATAGCACGAGCACTCGTTGAGTCTAATGGAACAGAGGTGGGCATGGTGAGGCTAGGTTTAAGCTCCTAAAAATCTTCCAGCTCCCCAGATCAATGCAAGACAGTAGAGAAGACAGTGACTAAAGCATTTGAAGCAAGTGAGAAGTGATTTCTGAGGGCCCTCTTTCTTCTGATGATGGCATTCAATCAAGGACAAACAGGACACAGGAGGTGGAGGGAAAACACCTCTATCCTAGATGAAAAATGTGTCTATGGGACGTTCACTTTGCTCCATGTCACCATAGGTTTTGCTCACTGAACTAATGGGATCTTTCTTCTCTTACGTTCAGACACAGAGTGAAGGCAGCACAGAGTGTGCAGTCAGGCACCTCTCACTAGATTCATGTGACAAACACATGGATTGGGCTGTGGGATTGGAGCCTACAGTTGTGAAAGAACAAATAAAAGAAAATTATACATTAAAGCCATCAACACACAAGCAGTCTTGTTTCACAGAAGAATTATTTAATCAAGCATAGGAAATACATGGTGTTCTTTGGGTAGCATGGTAGCTTATGTTGGATCTGGGAGATTTTTGTAGGAGTGGATCTGATAAGATACTACAACATTGGAGGTTACAGGAGGCTTGAGGAGGAAGGCTGCCCATCCTGCTTATGCAGCACACCTCAACAAGGTATTTGTAAACATCAATCAAACACTCCATGCTTGATTAGCACCTTAGTAACATGACTGAGGCCTCTAGAAATTGGACTGATAAGTTATATTGTTGTAATCTTCGCTTTCTATGAGCAAAGGTTGTATCTCTGAAGAAGTTCCTCTTTTTTCCTTTCGACAGGCCTTAACAAGCCCTGTGAGCACAGCAGTAATGATGCCTCCAACCACAGCTGCTCCAACCAACCAAGCCCAGATCTGACGGGCTTGCTGAAGGTAGGGTGTCAAAAAGTCTTGGAAAGACTGAACGGCTAGAAAAAATAAACAGAAAAAGAAAAGTTCTTTTACATGATGCAATGTACTGACTGTCACTTTATGGAAGTTGCATAGTAGATAATATTGGAAGGCTGAGTATAAAGAGACAGCAGTGGTCGAAATTGTCTGAGGGTCACAAACTGTTTTAAGCAAATCTCTTCAGCCCCTATAGTCTGTTTCTCAATCTTCATATTAAAGGCGGGAACAGAGTTCACTGTCTCCAATGGTCCTTATAGTTTTCTCAAAACTTAAGACACAAGAAGTTTGGTACTGTGTGGCCCAAAAGTCCTGCTAGCTCAACATCCTGTTGGCAGCAGTAGCAGGAGCAGAACCCTAGGGAGAGTTTAAGAAAAGGTCAAGCCTATTATTGTCCTTTCACAAAAGACTTACCCAGCTTCCAACAATTTGCAGTTCAGGGATTTCCTGAACCAGATGTAGTGTCCTTGTATGTAATAGTCACTGAAGGATATTTTTTTTCCTTCCATCGTCTTTTAAAGCTGCTCTTTGAACTATTTGCAGCAAGAAGATCCCTGCTCTAACTACATATTGAGTGGGGGAAAAGGCTTCCTTTCACTAATTCCAAACCTTGCTCACTTCATTTGCTAGTTCTTTTGTGGGGAGAGACAGTAGACAATCATTCTCTGGTCACTCTTTGCACAAGGAATTCTCTTTCTTTGGTGAATCCAGGGCAGCTTCTCATGTTAGATAATCATCTGTCTTCTTGCTCTGTGGTATGAACATCTGTGTCAGTGTCTCTGCTTTTCTTGCTGTGGCTTAACAAGTCATGAAAACCCTGCCACACAGGACTTTCCCTTCACAACAGCGGTTGGAAATGCACCTGTTCAAAATGCACCCAACAATCTGGCTTGAATATGAAAAATAGGAATACTTCTCTTGGGCCAAGAAGGATTTTGAATCCACGTCTCCCAATTACTAACTGTAATGACTATTATTAGTTGTAATTATTAGCTAGTAAGGGAAGAAAAAAGAGCAACTCTATGGGCACCTTCTCTGGAAACACCTATGGTAGTTTATTTTGGAATGCTCTTCATGCATCTGGACTGATTTAGATTTACTCAACCATACTTGGTACGGTATACCCCTCACAAAGGCTGTAAATGTCTTCCTGTCATCTTGCATTTTCACTGGTCCCCCAAAAAGCAATCCCATATATCCTCATTGATCATGGTACTTGCAAGCATATGGTTATATGCACTGTGCTCTGAAAACATACTGCCTCTCTGGGGCCCGGGTAAGGGATGCAGCCAGGAAGCTCCCTGATTTGGTGTAGCCATCTGACTACTGCTTTCTGTTAGCATTCAAAGTGGGTAGGGATGAGATTGAAGGAAGAAGTCTCAGAGTTTAAAATGGGACTTCAGGACACCGGGGCATTTAGTTAAATGAGAAGGTGTGCAGGCACCCTCAGTTCCTTCAGTACTGAGGGAAAATACCTAAAGGAAAAAGGAATAGAAAAATTCAACAGATCAATACATGACTAAGAGCCTGGTACCATAGGTGGAATTTGACCCCAGGGTGGCTTACACGGCACCAGACCTGATCATGTTGGATGGTGTATACCTGACTCGGTAGGGGAAAATAATTATGACCCAGGAATTAGCAGGACTGATTGAGAGGTCTTTGAACTAGACTCAAAGGGGGAAAAGATAAGACCAGGCTCACTAGAGGCGAGCCTAAAGGCAACATGCCTGTGATAGGACTTTAAAAAGGACATTGAAGTGCTGGAGTGTGTCCAGTGAAGGGCAACAAGGCTTGTGAAAGGACTGGAGAACATGTCTTATGAGTGACACCTGAAGGAGCTGGGTTTGTTTAGTCTTGAGAAGAGGAGGCTCAGGGGGATCTAATTGCTCTCTACAACTACCTGAAAGGAGGCTGTAGTGAGGTGGGGACTGTTGTCTTGTACCATGCCTGTAGTGAAAGGACCAGAGGAAATGGCCTTAAGCTGAGACAGGGGAGATTCAGATTAGAGATCAGAAAAAAATTTTCACTGTTGGGGTGATCAGGCACTGGAATAGTTTGCCCAGGGAGGTGGTAGAGTCTCCATCCCTGGAGGTGTTTAAGAGGTGTCTGGATCTGGCACTGGGTGATGTGGGTTAGTGGTTTAGGGGTAACAGTGATAGTGCTGGGTTGACACTTGGATTTGATGATCTTAGAGGTTTCTTCTAACCCTGATGATTCTGATTCTATAATTTTGGTTTGCAGCACCTTTAAGGTTAAACTACCCTTAGACTTGAAGTCTGCATAATTTTCTGAGATGTAATTCCAGTTTAGCCTGAGTTCAGGGTGAATATGGCTTATTTGTCCCTACAACTCAGTTTCACTCTGGTGAATGTTTGGTGGCAGTTCCTCTCTTCCTTACTTACCAGTTAGTCCAACTGTGTATTCTGAGATTGTATTTTCAAGAATCTGCATGTTCAGCCTTCTACTCCTAGTCTCATTAGACATTTAAATGCTATGCAACAGTAAGAATTACACAAAATTTAGATTCTTGATGTTTCAGAGTGAAGCCCACAAACCTCCAGGTATGAGGGACATTATCTCTTTAATCCTTAATTTTTCATCTGTCAAATGAGGACAGTACCATTACTGTAATCCTTTCTATTGTGAATATAAATTAATATTTCTTCAGGACTCAGCTGCTGCAGTGTTCAGCACCATAGAAAAGTGCTAGAGGAAATATCTTCAGGACAGAATTTTAGAAGTGTACAATAAATCATACATAAGGTTACACACTACTCAACTGAGAAAACAAAAATCAAAAGTGAAAAGGATTGTATATCTGTTTCTTAATGAATGCTGCCTATGCTGTGTAGTGAATGAGTTGAGGGTCTGGGGAAAAAATACTGTGCAATTAAAGATAATGCACAGCTGGAGAGTTGGAGGGTGGGTTGTGCTTACATAGACTTCAATGCTGGTGTATGTTAACTTTGTGTGCTTGAGTTAGTAACTCCATTTTTTTTTTTTAACCTCACTCTTCTGTGTTTATATTGCAAACATGTCTAAATTAGAAACAAACCCGCTATTCAAAGTCAAGCATGTTTATGATAAAAGGAAATTGATACATAACAGGAACTTGACACTGTTTTAATGTTATGGAAAAAGAGAATTATCACAGAGTTCTTTTCCTTGCAAAATGTGTCTGCTATATGAGGGTTTTCTAAGTGACATCTTAAAATCGTACTTTGTCCTTGAACCATCTTTCTCCTCCATCAATATTAGTTAGAAGTCTGACCTATCTTCATCCCAATAGAACATAAGCTTCCATTTTATGGCAAGCCCTTTCTGAAGGTATTAATCTATTTTATTATATCCTGATTATCAGTCATACATGTCCTTCTCTTGCTTTCAACCTCAGTCTATACTGTTTTTGTCATAAGCTCAAAGCCAAAAACCACCTTGTGGCATCTACTGCCTGTTTCTTTTTGCTTCACAAGAGCGTTTGGCATCACTGTCATAAAGTTGACATTGCAACTCTTGAAGGTCAAGGGATGACATGTCTATGGTCTGTTAATCTGTGACTCTAACGAAACAGTAAACCTTTGATGGGACTGGTTGCTCAACCAAAATCTTGCAAATTGGGTTTTCAAGTATTCCATTACCATGATTCCTTAACTGTGCAAGGCCCAAGAGTGCAACAGCTGTGGTCAGCTATGGTCTTAGCATTCAACTCTTGACATGATCTTGCTTATCAAAGAGGCTGTTAGCTCTGTGCAACAGCCACAAGTAATTTCTTAGTCCTAATAAATCAGATTGGGTTTTTTTTAATATTATTGGAAAATGCCAGACAGTCTATTTTGTGTGGGTTGCTGAATGTCATTGAGAAGGTAGGAAACCACAGCAGTGTAATTTTAAGGTGAAGCAATGTGTGTCTCCTATATTTAGGGTAATGTGGATTTCCCATGATGACTGAGGAAACATACAGTGGCAAATCTATTATTGAGCATCCTGAGGTATCCCTTTTGTGGTGGTGATGTCAAACCACATTCTTGATACAATAGATCTCAAGGATTAAAAATATCCCCTAATATTTAAACTATTAAAAATAATATTTAGATATTTCTTCTATGTAAACTGTAGGATGACAAAGTCTTTCTATGGTTAATTCCACAAATTAGAAATAAAAACTTTGGCCAACCAAAAAAATAAAAATAAAAAAGAATAGAATTCTATAATTTATCTATTAATGTATCCCCACTGATACGTTTCCATTTGACACTCTCTTCTACTTCTAGCCGGGGTAGTTAATGGGCATTAGGTTTTAAAGCAAACCTTAAGGCAGCACAAACATTTCTATTACACCTAGCTTGAAATTTTTTTCTTATCCCAGTGAGCAAGTTGGTTTCTGCTATTTGTTGTGTGTTTGTGTTCTCTAGTTGTGTCCCTCTGGGGGTTCAAGAGAAATACCAGTGAGACTTCCACAATCAAAACTAGGAAGATGAACTGGATGAGATTCAAGTTATGGAGCTGGTTTTAAGGCAGGATTACTTGTCTTTGTAGTGATGTAAAGTTCACAGCTCCCACAGATTTTATCAGTCTCCTCATTATTACAGTTTGGAAAGTATTTTTTTGATGTCTTATAACAGTAAGACCAAATCTGGAGAAAGCTGTCACCTATATTCCACTATCTTTGGACTGCAAGAGATGCCATGCAATGGCTGTTAATGGGTTGTTCATGGTAGATCCACAGTATCTCATGGTGTAAACTCAACCTGATCCCTTTCAGTTCTGCCTTCTGCCAAGGTGTGATATCCGGAAACTATGACCCACCATTCATCATGGGGCTGTCTCTACAAACAGTCAGAATCAGGCCATTTCTGACAACAACTTTATAGTTCATTTTTCAGTGCTGAGATTGACTGGAGTTGTCTCCGCCCCTTACTTCTGTGTAGTGACATTGTGTTGCTGTCCTGCCTGCTCAGTGGCAATGATGGCCAGATTCACAGACTGGGTTACTCAAAAAATTGATTACTTTGAAGTGTTGAGAGAAGATAAATCAAATATTCCTGGGTGTATTTATAAAGCAATGTTATTTACTTTTTATTTGACAACCTCAGTTATCACTTGCACTTTATAAGTGCTCTTTCACAGTTTACTTATATAAATTTCTCAAAAAAGAGGTGAGATCTGTCTATACAATACTTGATATCACCACACTCTATGCTACCAGGGTATTAATAGCTCAACAGAAGTTTTCTACCTTTAAAAGGCTACCAGGAAAAGAAAAAACTAAAGTTTTAAAATGCATATTTCTATTCTTCCATTAAACATCATTATATAACCATCAAAATATCTACTCTTACTTTTTTTTTTTTTTAAATTGTTTTCTTTGGTTATCTCTGTTTCAATTAACCTGCATCTATACCTCTTAATCTCTTCCTGAAGATAACCAGAGGCTAAAATGCTGTCTTCTTATCTTTAATTCAGAAACTTAAACCACTTCCCAAGCCAGTATTTTGCAAATATTGTCCCCTCTAATTTCTTTCTGTTGTCAGGGCATCCACATTTTCTTGTGCATATCACTATTTTATAATAGACTCTGAGATGCATGACACTGGCTTTTCACATCGTGACCACAGTGTGTGCTCCTGAGTTGGGAGAGTTGCTCCTTTCAGGTGCCATATTTACCAGCTGCCACATTTTCCAGTGACCTGGACGTGATTTTGCATTCAAATTGCTGAAGAGGGAGACGTAGAAATGCACTGCAATATGACTGGCCTTCTGAGTTGTAATCACAATGCTCTTATTCCTTGGTTTGCCCTGAGTTTCAAAGATCCTTGGTTAAGAAACACACTTAGCATGCAGAAATTGTGATTGATGGTTAGATTAGATTCCTCAGTTTATATTTGGATAGTTTTATGCTTTAAAGAAAAAAAAAAAAAAAAAAAAAAGAAGAGGTGATTTACCCAGCTACACACATAGTGATCATCAAACCATTGCTGGAGAGTGTCCAGAGAAGGACAACAGAGTTGGGGAAGGGTCTTACATGTCTTGTAAGAAGTGGCTGAGGGAGCTGGGGGAGAAAATGAGCCTGGAGAAAAGGAGGTTCATGGGGGACCTCCTCACTCTTTACAACTACCTGAAAGGAGGTTGCAGTGAACTGTAGGTCAGTCTCTTCTCACAGACAACATGTGATAGGATAAGAGGAAACAGCCTGAAGTTGTGCCAGGGGAGGGTTAGATTTGATATTAGGAAGAATTTCTTGATAGAAAGGGTCGTCAAGCACTGGAACAGGCTGCACAGGAAAGTGGTGGAGTTCCTCATCCCTAGAAGTGTTCAAAAATCATGTACACATGGGATTAAGGAACATGGCTTAGTGGTGGGCTTGGCAGGTAGCATTTTATGTTGGACTCCATGATCCTAAAGGTATTTCCCAACCTAAATGATTCTATGATTCTACAAAACTATTCCCACTAGGAAAGGATGATTTTCTGGAGAAAAGTCAAGACTGCATCTGTAAATTTATTTGTTTTCATTTCTGAAAGAAGGAAAAAATATAGAAAATACTTAGTCCAATCCCTGAAACACAACCCCTTGGAACAGCTCTTGACAGAGTAAATTGTTGTGACAGCTGTTGCTAGGTGGTGCCGTTAGTCTTCCAAATCTTTTTTATTGATGCTAACTAGTGTTCACTTTCAGTAAAACATGTGGGCTGTGGTAGCTTTACAGCTCACAGTTCTCATGTCAGGGAAAGCTGGGTGTGTGCTCCAGCTTCTGCTCAGAGCAGCTACCCAGTAACTACACTCTGACATGTGCCTTTGATTCCTGAGGGATAGATTTCCATACACGCTGTTTGTGATCACTTCTGCTTCAGCACAGTTGTACATATAGAAATAAGTGAAGCTGCAATTAAAATCACATACTGATACACAGACTGATTTGCTTTGCAGTAGAAAGCAGAGCTCCAGGCATCAGTGTTTCCTCAGAGCCATAACAGCAATATAATTTAGCATTAAAATGCCATTTTGTCATTGAATTCTTTCCAAGCTTTGTTTCTTGTAACCAGCCTCATCATGCTCTGTGTAGTTCTTCTTCATCTCTCCTAAGTCACTGGTACTGTAACCCAGAACTGCTGCAGAGTCACAAAATCACAGATTTATCCAGGTGGGAACAGACCTTCAAGACCATCTAGTCCAACTGTCAGTCCAACATCACCATAATCATCCCTAAACCATTTTCTTTAAAAGCAAACAAGGCAGGTCTTGGGAACAGGATGGAGCCAGATCTTGTGTGCTTGTTCCTCACTCTGTCTTGACCTCTTCCTTTGCCTTTCCTCTTCTTCCTCATTTGAAAGATCTGCAGAAATTATGCCTCTTCTTGACCACCCAGATCTTTACTACTGATTTTTTTTGCTTTTTAACTTCTCCCTGTTTGTCCAGTATCTCCTGGCTGCCGGTCACTGACTTCCTCTTCTCCCTTGAGTACACAGGCACTTTCAGGAAGGGTCAGCAGGCTTTCCTGCTTCAAGTACCGTGAAGTTTCTGTTTATGTTTATGTTCCTCTGAACAGGAATCTAACATTGCTATTTGTCTGTATTTAAACACTAGAGCAGCAAGAAAATCTGCATCTGCATTTTGAGAGTCCAGCCATTTTCCATTTGCTACCCGTTCTTCCCTTCAGATAAGAAGTAGCTTAAGCTCTCTTCTCAGTGAGATTAACAAGGAGTTGAGCAACATTTGAGGATTATCTGGGTTTTCTGAACAAAGTTGACTTTCATTCTTTGTGCTGATCTTTCAGAATAATTAAGGAACTACTTTCTTTACCTCTATGTTGAAAAAAAACATGGGCAGAATTTAATAAGATTTTCATTTTCTGAGGACTGTGTGTTCCCCTGGGAAAAGGGAAGAGTCAGGAGGCAACAGAAATTAATTGTTGAATGGTAAGTAGCTTAACATTGGCTTCCTTTGCAGGACCATTTCAGGGTTTAGAATTCCTGAAAGTCATGGTATTTGGCACTTCATCCCAGTGGTACAATTCTAACAATAGCATGAATTTAGGAAACTAATGGCTTTCATTAAAAAGTATGTGCAAGTATTTCTGGTCTTGATCTGAAATTAAATTATGGCATCATGAACAAAAAGGCAAAATACTACTAATAAGACTAAAACTACAGTTTTGAGAATATATTTGAATCACCTATGAGATTTTTTGCTGTCTGTTTTTATGATACATTAGAGAAATACTGACTGCTGTGTCGTGGTTCGAGTACTAAAATGTTCTTAAACAATTATACTGGAGAGCTGCAGATTTCTTTCATTACACATAAAACAGTCCAAAAATGAGTTTTTTGGATGGCTATAAAGCTCCAACTAGATTTTTACAGGTTATGAACAAACAAGCTAACTGCACAGATTGGACAATTTATCAAGTATGCAGTAACCACATGAAACCTCTAATAAGAAACCTGTCAGAAAAGCAGGGATGCCCTGAGACCTGATACTCTTTTGATAAGACAAAAGACAAGCTATGAGAATGCTAGTGATGTGAAATGTCCCTGATGATTTTGCTGTATCATTATTGGACTCTCCACTCTTAATTGCCTTTTAACTGAAGGGACATGTTCACATAATGTTTTCTGCCTCAAACACCCAAAGGAAACATGCCCAGTAACCTACCTGTTCAGGGGCCACTGCTCTGCAAGGAAAGCTACATCCCACATCACAGGTAGCTTTTGGCAGTGTTGAACATGAGAGATGTGTCTGATCATTCCAACAACCCAGTTCTGTAAATGATTGGGCCAAAGTATCTGAGTAATCTCAGTTCAAGGCACCATTTTGTCTTTAGGAGAAGCAAACCTTTCCCTTAAACAGTAAGGAAATGGGTACTACTCAAAAAAAAATTATGAGGTCTACCACTATGGACCTACTATGACCTGGTGTACCTGAGGTGCACCATCAGCTGCAGCCCCAAGGGCCTCTGTCCTCCTTGTGCTCAAGGATAACCATGAAGCACAAATGAAAACTCCTTCTGAACAGCCATGCATGTCAAACCCATCACTAAAGAGTGCAAAATTTCTGTATTTAATTGAAATGTACATTATGAGTATTATGTTCACAGAAATAACCAGGGGGCAAACGCAAAGTCAGTGGATCACTCATTTAAGTGCTGCACAGACCTTGTGTTGGTCTTTGATGCTGTAGTGAATTTTACTGTGTATCTAAGGGATCAGATTACATTTATAATCCAGAAAGAGAGCTTTGAATCTACACTTCTTTGAACCATGTCCAGAAACCTGAAAACCCCACTGGTTCCTGTTTGTGCTTCACTGTAACAGCTGAGCTGGGCAAATGGCAGGACTGAAATCCAGCAATTTTTCTCTCCATTTCTGATCACCATCTCAGTCAGATTCTGCTGTTAATAGGCTAGGATGGATGACAGTGATATTAATGACTGATTTTTGGTTGGATCTTTTCTAATAGTATCATGTTGATTCTGTACCAGACCAGAAATCTGAAAACAAGCAAGTACAATTTGGGACTATATTCAGGAAAAAATCTGGAAAAAAGGATTTTTTATCTTCTCATTTTACAGACATATTCCAGGTTATAGGCAACAAATTTTACATTTACCCAAAATTATTTTACCTGGTTCTTGCAGATACTCATAATCATACCCCAGCTCTCTTGAGGATTTAAAAAATTCTCCATTTCTGTAAAGAGGGATGAAAGGGACCATGTAGTTTTCTCGATTGTGCCCAATTGGTGCATTGGCTGCTGGGTAAACTTCTAACATGGGCCTGTGTCTTCTTAACCATCGTTCAAAAATGCTGTGGAAGAAAAAGCATGTTAATTAATGGTGGAGATTAACAGAAATTTTCTTCTTGAATCTTAAAAAAGTATTGCCTTTTTTTTTTTTTTAATCCACTTCAGTTCCTATACAAGCCTACAAAAAGGAAAGGCCTGCAGTGCTGCAAGAGAGACTGAACACACTTTTAAATTCTGTAAATGTAAATCATTCTCTTGCTGTGACCTGACTGCAATGTCTACTCAGCAATTCACATGGTTGTGGGGGATAGAGAGAAATGGACTAAAGGCCTCAGGCATTCCTCCTCAGTCTCAGAAACACTTGTAGCTGGTTATGAATGGTCTTGTTTACAGCTGCTCTGTCCGGTTCCTCCTCCTCCAGTTTCTAACACCTACATTAAAGTATGGTTGCACCGTGGCTGGTTGTACATCACCAAGGGAGTGGAAACATCGGAAGAAGGGATAAACTATATGAGTCCAAAAACTTGACAGTCAGGTGTTAGTAAAGTGTCTTTCTCCAGCCATGGCTTCTTAATGGACCTTAGTGTCTGCACTCTTGTTTAACATATTCTCACTCCTCTCTCCCAGCAGCTGTTGTGGAGCTTTTGTTTAACCCCTTCTGATCCCAGAGATGCCACCAACATCCCTGATGGGCTCAGCTTTGGCCAGCAGCAGGTCTATCTTGCAGCCACCTGGACCAAGCTCCATCCAACATGGGGACAGCTTCTGAAACTTTCTGACAGAAGCCACCCTTCTAGCCCCCTAACTACCCAAACCTCACCATGTAAACGCATAGAAGCTGTTACACACACCTCCATCCTCAGCTGCTCCTTTCCAATTTTTTCTTCCAAAGTTTCTCCCATTATCTGTCTGTCAGTGCAGAACTGTAAGTCTGCTTTTCAACTTAGAGGCAGAATGCTTAAAGGCTGCAGTATGGAAGGAGTTTGTCTTGACGTTTTCAAGACAGCTACTGGATGTGTTTGGAAAACAAAATTGAGAACCTTCCAAAACATTCTCAGTTCTCCTGCCTTTGTGTCTGAGACTTTTCTGCTCAACTCTTTCTTTCAATACTCAAATCCTTTCCCTGATCTCTTTGTGTTTATTGACCTGAATGTGTCAGCTTGAAACAGGGAAGGTGGCAAAATGCTGCAGGGCAAGCATATGCAGGTATCTTGTGCATGAAGAAAGAGGACCCCATACACAATCAGAAGATACTGGTAGGAGGCAATTATCAACATCAACTTCAGGGAGGGGTCACTCAATTAATATGTTACTTATGAGGGATAGAAATGGTCTAAAGAGACATGTAAATTGTACTTTGATGGAGATCTCAGTTCAACAGTTGCTCTTCTCCAATACTGGTCATGGACTGGAAGACATGGATTTCCCTCCCTTCCCTACTAATTAATAACCAACTGTTTAGGGACTCAAGTTATCTCAGAAACACAGACCCTAAATACAAGCGCACAGGAGTATCAGGATCTCTGCAAGTTATCCAGGAATTCTGCCAGCAGATTTTACTCTTTTTTTGGGGCAGAAATGTTGATAAACACGCTGCAAACCCCAGCAAATTAAAGCCCTCTCACACTCATCAGAACATAAATAGGGCCAAAATCTTGGTTCTTTTCTTAGGATAAAAAGATTTAATATATGAAAACACCATGATGATCATACACCTTGTCAACTCTTAACAATGCAGTTTTGAATTTGATTAAAATCTTTATTTGTGGCTCTCTTCAGTTAACTTCATCAACCTTTTCTAGAAAAACTCTCATCTGAATAATAATGTTTAGCTGAAGCTTTCAGATGGATGAATTCAAACAATATCAAGCCTTCAGCTGCAGTTGTCACAAAGAAGTTTGAACAGAAACTATGTAATCTTTGGAGAACAGCATGAAGAAATTAATATTTAATCATTAAAAACACATAGAATATAAAGGAGTAATTTAGCTTGAGAAGGGGTGGTGTGTGGGGGAGTGTTGTACTCCAATCTTTTCCCTGCTTGGCTTTTACTTACGCCTTGGGTATTAGTGCCTTATTTTCCCACCAGTTGTAGATGGGAGCTGAGATAGCTCTTCTCTGCAGCACAGGAGTTTTAGAGGCACAGAGATACTTTGGTTGTGGGAGCATGGTAATAATTTAAGAAGGCGGCAGAGATAGGGGTTGGATCAGGTTTTTAAAGTCTGGTGATGATCCATACCCTAACTTTGGAATGCTCAATCTGAGGTACTTCCTGGGGCCTGATTTTTAGAAAATGCTGAACAGTCACATTCTGAAAATCCAGAGGGCTGATAAGCACAAGGTTCAAAGCTAGAAGTCGTCATTAGCCTGAAATAGCTTTGCATGACATGCCTTGAAATGCAGCATCATCTCTGGATGAGTTAAGTGTTGCTGTTGCATAAGTGCTTTCAATAAAAATCCTTAGGCCAGTAATCTTTCAAGCAGAATGCAAATGTGAAGCATTTCCATGGAAATGAACATATGTACTTCTGGATTCCTTCTTTCGGATTCCTTCATTTGCAGCGTGGTTCCTGCATTAGGTATCAAGCTTTGCGTAGCAATAACAGGAGCATTGAATTGCCTGCTCTTAAAGATAATCTTTAGATCTAAAGATCTCATGCCTCTAATTACTGATATGATGAGTTGTGCTGATCCAGGAGATACATTACACAATTCATGGAGTTGTTTGGGAGTAGTTCTCTTGTTTAGCCAGCATAAAATCATATTGTCTTGGCTGAAATCTGTTTCATCCAACATATCTGTATGCCACCGTAAAATCTCAAAAACATCATTTAAGGCTTTAAGAGTCACATTTAGAATAGCTGGTCCTGTGCACCTATACTGTAGTTGGTTTTGTTGGGGTTTTTTGGACACTTAGGTAGATTAGGATCTTATTCTGCTTGATCAAAAAGTGATTGGATGAAGTTGCACTCATTATTTCAACTTAAAGTCTTGTTTCCAGCTTGTTCCCAGCTTGGTCAGTAAGAAGGACTCAAAACACATTTTTTCTCTTGGCAAGATAATTCATGACGCTCTGTATTGTCAGGAGGATGTTTGTGGTTTTTTAATTTTGCCTGAAAAAACTGACAGATTTAGTATATCGGTAGTATTTTTTACATCTTCATCTGTTTGAATTCTTCCTTTTAAGGGGCACACTTTCATTTCCCTGCCTTACTCATACTTAGTAAGAAAAGTTATGGAAGAGGAACCTTACCCGGGCTTTTTACAGAAAGTTTCTGAGCTTAGGTGAGAAAGAAAACTCCCAATTGCATCCATCTGGGGAGAAAAGTCCACGGAGAGGGCACAACTTGAGCTGTATTTCTGTTGTGAACGACAAATAGTTCTTGTTGGGCACCATAAGCCATTTCATATCTGAGAGTTACATTTTATGACTCCCCAACCAAGACTGTTAACTCCTTTCATACATTTTTAAGGAAAACTGAAATCCTGAATAGCTTATGGCTTTGGCTGTCAGCCAGGTAGTGATATTGGCACAGTGCACCCATCCCTGGGGACTTCTCTTAGCTAAAAAGATTTGAGGGGGCGGGGGGGGGGGGGGGGGACAAAATATCTAGAGAA